>CM061141.1:70450453-71050453 GCA_030789695.1 Scilla litardierei
TAAACTACCGAACTAAAATATAAACAGGTATAAGCTTGCAAATGTAAACTAGGGGGCAACAGGTATAACAAAAATATGAATGTTCCAATGTCGTCAATTTCTGAAATTTGATTAAAGTTTAATTAACTGTCTAAGTCGTAAATCATGTCTAAGGGCGCAATGTGTAGGAAACACGTTCTGTTGTCTAACCTCGCTACCAGAGTGAATAGCGGAAAAATGATCTCAGTTATATAATATGCTTCATTTCATAAAAGGAAGAAGAAAATTGAATATAGTAGTGTAACCCCTCATTTCGTAAGGAAACGAAAAAATGAATATATTTATCATACCCCACTTCTGCGAAGGAAAATTGAAAATTGAATATAGTAGTATAACCACTTGTTCCATGAAAGGAAGAGGAAAAATGAATGTGTATTATACCATATTTCCATGGAGTGGAAAAGTGTGTATAGTAAACTCGTTAGCATACATGTACCACCTGGACAGTGAGTTACCACAAACTCCAGTGAGTCGAGTGTATTTTTGTTCAAGAATTGCCGGTTTTGTTGTTTACCAGTAAAAACAATATAGGCGAAATAGAAATATATCGAATTTAAACATATCTTATAAGAGAAATCTTAGAAACTCAGTGTACTGCTCAATGGGATAGAAACAAAGCCTTGAACTCTAAAGCCTAATCGTGAACTTTGTTCAACTCCTGACGGAGCCAACAAAGAAATGTACTGTTGATTCTAGCACATTAAATCTAATCCAAGCAACGGCAAAAAGGCAAGAGAATAAACTAAGAATGAAGAAGGCATGCAAAGTAAACTACCGAACTAAAATATAAACAGGTATAAGCTTGCAAATGTAAACTAGGGGGCAACAGGTATAACAAAAATATGAATGTTCCAATGTCATCAATTTCTGAAATTTGATTAAAGTTTAATTAACTGTCTAAGTCGTAAATCATGTCTAAGGGCGCAATGTGTAGGAAACACGTTCTGTTGTCTAACCCCGCTACCAGAGTGAATAGCGGAAAAATGATCTCAGTTATATAATATGCTTCATTTCATAAAAGGAAGAAGAAAATTGAATATAGTAGTGTAACCCCTCATTTCGTAAGGAAACGAAAAAATGAATATATTTATCATACCCCACTTCTGCGAAGGAAAATTGAAAATTGAATATAGTAGGATAACCACTTGTTCCATGAAAGGAAGAGGAAAAATGAATGTGTATTATACCATATTTCCATGGAGTGGAAAAGTGTGTATAGTAAACTCGTTAGCATACATGTACACCCTGGACAGTGAGTTACCACAAACTCCAGTGAGTCGAGTGTATATTTGTTCAATTTCTAGTTCTGTGTCAAGTGTCATGTCAGAGTACCACAACTGTGTTCTAGTTGTATAGCTGTTCTCAAAGTGTATGTTTTTGGTTGTCTTAAATTATGTATTTAAGGCTTTATGCATCAAGTCTTCTATGGTTCGATTCATGTTCTCAATAACTGCATAATTTGTGTTTCAAGCACTGTTTAACAAGCAATCAAGCAATCAGTTTTATATGCACAATCCTAATTATGTAATTTAATAACATAATCCAACAATTACAATTACTTGCATGCATGTTCAATAGTCAAGTTTTTGTTCGAAATTAAATTCTTATCCAACAGTTTAACTAAGTTTAACTAACGCTGAGAACAATCAAAACAATTATATTAAAATCAGAAATTATTTTTAAACTGTAAATTAAATAAGTTTAAGAGTCAGATAAATATCTAGGATTAGATTCATAATTCTCAGCATACTAAATAATTTGTACAGTTTACCAGCCTAGGGGAATCTGCATTAATATAACGTAGGAACAGTAACAAACCTAATTTCCAAAGAGCAAAGTCAGAACCCAAACACAACAGCAATCTAAAACCCCAATGTACAAACAGTGGGCCTACACACAGAAATTCACTTAACAACAAAAACAACCAAAGCACATGGCAGAGCGAACCCAAAACTACACAAATAAAGAAACTCACCTAGTCAAATAATTAAACAAGCCCAGTTCAGAATTAATCAGTAGGCCTAAAGCTGGACAGAAGGAGATTTTCGGGGCTAAATCAACTGCGAAGTAATGACGGTCAGGCGTCGTTAGAGAAGTAACAGCAGAGCTGAAAACCCATCCAAAAAGTAACGACGGTAAGGAGGGTTTCTCCAGAGAACCAACGGCAAGGATACCACAATAGGGTTTAGCGGCAACGAGGAGTTTTCTTCCGACGGCTAACTTGCAAATAGAATTAAAACCCAACCGAGAACTAAAGAAGAAGCGGGCAACGATCTGGTCGCTGCAAAGCCCTAGGGCTACCGAGAATAACCTCGCGTCAGGGATTTTTCCCCTGGAGTACATGTGAATCATCATATATCCTGATCAACCAAATCCCAACAATTAACATACACAAATCTCATGATCAAGCCAACAAAATTTTCAGAAAATTAAACCGAAGTATTGGAGAAGATAATTCTACCGTTCACAGACGATGGCCAAGAAATCCAAACAAGCCTTGAAAAGCAATCAATCCCCAAAAATCGACCAATCAAACTCTGACGAATTTTAAAGAGAGGCAAATAAATTTTCGCATGCCATTAAACACTAGAATTAGTATCCCTTAAATAGAGGAGAAGGGTAGAGAGGTAATAGTGTAATCCGATCACACGTAGATTTAGGAGTTTGATTTCCATCAGATTTCTCGCAGAGCGGCAGCAACGGCATGTTCAATTAGGTTAGGGGTTTGGGTTTGCTGTTGAAGAGAATAAGCGCATCATTCTCGCGGATGGGCTGAACGAGAGGTGAGGTTTTCTTTTGTGAGGTGGGTGAATGATATTAAGGGGGCGGGCTTGGGCCGGCGGGCTTGTTGTTCAATTGAGGGAAAAAGAATTTTAGGAGCGGATGGGCTGAATGAGAGGTGGGGTTTTCTTTTGTGAGGTGGGTTATGTGGTGGATAAGAGAGAGGGGAATGATATTACGGGGGCGGGCTTGGGCCGACGGGCTTGGTGTTCAATTAAGGGAAAAATAATTTTAGGAAATGAACAGGATAACTGTGACCCTGGTCTCTCGGACTTCACTTTGAGCTAACGGAAAAAGGAATTAATAATTGTGAAGAAAAGAAATGAAGGGGGAAAGAAGAAATTAAAGGAAAAATAAGAAAATAGATAGAACAATTCAAAATTTCTACCAATCTTACTAAAATTCCGGACCATTACAACATGTTCATACGATACCTAGCTGTTGACAGGTAAATTCGTCGAACAACGAGGTGGATCTGACGAGGACGCCTTTGATGATGTGGTGCTTCGTCGGTTGAAGAATGGGACCCGAAGATGGTTGAATCCGGGTCGGGGAGAGCTGAGTCCGAGCTATTGGGGGAATCCCGACCTAACTTCAAGCTATCTGCTGAGTTGCCTGCTGAGCTATCCGTAGCACAGACAAATTGTTAGAAGATCGGACCTGGGTTTCGAATCAAATCTCATCCGATACTTAAGTCAGTAAGGGACTTAAGCAGGCTCGGGATAGTCAAGACTGACCTATTGGGAGGTTGACTTGTTACTATCATGCCGAGATATAGAGGAAGAAATATAAGTGGAAAGTGAGAGGAGTAAGTTGACAAAGTACCTAGTGCTTAGTATCTTTGGAGCTTGTCCCTTGTCCTATCGCTGTTTGGAATATATATAGGTGAGGGTTTCCCTTTTCTACCGTTAGTGGATAACGGCTCTCTTGTAATGGTGGCATGATTGCCCTTGAGTGACATGCGTAACTGTTGTCCACTTAATCCGCCATTAATAAGCCCGTTATTAACCATCACCTTAAGGCTCGGAAGCTTAACGGGCAGAACGTGGCCTAGCTTTGACTAGGTAAGCGGTTCACGTTCTATGAGCACTTCTTGGATTTTGTTAACCATGCCTCCTGGTCTTCATGGGCTTCTTGATTCAGGTCTATCCTTCATGAGCCGGCCCAATTCATCAACACTAGCTGTTCCAAAGTGCATGGGGAAAATCTATAGGGGAAGCCAATTTCTTTCAGGATTGTTATCGAAGATGAGTTCACTGGGACTATGTCCCAAGTTGCTCTGTCAGGTCAGGCAGTAGTGGTTCTTTTGGTTACTTATGTGGCATATGTTAATGTTTCCAACTGGATAATCTTTCTTTGGTTATGGAATGTTAGTGTACCATTTTTTCTTGCCGTAAGGAAATTGTGCCTTGTTTATACAGGGAAAAGCAGGGAAAGTTCCACCAGCAGAAGAGTTGGTCTTGGCCTTGCGAGATCATGACTTGTTCCTCTACTTTGGGCATGGGAGGGGTATGTTGACATGTGTATCGGTGCTCTAACTTTGATGGTTTCATATGCTGGACAATTTGATGATTGATGTGACCCAGGAATGGGATACATATCTGGGAAAGAGATTCAGAGAGTAAACAAATGTGCCGCTACGCTTCTCATGGGCTACATACAAAGGGTGTTATGCACCACGAGGCACGCCTCTTTCCTATTTGCTTGCTGGTTCGCCTGCTGTCATTGCCCGTCTTTAGGAGGTGACCGACAAGGATCTCGATCGATTTGGGAAAGCCATGCTCGAGTCCTGGCTGCAGGAAGAACCATTTGCTCCACTTGAGAACTGTTCTCGGTGCAATCAGTTGGCGAAAGAGTTTGGATGTTTAGAAATAGACTATGGAAGAAAAACTTCTATTCCCAAAACCAAAAGGAAAGCCTTGAAAAATTGTAATTCCCAGGAACTGCTACCCCCTTCGCTGGAGACGTGGTTATGATTATCCGGGTGAGCTCCCCTGAGGTAGGATGTACGTGCATTCGGACCTGAGTTAAGCGTTAGATTAGTATCACTATATTATATTCACACCGTCCTAGTATAGATTAAATGCTCACATGACTATCTACTGCCATTTAGATATTGATTTGATCATAATTAGTTTTATGGGTTTTCGCTATGCACATTGTATTTGTGTTTCTAGGTCAATGTCTGTCAGGTCCCTAAGATTCTAAGATTCCGACTCAGCGCTATAGGACTTTGTCGAGGGATAGGATTTTCCAGAAGACCAGTTTTAGGTTGCTTTCTGCTATATGACATACTCCTGTTTATTATCCTATGTATGGACATCATGATGTACTAGCCAGTATGCCTTCTTCTTCATTTAGTTCTTCCAAACTTTCGATTTGGTTGTAATAATCAATCTACTAACGTGGATAATGGTTGTCATAGTTTAGTTTTATGTTTATATCTGTATTGTGATGTACATTGATGCTAATCGTAGTTATGTCAAAAGAGGAAAAAAATGTCTCTCTCTCTTTTGACTTAAGCTACGAGCAGGCTCGTCCTGTCTCGCCTTCCAACACAATAGGAAGCAGGGCGTGTGATGGATATCCAAATAGATTCAACATAACCATAGTGAACAAAAACAAGTGAACCCTAACCCTAACCCTAACCCTAACCCTAACCATAGTGGTGAGTACTAGTTTCATCATAGTCCCCTTATGGCACAGTCACATAATAATTCTATTCTTTACAGGCACATGAACAGACAAAATCTATGGGTGGTGAAATTTCCTTCCTCTATAAATCAACAACGAATAAGAAGAAGAAGAAAGTTTGACAAATAAACACCATTAGCTGTCCATCTTCAACCCTAACTTTCCTCAGACTTTGGCAGAAAAATCACATCTTCAACTCTAAGCGTATGGATACCAAACAAGCACACCGATCACCTTCCTCTTCGGTTCATGGAAGGCTCAATCATAAGACTATGGCCAAGTAAACCCAATCTCCTTTCTTGTCGATCAGGTCATGGGTTTTGAGATTGTAGAGAGGTGTCGGATGAATCTGCGGTAGTAACCCGTCAGTCCCAGAAAGATGGTAGTAACCCGTCAGTCCCAGAAAGATTTGGATTTTAGAAACTAACCTTGGGGTTGGTCAATTCTGAACAGCAGTTGACACGCGCAAAAAATTGCACACTCCCAAGTATAACGTCCTGGTGATCCAGTGTCGAATTACGCAAGCCGTTTTACAAATCACAGTTTCAATTGACTAAGGAAGGGTAATGGTGGGAATACAACCAACGGGGTAATGGTGGACCGATGGGTGGTAAAATGGGCGAAACTATCAACCTACTCCACAATAGCTAGGGATGTAGACTCAAATAGGAGACTAGATTAGCGAGGAGGAGTGCGTGGGCTGTGGGTTCGCTAGGGTCGTTATCAATCAAAGCTCTAAAGCCCCTAATATGACTCAATCATTGAGTGCATACAACGATTTACCACAATCAAGATCATCCAATTTTTGAGTGCATAAGGCGAGAATAAAAAATATAGAGTTTTACAACCCTTGGTCGTCCAACTTTGGCTTAGGTTTACCGTGCATAATTAGAGAAATCGCATTCTCTAGTCTCTGGCCATCCTCTTATTAGTATCTCAACATTCTCTAGTCGTTGCCCCTAATATACCAAAAGCCATCCTTTTTTCGATCAAGCTCAGCCGTTCAATTAGAGGCATGCGTTGACATTCAAGAGTACCAACATCACGGGCCTCGTACCAATACAACAACCAAATCAAAGGGTCGGGAATTCTGTCGGACAAAATCAAATCTTCCGTCTTGACTACTGTGTTTAATTAATAAGACGTCACATCATCCGACCTTAATCGTCGCCTCATTCGAGCTCTGGAGATGGGGGCTATTGTTACTGCATTGGGCCGGGTCACTTGGCGGAGAAAATATTTCACTTAAATAAAAAAGCACAAGATGAATACCTCGCCTTAACACAAAAGCCTAGAGATGCACATAAAAGGCTAGCTGTTTGCCCAGTCAAAGTGACAGCCCATCCACCCGTTGAGCTCCCGGGTACTAAGGAGTAGGTTAGTAACGGTGGGAGTAAATGGTCGGCCGTATGCTCTTTTTCAGGGGCGACTATGAAAAGGAGGGACAATGATAGCGTCATAAAGATGAGGTCGTTATCAGCTAACGGCACTCAGGGTAACCATCACATATAAGAAGTCTCAACAGTGATAGCGATAGGACAAAGAATTCTCTCAAGACATACTAAAAACTCTGGTACTCTAACACTAAGTTATCTAATTCCACTTTATATTTCCTCCATAGCTCGGCGAGACAGTGATCGGACGACCTTCCAATAAGTCGGACCTAACTGCCCCGGGCCTTTCCTAGTCACCCACTGGCTTAAGCACATGAGGGGATTTGGGTGGGAACCCAGATCCAAACCCTCTGATGGTCTTTCCTGTGTTGCAGACCCACCAAGACCGCTCGGAGTTAAGTCGGGCTTCGATCCAACAGCTCGGGCCTAGCTCTCGCTGACCTGTGACCGTCCTTCCTCGGGTCCCACTCATTATCTAACGGAGCGACACGTCACCGAAGGCGTCCTCGTCAGCATCCTACTCATTGTTGGCAGATTTACATGCATTCGGTTAGGGTTCATGTGGACAAACATATAGGCTGAGCTGATTTTAAGTTTTTGTAATTTTTTTCTTTTTTTGAGTAGAAAGAGATTGTATCAAAAATATTTGGTTGGTATGACTGTTCAATCCGAAACTCGAGTTCAAATCATAACTCTCCTCATCTTGATCATTCATACACATATGATCAAGATATAAAGAAATGGTCATAAAGAACAAAACAATCAAGATGAAAAAAAAAATAACAACCAAATGATGTGTTTTAAACCGCAAATAGCAACAAAGACCATGTCAACTTCCACAAACTGCTGCCAACCGTTCCTACAAAGTTGGTGGCGTATACCGTAAATAAGTACAACTCCGATGGCAATCAAGCGATCCACGTAACGGCCTCCCGACCCCACCTATATAAACCCCCGGCCCCCATGAACCAAATCAGGCGCCAAAAATCAGAGAAGAGAGAGGGGGAGAGTGAAGGGGGAAAGGGGAAAGAAAGGAATTAAGAGGGGAGAGGAGAAAGAAAATAAAAAACAAAAAATAAAAAAAATTTACTAATTTTCTTTCTCTCCTCTTCCTCATTTTAATTCTCTTTCTCATTAAAGGTAATTTCAATTTGATTCGTTTGGAGTTTGTATTAGTTTATTTATTAATCTGGCTTTTTAATCAGCAGGGTTCTAGGCCAACCGGAGGAGATGGCGGACTCTGAGGCGATTCGTAATGCCGTTGGCATCTTGGGTGAGTCGTCTAAATCATAGCGTTTACGATTAGTTCCCCTTATTCACACAACTCAATTAAAAAGAGTCCCTTCTTTAGAAATATGTCACTGGGACCTATTTATAAAAGGAGACTCTTTTCGAGTATTTTATATGAATAAGGGACCTAAAAACCCTTCTCTTTTAGTTAACAAACACCTTAAAATTCATTTGGTTTTGTGATTTTTTTTCCCACAGGGAATTGTATCTCCTTCGGTCTTTTCCTCTCCCCTGTGTAAGCTCTCGCTCTCTTATGTACATTAAAAAGGCTTATGATCTTGTTTTTTAGTTCAAATTTTCTAAAATTTTGAATGATGGGTTGGGGGCGGCGCAGGCCGACGTTTCTGACGATCCTGAAGAAGAAGGCGGTAGAGAAGTACTCGCCGGTGCCGTACCTCGCCACGATGCTCAATTGTTTGCTCTGGTGCTTCTACGGCCTCCCCATCGTCCACCCCAACTCCCTCCTCGTCATCACCATCAACGGCGCCGGCATGGTGTTCGAGACCATCTACCTCTCCATCTTCCTCCTCTACTCCGACGCCAAGCAGCGCGTACGCCCGCCTCCGTCGCAGGCCTCCCCACAAAACTTTTTTCCGGTGAATTTTACGTGATTTTCTCTATTTTCAGGCGAAGATCGCGCTGATCATATTGGCGGAGCTGGCGTTTGTGGCGGTGGTGGCGACGGTCGTGCTAACGACGGCTCACACGCACGAGAAGAGGTCGATGATGGTGGGTATCCTGTGCGTCATCTTTGGCACATGCATGTACGCCTCTCCGCTCTCCGTCATGGTAAGGGTCTTCGTAAAAGTTCCTGATAGTTTTGAATAATTTAGAAACATAAAGATAGTTTCGAATATGAGAAAAAATGAGTATCAGGTTACCAAGATGGAGATTTCTTCATTGGCCACAATCTAGGCCACCTACACCCTACACCCCCAGACGGGGGTAAGTACGACCTAGATTTTGGCCAATGAGGAAATCCACTCCTTGGCGACCTGAGCACCATTAACCTCTTCAAATAATTAACCCTCAAATGAATTGCAGAAACTCGTGATCAAGACGAAGAGCGTGAAGTACATGCCCTTCACCCTCTCTTTCATCAGCTTCATCAACGGCATCTGCTGGACATCTTACTCCCTCCTCAAATTCGACCTCTACATGATCGTAAGATTAGAGACTTTAAAAACCCTAACCAAATGAACTATTAGACGACCAATGCTATACCATGCGTCTAACGTATCGTGTTGATCTGCAGATACCAAATGGGATTGGAACTTTCTTGGGTCTGGTCCAACTCGTCATCTATGGCATCTACTACAAGTCCACCCCCACGTCCGGCGACGACGACGAGGCCACCGGCTCTAAGGACGTCGAGATGTCCGGCTAGGGGAGCGGTCGGCCTTTGTAACCTTGCTCTTTTAACCCCTGCCACCCCAAAATACCATCTCCCCAATCTCTCTCTCTCTCTTGAAAACAAATGTATGTTGATCTAGTTTGGGCGTGCGCCTGCCCCAAACTTGGACTTAATGATCAATTCGTTCAGAATTTTTGAACATTGTGAAAAGTATATTCATTCTCATTAAGTCTCTACGTGATTGTGATCCTGATGAGGTTTAATCTGCATTGATGTCCAGCTTGAAATTCCTTTGATGCTTAAGTTAGCACTTAGCTATACGTGAAGCGGCCTAACGTTAGTCGTGTTGCAACATAGATTATTTGGATCCAATCACATACGATAAGAAAACATGTGTAGAATGCGAACCCAAACCTTTTAAAAGTCTCATACCTATCAAATAAAGCTTACAATTGCGAGACGAAGAAAAAATTATGCCTTTCGACATGCATATATGAACACACCTAACGATCCTTAATGTTACTGATCGTATAAATATCAAGACAGTGCATTGATATTTCAGATAAATCAGCATGCACTGATCTTCACCATATCAATGCTAGTGTCTAATCTCATACCCACTCGATGTGGGGACATCATGAGACAGTGCATATATAGAGAATAAGTTAACATGACAATTTGTCGAGGAGCTTCTATATGGTAATCATACTCTTGACTGTCAATAGAAGCTCTCAAGTGGTAATTGATGCAGCATAGTCCATCGACCTAAGGTACGCTACATAACCTTACGTGTAGGAAGGCCATGCTTAGGCTTTTATTGACCAATGACGAATACGAAAGCTGCTAGGTACCCACTGGACATAGTCAAAAGCATGCGAAGGAGGTGGCAATCGAGGAGGGTTTGTCTCCTTTTAGCATGGGAAGTCAGGGTCATATGGTGTCTATATGAATCCATAGTAAATCATTGATTAATATGGAGTGGATGTACTTATTCGAGTAATATATTCCATCCAACTAATAGACTATGTCATCGTGTTTATGGCTCACGCCATTAAGGTAATAATGGTGTTTGACATTAAGGTATGTGTACTTAGGAAAAATTAAGTGACATGTGGACTGAGAGATGTGGACTCAGTTATGTGCTCAACAAAAATTATATGATGACGTTTGAGAAATAAGGTAGATAGACTGAGCAAAAGTTTAAGTGATGAAAGCCAAAAAAGTATGTTCGCGTAGCAATTCCCACAAATAATAAGCCTAAGGGCAAGTTCCAAGGTGGTTTATTTTGTTGCTTAGGGACGAGAAAGTGCAAAATTTGCACTGTAGCTTGTCTTGTCGGCCTCTATTTGGAGGAATCCTCGCTCATTTTATCTTCGCGTGTTCCTCTTCTCTGCTACTCTTCTCCGTTGCTTTGCTCCCCTCCGGCAACGCCTCTATCCTAGCTGGCAACCCCAGCTGCTCCATCTGAAATCAGCGGATTTCACGGGGATTTCATCCTTTCGTCGCGATTGTTGGGCCCCACCGGCTGTGCTCACCCCTCCTATCTTCTTCTTCGTGCGGCTTTCAGTTGGGTTTGGGAAAAACCCTAGCTACTGCTGCAGGTTTGTGTTGGAATCAGTTGGTCCATCGGAAATTTTCGTCGGATTTGAAGGTGGTGTGCCGAGCTTGGTCGGATCTCCTTGCCGACAAAGCTACGAGCAGAACCCTAACTCCGATTTGTTTCCTAATTTCTCACTAGAGTCGGAGCCACCTCGTGTGTGCCTCGATTGACTGCGAGGGACTGGAATCTGAGGCGATCGGGGTCATAGCCTGTTTAGCCCTATAGGCGACTGACGCGGTTGTCCCCTATACACGAGTAGAGGGGGTATGAGGAGTTGATGAGAGGTGATATGGTGTGTATATGGCTAGTGGCAGTTGTGTAATTCCGTGAAAGGTGTGAGGGCATTTCGGTCATTAGGCTATATGGGTGGAAGTGTGTGTAGAGAAATGGTGGGTGTGTAAAGTAATGTCATACTTGTAATTTTGAAGGAGTAGGTTAGTAAAAGAGGGGCTAGTGTGAAAAGGGATGGGATTAGTGGCATACTCATAAATACTTAGAAGGGTGAGGGGCAAAATGGTCTTTTGGCCTAAAAGAGGAGGGTGTGTGTGTAGTAAAGGAGTGTGTGCATAAAGTAATAGCAAACTTGTAAATACTTGAAACTTGAGGGGTAATTTTGGAAGGGCATTAAAGTCATTTTAGCATATGCATGCTTATCCTAAAGAGGATTCTAGTATGAGATATTTTGTAGGAGAATTCTAAACCATTCTTTAACTTTCTTTTTCTTTCCCATTTTCATTTTCTATTCCTTTCTCCCCCTCTCTAGTATGGCCGAACTCTCCCCCTATCCTTTTCTTTTCCATCATAGCTCCAAACCCTAATCTTACTTCCAAAAAAATTAAGAAACCCTTGTTGGATCATGTGGATGGCAAACAATACTAGAAGGGGGGTTGAATAGTGTTGTATAAAGATAAAACTTTTTCGTTCTTAATAAATCAACACAAAACAAAACCTTTTAATATTGCCTAAGAAACCAAGTAGAGTAATCTACGCTTGGTTCTTAATCAACTCAATAAATCTTCAAATCAAATCAGAGATGAAAGTCTTCTGGTAGTCGACTCCCTATGAATAGTAGTCGATTCCCAGAGGGAAATTAAGCACAGCTCAGATAGTTAAATACTTAATGGAGATATATAAAATTTGCACAGAAGTATAAATACAAAACTGATCTTTGCAGTATATTATAAAAGAGTTACAAGAATATTAAACAGAGAATAATTACAAGTTAGATAAGAAATGCTTGCAAAGATAAACAGTCACAGATAAGCAATCTCAGACACAAGGATTTTTATCCGGGTGCCCCACAACTTGGGTACGTCCAGTCCCCGACCAATTCGGTATGAGATTTTCACTATCTGCCTTGGCAAATACAAGCACCTAACTTCACTTGTTAGGATTTCCAACAACATAATCTTGACCAGGATTTCAACCGCAACAACTAGACTTGTCTAGGGTTTCCAACAACAACACCCTTACACCAATGGGTAACCACAAATTAAAATCGATATCCAATTCACCACAATAGATTGGTGGAGATTGGATTTACACCCAAATTCTATAGCCAATAGTAATAGACAATTACGTGTGTAGTGGCTTGATAGAATATGACACTAGATCACACAAAGAAACGAATGAAATCTTTGTGATCTAGATCGAATGTTTTTCAAAAATCCTTTAAAAAAATTTGAGAATAAATAATATGAATTTTGAAAAACAGATAGCCAAATAAAATTATGATCTTCAGAAAATAATTGCAAGATCAAGAGAAAAAACAAATTTGGCTAAGAGAGAATGAGAGCTGAGAATTTGTGAGCGTTTTGCACAAGAGAATTTGATTTCAATAATTGTTGTGATTTCTCAATGAAAATGGTCCTCTATTTATAGGAGAAATCTGAGAATTTGAATTTCAAATTCATTTGACTTTTGTCCCGGAAATCATGGGAAAAAATCAATTAAAGATATGTCAAAAATCAAGTCAAAACGTCAAACTTCGACAGCTGGTAGTCGACTCCCTAGGAGTGGTAGTCGACTCCCAGTGTGTTTCAGGAGAACTTGATTATCAGCTGGTAGTCGACTCCCAGAGGAGTTTCTTCTGAACCACAGCTAGTCAATCAAGTAGTTTACTCCAGGGTGTAGTGGAGTTTCACTACGGAAATATAAAACGACTAGAAAAAAAAGCTCTCAATATCTTTTTGAAAATGATTTAAGAGATATTTAAAACTTTTTTGAAATCATTTGTGTGTGTGTGATTGTCTATACAATTGCCTTTAACATAACCCTAAGAAAGACACAACACACTCACTATAGACTAGGACACGACTTTGGAAGCTTGATCAACTGATGGAGTAGATGTGAGCTTCACTTGAGCTTCTGTGTCATTTGAGCTTTGAGCTTCATCATTGATCTTAGCAATGTTCGTCCTTGTCTTTGAGCGTAGATTGCGCTTCTTGGAGTATGCATAAAGCTTTTCATTTGTTGCACAACCTGCACACTTAGTCGTAGTATAGTTAGTAAACTAAGCTTCATTTGGTGTGCTGATCATCAAAATCACTTGGGTTGGAATTCAATTTCCATCACTCTCCCACTTTTTGATGATGACACCCAAATGAAAAATGAAGTAAGTTGAAATATGAAAAATACACTTACTCCTCCTGCTTTGATGCGGTTCTCCCCCTGCATCGAAGCCGTTAGCAAAAACAATCATGTAATATATTCATTTTTGCATTTCATATTTTTCTCCCCCTTGTCATCAACAAAAAAAAATTAATGACATATTATAACAATATATGAATCATAACAAGAATTTTTGGAGGGGAATTCAATTACTATTCCTGCAAAAAAAATGTTAGCATATGATCAACCAATGTTTTAGAAAAATAGATAAGTTCATTCATAGGCATAGTAATAAAGGAGTAGCATGCATCACACGATAATATAGTTATTATAGACCATAAGTTTTGAAATCATTGTTTAAAAACCATTGTTTGAAAGATCAAGGATGACCGCCGTTCTTCTTCAATTTCTTAATCTCATTAAGGATCATGACAAGAGTCTCCTCCGTCATTTTGTTGCTCTTTGCTACGAGATCCTTGAGGTCGTCCACCTTTTTGTTGAGGTCTTCAAAACCTCTCTCTTGGGATATCTTCAACTTCTCAATTTTCTTCAAGAGCATCTCTTGAAGTTCAATGATGTATGCCGGTGGCTCCTCGTCTTCTCCTTCTTCTTCGCTTCATTTTTCTTCTTCTCCTTCTTCTTCCTCATCAGAATCTGAAACAACAATTTTCTTACCTCTCCTGGAGGATGACGATCCTCCTTCAGCAGCAAGTTTTTCTTCGGGGATGTTTTGATCAAGGTCTTTGTGGAGGTTCATTCTCCCGAGAGCATGGACATCAAATATGCGTGCCGGTTTTAGAATTGTGGTTTCATTATCCAAAGGCACATTATAGCTAATAAACAGGATTGTGAGGTAATGTCCATGTGCTAGAGTGGATGAGGGTCTGTCTGAAGAAGCTGAAGCAAGAATGAAGTCCATAATGACTTTGGCCCAATTGACACGGATGTTCCCTAACATAGCATAGATACACTTGGCATGTTTCTCAGATAGTATAGAGTGACTACCAGATTTTTGGGTAATATTGTACGATAGTATATTTGCATGAATTCTTCCCGAATAGCGAAGATCGCTACAAGGGAGTTTAGTTTGGAAATACTTTTCTGGAAAATACATTCTCTCCAAGATACTACCATCAGTCATCTCTATTTTATCAAGTAACATACCAGTGTATGGGATGCCTAGGGCTTCTCCTAGAGATCTTAGAGTTATGGCAAGTTTTGTGTCAAGTACTTTGGTGACAAATCGACTTTTGGCAAGGTCATAATCCATATTTGCATAAAACGGATGCACAAGTCTGGGATAGCAGAGATGAGTGTTTTCGGCAGAAAATAGATTAGCTAAGTTTTGGAATTCTAGAATGCTATCAATCCCATAATTTTCAACATGATCAAGTTTGACAAATCTCTCATGAAGAATAGGTTTCTTGGAGATTTTGACAAAGTGTTCATAGGTAGTACTCCTAAACAGATAGTGCAAGATTGTTTCTTTCTCAGAGATAGATTCAGTTGAGACGTTCCTCTTCTTAGAAACCATTCTCTTGATAGGCATCTAGATAGAGTAAAAAAATTATTTACTAAACTAGATATGCAAGGAGAAATGAAGTAGAGGTGATGAGAAAAGATTTTACCATGAGTAAGCTTGAGAAAGAGATGAAATCAAGAGTTGAAAGAGCTCCAAGTAACCCAAGCACCAAGAGAAATTTTCAAGAGAAGGGGAGATTGGGGTAGTCGGCTACCCTAGGGTTTTCTCTTGGGGTTTTTAACTTAGAGGTGAAAGAGGATGAGAGATGAGGGCCATTGGATCAAGAGATGAGTGGTTGGGATGAGGTTTTAGCTTATTAGGTATAGGTTGCCTTGTGGATATGAACCCATTAACTCAATAGAACCCAATAGAAGTTAGTAAAAAAATCAAACCCAGAATTCCGCACACACGCTGGTAGTCGACTCCCTCATGTAGGTAGTCGACTCCCTACTGTGTTGAGTCGTTTTCTTATCCCGAGGGGTTTTGATCCAAGACTGAGTGTGTTTTCTGAACAAGCGATGTTTTATAAATATAACGCAAACATTTATAATCATATAAAGAGATTTAAAAAAAATTTACTCATTTAAACAAATTTAAGCATATATATTTTTGCAAAAATGATTAAGTCGTAAAAGAAAACTTTTGATGCTGATCCAGTTATCAAGCGTTGGATCTTGTTTTCTCCTCTTCGTTTCCTTAGAGTACCTGAAAAATAAACGTTTATGGTACTCTTTGGCTTTTGAGTCCAGATGGTTAGTCTTTAGGAAGCCAAACCCAGTGTGGTTTAGTTCCTTCATGAAAAATATATTTATAGTTTTTGCTTAAATGAATTTACTGAACAAAGTTTGTAGCGTACCTTTTCTTTCGTTGTTTGGACAAGTTCTTCGGTATCCAGATGCTAAAAAAATTTGTTAGAATGATGCATCCTAGTATGCTTAACCCGTTTCTTGGTATGATGTGAATCATAACCGAGTCCGGTTTTGCTAGATGAGGCTTTTTGGTTATTTATTAAACTATCTAACTTCCCTTTTCCTTTGTTGAAATTCTCAATAATTTTCATCGTAGCGTCGTATTTATCTTTGACAGATACGAGAAGATTATTCAGATTCTCAACTTTTTCATTTACTGATAGAATGTCTTTTTGCAGAGAGTTATTCTTTTCTTTGAGAAGAGTATTTTCCTTAATGACTTCTTCCTTTTCTTTAGCATCCTTTTTAATATTTCTAAGTGTTCTTCTATGTTTTTTATAAGCTTTTCATGCATTTGCATTGCTCCTTATATGCTCCCCAAAAGTCCATGTCTTCATCATCGCTTGATGATGAATCATTATCACTAAATTAATCATGATGCGAACTTACCTTAGAGGATGTAGAAGCCATGGAGCACATGTGTGCTGTTTCTCTTCTTTCATCATTTTCTACTGCTGAGGATTCATTGGATGAGGAATCATCGCTCCGGTCGAAGGCTGCGTAAGCTTCCTTCTTTGGTCGTCGGAATTTGTTTCTTCCATTGTTTCTCTTTTCATTATTGTCTCTGTTCTTCCCACGATCTCTGGAATCACGATTGTTTCTATCCAATGGACAGTCTCTTTTGACGTGCCCTGGTTTATTGCAACCAAAACAAATAATACCGTTAGTAGGTCTAAAGGAGCGTTTACCATACTTACTTGTGATGAATTCTTTAAAATTCTTTGAGATGAAAGAAATATGGTCTTCTTTGTCAGTGTAGACGGAATCTTCTTCTAGAGCTCTAAACGCGAGATTCTTCTTCTTTGGTTTTTCTTCGATCTTCTTATTTTCTTCAAGTTCAATCTCATATGCCATGAGATTTCCCATTAGTTCTTCGATGGTAAGGTCCTTTACGTTATGAGCTTATCGAATAGCCGTTGTCTTTCCCTTCCACTCGGGTCAGAGAGATCTTAGTATCTTCATTACCTGCTCGTATTCAGAAAGATTCTTTCCTAATCCTGCAAGCTCATTCGTAATGTTAGTAAAACGAGTATTCACATCGGTGATACTCTCTCCTTCTTCCATTTTAAAAGATTCGAATTTAGAATGTAAAACATTTATGCGGGATTCCTTTACCTTCTCAGTTCCTTTGTGACTTACCTGAAGAGTGTGCCATATCTAGTGTGTTGTCTCGCATTGGGAGACTCGATTGAACTCATTTCCTGTTACAGCGCAAAACAATGCATTCATTGCCTTTGCATTAAGATTTGCTCTCTTCTTGTCGTCGACTGACCACTTCCCAAATTCAATTTCGGTAGGTGCGATGTACGTGACTTTAGTAACGGTCCATGCTTCGATATCCAATGACTCCCGGTGAGTCTTCATTCGGATCTTCCAGCTAGCGTAGTTAGTTCCGTTGAACAGTGGTGGTCGCATGGTATTCAGTCCTTCAGAATGGAAAGATGTTGACACCATCACTTTTATAGCCTCGCTCTAATACCAAGTGTTGGATCCTGTGGATGGCAAACAACACTAGAAGAGGGGTTGAAAAGTGTTGTACAAAGATAAAACTTTGTCGTTCTTAATAAATCAACACAAAACAAAGCCTTCTAATATTGCCTAAGAAACCAAGTAGAGTGATCTACGCTTGGTTCTTAATCAACTCAATAAATCTTCAAATCAAATCAGAGATAAAATTCTTCTGGTAGTCGACTCCCTATGAACAGTAGTCGACTCCCAGAGGGAAATTAAGCACAGCTCAGATAGTTAAATACTTAATGGAGATATATAAAATTTGCACAGAAGTATAAATACAAAACTGATCTTTGTAGTATATTATAAAAGAGGTACAAGAATATTAAACAGAGAATAATTACAAGTTAGATAAGAAACGCTTGCAAAGATAAACAGTCACAGATAAGCAAACGCAGACACAAGGATTTTTATCATGCTTCCCCACAACTTGGGTATGTCCAGTCCCCGACCAATTCGGTACGAGATTTCCACTATCTGCCTTGGCAAATACAAGTACCTAACTCCACTCGTTAGGATTTCCAACAACCTAGTCTTAACCAGGATTTCCAACCGCAACACCTAGACTTGTCTAGGGTTTCCAACAACAACACCCTTACAACAAAGGTAACCACAAATTAAAAACGATATCCAATTCACCACAATAGATTGGTGGAGATTGGATTTACACCCAAATTCTATAGCCAATAGTAATAGACAATTACGTGTGTAGTGGCTTGATAGAATATGATTCTAGATCACACAAAGATACGATGAAATCTTTATGATCTAGATCAAATGTTTTTCAAAAAATCCTTTAAATAAAAATTCGAGAATAAATAATATGGATTTTGAAAAACAGATAGCCAAATAAAATTATGATCTTCAGAAAATAATATCAAAAGAAATTGCAAGATCAAGAGTAAAAACAGATTTGGCTAAGAGAGAAGAGAGCTGAGAATTTGAGAGCGTTTTGCACAAGAGAATTTGATTTCAATAGTTGTTGTGATTTCTCAATGAAAATGGTCCTCTATTTATAGGAGAAATCTGAGAATTTGAATTTCAAATTCATTTGACTTTTGTCCCGGAAATCATGGGGAAAAATCAATTAAAGATATGTCAAAAATCAAGTCAAAACGTCAAACTTCGACAGCTGGTAATCGACACCCTAGGAGTGGTAGTCGACTCCCAGTGTGTTTCAGGAGAACTTGATTCTCAGCTGGTAGTCGACTCCCTACCTTTGGTAGTCGACTCCCAGAGGAGTTTCTTCTGAACCACAGCTAGTCAATCAAGTAGTTAACTCCAGGGTGTAGTGGAGTTTCATTACGGAAATATAAAACGACTAGAAAAAGCTCTCAATATCTTTTTGAAAATGATTTAAAATATATGTAAGATGTTTTTGAAATCATTTGTGTGTGTGATTGTCTATACGATTGGCTTTAACATAACCCTAAGAAAGACACAACACACTCACTATAGACTAGGACACGTGTTCGGAAGCTTGATCAACTGATGGAGTAGATGTGAGCTTTCACTTGAGCTTCTTGTTCCATTTGAGCTTTAAGCTTCATCATTGATCTTAGCAACGTTCGTCCTTGTCTTTGAGCGTAGATTGCGCTTCTTGGAGTATGCATAAGCTTTTCATTTGTTGCACAACTTGCACACTTAGTCGTAATGTAGTTAGTAAAAACTAAGCTTTATTTGATGTGCTCATCATTAAAATCACTTGGGGGTGGAATTCAATTTGCATCAACCCTAGCTTACTCCAAGGAGAAAGAAAGGTGGTGGGAAGAGAAAGAAAGGAGAAGAAGAAAGAGGTCTTTTGAGGTAGGAATTCTAACTTGGTTAGGGAATTATTATTTAGGATTATGAAGATGCTATGTTGTTAATTTGATTGCTCATGGTCTTGGATTCATGGGTTGTGTGTGCAATAAATCAAAAAGATCACATTTTTCTTTGTTTTTCTTAGCTAATCACCCTCCCCTAAAATCCAGAATTTCTGTTGTGTGTTTCTTCTTCAATTCTGGCCTCTGTAGTTAGATTTACTTTCTGGGAAAAATATGTAAGTGTAGATCTTGAAGTTCCACCTCAGATTCATATAAAATATGACTTATGTTGAGTCCAATAAGTAGGAGTAAAAATTCAATGTTTGCAACATGTCTGAAATTCTGTCAAACTGGACACAGTTTAGAAAAATGAAGTTTATTACCTGCACACTCTATAGAATTTGCTGTTATTGGTCTTGTTGTAAAGTTAAGAAGTTTTTCTACAAATTCATATCAGTGCATATTTTTCGAAATTCTAGCTGCAACATGCTCAAAATTGGCTTTTAATACAGACCCAGAATTCTGCCTGAGAAACAGCTTGAACATGCTGCACCAAATAAATCACCATAAATTCCCTAGTCCACATCTCTGCATGAAATTTTATGGGTGATCTAAATCTTCAACTTTCATTTAGAGAGTTTTGTCAAATTCACAAGAGAAATTGATCAAACAAGCTGATTCTGTAGCTGTTCCTACAATTTCAGCAAGCTGTGACTGTTTTGGGTGGAGTTGAAACTTGCTATAATGTTAATTTTCCATTTCAATGTGCATGAATGTTGTTGATATCTTTAAGAAAGTTTAGTTATACTATTTGTTCCTAAAATTGTCGGTGAGGCACTCTTCATTTACATGACAACCACTATATGTTTGTTAAAATGCCCAAATGAATTTGAAATTGAAGAAACTTGGAAATAGCTATGAGAATGTTGTGCCATGTACTACATTATGAAATTTCATATTACTATTGAAGATTATGACACATGATTTTTTAACTGGGATGTCTCGATCTGCTCCAAGGCGGGTGAGCATCCTGGTATGGGGATGGGGAAAATTTGGGTATAACTTAACTATAAGGGACTGGACTAAGAAGTTGGAGGAAAAGATATGTGATATGTGATACTTATTCCCACTCACCTTTACCGGGAGTGGAGGGGACATACGTAGGTTGTATTACTATGAGAGAGCCTCACTCCTGCCAGGGACGTGGGAGCTGAGAGGCCCGGCGTGCAGTGCCCGTGTCCACTGCGTCGTGTGCTATATTCGTCCCAAATTTGGGGCGAGGTCCAGGCCCTTATCTTTAGGTGATACCCAGGTTTCCAAAGAGTCACTAACATCTGCTAACTAATAAACTTTATATGTGTTGTTGTTGCACATTTGTGTGTTGTACTTTTCACTTTGGTTGCTCGTACTCCTACTGCCTTTACACTCATAACCCCTAAATGATTTTCCCTACCCTAGTTAGTTTCCTAATGGACACGTTTTAACGTGCTCATTTTACTTTTCAGGTCTTGAGCAGATGACACCAGAGCAGAATCTCTCTCAGAAGATTTCTCATGTGTGAGCTGACACCTTGGGGACACTACTCTTTTTGGGATGTGTCTTGTAGTGTGAGTTGGGTCGTGTATTGAGCGTATTGCCTTTTGTAGCTATGGTATGTGTTGGGAGCTTGTGGTACTTCTCATGTATACCTGAGTTAGTTCCACTTGGTACTTGATGCTGTTGTGTAATACTTTCTCTGGTTATGTAAATCGGTGATTATGTCCTCTCTGTGATGGCTGTATGTGTTGCTTCCTTTCTTTTATATGTATGTAATGTATGCTCCCAGCATTCGCAGTGGCCTGCTTATGGTGTTTTCTAATTACGCTTGGTGTTACACCGCGGCTTGTCAAGCTCCATCCACCCTTTCACATAGTATGGGTTGCCTTATAGGGTATTTGTGAGAGTGTGGCGTGACAGGTTTTGTGGTGGTCCATGCATGTCAGCTCACACTGTGATATGCGAAAGGATGATACATCCAACACATTTTAATGTCATCACATATGGTACTAACTCCTCTTGTGATGTCCCCTTTCTTTGCAGAATGGATAGTGAAAACGGGATATCTTCGTCGGAGATGGAGCATATTGAGCCATATTTGATGGGGAAGATTTTGATGGGTTTCCAGGCGAGTCTGGGTCAGCAGGCTGAGATGCTCGCCAAGATGTAGAGTCAGAAGACCCCTGGCTTCAAGCAGTTTAGGGCAATGAAGCAGGGGACTTTTTCTGGCAAGGGGACTGCATGGTTACGGCGTACAGAGGATGACCTCACAGCTGTTGGATTTCCACTGGAGAGTTGGGTTGATGCAGCAAAAAGGCAGTTGACACATCAGGCCAGAGATTGGTGGGATGCCCAGGAGCGGCATCTAGTGGGTCATATCTCTTGGAAGACCTTCAAGGAGCGTTTTGAGTCCAAGTTCCTTCCAGAGACTGCAAAGGATGAGCTCAGACAGCGTTTTGAGCAGTTGACTCAGGGCCGACGGAGCGTGGATGAGTAAGATGCCGAGTTTTCCTTGCTGAGCAAGTTTGCCCCGGAGCTTGTTGCGACTGATGCCACCCGAGCTCGACGCTTCTGTATGGGACTGGATCCGGAGTATAGAGGGGCGATGTCTTCACAGAAACTCGCCACACAGGAGGATGTGCTCGAGGCGACAAGATTATATGAGATCCATTTGCGGAGCATAGGGAAAATGCCTACAGGTGACAGATGACCATCAGGACCACAGAAGGCATTATCTCGGCCAGTACAGACGGCCCGGTTCAAGAGGCCAGGAGCCCCTGCAGTGACACAGAGACGTCTGACATGCCAATTTTGTGGCAAGACTGGTCATGAGCAGGAGTGTATGGCTTGGGCTAAACAATGCTTCGCTTGTGGTGGCCGAGGACACATTAGCATGTTCTACCAGCAGCAGGGTGCTTATCCGGCCCCTGTAGCACCTGTGGCTTTTAAGCCGATGCAGCAGCAAGCTCTTCCACCTGGTTCGTAGCGACCTGCACTTCCGGCACCAGCTGGACCAGGCATACCAGCCCCTAGAGGACCTTCCTTGCCCCCTCAGCGGCAGACCTTTAAGAAGACAAACTCTGCTCCAAAGTCCCAGGCTTTCACGATGGCAGCAGTTGAGGTAGAAAACTCAAGCCAGGTTATCACTGGTATGTTCTAGCCCTCTCATTACTTTACATTATATCAATTGTTGCTTAGTTATGATGGACGTTGGTTTGATTTCTTTGTTGGCTTCTAGGTATAGTTAAAGTAGCATCTTTTCCTGCTTTGGCACTTTTTGATTCTGGGGCTTCACACTGTTTTCTGTCCCGACAATTTGTGGATAAACATGCTATACCAGTAGACTCCTTCACTGTTAGTTGGAATATTCATACAGGGAGTGGTGTGATTAGGAGTACTTCAGGGCTCCGTTGTTGTCCAGTTGAAATTTGCGGTCAGGAGTTATATGCTGACTTCCTTGTGATTGAGATGCCCACCTTTGAAGCTGTGTTTGGGATGGACTGGTTAGCGATGTTTTGTGCCACTAATGATTGCAAATTAAGGAGGGTAGTCTTTAAAATTCTCGATCATCCAGAGTTTGAATTCAGAAGTGGTAGTTGCACATTAGAACCTACAAGATTCAGAGCAACACCAGTGGAAGGGGAGGTATTGGCGATGGCCATGGAGGCGGAGCCAGTTTTACCCAGGGTTATGCGAGACTTTCCTGATGTCTTTCCTGATGACATTTATAACCTTCCTCCTGATCGATCATTAGAGTTCACCATTGATTTGATACCAGGAACGCAACCCATTGCGAAGGCTCCTTATCAGATGGCACCACTTGAGTTGGCTGAGCTTCGTAGTCAGTTAAAGGACCTATCAGAGCGAGGACTGATACAGCCAAGTGTGTCACCTTGGGGAGCACCAGTGCTTTTGGTGAATAATAAAGATGGATCCCGGAGGATGTGCATTGATTATAGGGAATTGAACAAGGTGACAATAAAGGACAAGTACCCACTTCCTCGTATCAATGACCTCTTTGATCAGCTTGGTGGATCCCGAGTCTACTCAAAGTTGGACTTACGGAGCGGTTATCATCAGATAAAGGTACGGGGGTCCGATGTTCCGAAGACAGCTTTTCAAACCCGTTATGGACATTATGAGTTCATGGTGATGCCCTTCGGTGTGACTAATGCTCCAGCTACCTTCATAAGGTTAATGAATCGGGTATTATTTGACTATTTGGACAAGTTCGTGGTAGTCTTTATTGATGATATCCTGATATATTCCAAGGATGAGGAAGAGCATGCAGAGCACCTGAGGATTGTACTAGAAACCTTGAGGCAGCATCAGTTATATGCCAAATATAGTAAGTGCCATTTTTGGCTGTCTAAAGTGGTATTTTTGGGGCACATAGATTCGGGAGAAGGCATATCAGTTGATCCAGAAAAGGTGGCTGTAGTGGAGAAATGGCATGTTCCTAGGTCGGTTTCAGAGATTCGAAGTTAATTTCTTGGGATTGACTGGATATTACAGGAAGTTCATCAAGGATTTCTCCAAGATTGCGGCACCTCTGACCCACCTGACTAAGAAGGATGTTGCTTATGTCTGGTCTGACGAGTGTCAGCATTCATTTGAGGAGTTGAAGAGAAGGTTGACTACTGCACCAGTTCTAACGATTCCAGATCGTTCTGGAGGATTCGAGATTTTTTTGTGATGCTTCTGGCAAAGGGCTGGGATTTGTCCTACATCAACATGGACGGGTTGTAGATTATGCCTCTAGACTTCGAAAGGTGCATGAGCTAAACTATCATACACATGACTTGGAGCTGGCAGCTGTGATTTTTGCCCTAAAGCTGTGGAGACACTTCTGTTAGGGGGAGCATGTCAAGGTGTACACCGACCACAAGAGTTTGAAATATGTGTTCACCCAGAAGGAGCTCAACATGAGACAGCATCGGTGGCTTGAGCTAATGGCATAATATGATATCGATCTCCAGTATCACCCTGGCAAGGTGAACGTGGTCCCTGATGCACTTAGTAGATATCCTACCATGATGATGATGACCTCTCAGCCTCAGCTCCAGTGGGCCCTGTGACAGATGGAGATAGAGGTCGTTCTTCCGGGCATCAGAGCAGCCATGTTGAACTTGCAGGTCCAGTCTGATCTGGTGGACCAGATCAAAGCCGCACAGTCAGGAGATGGAAAGTTAAGGAGAATCCGAGAACAGGTAGAGGCCGGACTTCGAACCGACTTCCATATTCATGAAGATGGCTCTCTTAGATTTGGAACTCGGCTATGTGTGCCGGCTGGTGCTATTCGAGAGGAATTGCTTAAAGAGGCCCATAGCTCCCCCTATTCAATTCATCCAGGAGGGACAAAGATGTACTGCGACCTGCAACAACATTACTGGTGACATGGGATGAAGCGTAGTATAGCCAGAAGTGTAGCCTCGTGCTTGGTTTTTCAACAGGTGAAGGCCGAACACCAAAGAGTTGCAGGTCTGTTGCAGCCTCCTCCCATACATGAATGGAAATGGCAACACGTGACGATGGATTTTGTGATTAGGCTACCATGCACACCCAAGGGAAATGACGCAATTTGGGTAGTCGTTGATCGCCTGACCAAATCTGCACATTTCATTCCCTTTCGAGTTGGACAGTCTACCGAGCATTTGGCTCGAAGATACATGGAGGAGATCGTGAGGCTTCACGGAGTTTCTGTTTGTATAATCTATGATCGGGACACCAGATTCACCTCACATTTTTGGAGGAGTTTGCATCTAGTTTGGGGACTTAACTCAAGTTTAGTACATCATATCATCTCTAAACAGATGAACAATCCGAGCGAGTTATTCAGATCCTCGAGGACATGTTGGGGGTGTGTATGCTGGACTTTAAGGGATCCTGGGAAGATCACTTCCACTTGGTGGAGTTTGCTTACAACAATAGTTATCAAGCAAGCATTGGAATGACACTATTTGCTGCTCTGTATGGAAGGAAGTGCAGATCGCCGCTAAGCTGGGACGATGTTGGAGACCGTGAACTCTTAGGACCTGACTTGGTGGTGGAAGCGATCGATGTAATTCGGACAGTCAAGAAGAATCTTCGTATCGCTCAGGATCGCTATAAGCATTGGGCAGATACAAAGAGGTGTCCATTGGAGTTTCAGCCAGGAGATTAAGTGTTCTTGAAGATCTCCACGACACATGGCACGATTCGATTTGGTCGACGAGGGAAGTTGAGCCCGAGATTCATTGGGGCTCGTGTTGGTGAGGTTGCATATCGCCTTGCCTTACCACCCTCCCTTGAAGGCATCCATGATGTGTTCCATGTATCCCAGCTTTGGAAATATGTGGGAGACCCTAGTCACCTCATGGACTTCTCAGAGATTGAAGTGCGCCCTGACCTGACTTATGAATAGCAACCAGTGGCCATCCTGGATCGGAGACAGAAGATACTGAAGAAGAAGGCCATTAATCTAGTAAGGATTATGTGGCAGCAAGAATCCCCTGGTGAGTCCACTTGGGAGCGCGAGGGCGAGATGAGAAACAGATACCCTCAATTGTTTATGTAAGTATCGTATCCCAGTATCAATGTCTCTTTTGATAATCTTGAATGCGAAATTTGTAGTAACAATGGTGTAGGGTGTTATATAGAGAAGGCTCCTAGAATTTAGAAGTATTTCACTTCTTAGATTAAAACCCTTGAACTTCGGAATTTCGAGGATGAACTTTATTTTAAGGAGGGTAGGATGTCATAGCCTGTTTAGCCCTATACGGCGACTGACGCAGTAGTCCCCTATACACGAGTAGAGGGGGTATGAGGAGTTGATGAGAGGTGATATGACGTGTATATGGCTAGTGGCAGTCGTGTAATTCCGTGAAAGGTGTGAGGGCATTTCGGTCATTAGACTATATGGGTGGAAGTGTGTGTAGAGAAATGGTGGGTGTGTAAAGTAATGTCATACTTGTAATTTTGAAGGAGTGGGTTAGTAAAAGAGGGGATAATGTGAAAAGGGATGGGATTAGTGGCATATTCGTAAATACTTAGAAGGGTGAGGGGCAAAATGGTCTTTTGGCGTAAAAGAGGTGTGTGTGTGTGTAGTAAAGGAGTGTGTGCATAAAGTAATGGCAAATTTGTAAATACTTGAAACTTGAGGGGTAATTTTGGAAGGGCATTAAAGTCATTTTAGCATATGCATGCTTATCCTAAAGAGGATTCTAGTATGAGATATTTTGTAGGAGAATTCTAAACCATTCTTTAACTTTCTTTTTCTTTCCCCTTTTCATTTTATATTCCCTTCTCCCCCTCTCTAGTATGGCCGAACTCTCCCCCTCTCCTTTTATTTTCCATCATTGCTCCAAACCCTAACCTTACTTCCAAAAATAAAATCAAGAAACCTTAGCTTACTCTAAGGAGAAAGAAAGGTGGAAGGAAGAGAAAGAAAGGAGAAGAAGAAAGAGGTCTTTTGAGGTAGCAATTCTAACTTGGTTAGGGAATTATTATTTAGGATTATGAAGATGCTATGTTGTTAATTTGATTGCTCATGGCCTTGAATTCATGGGTTGTGTGTGCAATAAATCAAAAAGATCACATTTTTCTTTGTTTTTCTTAGCTAATCACCCTCCCCTAAAATCCAGAATTTCCGTTGTGTGTTTCTTCTTCAATTCTGGCCTCTGTAGTTAGATTTACTTTCTGGAAAAAAATATGTAAGTGTAGATCTTGAAGTTCTACCTCAGATTCATATAAAATTGACTTATGTTGAGTTCAATAAGTAGGAGTAGAAATTAAATGTTTACAACATGTCTGAAATTCTGTCAAACTGGACACAGTTTAGAAAAATGAAGTTTATTACCTGCACACTCTATGGAATTTGCTGTTCTTGGTCTTGTCATAAAGTTAAGAAGTTTTTCTACAAATTCATATCAGTGCATATTTTTCGAAATTCTGGCTGCAACATGTCCAAAATTGGCTTTTAATACAGACCCAGAATTCTGCCTTAGAAACAGCTTGAACATGCTGCACCAAATAAATCAGCATAAATTCTTTAGTCCACATCTCTACATGAAATTTTATGGGTGAATCCAGGACTACTAAATCTTCAACTTTCATTTAGAGAGTTTTGTCAATCCACAAGAGAAATTGATCAAACAAGCTGATTCTGTAGTTGTTCCTGCAATTTCAGCAAGCTGGACTGTTTTGGGTGGAATTGAAACTTGCTATAATGTTACTTTTCCATTCCAATGTGCATGAATGTTTTTGATATCTTTAAGAAAGTTTAGTTATACTATTTGTTACTAAAATTGTTGGTGCGGCACTCTTCATTTACATGGCGACCACTATATGTTTGTTAAAATGCCCAAATGAATTTGAAATTGAAGAAACTTGGAAATAGCTATGAGAATGTTGTGCCATGTACTACATTATGAAATTGCATATTACTATTGAAGATTATGACACATGATTTTTTAACTGGGATGTCTCGATCTGCTCTAAGGCGGGTGAGCATCCTGGTATGGGGATGGGGGAAATTTGGGTATAACTTAACCATAAGGGACTGGACTAAGAAGTTGGGGGAAAAGATATGTGATATGTGATACTTATTCCCACTCGCCTTTACTGGGAGTGGAGGGGACATACGGAGGTTGTGTTACTATGGGAGAGCCTCACTCCTGCCAGGGACGGGGGAGCTGAGAGGCCCGGTGTGCAGTGCCCGTGTCCACTGCGTCGTGTGCTATATTCGTCCCAAATTTGGGGCGAGGTCCAGGCCCTTATCTTTAGGTGATACCCAGGTTTCCAAAGAGTCACTAACATCTACTAACTAATAAACTTTATATGTGTTGTTGTTGCACATTTGTGTGTTGTACTTTTCACTTTGGTTGCTCGTACTCCTACTGCCTTTACACTCATAACCCCTAAATGATTTTCCCTCCCCTAGTTAGTTTCCTACTGGACACGTTTCGACGTGCTCATTTTACTTTTCAGGTCTTGAGCAGGTGACACCAGAGCAGAATCTCTCTCAGGAGATTTCTCATGTGTGAGCTGACACCTTAGGGACACTACTCTTTTTGGGATGTGACTTGTAGTGTGAGTTGGGTCGTGTAGTGAGCGTGTTGCCTTTTGTAGCTATGGTATGTGTTGGGAGCTTGTGGTACTTCTCATGTATACTTGAGTTAGTTCCACTTGGTACTTGATGCTGTTGTGTAGTACTTTCTCTGGTTATGTAAATATGTGATTATGTACTCTCTGTGATGGTTGTATGTGTTGCTTCCTTTCTTTTATATGTATGTGATGTATGCTCCCGGCATTCGCAGTGGCCTGCTTATGGTGTTTTCTAATTACGCTTGGTGTTACACCGCGGCTTGTCAACCTCCATCCACCCTTTCCCATAGTATGGGTTGTCTTATGGGGTATTTGTGAGAGTGGGGCGTGACAATCGACAGGAACGGTGAGCTTTACCATATTATTTCTGCGATATTAGCGACGAGGTATATTTTCTGCAGCTCTAATTTAATTTTTTCTAAAATTTGATGATGCCATGGGTTCCTATATGCGATGATCTTTGCTGCCTTGGTGTTCTTGCCTTGCTACATCGTTGTCGTGTTGTGCATGCGTCTAGGGTTTCAAATTTGGGTGTTTTAAGGCAAATGCGGATATTATTATATGAAATTGGTAATGATGGTTGCAAGAATTCTTTATATGGTGATTTATGTGTATGATGAATGTAAAGAATTGTGCATTCTAAAAAAAGCCCAATGATGATAAAAAAAAGGAGGAAAGATGGAATGGTTTTATGATGGAATGGAATTTTGATGACATACGTACACGTTGGATGGCTTGCTAAGATTGTTCCCTTGAAGCCCCATTTTGATTTTTACAATGTTGGATCCCCATGTCAGCTGAAAGTTAATGATTTTATTGGTGTTAAATCCAAAATATTTAATCTAAAATTTTCAAAATATTAGAAATTAAAATTTAATTTTACATATGGGCATGGCTCCTTGTATCAGTTTTTTGGTCCATGGCTCCTCGTTGCAGTATGTGTTTTTGTGGAGTACATTGAGGCTCATTGTATCAGTTTTTTGGGACATGTATCCTTGTTGCAGTTTGGGTTTTTGTTGTTGTTATGTTTGGCTCATTGTATCATTTTTGGGGCATGGCTTCTAGCTACTTGTTGCTGTTTTGGGATGGTATGGTCATGGCTACGTGTATCAGATTTTTGGGGCATGGCTCCATGTTGTAGTAATTGTTTATTTGGTGATCTTTTTTGGTGCATTGTATCAGATTTATGGGGGCATGGCTCCTTAGTGCAGATTGGGTTTATGTGGTGTTATTTTTTGCTACAGTGCAAAATTTGCACTTTCTCGGCCCAGAGCAACAAATGAACCCACAATTGAACATGCCCTTAGTTTTTGGGGCATGGATCCTTGTTACAGTATGTGTTTATGTGGTGTTCTTTTTGGATCATTGTAGCAACTGGTTGGGGTAATACAAAAATTTTTGGATCCTTAGTTTTTGTGTTTTTTTTGGGGAGCTTTTTTGGTGCATTGTATCATATTTATGGGGCATGGCTCCTTGTAGCAGTTTTGGTTTATGGGGTGTTATTTTTGGGGTATGGATCCTTGTTGCAGTATGGGTTTATCTGGTGTTCTTTTGGCTCATTGTAGCATATTTTTATCCTAATACAAAAAATTTGGGATCCTTGGTTTTTGTGTTTTTTTGTGATCGTTTTTGTTGCATTGTATCAGATTTATGGGGCATGGCTCCTTGTTGAAGTTGAAGTTTTGGTTTATGTTGTGTTATTTTTGGGGTATGGATCCTTGTTGCAGTATGGGTTTCTGTGGTTTTCTTTTTGGCTCATTGTAGCATATTTTTTTCCTAATACAATTTAAATTTTATTTGTAAGTATTAAAAATGTTTAATTACTTCAAACGCTTCAGTCGGCTTTTAATACGATGTTTGCATTTAAATTGATTTATAGATGGGGTATTTATGGGGTGAAAATGCAGGAGCAACGGCAAAGCAACCGCGTGTGTGACTATGATTACACATTATATCTAAGGGCTGATGATTTGGATATGCACAATTTTACCTGAAATGTGTTATTCATATGTATTATGTTATATATATGGGATTAATGTAGAGCAAGTGGCACCTGATCCAAAGGATCAGGTGCAAGACACAAAGGGATGGGCCCCAACGAGTACAAGCCTATGTAGGGGCTTGTACTCTCCACCTTTTTGTGTCTTGCCACCTGATCCATTGGATCAGGTGGCAGCTTTTCTACATTAAATCCTATGTATATAATTAACATTAAATGTATGTGTTATTCAATTAAGGGTGACATGGATACACAAGGAGACCATTTGGCTTGTGAGTTATGTACCGCTGCAGCGGTTGAATAACGTTTGTCGTAGTAGCCTTACAACTTGACAATAATGATAGGGTCGACCCTATACCAAGAGAGCCCTCAGCTATGCGAGATCTGCATAGAAAATCCCACATGCGGAGAATTCTGTGGGGGTCTGAAAGTAGATGTTTGGTCTACTTATGAATGCGAAGACATGCTTTCATGAATCTTGCAGCAATAATGCGTCAGCATGATCTTCTCAAGGACACTATACAGGTATCCATCGAGGAGCAGTTGGCCATGTTCCTACATATTGTAGGGCACAAGTCAAAGAATAGAGTCATGCAAGTGGATTTTATTAGGGGAGGGGGGGGGCAGTGAGCCGGTATTTTAACAAAGTTATGGGGGCAGTGTGTGCAATTCGGGATATGTACATGAAGCAAGCTACTAATGAAACGCCACCAGAGATAGTCAATAATCCCAATTGGTTCCCATTTTTAAAGGTATGTGTGATTATCTGTATATGTGTCAGTCTAATAAGTATCGTCATGGTGATTGAAAATTGGGCTCATTGATTACGTTGTAGGACTGCATTGGTCTCATTGATGGGACTCGCATAGATGCCATGCTACCAGCCAGTCTCGTATCCTGCTTTAGAGGTCGTAAAGGGGTTACGCAAAATGTCCTAGCAGCTGTTACTCCAAATAAAAGATTCACATACGTACTGGCCGGGTGGGAAGGATCCGCAAATGATTTTACGGTCCTGAAATATGTATTGTCTAAAGCACCCCCTGGGTCTACGAGTGTATGAATGTAATAGGCATAAATTTACATTTACATACGAAATACTTCTCTCAAAGATCGTTGGCTCATAAATTGGGTTTATTTTTCGAATGTAGGTAAATATTACCTTTGCAATGTTGGGTATACTACAATGCCAGGGTTCATATCTCCATACCAGGGCGTTAGATACCATTTGAAGGATCATACTGATCGGGTTCCTAGAAACCGAAGAGAGCTATTCAACCTACGCCATTCTACCTTCCGATCAAAGATCGAGTCGACATTTGGTATGCTAAAGAACAAGTTTAAAATAATGACAGCCAAGCCTCACTACTCATTCAAAAGTCAAGTCGAAACCGTACTAGATTGCATTGTTTTGCATAATTACATCCAAATAGAATATCCGCATGACCCCCATCTAACTGAAGATGGAGATGGGGTTGAGGAGGCTGTAGATGGTATCGATGACCATGATGATGATGTTATGGATCTATCCCAACAGGTGACCGTTCGTGAACAAACCGAACAACGTGATCAATGGAAAATGCGCAGGGAGCAGATAGCTTGGGATATGTGGGTGGACTTCTGTAACAAAAATAATAACGGGAACACAATAGAGCATGGGTTATGAGGGGGTCGGCGTATAAATTGCCTACTATAGCTGAACATTTTATTCTTGTATCTTACATATTGCATTATTTTTGCTTTGTTGCTTGTGCCAAATTTTTCATGCCTTTGTTTTTCCAGTATTTGATTTACACTTATGCAATTTTATACCCCAATGCAATATATGTTCATGTTATATGATGGTTAGATGTTTATAGCCACAACGTTGCATTTTCAATTTAATTTGATTGATGTTGTAGGGATGGAAAGCTCATCAAACTCTGGTCAGTGGGGTGAACCATACCGGGGCGGGAGTGATCCCATGCTCCCCAGCTATGATAATGTATATGGGTCCCAATGGGGAGAAGCTGACAGAAGGGTTGATCCCATTGTCAACCGACCAATGCCCATGAGGATGCCAACGATGCCATATCACATGCATGGCTTCCAATCAGGTGGGAATGTGTACCAATCAGGTGGGCATGTCATGGGATATCCCCAATATCCAAATTTCAACATGCCTATGCATATGCCAATGCAGATGCCATCGCCGCCTGGAATGGGGTTTATGAATATGCTGCAAGGGGGAGGTCCACCCTCTTACAGAAGCCCAGCTTCCCCAGGTGCATTCGCTATGCCTACGCCACCAAGTGGCAATGAACGAACACCCGACAGTGACTCTTCTAGGAAGTCGAGCCGGCGTAGGGAAGATGCTGACGGGTCTGTTTCAAGCCCATGGAAGAAGTCTAAGCAGCCTTTATCTTCTGCACAACAGAACAAACTTTGGACGAATGCTTACGATGAAACCCTCATTCCATTCCTTGCTGAGCTTGCACATCAGGGGTATAAAGTCGATAAGACTTTTAAAAATACAGCCTTCAATGCCGCTGCAGCCGAAATAAATAACATTCATGGGACTTCATTCACAAGTGTTAATGTGAAGAATCATATGAAATCGTTGAGGAGACGTCTCAAAGACGTAAAGTAGTCCACGGAGATTAGCAGAGCTGGATGGGATGAGGAGAGTAAGGTCATTGATCTTGATCCTGAAACGTATGCTACGTGGGCGACGGTAATTACTTCTACCTTATAGATATGCTATATGATAATACATTAAATATAGCTTTGCACACCCTTTATCATATTTGATATTCTAATCGTTCAGGCTAACCATCGGCTGCGGGCTTATGTGAACCATCCACATGGTATGACGATCTTGTTATCGTCATTGGTGATGACGCTGCTAAGGGGGATTTAGCAATGGGTGTTTTTGAAAAGTTTGGTGGAGAGAATCATGAAGGCGAAGGCAAAGGAGAGCCCGTAAGTCAAGAGCCGATACATATAGATTCGCCATCACACAATGTCCTGGAAGAAATTCCCACCCAAGCTTCGACCGGGCCTGTTCATCAGGGAGGGCCAAGCCATGCAAACCCACATGCGCTGGTTAAAAAGAAACAACGAAGACGGGGCATGCAGCAAGATCCCGACATCATGCGAAAAATATCAGAAAATATGAAAGAGGTCGCGGATGCTATAAGGTCCGCACACTCTCATTGGACTTAACCACTTGCCCAGCTTGTTTATGAGTTTACTGAGTATACGCTGGGTATATTGTTTAAGGTCTTTAAGGCCCTACGCAAGGATGAGATGGAGGCACGAAGCTTTTTGGCTTTGCCTCAATCGGCTAGAAAATGATGATTGAAGATATAGTAGCGAGGTTTAGATTTGGACTAGTAGTATAGCAGGCTGGGAGGTGAAGATGTTTGTGAGGTGAAGATGTCATGTTGGAGGAGATGTCATTATGGTGGTTAGGTGACTGAGAATGAGTGGGATGGTGTTGGGTGTTTTGGTATGTATGGGTTGGTATTCTACGTTTCATTTGTGTGGTTAATGTTAATGGTAACAAACAATCTTTAGGGTTTTGTATATAATCGTTTGCATTGGGGCATGGTTACTTGTTTTAGTATGTGTTTATGGGGGGTATTTGGGCATGGTTTAATGTATCAGTTTTTGGGGCATGGCTCCTTGATTCAGTTTGTGTTTATGGGGGGTTTTGGTGCATGGCTCATTGTATCAGTTTTTGGAGCATTGCTACTTGTTTCAGTATATGTTTATGGGGGTTTTGGGGCATGGCTCAATGTATCAGTTTTTGTTTATGGGGTGTTATTTTTGGATCATTGGATCAGATTTTTGGGGGCATGGCTCCATGTTGCAGTTTGTGTTTATGGAGTTTTATTTTTGGATCATTGTATCAGATTTTTGGGGCATGCCTCCATGTTGCAGTGTGTGTTTATTGAGTGTTATTTTTGGATAATTATATCAGATTTATGGGGGCATGGCTCCATGTTGCAGTGTGTGTTTATGGGGTGTTATTTTTGGATAATTGTATCAGATTTATGAGGCATGGCTCCTTGTTGCAGTTTGTGTTTATGGGTTGTTCTTTTTGGATCATTAGAGCAGCTTTTAGGGGCATGGCTCCATGTTGCAGTGTGTGTTTATGGAGTGTTATTTTTGGATAATTGTATCAGATTTTTGGGGCATGGCTCCATGTTGCAGTGTGTGTTTATGGGGTGTTATTTTTGGATAATTGTATCAGATTTATGGGGCATGGCTCCTTGTTGCAGTGTGTGTTTATGGGGTGTTAGTTTTGGATCATTGGATCAGATTTTTGGGGCATGGCTCCATGTTGCAGTTTGTGTTTATGGGGTGTTATTTTTGGATAATTGTATCAGATTTATGGGGGCATGGCTCCTTGTTGCACTTTGTGTTTATGCGGTGTTATTTTTGGACCATTGGATCAGCTTTTTGGGGCGTGGCTCCATGTTGCAGTGTGTATTTATGGAGTGTTATTTTTGGATAATTGTATCAGATTTTTGGGGCATGTCTACATGTTGCAGTGTGTGTTTATGGGGTGTTATTTTTGGAAATTGTATCAGATTTATGGGGCATGGCTCCTTGTTGCAGTTTGTGTTTATGGGGTGTTATTTTTGGATCATTGGATCAGATTTGTGGGGCATGGCTCCATGTTGCAGTTTGTGTTTATGGGGATTTTGTTTTTGGAACATTGTATCAGATTTTTGGGGTATGGCTCCATGTTGCAGTGTGTGTTTATGGGGTGTTATTTTTGGATAATTGTATCAGATTTATGGGGCATGGCTCCTTGTTGCAGTTTGTGTTTATGTGATGTTATTTTTGGATTATTGGATCAGATTTTTGGGGCATGGCTCCATGTTGCAGTTTGTGTTTATGGAGTTTTATTTTTGGAATTGTATCAGATTTTTGGAGCATGGCTCCATGTTGCAGTGTGTGTTTATACAGTGTTATTTTTGGATAATTGTATCAGATTTATGGGGCATGGCTCCATGTTGCAGTGTGTGTTTATGGGGTTTTATTTTTGGATCATTGTATCAGATTTTTGGGGCATGGCTCCATGTTGCAGTGTGTGTTTATGGAGTGTTATTTTTGGATAATTGTATCAGATGTATGGGGCATGGCTCCGTGCTGCAGTGTGTGTTTATGTGGTGTTATTTTTGGATAATTGTATCAGATTTATGGGGCATGGCTCCTTGTTGCAGTTTGTGTTTATGGGGTTATTATTTTTGGATCATTGGATCAGCTTTTTGGGGCATGGCTCCATGTGGATACTAAGATCAGAATTTTGGGGCATGGCTCCTTGTTGCAGTTTGTGTTTTTGGGTTGTTATGTTGGGCTGATTGTATCAGTTTTTTTGGCATGGCTCCTTGTTGTTGTTTATCTATAGCCCAATGATGAAGATGATTATTTGATCCCTATGTACTTCGTTATGAATAAATAGTTGGTACTAGGCTTGATGGTTCCATTACTCTCCAATGATGTATATTAGTGAGATACATTGAAAATCATATGAAATGATATGGACTGTATGGATCGGTATATGAGATGGGAGGATGTTAAATGAGGGGGTGATATGTGATAGAGCAACTGCATATTACCAACATTTTATCATGATAAAATTTATTTCTTCCTGAGGGCTTATGTATATGTTGCATACAACCTGCAATAAGGAGCCATGCCACAAAATTCTGATACAATTATCCAAAAAAACACCACATAAACACATACTGCAACAATGAGCCATGCCCCCAAAAACCAACTTACGCCCAATGATGATGAGCAATAAATAAGAAAATTGATCCTATGAAAAGAAGATAAAGGGGGTATTTGGCTGGAAGGTTCATTTATAATGAGCAACTTCCAAATACCTTCTGATGTTCACGCTACAAAACATGTTTACCTGAGGGCACAAGTCAAATAATTTTTATTTGACTTGGGTATGGAACAAGTTGGTATGGTGCAATTTCATTGTGGGGATTGTTTAGTTTTAGCAAATGTTAATTTTTTCCCAGTTTATTTCGTGGTTTTTATGGATGTATCTGTTTCTTTTTTGGGTTCTTCATTTGTATGTATCAGTTTGAGGTGTTGCTTCTTGATGCAATTCTGTATGTAGCCTTGAGACTTAAAATTGTTTTTTGTAATATTTATTTGTATATATGTTGATTGCCTCCGTTGTCACTCTTTATTTCATGCAAGGTACCCATGAGCATCGGGTTCAGCCAGTCTATTCAATCCAGACCCAGAGTTCCTACATGTTCTGAGTTTGATGCAGATGAAGCTGACGACAGATTTTTACCATTGTTGGATACAGGTTCCCAGGAGGACATCATGGACCAGAAATAATCCTGGCCGTCGCTTTTGGAGCCGTCCAGTACGAGTGAATAATAAATGCAACTTCTACGAATGGAATGATTCACCTCACTCAGAGTGGTCACATAGGTGATACTACAGTTGCTTGATGAGCTTGCAAGAAGCCCGACCCATGCATCCTCTTCCACATCGGTATCTGATAGGCGGCTTTTGGAGATTGAGGGTCGGTTGGCGTGGAAAATGGACACCATTCTCTCCGAATACAAAACCATTAAGTTGGTTTTGTATTCGATCATAGGCTTGCTGATTTCTTTATTACTGTTGTTTATTATCGCGATGAAAATGTAAAACTTTATTACTGTATGTTGGAATGTCAGATGATACTTGTATTATGTATATTTTATGTATTTTGATTATGATGGCCTATTATGGTTTGTGACATGGGTTTGTGCTATCTGATATGCGCTCACTGACGTGCATTTAATATTTTAATATTTTTTTGCTTCCAGTTCATTAAATTGTATTTTTATTTCTGTTGATTGCGTTACTTGTCGTTCTTGCGTTACTAATTATTCGGCCATATTCAATTAAATATTCCTTTTTTTTAATTCGGTCTTTTAAAATTTAATTATGTAAATTGTATTTAAATATGCTTATTTAATAGTAATTTATTTAATATTTAATAGTTAGTTAATTAATAATTAATTAACTGATGGGTTTCACAGTTTTCTCCTTCAAATGAGGTTGGGGTTAATCTCACCTAAAACACCATAACCAACTTTCTCACTTTCCTCTTCCAACTTTCCCAGTCCCACTATAACCAAAGAAACACACTACTTTACTATGGGCCCCACATACAAACATCCACTATACTTTCCAACCCCAAAGCATCCAAAAGAAACACGCTACTCCTCTTCTCTCTCCTCAAAATTCCTCCTTGGATTTACTATTGCAAACAGTAAATTCCAACCCCAAAGCATTACTATGGGCCCCACATACAAACCTCCACTATACTTTCCAACCCCAAAGCATCCAAAAGAAACACACTACTCCTCTTCTCTCTCCTCAAAATTCCTCCTTGGATTTACTATTGCAAACAGTAAATTCCATCCCAAAAGAAACCCGATGGAACAGGCCCTAAGGGCCTGTTCCTTTGTCAAAATGTGGACGAAATTCTTGGTTAAGGGCACTATTCATCTACTGTAGACTCTGATTCCTCCTCTATTTTCAACGGGTCTGTTCTTTTGCGCTTTGGGGAAAATCGGAGCGGCATCCTCGCTGGCGTGTGTCAGACGAAATCTGATTCTCGTTTTATTTCTTCTGCAAAATGCGACGATTACACGAGAATCCAGCCTCGTGCGGGGCCCTCTCATGTGTGAGCACCTCTCGCTGCTTGCCCCGATGCTGCATTTGCTCCATCTTCATCCTCGCTGCTGCATTTGCTGCTAAGGTTGGCTTCTTCCGAAAACCCGAAAAAAATTTCTGCGCCTTCCCTTCCTCTGCAAGCTCTCGCCTTTTTTGGGTGGCCGAAGAGATCCAAGTCTGAGGGATCTTCGGGAGGCCCCAAGGCAGCTTGAAGGGGAAGATCCGATCTTGGATAGGGGTTTTGGAGCTGATATTGAGGTAAAGATTGGGATTTTTGTGTTCATTGTGTAATTTTTTTGGCAAATCGTGTGACCTATTTGCGAAAAATCCTAACTTTCTTTCTCCTCCATGATGTGTATGATTGCTGGAGCCGTTGTGGGTTGCCGAATTTGATCTCCATTGTTACACGGATCGTCGGGAGAGCCCACAACAGCTTCGTGTCGGCGAGGGGAGTTTAAAATTGAAAATTTTCTGCAACAATCTTCTGGGAGGTATAATTTCTGATATTATTTACATATGGTGTATGGGTGATGGAGCTTAAACAAGTATGATCGCACTGAAAGGGCAAAATTTGTTCGCTGTAATTGCAAAATTTGTGATGATGTGTGTTTGTTTTTGACAATAGTGGGCTGAAAATGTGGTTTAACTGCTGCATGATTTAGCACTAAATACCATTTCATGCAAGCTGAACCTTTTAGAGGCAGTCGGATACAAAAATAAAATTGCCCAATGATGCTAAATACTTAAGGAAAATGAGGGTTCATTGTTAAGGTACGCTTGATAGTATTCAAGAAACCAACAATGTTAACATGATGTCGGTTTATCCTGAGGGCAATATGATGAGGATTCATGCATGGCATGGAATGGCATTGATGATTGCTTTATCATGCAATGAAATGTTATTTTCTTATATGCGGAATGTTCGTAACATCTGAAATGAATGATAAAAATTTTCTGTTTTTAGCCCAATGATGACACGTAATAATTGCAGGACGTATGATTTCCATATTTGTAGAATATAGGCAAGCTGGAAGGTTCCTTCAGTCAACATATTGATGATCATTGTGATTATGCATACGGGAATATAAGATTGATGATGTAAGATTTGAAAATCGTTTTCAATAAGCACATTGATGTTTCAAACCTTTGGTTTATAGGATGGGAAAGAATTAAAAAGTAATTCTTATAAGTAAATATGCTGATGAAGGAGCACCCGATGTGCCAACAATATGGAAAATGAAATGCATATGATTAATTTTGATGGTGGCTCCATATGATTAATTTGAAGTGCATATGAAGTGCATGTTATGATGGTTATTTTAATGGTGGCTCCATATGCTAAATTGGATGGTGGCTCCATATGCTTAATTATTTAGGAGAAGTTCAGAAATATTTTGTTTCAGGGGATTTTAAGTGCATGTTATGTTGAGGAATACATATGCTTAATTTGATGGTGGCTCCATATGCTTAATTTTGCTCTTTGAGTAATACATGTTCCCAGTATTACATGTTCACAATATATTCAGTTCCCAGTATTACATGTTGCTCTTGCTCTTTGTTGCTCTTTGAGTAATATCATTACCCAGTATTACATGTTGCTCCAGCTTCACCTCAGTCTGGATTTTGGATTTTTGATACATGCTGAATTGGGTTCTTACTAAATTGTGTGCTCACTGCAACATCGCTTTGGTTTTTTTAGTGTATCCGTGACTGCAACTCTAGTTGCAGACACCTGTAGAAATCTGTGAGTTGAGGAGGATTACTGGGAGTATTCTTGGGCAAATTTGCAGTATCATTGCAGCACAAAAATGTAGTGGATATCATATCTGAATTTTGCTTCTGTTGTCTTTTTTAATCCCCAAGCCCAATGAAGAAGCCTTGAAAAAGATGTAGGATCCTGCCAAAATAGAGTTAGGATCAATAAATGAATTTTAGACTTACGCTTGTGTATGCGGCACGGTAGTCTACGAACTTCGCCTTCGGATTCGCCACGACGGATCGAGTCTTCTCACGAACGGAGTAAGGCTACTAAATCCACAATCTAAATCTCTACTTTTAGATTAAGAACTTGGATAAAGGGAGAGGAAGTATTTCGGCAGAGCTTCGCTAGAATGAAAATACATGCAAGAATGCCATGCAAAAGTGTAAGGAAATGGCTAACCCTTGGGTCTTATTTATAGCCCCCAAGGTAGTTATTTTAGGAGCAATTGTTCCTTTGGAACAATTTAACTAAGGTGTACCATCGTACATGGCATATTACAAGCTTAAGTTGTACCATATGCATGGTACAACATAAGCTTAAGATATTACCCCTTTATTAGCCATATGTCGCATGCATTTATGCACATATAATGCGACTTTCCCATCAATCTAGAGATCCTCTCCGCAAGGGAACATATTCCCTTTGCGCACGACTTCGTGTACGCGACGTTCGAGGTCCGTATTCCCTCGTACATCCCCTACAAGGGTGTACTAACGTCTTCCATATCCAACATCCCACACTCACACTTGAGGGGATTGTAAGAGAACGTCTTTCTCTTAGTTCTTTCATCTATCATACCGAGAAATAGACCGTGCGACCGTCATGCGCGTAGAGTCTGTTGTTGTGCACTTGTTAGAGATACACAACGACCTCGAAGGTGCAAAGTTGAGTAGTTCAACGCATGCTTTACCCTAGATTATTTCTTCACATTTCTTATACGTTATATTCAACAATTGAATCCCATCTGGATCACAAGTGGCTGGCCAGCTTTGAATCATTAAAGTCCAAATGTGAATATGAAATCAATCTTCCTCTTCTTGCGAACCTTCTGATCTTGACTTGATTCGCTTTTCTAACGTGCCCCGCCGAGCCGAATTATCATAGCCCATTAGCAACACGCTAAGATAGCGATCATCTCGTCAAATCTAAAGGAACCAATTGGAGTCCTTGAGGGTAAGAGTTAAGGCCCATATGGCCTTTGAGTCTCACATAATAGCAAACACTATTGCTACTAACTCAGTGGTCGAAATGCATATGTGGTATGAACACGTATTACAACATCACTCCTTTCACAGGGAGAGTATGTCTTAATGATGTTGTACGGATGAAAGATCAGACACCACAGTGCCTATCTTTTGAGTCCCCTTACTACCCATGAAATATTCCCGGACTCTCATCCTGCATAAGACAGATAGGATTTAAAAAATCCTATGAGATCCTTTTTAAAATATCCTTGTGATACAGATCTCAGATTTTTTGTAAGCATCCATATGATACAGATCTTTCATTCGACTATCTTGTTTAAGTCACGACTCTAAATCATTCGTCTAATGATTTTGACTTTAAACTAGTCTCATCTCTATCTTATCCATCTGATAAGATAAGGCGGTTGCTCATGTGAGAGAGCCAACCTTAATCTGTCCGACATACACACAATTCAGCTGAGATTTCAAAAATGTACACAAACATTTCTTAAGAAATTCATATGCAATGTTTGAAAAAGAACTTATTATTTTATTAATTTTGATCATTTACAGACATGGGAATCTACATTGGTACAACTCAGCTCTTACGCAATCCTTGAGATGATAAGTGTTTATAAAACACATTTCTGGGGATCGCTTTCGTAAGCTGATCCTCTATCATCTCATGCGTAGATATGTACCTTATGTCTACCTTCTTGGTTTTATCATAGTCTTTTGCAAATCTGCAGTTCCTTTAAGATACTGCATTATGCTCTTAACCGCTTTCCAGTGTTCTTACCCTGGGTTGGATTGGTAACGTCTTACCATTCCAACGGCAAAACAGATGTCTGGTCTTGTATGCATCATAGCGTACATAAGACTAACAACTGCACTGGAATATGGAACTTTTTCCATAATTTCCCTTTCCTTTTGGTTCTTTGGACATGATTTCAGATATAAATTATCGCATCTGCTTATAGGAGTATCAATTTGACTTGTAGTCATACATATTAAACCGTTCTAGAACCTTCTTTATATAAGTCTCTTGTGAAAGAGAAAGAAGTTTCTTCGAACGATTCCTTGAAATCTTAATTCCAAGGATATATGTGACTTCCCCATGTCTTTCATCTCAAAACTGATGAAAGTCAAGCCATGATATTCATCACAAAGCCCTTGTCATTTCTGGTTATTAAAATGTCATCTACATCTAGAGACATAATAACGTGCTTGCTTTTAATCCTCTTGATATATACGCAGTTATCTTCATCAATCATAGAAAATCCATTTGATAAGACAACTTCTTGAAATCGTATATACCATTGCCTCGAGGATTATTTAAGACCATATATGGACTTACGAAGTTTACAAACCTTATGTTCGTTTCCTTCTTTTACAGACCCTGTTGGTTGTTCCATATAGATCTCCTCGTCCAATTCTCCATTGAGAAAGGCAGTCTTTACATCCATCTGATGTAATTCGAGGTTTAAGCAAGCTACCATTGCCAGAATCAGGCGAACCGAGGTAAAACGCACAACAGGTGAGAAGGTCTCTTCGTAGTCTATCCCTTCCTGTTGCGTAAAACCTTTCGCGACAAGGCGAGCTTTATATCTATCTATAGAGCCATCAGCCTTATGCTTAATCTTGAGAACCCATTTGTTCCCAATTGCTCTATGTCCTCTGGGTAAGTTAACTAAGTCCCAGACTTGGTTAACTTTCATGGATTTCAATTCCTCCTTCATCGCTTCCATCCATTTGTCTTTTGCAGGGCAAAATACGGCCTGTTTGAAAATAGCAGGCTCGTCATTTTCTTGTAGTAAAATCATAAAGGTTTGCGGAAATTTCAACCTCAAATGTTAGAGGAGCCAACCTTGTATGACTACTACGTCGTATTTGAGATTCTTCAAGTCCTTGTTGACTCGAAGTTAGATCAATTCTAATATCACTCCCACTTGAAATGTCGTTTAGAATTGCTCCCACTTGGATCATTATTCCCGTATGGAATAGGATAATCGTCATTCGTATAATCCATTGGTGAAGGTTGAAACGTATCTTCGTTTTCACCAAGAATTCTCCCACTCGAATGAGGTAATCCTTCTTGATCATAAATCTCAAATAGAGATAAGTCCTGACTTATCTCGCCCTGTCTTGGAAACTCGTTTTCCAAGAAAGTGACATCCCTCGACTCAAACTCAATTAGCCCATCATTGTCTTCCTGACTAACAAAAACATAACCTTTGGAGTTTTCTGCGTATCGTTTAAAGATACATTTCCTTTCCCTTGGCCCAAGTTTGCCATATTTATAGGAGGAAATATGTGCGTAGAATGCACAACCCCAAGGTTTCAAAATGTTTAAGTCAGGAGACCTTTGGTTCCACAACTCATAAGGAGTGTAGCTAACTGATTTCGAGGGTACGCGGTTTAAAATGAAAATGGCCGTCAATAATGCATCACCCCAAAAGGTGATTGGCAAGTTAGCTTGCGCCATCATTGAACGGACCATTTCCATTAAAGTCCTATTTCTCCTTTCTGCAACACCGTTTTGTTGAGGAGTATAAGGCATAGTTACCTGATGTACCATGCCTTTTTCATCACAAAGTTCCTTAAAACTTGTTGATTGATATTCACCGCCCCTATCGGTTCGCAAGACCTTAATCTTGCGATCTAATTGATTCTCCACTAAACTCATATAGTTTTTAAAGCAAGGCAAAGCTTCACTTTTGTGGGATACCAAATAGATATGTCCGAATTGGGTGAAATCATCAATAAAAGTGATGAGATAGGACTTTACGCGTCTTGTCTTGACATTCATCGGACCTCATATGTCCGAATGGATAAGCTGCAATGGAACCTCGGCCCTTGTGCCGGTTCCAAACGGCTTGCGACAAGATTTCCCCACAAGGCAATGTATGCAGGTCGACATTTCAACCTTTGAAACATTTGATAGAAGGCCACGTTTGGCAAATCTATCCATACGCGTTGGTCCAATATGACCAAGCCTTGTGTGCCAACAAATTATATTAGACTCATTAGTCAAAGAATTTGTCACAATGAAATTTTCATTACATGAGGAATCATACATTGTACTTATTACAATAAATCCTTTGAAATACAAACCCAGTACCAATAAAGGAATTATTACAAAATAGGTCCATATTACAATCATGAAGGAACCAACTATAACCAAGACCCATTAAATTGACCACAGTTTTAATATTCCTTTGAATATATGGAATGAAGAGAACATCATGAAGTAGGAGAGTGCGGCCGTTGTCCAAGACTAGCTTGCGAGTCCCAACGCCTTTCACTTCAACACGTGTGTTGTTTCCTACATTGATCCACTTCATTCCTTGGGGTATCCGGTGATACTCCACGAAGGACCGTCTGTCCTTTGCTATGTGGTCGGTGGCACCTCGTCACTTCCACTCGTACACGAACGAGCATAGTGACCGAGCTTGTTGCACTTGAAGCACTTGATCCTTTTCAAGTCTTTCTTCTTGTGCCATTTCTTATGCCCACCCTTATGTTTGGGTTCCTTGGTAGACTCAGGTTGCCTATTACATTCATTAGAAGACTTCGAACGATCTTTACGTTTCTTGCCCACGTGTGAGGAACTAGCAACCATGTGCACTTCTGCACTTGGCTTGGCAGCCGCAAGCCGCTCTTCCTCTAATTCGAGGTGCTTGGAAACATCGTTGAAGGTCTTGATGCTCTCATTATGAGTGAGATGCATCTTCATCTGATCCCACCCATTTGGTAGGGAACGTATGACTGCTTGGATTTGTTGCTCATCTGTGAGCATATGACCTGCATCCTTTAACTCCGAGATAAGGTTCGCCATATGTCGCAGATGTTTCCCCATGGAATGATCTGGACGTTTCTTATATGAATCGAACCTTATAGTTAAGGAGCGAAGTTTGGACACCGATGTGCCACTGAACTTCTCCTCTAGCTTGGACCATATGTCCATGGCTAGGTCATGTTCTCGGAAGATGCGCATTATGTCATCAGCCATACTGCTTAATAACGTAATGCGCGTTATCTTGTTCTTCCGAGACCAAGCATCAAAAGCTTCCTTGTCTCGTCGGTGTTGGGCCGTAGTGCCCAACTCGGGTTCAATCATAACGTTCTTTAGAGTTTCGAGCACTTCTTGCTCCTCTAGAACGTATTGTATCTTGATGGACCAAAGTTTGTAATTATCGCCGTTGAGTTTTTCACCTCTGTTTAACTCAGCGACGATATTCTTTGAAGCGGAAGATATTTTACTTTTAAAATGCTGCAAAAGACACAAAAACCGAAGGTTTGATCAAAACATTGCATAAAAATTCTTAAAATATAACTCCCATTTGAAATGATAATAGAATATCCCATTTGGATAGTTCTAAAAGTTCAAATCCCACTTGGAATTATATTATATTTGATAAGTTACTTTCGAAAAATATTGAAGATGTTATTCTAGAATCGAAAAAGTCTCTATGATTCCAATCACCATCTAGAACAACCTTCAATATTCACCCATCACTTATCAAACAATCGTACTCTTATAGTACTTCGCAGCGGAAAATTACTTTTGAAAAACATATCTTTCAAAATGGAATAGGTGAGAGTTTGCGCAAAGAATTTTAGCGCAACAATTGCCAAGCCACGAGACCTGTTCTACACACACATGGGTTAGATAACCATGGCCGGATCGTGGTAGGACTTGGAATTCTAAATTGCGCTATCCCGATTAAGGACGGGACATAACCTATTTGAAAACATCTTTTTCAAAAAAAATTAAAATACATTGGCTAATCTCCGTAGAGTAGAGCACAACGTCATAAGTACATTGGCTAATCTCCGTAGAGTAGAGCACAATGACATGGCTAATCTCGCATGAAGTAGAGCACTATGGCTAATCTTCAAGGAGTAGAGCCCAAGGAAAAACTTCATTAAAATGTTAGCCATGTATGGGCTAGTCGGCACTGTGGTTAGCCCCGTATGGGCTAATCGGCACATTCGAGTTTGACCAAGGCCTTTTGTCACCCCGTATGGGTCAGTCGGCAAGTTTGCGATCGACCAAGACCTTCTGCCGGATTGGTCGACCAAAACAACCAAATTGGTCGACCAATTATTTGGTCTGCAACTTCTCCCGGCCAGGGCCTCTGCCCTGGCCGAGGCTTGGCCAAGGGCCGTCCAGGGCCTCTGCCCTGGCTGGCCAGGGGCCCTGGCCCCCTCGGCCAGGGCCGGCCAGGCCCTGGCCACTGCCAGGGCCGGCCAGGCCGGCCCCTGGCCTTGGCCGGGGCCGGCCACTGCCGGACTGGCCATGGCCGGTCATGGCCAAGGCCATTTTTGCCTTGGCCGGCCATGGCCCTTGTGTGGGGTGGCCGCACATCCCCGCCGGTGGGGGTTGCCGCGGTGGTTATTGGCCATAGCCAACCCCCTCCGCATGGTGAGGGGGGTGCATGGCATTCATAGCCCATTTGGCCATGGTGCACATGCACTAAAATTCATCTTCCCCGATGGGAATAACCACCACCTTCTTCCTCGATGAAGCACCCGTTCGTCGATGAAGCACCCGTTCGTCGAGAAAGTGGTTATTTTCTAATGGCCGTGTGCCAAAAATGAAAAATAACATACTACGTGAACGGTCGGTTCTTCCCGTCACGGAGAGTTCCTACCATATCCGTAATGATAGGAGACCCTAACGTGAAAAGAACAACCGCTGCGTTCTCTCCGTCACGAAGCATTCCTACCATATCCGTAATGGTAGGATACCCATTCGTGAAAAAGACAACGACTCGTTCATAGTTTCGACGGGGCGGCGGTTTGACCGGGGCGAACCCGTATGGCTTTGATACCAATGTAGGATCCTGCCAAAACAGAGTTAGGATCGATAAATGAAGTTTAGACTTACGCTTGCGTATGCGGCACGGTAGTCTACGAACTTCGCCTTCGGATTCGCCATGACGGATCGAGTCTTCTCACGAACGGAGTAAGGCTACTAAATCCACAATCTAAATCTCTACTTTTAGATTAAGAACTTGGATAAAGGGAGAGGAAGTATTTCGGCAGAGCTTCGCTAGAATGAAAATGCATGCAAGAATGCCATGCAAAAGTGTAAGGAAATGGCTAACCCTTGGGTCTTATTTATAGCCCCCAAGGTAGTTATTTTAGGAGCAATTGTTCCTTTGGAACAATTTAACTAAGGTGTACCATCGTACATGGCATATTATAAGCTTAAGTTGTACCATATGCATGGTACAACATAAGCTTACGATATTACCCCTTTATTAGCCATATGTCGCATGCATTTATGCACATATAATGCGACTTTCCCATCAATCTAGAGATCCTCTCCGCAAGGGAACATATTCCCTTTGCGCACGACTTCGTGTACGCGACGTTCGAGGTCCGTATTCCCTCGTACATCCCCTACAAGGGTGTACTAACGTCTTCCATATCCAACAAAAGAATACATTATATATATATAATCCCAATTAATTGGAAGGTTGGCTTGATGGTTCATGTCTTCACCAATGGGAGTGAATTCCACAGAAATAAATACCCCTATAATGAATGAATTGCTTTTGATATGAATTGGGGTATTTTTTATCCTTGTATATTAAATTTGTTACTCAATTTTAAATGAGGTGCTTACATATTTCCATCTGTCCGCAACCTATTTGGGATTTTGAATAATACCATGTTTTCTGAGGGCAATATATATGATCTTGGATATATGTTCTTGCAAAACTATGAGATCCAATTTGCAAAACTATGCATCCAATATGTTGAACAAGATGAGGCCCTTACTTGCATCCAATATGTATACTGCCATCCAATATGTTGGGTATCATTGACTGGGGAGTATTTGCAGGAACAATGAGATTTGATGATGTTAGAATGTAAAGACATGAGATGTCCATTCTGATTTTTTAATTTGCAGTATGGAGCAGTTTTATGCATGTTTTTACATGCATTATGTTGGCATCAAATTTTTCCTTTCAGTTTTCTGCAGTCAAGAGAGGAAATGATGATTGTTCAATGTACTGCTTTTCTGGGCAGTCCCTATATATCTGGGCATACTGCTTTTCTTTTGGCAGTCTATATATTGTATGCTATACACATGCAACTTGTTCAATGTTGAAACAATATTCATGGTTTCTATGTGCATTCTATTAGCAGCCACATGCATTTGCTTTGTTTGTTGTGTTGGGGTCTAAATGCGGTCTCATGGCAGCCTGCATAAGGGGAGTTGGCATTAAAATGAAAGAACCAATGTGAGACAACAACCATAGGAAACAATATTCTGGCGTTTTGCTTACTTGCTTGGAGTCATATTAAGACATATAGCTGGACTTTGAGTATATTCAGTTCAGATATACTTTCATGTTCCATTCTTGCATTTTGATTCTGTAACGTCCCGCTCCCCGGTATACCCGATGAGTACGAATCTGTATCAGGTATTCCCGAAGAGGCGGGTGCTACGAAGAGGAGTACAAAATTTCAAAACTCAAGCAGGTCCACTGCGCTCTGCTGGGATAGTACCTGTAGCATTCCAAATAACATAGAATAACAAAAGAGAACCAACAATTCAAAACTGATATAAATAAAACACTGTTACATATAGATATACAACAATCCATTTACAACATCACTTATATAAAACTTATACAACATATAAGCCAAATCTCATATACAACATAAAACCCACGACTCGCCAAAGTACAATAACACCCGCCCAAAAACCCTCACACACTTTCAAATCCATCAACTCCAACCAAATCCAACCAACTGAACTAGCGGCCTCCATCTCCAAGAATCTCCAACTACCAATCACCTGAAAATATCAACGGGGACACGTCACAGCGTGACCCAGTAGGAATCCTAAACCCAACTCCCATGGTGCACAAAAATGCAATGCGCTAAGTAACAAACGGGAAACTAACTCATGGCATATCACGGCGAATTCATATGAAAATGTAAATGGTATCATTAACAAATCACGTATCTGCAGTAAGAGGAAAGCCTGCAAAACAAAGTGTGTACTACATATAAAGAAGTGAACTGCAATATCAAGAAACTGAAACCTAGCGTTACAACATCATCCCAAGTACAATTACTAATGACAACATCTGATATTGTTCTAAGTAGGCTTGAACTTACTAATGGTTATAGGAAAACTACAATTCTTATTTAAATTTGAATGGTCACAAAACTCCTTTATTAAGTTTATGGAAAACACACTTTTCTATTGAAATGGAACCAATGGATATGGAAATCTAAGTTTGCACAAAGGAAGCTTGTAGGAACTTGTAGGTGATGATAATTAAGGTTCCTACACTCTCTAAAGCTTCCAACTTGCAAGTTAACTAAAGCCCTCTTACTAACTTTTCTTTTACACTAATTTTCAAATGGGTTTCCATTTAAACATGGAATTTTAAGGGAGTTAGCAAGTGGCATTTTGTGTAGTATTTCTAGCTTAAGTTTCTAGTGCTTATGATGTTATGGAAATGCTTACAAAAATTTCGGCAGAGTTTCTCTTGTATTTATCAAAAGTTTCCAATTACAACATAAGTAGTATTTAAAAGAGAACATGCTATAATCATAACATCCCAACAACACCAACAACACCACTAACAATAACAACAAGAAAAATAATATTTGCTAACAACGAACAAACCACACTTTCCAACATACCATCATCCAAACACCAAATACATCCATGGCAACATTCATTCTTAAAAGTTAACCATCACATACATACAACCACAAATTACCCAAAATGCTAAATGATGCCATGATGCATATAATGCACAAGTAATGGGATGCAATGCAATGCAAGGGGATCCCATGAATGAGCCGGCGTGCAATTGTATCGTGCACCTACTCCGTTATCACGTGGAGCCACCTAATGGTATCAAGAGGTTGCCCACGGTGACTTCACCTGCCTCCTACCGTGGCAACTTTGTCTATGCCCGTGCACTCCACCGTTCGTGTCCTAATAACATCAAAACACATCATTCCACATTCCACGTGTATCCAACACCACACCGCCAATTTCACATCTCATTTCATTGTTCACTTGTTTCACTTTTTATAAAAATTAAATTGAATATATAACTCCAACAACCCAAAATGAAAGCAATTTCATATAATCAATGTAATAATATGGGAACGATTTCATTTAGTCCATATAACCAAAAGAGAGCAATTTCATCTAATTAATGCAACAAAGCTTCCAATTGCATCATGAATCTAAATCATGGCATCATATTACATAACTCAATTCATTATAACTTAATTCACCTTCAAAAAGAGAGCAATAATTTTAACTAAATAATTTTAACTAAATAAACTTCCACCTTCAAAAAGAGAGCAACTACACAAAATTAATGAATCAAAACATTTATGAGCAACATGAAACTCTGTCATAGCATCAAATAACATCAAATAGTGTAACATCTCTTAGCTACTAAAATTTAGGATGAAGCTTCCAACAATATTAACGAGAGCAAGATGAGAGCAAATTCCACCAAATTAATGAAGCAAGACAATCAAGTGCATCATACAACCTAATCTTAGCATCCCAATTCATTGTTCACATAATTCCATTTTTCATACATGGAAAATTGGACAATAAGGTTTCCAACAAATCCAAATGAGAGAAATTTCACCTAAATAGTGAAACCAAACAATCAAGAGCATCATGAAGCACAAACATATCATTATATAAATCATCACATCATATGAAATCAACAAGCATGCATCATGTCATGGGATTTCACCAAAAACACTAAAAATGCCAACTTTGTTCTCAAAATGAATTGAAGTGAAACATATGAATTGGGGTTGGAATCCTACCTCATGGTGAAGCAAGCCCGCTACTAATACCATGAGACTCCTCCGTCTTCATCTAGCTCCCAAAAATCCCAAACCCTAACTTCCTCGTTCAATTTCTCTTTCTCCCTTTCTTCTTCTCCATTTCTTTTTCTAAATTTGGCAGCAACCCCATTCTTTCTTTCCTCTTCCCTTTTTTTTCAATTCTTTCTCCATTTTTTCCTTCCCTTTTAATTTTTTTTGTGCCCAGGCAACTTTCGGCTCCTTCCCTTCTTTCATGCTCTCCCTTTTTTTCATTCATTTCTTTCTCTTGTTTTTTTCTTTCCTTATTTCTTTTTTTTCTCCTCTTCATTTATCTTTTGCTTTGACCTGAAGCAATATTTCGGCAGCCATGGGTCCATTTTCGGCCGAAGGAAAAACTGAGGGCATGTCGGCTGGGAAAGGGAGAAGAAATGGAAAGAGTAAAACTAATTAAAGTAATATGAGAAAGGTAAGGGAGTTTGTAGAAGAGAAATTAAATAAAGGTGAAACCCTATTATTTACAAGTTTGCCATCCCCTCATCTAAATATCTCTCTTCTAAGATTAACTATAAGCCAATAACCCAATAACTAAGCCCCATGACAAAGCTCAATGACAAAATTAACTATAAAAATCTTCCCTACCAAACATCAATAATAATACCATTCATTCATATTGATTTCCTTATTACTAATAAGAATAACAACACCAACAACAACAACCACTATAATAATCCTCATACTAATACTAATAATAACATTAATCAACCACAACGCCATTCATTAATACAAGTAACAACTTCACTAATAACACTAAATACATACTATTATTCACACCACTTCAACCCATTTCATACACCCAAACACAAAAATCAATATTCACATATTACCAATACAATAGCGACACAAAAATTAGCATCACTACACAAATATACATGCATTCACTTATATACATCCAAATTACATCATATTCAACCCTATATCTATTCTCGGAGGAAATCAATATGCACACAACAAAATTACTACACACACACGCAAATAGTATATCACATATACGGGCATTACATATTCCTTTCATGTTCCATTCTTGCATTTTTTGATAACTGACATGTTTTGTTTTTCAGTATACTACTTTTCTTTTGATAACTTACATATATCTGGGCATACTGTAATTTTTGATAACTGACATATATATGGGCATACTGCTTTTCTTTTGGCAGTCTATACACATGCTTTATTTGTTGTGTTGGGTATGCACCATGCAGTCTCCTGGCAGTTTGAGTAATACATGTTGCTCTTTGAGTAATACATGTTCCCAGTATTACATGTTCACAGTATTACATGTTGCTCCTGCTCTTTGTTGCTCTTTGAGTAATATCAGTTATGTTATTCTAGACACTACCATACATGCTATGTTAATCTGGAGTTTGTTCATTCAGATCATTTCTGAAATTTGCGTATATTATGGATTAGTGCTGAAAATTTCTCAAATTAGCCTATAGCCATTAATGAATAAGATGCATCTCCTTTACTCAGAAGCAAATAGCATTGATTCAGACATTTCAGTTCTGTGTGTTTGTGAGACCTGACATACGTTGTTTGCCTAGTCTATAGGCTGCATCTCCATTTCAGTTCAATGTGTTTGGATTATTTTGGCTGGAGCGTTTCATGATACCATACATGATATGTTTCTCTGGACTGTGTGCTATCAGATCACAAATTATATATGATCCTAGATTTCTCCTCTCAGTTCCCAGAATTACTGATATGATGCTCTCAGTGACCAGAATTTATGGACTTTAAGGCAAATTTTTTGGGACTTTCTGGACTTTGATACATGTTGGCTATAGTCCTATGATGAATACATGTTGCTCTATGATGAATACATGTTCCCAGAATTTCCCTCTCTTGAAAACTCTGATGACCTCTACAAAATGTATTTTTTCTTGGCCTTTTACTGTATATGGTTTTCTTCAAATAGTCATAGCCCAATGATGAAAAAATTTAATTGAGTTCATGGTTCCTTTATTTGTCCCAGTACGTGGAAGGCTGGCTTGAGGGTTCCTGTATTCACCAAGTTGCATGATTTCCTAACATAGGACAGTCCAAATAATTACTGCAACTCTTACTTTGATACCTATTGCATTTGGAATTCCATTCCATTCTAGTCCACTTTGAATACGTGATACCTAATGCATTTGCTTCTCTAATTTGTTACTACTTGATTTCATGGGATGCTTTCTTCCATTTTTGATACTCGGAATACTTGAATTTTTCATACACAATGTGAAAAAATCTGAAATTATTTCCTGTCATTCATTATTTACAATGTCATGCTTAGCTCTGTCATTCTGACATGGGGCCTTACCTTTTATCTGAATTGCGTGACTTGTGTTCCATTGCGACTCTATTTTATATCATGTTAACTTGGGTAGGAAATGCGGGAGCAACTGCCAGCAACCACGTTTGGAAAATGATAAATCATCTTTTTCTGAGGGCTATTTATTGACCAATATGCTGTGTTTATTTTACTATTGGGTTTTTTACGTTTTGTATTCTACGGTATTTGCTTTTTTGTGACTGCTTATTTTTGCTAGCTGCTGTCACCATACGGGTTTTGATATCTCTACGTAGGTATGCATTTTAATTCAAGTTTTCTCCATTTACATATCTTGGCTTCGAAAATTATTATTCGTTAATTGTGTTTCTTGGTTTGCTTGTCTAGGTACATATGAGTTTCGGATCGAGCGGTTCTAGTTGATCCCGACCACGGGATGCGCCACATGATGAGTTGGAGTCAGATGATACTGACGGCAGGCGTTGCCACTGTGGTATGCTTGTGCCCTGTCGGACTTCATGGACAAGGAGCAACACATGCAGCCGATTCTGGAGTTGTACTTCTTCAGTGAACAGATGCAAGTTCTTCGACTGGAAGGACCCGCCTCACAGTGAGTGGTCCACGTATGTTATCCATCATTTAATGGATGCTGCTGAAAGACGGCCTAGAGCAGAAAGATGTTCGAGCTCGCTTTCTAATAGTAGGTTGGCGGAGATAGTTGGGTGGTTGGAGACAGGGGTTGGCCATTTTGAGAGAAACAAGGATAAACTGGATACTATCTTATCCGTTCTCATATCAATTAAGTTTGTATTGTGGTCTCTCTGTGTTGTACTTGTTTTTATGTTACTCATGCTGTACACCAAGTTCGATTGATGTGGGTTGCGAACTTTTTGTATGATTACTACTGTTTTTTTGGCGTTGTATTTTGGATATCTACAATGTATTTATTTCAGTATGTTTACTTTTATCTCTATCTGCTCTATGTTGCATGAATGTATTTCGTTCAATTTCTATATATCAATGGATTGCCGGTATATCGGTTTCAATTTTGTTATATAAACCTTCACTTTTTCTCTATCATATGCATTTCTGTCAGGCCGTTGGTGTTTTCACTTTTTATGATGTAGCTGCATTGGGGATATGACGGTGGGGGGTTTGCGACCATCGCAGTAGTCATTTTGTGTATCAAGTTCTTGTCTGTCTTGTCTGTGTTGCTTGTAGTTTATGTTATTCTTGATGGACCTGAATTGGGGGGATTTGGGTCCTTGGGGCTTCGGCATCTGTATATCCGTTTCATTCCGGTATTGCCTCGGAGGATTGCTGTATCGTTTTTTTGCATTGGAACTGCAAATGTAAAAAAATAACTGAAAATGACCTCATTTTATTTGGGGGTAACCTTACATAGGTTCACCACACACCACAATCCAACTTTTCAACACCAACTTTCTTCAACCAAAAGAACACACTACACGGAGTGGGATCCATCTCAACTTTCCAATTTCACAATCCAACCTGAGTCACTTTCCACCAAAAGAACACACTACACGCCAATTTCTCTCTCCTCAGATTCCACTCATTCTCAACTTTCCCACTGATGCTTTCCTACAAAATAACAGGCCTAAGGGCCCGTTTCTTTCATAAACATTGGGGTTGGAAGTGGGCTTGGCCCACTATTCACGTGTCTACTCTCGCACTGTGAGGCATTCTCTTTCCCCAAATTCCGCTCGCGTGTTCCTTTCTGTAACGACTGCTTTTCATGTATCTGGATTTAATATAATATAATATATGTTTTGGTGGATTTTCTCCTCTTGTGTGGTTTTCGTCTCCGTAGTTTTCATTTTCGATCGATTCGTCGTATTTTCTCGATTCTTCCTTAGGATTGTCGATTTCGAAGTATGTCACTCGTGACGGACTTCATAACGGTCGTATCTAACTATTAGATCAAGCCTAGGAGTCTTAGGAATCGATCCCGGGGCCCCGCGCTCCGTATCGGAACTTTTCTGTGCTCATTAGCCGGTGTAAGAAGGGCCACCGACCGACTAGATGACGATCCAGTCGGTCGGCAATCCTTCTTGGACCGACTAGTTTGCTTTCTAAATTTCTCAGGAGTTACTGTTTATCGTTAGTCGGTCTAAGAACGTTGGTTGACCGACTAGGTTGCAAACTAGTCGGTCAGCAATGCTTCTTGAACCGACTAACTTATCATCTTATTTTTGTATCAGCTACTGTTTACTCTTAGTCGGTCTAAGAACGTTCATCGACCGACTAGATGCCAAACTAGTCGGTCAGTACTTGTTCATGGACCGACTAACTCTAGAATCCTATTTTCGTCAGGAGTTACTGTTTGCACTTAGTCGGTCTGCGTTGATCGACCGACCGACTAGTTGCCAAACTAGTCGGTCAGTGGTTGCTCTTTGACCGACTAACCAGTGTTAAAACCCTAATTTCTGGGCAGCCGCCAGCCCAACCTATTTATACCCAACCCAAACGACTTCTTCTTCTCCAACACGACCCAAAACCCTAAAAACTTCCCCCTTGAGCCCCCATCTTCCTCCAAGCTTCATTTCTCCATTCCAAGCCCTAAATCCATCATCCAATCCATCCATTCACCCTATCTACCTCTCACCATCCCCAAAATCTCACCAAAATCCATCGAATCCCCAAAATCCCCCAAAACCCTAGTTTCTCCAAACTTCCCCAATCCTTTCCAGATCTGGTCCTAGGGTTCCCCGGAGTGTTTCTTCCGCCTCCTCTCGGTAAGAAATCGATCTACCGTTGTTTTCTTATCCTATTGTAATTTTTATGAAACCCTAATAAAATACTTGTGTTTTGATGATTGTTCCCCATAACAGCGATTCCCCGTAGGCTAGCACCCGCGGAAACGAACTTTCGTAACCGTCATCCCCGGTGATAGGCAAGTGAAACTTGCATCTCTTGGTTTAGGCCATGTCTTAGGCCATTTCCCTTGCTTTAGCGTAAAAGAGACTAAACAGTGAAAGGATAGCCGTTTAGACGCCATTGACCTAGCTTGACAACGAAGCTTGGTCCGTCACCCTCCTCATGCTCATATGTCACGTTTAAATTCCATTAACGGTACGCAATTATCTGTTCATGGCATTGCATAGTGATTATTTATCGTGATTGCGTAGCACACGCTACAATCCCATGTTTCCTGGCTCGTGTTCCAGAAGCGAGCCCTGTAGTTGGAAACCCCAACGCTCGAATGTCAACACACACTTATTTTCCTGGCTCGTGACCAGAAGCGAGCATAATGAGTTGGAAACCCCAACGCTCGTCACATGTGGGTGGGGTAAGAGATAAGCGGACTGAGCCCGAGTGGCTTGATCAGCCACTCCGGCCAGCAGGTGAAATCTCTAGTGTTTCAGTGTTGATAGTGATAGAGATAAACGAGCTGGCCAGTAAGTGGACTCTCTATGCACTAAGTGTTAAGTGTTAAGTGTTAAGTGTTAAGTGCTAAGTGATAAGTGATAAGTGATAAGTGATAAGTGATTAGTGATTAGTGATTAGTGAATTGGTAGCTTTTGCTACACCGTGCATGCTTGTCACTCTTTCAAACTGTTGCATCATATTCAACTGTCATGCCATTGTTTAACAATTAAATGCTAGGTTGTTAGTCACTTTCAGTTTCCTTGCCCAAGTCTTTTTAGACTTGCTGACATGTGCCCCTCTCTCTTTTGGGTGACGCATGTTAGACCTTGAGCCTGAGTTGCGAGCTGAGGGTGAGGTGTTTGCGGACGCCGAGCTTGAGCCCGTGTTGGACGGGGAGTACGTGGACACTGGGGACCAGTCCTAGTGTCTCCGTTGTGTTTTATTTTTGTTAGACAGTTGTTTTGTTATCGGTGCGTGGCACCTATACTTATTTATGTCGTTGCTTTTGTTTGGCCTTGTTCTGGGCCCTTAGACTCTTTCTTTTAGCCTGGTGGCTTTTCTGTGATGTTGGATATTTTGTGGACAAACTTTGGGATTGGTATTTCATATCCGTCTCATACTATTATTATTATTGTTGTTGTTTCGATTGCAATTACAGGGACCTGCTTATACTAAATTGACGCTTATCGGGTTTGGGGCTTCACCGCTCCACTCCCGTGCGGACCTTTTCACGTCTCGCCTCCATTTTAGGGAAGCGGGTCGTGACACTTTCTCTCCCAAAATTCCGCTCTCCTCTCTCTCCGCCGTGGCAGCCAAAATCGCCTCTGCAAAATCCGATTGTTTTGCTGCGATTGTGGGCAGATTCCCCTGTTGTGGGCCCTCTTCTCGCTTGTGGTCACCTCTCTCGCCTCGTTGCTGTTGGTTTCGCGCTCAAAACCTAGATCTGAAGATGGGGGTTTGGGGCAAGGAAGTTCGATCTGCTCAGATCTAGGGTTTCGAGGTAAATAACCTAAACATGAGCCATGGCTCTGGGCTGTGGAGTGATTTTTGTTGGTGTTTTTGAAGATCTCACTTGGAGTTCTGCTCATGATCGATTCTTTTGCATGGAAGCTTCAAATCGTGGCTGCCGACGGTGAATCCTACCTTGGATATGCCTCGGGGGTGCCACTGAGAACGTTGAAGGCAACGAGGGGGTTTGGGTCTGCCGTTGAAGAGGGTCTGTGATATTATACTTGCTGTCTTTGCAAGCTCAGGTATATTTTCTCATCTTGAGCTACTGTTCTGCCTGTATTGCAACATAAATTGGTGGATTGTGGGTTGCATGTGCTACTGCCCTACTTGGTTGGTATGATGCCTTCAGAGATTGATGTTGGCAGCGAAAGGCCGATGCAGTCGTAGGCCCAAAGTTTTTTTTTGGTGTATTGATAAGCCCCAATGATGAAGAAATTGATGCTTGGCATGCTTGACCCAATTGTTTGGTTGAAGGCTGGAGGGTTCCATCATTTGTAGGAAGGATAGGGACACTGTGGGGTTTAACTGATGGAGCAACTGCCTAATACCATTGTAATTGACGGAGTAAAATCATTTTTTAACCTGAGGGGTATATAATATTTTACTACAATTAATTTTCTTACGAGAGGAATTTGGGGAAAGAAAAGCCTAACAGTGGGTTCTTGCATGTCAGTTTATCCGAGAGACAAATCATATCTAAATTATTAAAATGTGACGATATTAAAGAATGTGGGAAAAATGAGGCCCTTTGTTATAGAAAAGCCCGATGATGAAAAGGTGATATGATAGCGATGACCCAATGTGACCCCAAAGATTGCTCTGGATGGCATGCATGTTGGCTCAAATTATTCCCCAATTGTTTTTTAATTTAAGATGGTAATAAGCAGTGAGGTGAGATGGTGAATGATAGGGATGAGTGAACCAAAGTTATATGATTCCAGGGCTACATTAAGGTTCGGACACAAATGAAAAGAAAGACTGTGATTTTCCACAAAAAAGGGAAAAAATAATTGGGGAATGTATTTGGATCAACAATGGAGTTGCAACCAGAGTGTAACATGAATTAAACTAAATTCTGAGGGCTAAAGCATTCTTTCTAGCATACAGAAATGTCAAACAGTGCAAGATTGGACCTGTGAATATTGGGCCAAGCCCACTTTCCAAACCAAAGTTTATGAAAGAAACATGGAACACGGTGTATATGTTTTATATTGTTTTATTTTAACATCTTAAGGTTATTACGGGGAAAAGATGTTACTTTCTGTTAGTTTGCATCATTATCCACTGCACTACTCCATGTTCAAATCATATGTAAGTAATCACTTATGAGGTAAGATATGTTTGATGCAATTAAGGTGGCCATGGATAGAGAAGGAGACAGTCTGGGGATTGATACGTGTACCGCTGCCGCGTCTGCTATTATGTTTGTCATCTTAGCTTTACAACTCTACCACGTTGATAGGGCCAACTCTATACCTAGAGAGCCATCAGCTATGCGGGATCTGCATAGGAAAGCCCACATGAGGAGAATTTTGCATGGGTCTGATAGTAGTTGTTTAAGCTACTTACGAATGCGAGTACATGCGTTCATGAATCTTGCATCATTAATGCGAAATAGTGGGCTTCTCAATGACACTATACATGTCTCCGTAAAGGAGCAGGTGGCCATGTTCCTTCACATTGTAGGGCACAAGTCAAAGAATAGAGTAATGCAAGTGGATTTTATCAGGGGAGGGGGGACAGTTAGCCGATACTTTAACAAAGTTATGGCTGGAGTGTGTTCACTACAGGATATGTACATGAAGCAAGCTCCTAATGAGACGCCACCAGAGATAGTCAGTTGTCACGACCCGCTTCCCTAAAATGGAGGCGAGACGTGAAAAGGTCCGCACGAGAGTGGAGCTGTGAAGCCCCAAACCCGATAAGCGTAAACAAAACATAAGCAGGTCCCTGTAACCACAACGGAACAACAATAATAATAAAAGGAGAGACTGAAATAAAAACTTCACATCTCAAATATTGTCCAACAAGAAAATAAGTTCAACATCCAGAAAAGCCACCAGGCTAAAAGAAAAGAGTCTAAAGGCCCAGAACAAGGCCAACAAAAGCAACGACAACCACAAGGTATAGGTGCTACGCACCGATAACAAAACAACTGTCTAACAAAAGTAAAACACAACGAAGACACTAGGACTGGTCCCCAGTGTCCACGTACTCCCCGTCAAACACAAGCTCGGGCTCGGCGTAAGCAAACACCTCGTCCTCAGCAAGTAACTCAGGCTCGGGCTCTAACATGTGTCACCCAAAAGAGAAAAGGGGCACATGTCAGCAAGTCGAAAGACTTGTGCAAGGAAACGGGAATAATGGTAAACTAGCAACCTAGCAATTAAAACATGGTGCATGGCAAGTAAAGTACGGTGGTAACAAGTAAGGTAAAGGAGAGTACAAGTGGCAAGTATCAAGTGGTAGGGGTGACATGTAATGTCAAGTAACAAGTAAGGTACAAGGGATCACTCAACGAGTGCCCTATTGCCCGCAGGCTGTGTTCAAGTATCAAGTACAAGGGGTCACTCAACGAGTGCCCTATTGCCCGCAGGCTGTGATGAGCTCGTCTTCTGGAACACGAGCCAGAAAGTGTATTTGATAAGTATGGCGTAGGGGTGCACCTAGCCGGAACAAGTAGCACTAGTATGTAGCGATGCTACGCAATCACGATGAGTATTCAAGCATGCAATGACATGAGCAGATAATTCGCATACCGTTAATTAAATTAAACATGACAGGCGAAATGCAATGACATGAACATATTCGCGTACCGTTAATTTAAATTAAACATGGCAGTTAAAATGCAATAACAGTTAAGGATGCATGGATGACATGAACAGTTAATACGCGTACCGTTTAGGGAAATTAAACGTGACATACAAACATGATGAGGGTGACGGACCAAGCTTCGTTGTCAAGCTAGGTCAATGGCGTCTAAACGGTTATCCTTTCACCGTCTAGTCTCTTTTACGCTAAAGCAAGGTAAATGGCCTAAAACATGGCCTAAATCAAGAGATGCAAGTTTCACTTGCCTAGCACCGGGGATGGCGACTACTTCGTCACACGGATGCCAATCTATGGGGAAATCACTGTTATGGGGGAACAACCATCAAACAACATGAAATTTATTAGGGTTTTATAAAAATACCAATAGACTATGAAAACAACGGTAGATCGATTTCTTACCGAGAGGAGACGGAAGAGACACTCCGGGGAACCCTAGGCTCAGATCTGGAGAAGATTGGAGAAGTTTGGGAAAACTAGGGTTTTGGGGGATTTGGGGATTTTGATGGGTTTTGGTGAGATTTTGGGGAAGATGAGGGGTAGATGGAGTGAATGGATGGTTTGGATGATGGATTTAGGGCTTGGAATGGAGAAATGAAGCTTGGAGGAAGATGGGGGCTGAAGGGGGAAGATTTTAGGGTTTGGGGTCGTGTTGGAGAAGAAGAAATCGTTTGGGTTGGGTTTAAATAGGTTGAGCTGGCGGCTGCCCAGAAATTAGGGGTTTAACACTGGTTAGTCGGTCAAAGAGCAACCACTGACCGACTAGTTTGGCAACTAGTCGGTCGGTCGACCAACGCTGACCGACTAAGTGCAAACAGTAACTCCTGAACGAAAATAGGATTCTAGAGTTAGTCGGTCCATGAACAATTACCGACCGACTAGTTTAGCATCTAGTCGGTCGATGAACGTTCTTAGACCGACTAAGAGTAAACAGTAGCTGATACAAAAATAAGATGATGAGTTAGTCGGTTAAAGAAGCATTGCTGACCGACTAGTTTGCAACCTAGTCGGTCAACCAACGTTCTTAGACCGACTAACGATAAACAGTAACTCCTGAGAAATTTAGAAAGCTAACTAGTCGGTCCAAGAAGGACTGCCGACCGACTGGATCGTCATCTAGTCGGTCGGTGGCCCTTCTTACACTGGCTAATGAGCACCAAAAGTTCCGACACGGAGCGCGGGGCCCCGGGATCGATTCCTAAGACTCCTAGGCTTGATCTAACAGTTAGATACGACCGTTATGAAGTCCGTCACGAGTGACATACTTCGAAATCAACAATCCTAAGGAAGAAACGAGAAAATACGACGAATCGATCGAAAATGAAATCTACGGAGACGAAAACCACACAAGAGGAGAAAATCCACCAAAACATATATTATATTATATTAAATCCAGATACATGAAAAGCAGTCGTTACATCCTCCCCAACTTAAGAAAAATTCCGTCCTCGGAATTCCCAAATACTCACGAGTCCGGAAACAAAAGTGGGTAACGCTCTCGCATCTCATCCTCATTCTCCCAAGTAGACTCTCCAGGTGAACCGTGTCGCCACATCACCCTCACAAGATTGACAATCTTGTTCCGAAGCGATTTCTGACGCCTATCCAGAATCTGCACTGGATGCTGGTCATACGTCAAATCGGGGCGAATGGTAATCTCCGAAAAATCTACCGCATGAGACGGATCGCTAATGTATCGACGAAGCTGTGACACATGGAAAACATTGTGAACTCCTTCCAAAGATGGCGGCAAGGCCAAGCGATAAGCTACCTCGCCAACCCTCTCCAAAATGTCAAACGGTCCAATGTATCGCGGGCTCAACTTTCCACGCTTCCCGAAACGAATCACACCACGATTTGGGGAAATCTTCAAGAACACATGGTCGCCCGGCTGAAACTCCAAAGGACGACGTTTAGCATCCGCCCAATGCTTAAAACGGTCCTGAGCAATTCTCAACCTCTCCCGAATATTCCTGACGATATCCACGGCCTCCACGATCATCTCAGGTCCCAACAACTCCCGATCACCAACGTCATCCCAACTCAATGGCGATCGACATTTCCTCCCATAAATAGCGGCGAAAGGCGCCATGCCAATACTCGCCTGGAAGCTGTTGTTGTAAGAGAACTCTACCAGATGTAGATGGTCCTCCCACGAACCCTTGAAATCCAACATGCACGCCCTCAGCATGTCTTCCAAAATCTGAATCGTCCTCTCGGACTGGCCATCCGTCTGCGGGTGGTACGCCGTGCTGAAACTCAGACGCGTACCCAAGCTCTTCTGCAAACTCTACCAAAACTGAGATGTGAACCTCGTGTCTCTGTCAGACACGATACTCACGGGGACTCCATGAAGTCGCACAACCTCCTGCACGATTCACGTTACATCACTATCCAAACTAGGAAAAGGAAATAAAACGGAGAGTAAAAGAACTTTACCTCCATATATCTCCTCGCTAGCGCCTCAGTGGACTGTCCCACTCGGAACGGAATAAAGTGCGCAGATTTGGTCAATCGATCTACGATCACCCAAATCGCGTCATTCTGCTTCGGACTCCGAGGTAGTCCAGTCACGAAATCCATAGTGATGTGTTGCCACTTCCACTCCGGAATCGGAAGCGGTTGTAGCAACCCGGCCGTACGCTGATGCTCCGCCTTCACTTGCTGGCAAACCAAGCACTTGGCTACACTCCGAGCCACGCTCCTCTTCATACCATGCCACCAATAATTCAGACGAAGATCCTGGTACATCTTGGTGCCACCAGGATGCACAGAATACGGCGAACTGTGTGCCAACACCATCAACTCCTCTCTAATATCCCCAGCAGGCACACACAGCCTGGCTCCGAACCTCAGCGAGCCATCCTCATGAATCAAAAAGTCAGTCCGCAGACCGTCTTCCACCTGCTCCCGAATCTTCACCAGCCTCGGATCCTCAGCCTGGCCAGCCTTAATCCGATCAACGATCGCCGACTGTACCTGCATGTACATCAACGACGAAGCCTCACCAGGAAGAACAATCTCCACGCCAGACTCGCAAAAATCCTGCTGCAATTTCCACTGCGAGGTCAAAATCATCACCGCTGGAAGCCTACTCAAAGCATCCGGAACCACATTCACCTTGCCAGGGTGAAACTGCAAATCAATATCATAATCCGCCATAAGCTCCAACCATCGACGCTGTCGCATGTTGAGCTCCTTCTGAGTGAAAATATACTTCAAGCTTTTGTGATCGGTGAAAATCTTCACTTTCTCACTCAGCAGGAAGTGCCTCCAAATCTTAAGAGCAAACACAACGGCAGCCAACTCCAAATCATGCGTCGGGTAATTCTTCTCATGAACCTTAAGCTGACGAAACGCATACGCCACAACGTGCCCGTGCTGATGCAACACACAACCGAGACCCTTGCCAGAAGCATCGCAAAAGATCTCAAATCCACCGCTGCGATCAGGCACAACAAGAATAGGGGCAGTCGTTAACCTCTCCTTCAGAATACCAAAAGCACTCTCACAATCACCCGACCAAGCAAAAGCAACATCCTTCCGCGTCAACCTGGTCATCGGCTCAGCAATACGAGAAAAGTCCTTAATGAATCGCCGATAGTAACCGGCAAGTCCAAGGAAACTCCGAATCTCAGACGCCGACGACGGAACAGGCCACTCCCTGATGGCCCGAATCTTCTCGGGATCCACCGAAATACCATCTCCAGTCACCACATGCCCGAGAAAAGCAACTCGATCCAGCCAAAACTCGCACTTCGAAAACTTAGCATACAACCGACGCTTCCTCAAAATTTCCAACACCGTCCTTAAGTGCGAGGCATGCTCTTCCTCCGACTTGGAATAGATCAGAATGTCGTCAATAAAGATAACGACAAACTTATCCAAAAAGTCGTAGAAAATCAGGTTCATCAGATTCATGAAAACTGCGGGCGCGTTAGTTACGCCGAAAGGCATAACCACGAACTCATAGTGTCCATACTTCGTCCTGAACGTGTCTTCGGAACATCTCCCTTCTTCACCTTCAACTGATGGTAACCACTCCTCAAATCCAATTTAGAAAACACCCTCGAACCTCCAAGCTGATCAAAAATATCATCGATGCGAGGCAACGGGTATTTATTCTTAATGGTCACCGCATTCGGCTCCCGATAATCCACGCACATGCGACGTGAACCATCCTTCTTCTTCACCAGCAACACCGGTGCTCCCCACTGAGACACGCTAGGGTTAATATAACCCTTCTACAAAAGCTCATCCAACTGCTTCCGCAACTCTTCCAACTCTGCAGGTGCCATACGATACGGCGCCTTCGAAATCGGCTGCGCACCTGGGACGAGATCGATAGAAAATTCCAAAGCTCGATCAGGCGGCAAACCAGACATCTCCTCGGGGAAGACGTCGCCAAAATCTCGCACCACAGCTGGCCACTCCAGCTCCATCTGCATAGCCACAGCCTCCACCGGCCTGGCCCGAAATCTGACAGGACCAAGCGAACTGCTACCACGACTGAACTCAAATACTGGATGTCCGGGAATCTCGAACACCACCTTCTTTCTCCGACAGTCGATCGTAGCATAGAAGCTCGCAAGCCAGTCCATCCCAAGAACTGCATCATAGTTGATGATGTCGTGGACAATGAAATCAGCACAAAGCTCACGTCCACAAACCACCAACGGGCAAGAATTGCACCCACGATGCACCGAGACGACACCGTTCCCTGTGACGATATTCCAACTCTTAGGAAGAGAGGACGTCGACAAGGAATGCTCCTCCACGAAGCTCCGGGCCAAAATGCACATCGATGCACCAGAGTCAAAGAGGACTCGTGCAGGAAACGTGCAAACCAAAACCACACCTAACAAGCAATTAACAATCAAATCATAGTCTAGCAAACAATCATGAGCAAGCAACCAATATAATCAAAATTTCAAACTAACTAAGGAAGATAAATAGCTAGAATGAGTGTTACCTGCAATAACTTCATCCACGGCCAAGCTCTCCTCCTCAGTCATCAGAAAGGCCTGCCCCCTCGGCGGAACAGCCTACCGAAAGGCCTGTCTCTGTGGAACAAGGGGCGCTCCACGTCCAACGGGCACAGGAGCTCGCTGCTGCAACGGCTGTGCTGCAATAGGAGCCCGCCAAGGCTGTCTCGACTTCGGACACTCCCGGATGGTGTGGGCAGGATCTCCGCAGACAATGCACTGTCCTAGAAACCTCCTACACTGATCCCTGAGGTGTCCAGTCTTGCCACAGAAATGACAAGTCTTCAGAATAGGCCCTCCTGGCCTCTTGAACTGCACCGGATGACTAGGCTTGAAACCAGGCCTAACCACCGCCCTAGCCTGCTCCATAGGCCTCTTCCCAGCTCCAGAAACATGTCCCTTCCTCTGATTCAAATTTAACTCTTGCCGCCTCGTAGCAATCAGAACCTTCTGATATGTCTCCAAGTCAGAAGAGGTCACAAAGCTCTGAAGCTCCAAGGCAAGTCCCTGGAGAAATCGCTGAGCTTTCTCATCGGCATCTTGCACCATCTTAGGTGCAAACCGACTGAGCCTCGTGAACTCCTGGTGGTACTTATCCACCGACAAGCTCCCCTGCTTCAGATCTATGAAGCGCTGCAGCATCACCTGCCTAGCAGCCTTCGGGAAGAACTCTCCATCGAATCTGGACTTGAAGGTAGCCCAAACGATCGGCTCCACCAGCATCTTCTCTTCAGCATCCCACCAATTCCTGGCGTTGTCCTTCAGCTGCCTCTTTGCCAAATCAACCCATCCAGCTGGGTTAATCTTCGCCATAGCCAAGTTATCCTCAATGTTCCTTATCCACTCGTCGGCAGCCAGAGGACCCTTAGAACCATCAAAATATGCGGGACCCAGCTCCCGAAATTGCTTCGCTCCCGGCTCAGAGCGAGGGGCATCCGGAAGAGCCCGGGCAGCTCGAGCAAGTGGAGCATTCTGGACTTGCAAAAGCACACCCTGCTGCACTTGCATCATCTGGAGCATCTTCCGCATCATCTCACCGCTGGTGGGTTCCCGCTCAGGCTCCTCATCATGAGGGATCGCACCACTACCCCCACCACGGGTGAAACGTCTTCCTGCCATCTAGTGACACAGAAAACGAATCAGATTAGACTCATAGCTTATGACTCGGACGTCGAACTTAGTTTATTGGACATTCTAATATTATTATCGCTATTCCAAAAATCGCAGTTACAGAGGGACCTGCATGGGCCACCAAAAAAACCTGTCACGACCCGCTTCCCTAAAATGGAGGCGAGACGTGAAAAGGTCCGCACGAGAGTGGAGCTGTGAAGCCCCAAACCCGATAAGCGTAAACAAAACATAAGCAGGTCCCTGTAACCACAACGGAACAACAATAATAATAAAAGGAGAGACTGAAATAAAAACTTCACATCTCAAATATTGTCCAACAAGAAAATAAGTTCAACATCCAGAAAAGCCACCAGGCTAAAAGAAAAGAGTCTAAAGGCCCAGAACAAGGCCAACAAAAGCAACGACAACCACAAGGTATAGGTGCTACGCACCGATAACAAAACAACTGTCTAACAAAAGTAAAACACAACGAAGACACTAGGACTGGTCCCCAGTGTCCACGTACTCCCCGTCAAACACAAGCTCGGGCTCGGCGTAAGCAAACACCTCGTCCTCAGCAAGTAACTCAGGCTCGGGCTCTAACATGTGTCACCCAAAAGAGAAAAGGGGCACATGTCAGCAAGTCGAAAGACTTGTGCAAGGAAACGGGAATAATGGTAAACTAGCAACCTAGCAATTAAAACATGGTGCATGGCAAGTAAAGTACGGTGGTAACAAGTAAGGTAAAGGAGAGTACAAGTGGCAAGTATCAAGTGGTAGGGGTGACATGTAATGTCAAGTAACAAGTAAGGTACAAGGGATCACTCAACGAATGCCCTATTGCCCGCAGGCTGTGTTCAAGTATCAAGTACAAGGGGTCACTCAACGAGTGCCCTATTGCCCGCAGGCTGTGATGAGCTCGTCTTCTGGAACACGAGCCAGAAAGTGTATTTGATAAGTATGGCGTAGGGGTGCACCTAGCCGGAACAAGTAGCACTAGTATGTAGCGATGCTACGCAATCACGATGAGTATTCAAGCATGCAATGACATGAGCAGATAATTCGCATACCGTTAATTAAATTAAACATGACAGGCGAAATGCAATGACATGAACATATTCGCGTACCGTTAATTTAAATTAAACATGGCAGTTAAAATGCAATAACAGTTAAGGATGCATGGATGACATGAACAGTTAATACGCGTACCGTTTAGGGAAATTAAACGTGACATACAAACATGATGAGGGTGACGGACCAAGCTTCGTTGTCAAGCTAGGTCAATGACGTCTAAACGGTTATCCTTTCACCGTCTAGTCTCTTTTACGCTAAAGCAAGGTAAATGGCCTAAAACATGGCCTAAATCAAGAGATGCAAGTTTCACTTGCCTAGCACCGGGGATGGCGACTACTTCGTCACACGGATGCCAATCTATGGGGAAATCACTGTTATGGGGGAACAACCATCAAACAACATGAAATTTATTAGGGTTTTATAAAAATACCAATAGACTATGAAAACAACGGTAGATCGATTTCTTACCGAGAGGAGACGGAAGAGACACTCCGGGGAACCCTAGGCTCAGATCTGGAGAAGATTGGAGAAGTTTGGGAAAACTAGGGTTTTGGGGGATTTGGGGATTTTGATGGGTTTTGGTGAGATTTTGGGGAAGATGAGGGGTAGATGGAGTGAATGGATGGTTTGGATGATGGATTTAGGGCTTGGAATGGAGAAATGAAGCTTGGAGGAAGATGGGGGCTGAAGGGGGAAGATTTTAGGGTTTTGGGTCGTGTTGGAGAAGAAGAAATCGTTTGGGTTGGGTTTAAATAGGTTGAGCTGGCGGCTGCCCAGAAATTAGGGTTTTAACACTGGTTAGTCGGTCAAAGAGCAACCACTGACCGACTAGTTTGGCAACTAGTCGGTCGGTCGACCAACGCTGACCGACTAAGTGCAAACAGTAACTCCTGAACGAAAATAGGATTCTAGAGTTAGTCGGTCCATGAACAATTACTGACCGACTAGTTTAGCATCTAGTCGGTCGATGAACGTTCTTAGACCGACTAAGAGTAAACAGTAGCTGATACAAAAATAAGATGATGAGTTAGTCGGTTAAAGAAGCATTGCTGACCGACTAGTTTGCAACCTAGTCGGTCAACCAACGTTCTTAGACCGACTAACGATAAACAGTAACTCCTGAGAAATTTAGAAAGCTAACTAGTCGGTCCAAGAAGGACTGCCGACCGACTGGATCGTCATCTAGTCGGTCGGTGGCCCTTCTTACACTGGCTAATGAGCACCAAAAGTTCCGACACGGAGCGCGGGGCCCCGGGATCGATTCCTAAGACTCCTAGGCTTGATCTAACAGTTAGATACGACCGTTATGAAGTCCGTCACGAGTGACATACTTCGAAATCGACAATCCTAAGGAAGAAACGAGAAAATACGACGAATCGATCGAAAATGAAATCTACGGAGACGAAAACCACACAAGAGGAGAAAATCCACCAAAACATATATTATATTATATTAAATCCAGATACATGAAAAGCAGTCGTTACATCCTCCCCAACTTAAGAAAAATTCCGTCCTCGGAATTCCCAAATACTCACGAGTCCGGAAACAAAAGTGGGTAACGCTCTCGCATCTCATCCTCATTCTCCCAAGTAGACTCTCCAGGTGAACCGTGTCGCCACATCACCCTCACAAGATTGACAATCTTGTTCCGAAGCGATTTCTGACGCCTATCCAGAATCTGCACTGGATGCTGGTCATACGTCAAATCGGGGCGAACGGTAATCTCCGAAAAATCTACCGCATGAGACGGATCGCTAATGTATCGACGAAGCTGTGACACATGGAAAACATTGTGAACTCCTTCCAAAGATGGCGGCAAGGCCAAGCGATAAGCTACCTCGTCAACCCTCTCCAAAATGTCAAACGGTCCAATGTATCGCGGGCTCAACTTTCCACGCTTCCCGAAACGAATCACACCACGATTTGGGGAAATCTTCAAGAACACATGGTCGCCCGGCTGAAACTCCAAAGGACGACGTTTAGCATCCGCCCAATGCTTAAAACGGTCCTGAGCAATTCTCAACCTCTACCGAATATTCCTGACGATATCCACGGCCTCCACGATCATCTCAGGTCCCAACAACTCCCGATCACCAACGTCATCCCAACTCAATGGCGATCGACATTTCCTCCCATAAATAGCGGCGAAAGGCGCCATGCCAATACTCGCCTGGAAGCTGTTGTTGTAAGAGAACTCTACCAGATGTAGATGGTCATCCCACGAACCCTTGAAATCCAACATGCACGCCCTCAGCATGTCTTCCAAAATCTGAATCGTCCTCTCGGACTGGCCATCCGTCTGCGGGTGGTACGCCGTGCTGAAACTCAGACGCGTACCCAAGCTCTTCTGCAAACTCTGCCAAAACTGAGATGTGAACCTCGTGTCTCTGTCAGACACGATACTCACGGGGACTCCATGAAGTCGCACAACCTCCTGCACGATTCACGTTACATCACTATCCAAACTAGGAAAAGGAAATAAAACGGAGAGTAAAAGAACTTTACCTCCATATATCTCCTCGCTAGCGCCTCAGTGGACTGTCCCACTCGGAACGGAATAAAGTGCGCAGATTTGGTCAATCGATCTACGATCACCCAAATCGCGTCATTCTGCTTCGGACTCCGAGGTAGTCCAGTCACGAAATCCATAGTGATGTGTTGCCACTTCCACTCCAAAATGCACATCGATGCACCAGAGTCAAAGAGGACTCGTGCAGGAAACGTGCAAACCAAAACCACACCTAACAAGCAATTAACAATCAAATCATAGTCTAGCAAACAATCATGAGCAAGCAACCAATATAATCAAAATTTCAAACTAACTAAGGAAGATAAATAGCTAGAATGAGTGTTACCTGCAATAACTTCATCCACGGCCAAGCTCTCCTCCTCAGTCATCAGAAAGGCCTACCCCCTCGGCGGAACAGCCTACCGAAAGGCCTGTCTCTGTGGAACAAGGGGCGCTCCACGTCCAACGGGCACAGGAGCTCGCTGCTGCAACAGCTGTGCTGCAATAGGAGCCCGCCAAGGCTGTCTCGACTTCGGACACTCCCGGATGGTGTGGGCAGGATCTCCGCAGACAATGCACTGTCCTAGAAACCTCCTACACTGATCCCTGAGGTGTCCAGTCTTGCCACAGAAATGACAAGTCTTCAGAATAGGCCCTCCTGGCCTCTTGAACTGCACCGGATGACTAGGCTTGAAACCAGGCCTAACCACCGCCCTAGCCTGCTCCATAGGCCTCTTCCCAGCTCCAGAAACATGTCCCTTCCTCTGATTCAAATTTAACTCTTGCCGCCTCGTAGCAATCAGAACCTTCTGATATGTCTCCAAGTCAGAAGAGGTCACAAAGCTCTGAAGCTCCAAGGCAAGTCCCTGGAGAAATCGCTGAGCTTTCTCATCGGCATCTTGCACCATCTTAGGTGCAAACCGACTGAGCCTCGTGAACTCCTGGTGGTACTTATCCACCGACAAGCTCCCCTGCTTCAGATCTATGAAGCGCTGCAGCATCACCTGCCTAGCAGCCTTCGGGAAGAACTCTCCATCGAATCTGGACTTGAAGGTAGCCCAAACGATCGGCTCCACCAGCATCTTCTCTTCAGCATCCCACCAATTCCTGGCGTTGTCCTTCAGCTGCCTCTTAGCCAAATCAACCCATCCAGCTGGGTTAATCTTCGCCATAGCCAAGTTATCCTCAATGTTCCTTATCCACTCGTCGGCAGCCAGAGGACCCTTAGAACCATCAAAATATGCGGGACCCAGCTCCCGAAATTGCTTCGCTCCCGGCTCAGAGCGAGGGGCATCCGGAAGAGCCCGGGCAGCTCGAGCAAGTGGAGCATTCTGGACTTGCAAAAGCACACCCTGCTGCACTTGCATCATCTGGAGCATCTTCCGCATCATCTCACCGCTGGTGGGTTCCCGCTCAGGCTCCTCATCATGAGGGATCGCACCACTACCCCCACCACGGGTGAAACGTCTTCCTGCCATCTAGTGACACAGAAAACGAATCAGATTAGACTCATAGCTTATGACTCGGACGTCGAACTTAGTTTATTGGACATTCTAATATTATTATCGCTATTCCAAAAATCGCAGTTACAGAGGGACCTGCATGGGCCACCAAAAAAACCTGTCACGACCCGCTTCCCTAAAATGGAGGCGAGACGTGAAAAGGTCCGCACGAGAGTGGAGCTGTGAAGCCCCAAACCCGATAAGCGTAAACAAAACATAAGCAGGTCCCTGTAACCACAACGGAACAACAATAATAATAAAAGGAGAGACTGAAATAAAAACTTCACATCTCAAATATTGTCCAACAAGAAAATAAGTTCAACATCCAGAAAAGCCACCAGGCTAAAAGAAAAGAGTCTAAAGGCCCAGAACAAGGCCAACAAAAGCAACGACAACCACAAGGTATAGGTGCTACGCACCGATAACAAAACAACTGTCTAACAAAAGTAAAACACAACGAAGACACTAGGACTGGTCCCCAGTGTCCACGTACTCCCCGTCAAACACAAGCTCGGGCTCGGCGTAAGCAAACACCTCGTCCTCAGCAAGTAACTCAGGCTCGGGCTCTAACATGTGTCACCCAAAAGAGAAAAGGGGCACATGTCAGCAAGTCGAAAGACTTGTGCAAGGAAACGGGAATAATGGTAAACTAGCAACCTAGCAATTAAAACATGGTGCATGGCAAGTAAAGTACGGTGGTAACAAGTAAGGTAAAGGAGAGTACAAGTGGCAAGTATCAAGTGGTAGGGGTGACATGTAATGTCAAGTAACAAGTAAGGTACAAGGGATCACTCAACGAGTGCCCTATTGCCCGCAGGCTGTGTTCAAGTATCAAGTACAAGGGGTCACTCAACGAGTGCCCTATTGCCCGCAGGCTGTGATGAGCTCGTCTTCTGGAACACGAGCCAGAAAGTGTATTTGATAAGTATGGCGTAGGGGTGCACCTAGCCGGAACAAGTAGCACTAGTATGTAGCGATGCTACGCAATCACGATGAGTATTCAAGCATGCAATGACATGAGCAGATAATTCGCATACCGTTAATTAAATTAAACATGACAGGCGAAATGCAATGACATGAACATATTCGCGTACCGTTAATTTAAATTAAACATGGCAGTTAAAATGCAATAACAGTTAAGGATGCATGGATGACATGAACAGTTAATACGCGTACCGTTTAGGGAAATTAAACGTGACATACAAACATGATGAGGGTGACGGACCAAGCTTCGTTGTCAAGCTAGGTCAATGACGTCTAAACGGTTATCCTTTCACCGTCTAGTCTCTTTTACGCTAAAGCAAGGTAAATGGCCTAAAACATGGCCTAAATCAAGAGATGCAAGTTTCACTTGCCTAGCACCGGGGATGGCGACTACTTCGTCACACGGATGCCAATCTATGGGGAAATCACTGTTATGGGGGAACAACCATCAAACAACATGAAATTTATTAGGGTTTTATAAAAATACCAATAGACTATGAAAACAACGGTAGATCGATTTCTTACCGAGAGGAGACGGAAGAGACACTCCGGGGAACCCTAGGCTCAGATCTGGAGAAGATTGGAGAAGTTTGGGAAAACTAGGGTTTTGGGGGATTTGGGGATTTTGATGGGTTTTGGTGAGATTTTGGGGAAGATGAGGGGTAGATGGAGTGAATGGATGGTTTGGATGATGGATTTAGGGCTTGGAATGGAGAAATGAAGCTTGGAGGAAGATGGGGGCTGAAGGGGGAAGATTTTAGGGTTTTGGGTCGTGTTGGAGAAGAAGAAATCGTTTGGGTTGGGTTTAAATAGGTTGAGCTGGCGGCTGCCCAGAAATTAGGGTTTTAACACTGGTTAGTCGGTCAAAGAGCAACCACTGACCGACTAGTTTGGCAACTAGTCGGTCGGTCGACCAACGCTGACCGACTAAGTGCAAACAGTAACTCCTGAACGAAAATAGGATTCTAGAGTTAGTCGGTCCATGAACAATTACTGACCGACTAGTTTAGCATCTAGTCGGTCGATGAACGTTCTTAGACCGACTAAGAGTAAACAGTAGCTGATACAAAAATAAGATGATGAGTTAGTCGGTTAAAGAAGCATTGCTGACCGACTAGTTTGCAACCTAGTCGGTCAACCAACGTTCTTAGACCGACTAACGATAAACAGTAACTCCTGAGAAATTTAGAAAGCTAACTAGTCGGTCCAAGAAGGACTGCCAACCGACTGGATCGTCATCTAGTCGGTCGGTGGCCCTTCTTACACTGGCTAATGAGCACCAAAAGTTCCGACACGGAGCGCGGGGCCCCGGGATCGATTCCTAAGACTCCTAGGCTTGATCTAACAGTTAGATACGACCGTTATGAAGTCCGTCACGAGTGACATACTTCGAAATCGACAATCCTAAGGAAGAAACGAGAAAATACGACGAATCGATCGAAAATGAAATCTACGGAGACGAAAACCACACAAGAGGAGAAAATCCACCAAAACATATATTATATTATATTAAATCCAGATACATGAAAAGCAGTCGTTACATCCTCCCCAACTTAAGAAAAATTCCGTCCTCGGAATTCCCAAATACTCACGAGTCCGGAAACAAAAGTGGGTAACGCTCTCGCATCTCATCCTCATTCTCCCAAGTAGACTCTCCAGGTGAACCGTGTCGCCACATCACCCTCACAAGATTGACAATCTTGTTCCGAAGCGATTTCTGACGCCTATCCAGAATCTGCACTGGATGCTGGTCATACGTCAAATCGGGGCGAACGGTAATCTCCGAAAAATCTACCGCATGAGACGGATCGCTAATGTATCGACGAAGCTGTGACACATGGAAAACATTGTGAACTCCTTCCAAAGATGGCGGCAAGGCCAAGCGATAAGCTACCTCGCCAACCCTCTCCAAAATGTCAAACGGTCCAATGTATCGCGGGCTCAACTTTCCACGCTTCCCGAAACGAATCACACCACGATTTGGGGAAATCATCAAGAACACATGGTCGCCCGGCTGAAACTCCAAAGGACGACGTTTAGCATCCGCCCAATGCTTAAAACGGTCCTGAGCAATTCTCAACCTCTACCGAATATTCCTGACGATATCCACGGCCTCCACGATCATCTCAGGTCCCAACAACTCCCGATCACCAACGTCATCCCAACTCAATGGCGATCGACATTTCCTCCCATAAATAGCGGCGAAAGGCGCCATGCCAATACTCGCCTGGAAGCTGTTGTTGTAAGAGAACTCTACCAGATGTAGATGGTCCTCCCACGAACCCTTGAAATCCAACATGCACGCCCTCAGCATGTCTTCCAAAATCTGAATCGTCCTCTCGGACTGGCCATCCGTCTGCGGGTGGTACGCCGTGCTGAAACTCAGACGCGTACCCAAGCTCTTCTGCAAACTCTGCCAAAACTGAGATGTGAACCTCGTGTCTCTGTCAGACACGATACTCACGGGGACTCCATGAAGTCGCACAACCTCCTGCACGATTCACGTTACATCACTATCCAAACTAGGAAAAGGAAATAAAACGGAGAGTAAAAGAACTTTACCTCCATATATCTCCTCGCTAGCGCCTCAGTGGACTGTCCCACTCGGAACGGAATAAAGTGCGCAGATTTGGTCAATCGATCTACGATCACCCAAATCGCGTCATTCTGCTTCGGACTCCGAGGTAGTCCAGTCACGAAATCCATAGTGATGTGTTGCCACTTCCACTCCGGAATCGGAAGCGGTTGTAGCAACCCGGCCGTACGCTGATGCTCCGCCTTCACTTGCTGGCAAACCAAGCACTTGGCTACACTCCGAGCCACGCTCCTCTTCATACCATGCCACCAATAATTCAGACGAAGATCCTGGTACATCTTGGTGCCACCAGGATGCACAGAATACGGCGAACTGTGTGCCTCCACCATCAACTCCTCTCTAATATCCCCAGCAGGCACACACAGCCTGGCTCCGAACCTCAGCGAGCCATCCTCATGAATCAAAAAGTCAGTCCGCAGACCGTCTTCCACCTGCTCCCGAATCTTCACCAGCCTCGGATCCTCAGCCTGGCCAGCCTTAATCCGATCAACGATCGCCGACTGTACCTGCATGTACATCAACGACGAAGCCTCACCAGGAAGAACAATCTCCACGCCAGACTCGCAAAAATCCTGCTGCAATTTCCACTGCGAGGTCAAAATCATCACCGCTGGAAGCCTACTCAAAGCATCCGGAACCACATTCACCTTGCCAGGGTGAAACTGCAAATCAATATCATAATCCGCCATAAGCTCCAACCATCGACGCTGTCGCATGTTGAGCTCCTTCTGAGTGAAAATATACTTCAAGCTTTTGTGATCGGTGAAAATCTTCACTTTCTCACTCAGCAGGAAGTGCCTCCAAATCTTAAGAGCAAACACAACGGCAGCCAACTCCAAATCATGCGTCGGGTAATTCTTCTCATGAACCTTAAGCTGACGAGACGCATACGCCACAACGTGCCCGTGCTGATGCAACACACAACCGAGACCCTTGCCAGAAGCATCGCAAAAGATCTCAAATCCACCGCTGCGATCAGGCACAACAAGAATAGGGGCAGTCGTTAACCTCTCCTTCAGAATACCAAAAGCACTCTCACAATCACCCGACCAAGCAAAAGCAACATCCTTCCGCGTCAACCTGGTCATCGGCTCAGCAATACGAGAAAAGTCCTTAATGAATCGCCGATAGTAACCGGCAAGTCCAAGGAAACTCCGAATCTCAGACGCCGACGACGGAACAGGCCACTCCCTGATGGCCCGAATCTTCTCGGGATCCACCGAAATACCATCTCCAGTCACCACATGCCCGAGAAAAGCAACTCGATCCAGCCAAAACTCGCACTTCGAAAACTTAGCATACAACCGACGCTTCCTCAAAATTTCCAACACCGTCCTTAAGTGCGAGGCATGCTCTTCCTCCGACTTGGAATAGATCAGAATGTCGTCAATAAAGATAACGACAAACTTATCCAAAAAGTCGTAGAAAATCAGGTTCATCAGATTCATGAAAACTGCGGGCGCGTTAGTTACGCCGAAAGGCATAACCACGAACTCATAGTGTCCATACTTCGTCCTGAACGTGTCTTCGGAACATCTCCCTTCTTCACCTTCAACTGATGGTAACCACTCCTCAAATCCAATTTAGAAAACACCCTCGAACCTCCAAGCTGATCAAAAATATCATCGATGCGAGGCAACGGGTATTTATTCTTAATGGTCACCGCATTCGGCTCCCGATAATCCACGCACATGCGACGTGAACCATCCTTCTTCTTCACCAGCAACACCGGTGCTCCCCACTGAGACACGCTAGGGTTAATATAACCCTTCTGCAAAAGCTCATCCAACTGCTTCCGCAACTCTTCCAACTCTGCAGGTGCCATACGATACGGCGCCTTCGAAATCGGCTGCGCACCTGGGACGAGATCGATAGAAAATTCCAAAGCTCGATCAGGCGGCAAACCAGACATCTCCTCGGGGAAGACGTCGCCAAAATCTCGCACCACAGCTGGCCACTCCAGCTCCATCTGCATAGCCACAGCCTCCACCGGCCTGGCCCGAAATCTGACAGGACCAAGCGAACTGCTACCACGACTGAACTCAAATACTGGATGTCCGGGAATCTCGAACACCACCTTCTTTCTCCGACAGTCGATCGTAGCATAGAAGCTCGCAAGCCAGTCCATCCCAAGAACTGCATCATAGTTGATGATGTCGTGGACAATGAAATCAGCACAAAGCTCACGTCCACAAACCACCAACGGGCAAGAATTGCACCCACGATGCACCGAGACGACACCGTTCCCTGTGACGATATTCCAACTCTTAGGAAGAGAGGACGTCGACAAGGAATGCTCCTCCACGAAGCTCCGGGCCAAAATGCACATCGATGCACCAGAGTCAAAGAGGACTCGTGCAGGAAACGGGCAAACCAAAACCACACCTAACAAGAAATTAACAATCAACTCCTAGTCTAGCAAACAATCATGAGCAAGCAACCAATATAATCAAAATTTCAAACTAACTAAGGAAGATAAATAGCTAGAATGAGCGTTACCTGCAATAACTTCATCCACGGCCATGCTCTCCTCCTCAGTCATCAGAAAGGCCTGCCCCCTCGGCGGAACAGCCTGCCGAAAGGCCTGTCTCTGTGGAACAAGGGGCGCTCCACGTCCAACGGGCACAGGAGCTCGCTGCTGCAACGGCTGTGCTGCAATAGGAGCCTGCCAAGGCTGTCTCGACTTCGGACACTCCCGGATGGTGTGGGCAGGATCTCCGCAGACAATGCACTGTCCTAGAAACCTCCTACACTGATCCCTGAGGTGTCCAGTCTTGCCACAGAAATGACAAGTCTTCAGAATAGGCCCTCCTGGCCTCTTGAACTGCACCGGATGACTAGGCTTGAAACCAGGCCTAACCACCGCCCTGGCCTGCTCCATAGGCCTCTTCCCAGCTCCAGAAACATGTCCCTTCCTCTGATTCAAATTTAACTCTTGCCGCCTCGCAGCAATCAGAACCTTCTGATATGTCTCCAAGTCAGAAGAGGTCACAAAGCTCTGAAGCTCCAAGGCAAGTCCCTGGAGAAATCGCTGAGCTTTCTCATCGGCATCTTGCACCATCTTAGGTGCAAACCGACTGAGCCTCGTGAACTCCTGGTGGTACTGATCCACCGACAAGCTCCCCTGCTTCAGATCTATGAAGCGCTGCAGCATCACCTGCCTAGCAGCCTTCGGGAAGAACTCTCCATCGAATCTGGACTTGAAGGTAGCCCAGACGATCGGCTCCACCAGCATCTTCTCTTCAGCATCCCACCAATTCCTGGCGTTGTCCTTCAGCTGCCTCTTAGCCAAATCAACCCATCCAGCCGGGTTAATCTTCGCCATAGCCAAGTTATCCTCAATGTTCCTTATCCACTCGTCGGCAGCCAGAGGACCCTTAGAACCATCAAAATATGCGGGACCCAGCTCCCGAAATTGCTTCGCTCCCGGCTCAGAGCGAGGGGCATCCGGAAGAGCCCGGGCAGCTCGAGCAAGTGGAGCATTCTGGACTTGCAAAAGCACACCCTGCTGCACTTGCATCATCTGGAGCATCTTCCGCATCATCTCACCGCAGGTGGGTTCCCGCTCAGGCTCCTCATCATGAGGGATCGCACCACTACCCCCACCACGGGTGAAACGTCTTCCTGCCATCTAGTGACACAGAAAACGAATCAGATTAGACTCATAGCTTATGACTCGGACGTCGAACTTAGTTTATTGGACATTCTAATATTATTATCGCTATTCCAAAAATCGCAGTTACAGAGGGACCTTCATGGGCCACCAAAAAAACCTGTCACGACCCGCTTCCCTAAAATGGAGGCGAGACGTGAAAAGGTCCGCACGAGAGTGGAGCTGTGAAGCCCCAAACCCGATAAGCGTAAACAAAACATAAGCAGGTCCCTGTAACCACAACGGAACAACAATAATAATAAAAGGAGAGACTGAAATAAAAACTTCACATCTCAAATATTGTCCAACATGAAAATAAGTTCAACATCCAGAAAAGCCACCAGGCTAAAAGAAAAGAGTCTAAAGGCCCAGAACAAGGCCAACAAAAGCAACGACAACCACAAGGTATAGGTGCTACGCACCGATAACAAAACAATTGTCTAACAAAAGTAAAACACAACGAAGACACTAGGACTGGTCCCCAGTGTCCACGTACTCCCCGTCAAAAACAAGCTCGGGCTCGGCGTAAGCAAACACCTCGTCCTCAGCAAGTAACTCAGGCTCGGGCTCTAACATGTGTCACCCAAAAGAGAAAAGGGGCACATGTCAGCAAGTCGAAAGACTTGTGCAAGGAAACGGGAATAATGGTAAACTAGCAACCTAGCAATTAAAACATGGTGCATGGCAAGTAAAGTACGGTGGTAACAAGTAAGGTAAAGGAGAGTACAAGTGGCAAGTATCAAGTGGTAGGGGTGACATGTAATGTCAAGTAACAAGTAAGGTACAAGGGATCACTCAACGAGTGCCCTATTGCCCGCAGGCTGTGTTCAAGTATCAAGTACAAGGGGTCACTCAACGAGTGTCCTATTGCCCGCAGGCTGTGATGAGCTCGTCTTCTGGAACACGAGCCAGAAAGTGTATTTGATAAGTATGGCGTAGGGGTGCACCTAGCCGGAACAAGTAGCACTAGTATGTAGCGATGCTACGCAATCACGATGAGTATTCAAGCATGCAATGACATGAGCAGATAATTCGCATACCGTTAATTAAATTAAACATGACAGGCGAAATGCAATGACATGAACATATTCGCGTACCGTTAATTTAAATTAAACATGACAGTTAAAATGCAATAACAGTTAAGGATGCATGGATGACATGAACAGTTAATACGCGTACCGTTTAGGGAAATTAAACGTGACATACAAACATGATGAGGGTGACGGACCAAGCTTCGTTGTCAAGCTAGGTCAATGACGTCTAAACGGTTATCCTTTCACCGTCTAGTCTCTTTTACGCTAAAGCAAGGTAAATGGCCTAAAACATGGCCTAAATCAAGAGATGCAAGTTTCACTTGCCTAGCACCGGGGATGGCGACTACTTCGTCACACGGATGCCAATCTATGGGGAAATCACTGTTATGGGGGAACAACCATCAAACAACATGAAATTTATTAGGGTTTTATAAAAATACCAATAGACTATGAAAACAACGGTAGATCGATTTCTTACCGAGAGGAGACGGAAGAGACACTCCGGGGAACCCTAGGCTCAGATCTGGAGAAGATTGGAGAAGTTTGGGAAAACTAGGGGTTTGGGGGATTTGGGGATTTTGATGGGTTTTGGTGAGATTTTGGGGAAGATGAGGGGTAGATGGAGTGAATGGATGGTTTGGATGATGGATTTAGGGCTTGGAATGGAGAAATGAAGCTTGGAGGAAGATGGGGGCTGAAGGGGGAAGATTTTAGGGTTTGGGGTCGTGTTGGAGAAGAAGAAATCGTTTGGGTTGGGTTTAAATAGGTTGAGCTGGCGGCTGCCCAGAAATTAGGGTTTTAACACTGGTTAGTCGGTCAAAGAGCAACCACTGACCGACTAGTTTGGCAACTAGTCGGTCGGTCGACCAACGCTGACCGACTAAGTGCAAACAGTAACTCCTGAACGAAAATAGGATTCTAGAGTTAGTCGGTCCATGAACAATTACTGACCGACTAGTTTAGCATCTAGTCGGTCGATGAACGTTCTTAGACCGACTAAGAGTAAACAGTAGCTGATACAAAAATAAGATGATGAGTTAGTCGGTTAAAGAAGCATTGCTGACCGACTAGTTTGCAACCTAGTCGGTCAACCAACGTTCTTAGACCGACTAACGATAAACAGTAACTCCTGAGAAATTTAGAAAGCTAACTAGTCGGTCCAAGAAGGACTGCCGACCGACTGGATCGTCATCTAGTCGGTCGGTGGCCCTTCTTACACCGGCTAATGAGCACCAAAAGTTCCGACACGGAGCGCGGGGCCCCGGGATCGATTCCTAAGACTCCTAGGCTTGATCTAACAGTTAGATACGACCGTTATGAAGTCCGTCACGAGTGACATACTTCGAAATCGACAATCCTAAGGAAGAAACGAGAAAATACGACGAATCGATCGAAAATGAAATCTACGGAGACGAAAACCACACAAGAGGAGAAAATCCACCAAAACATATATTATATTATATTAAATCCAGATACATGAAAAGCAGTCGTTACATCAGTAATCAGAATTGGTTTCCTTATTTTAAGGTATGTGTGAAAGTAGTTATATGTGGCAGTATATTAATAATTTTTGGTTATGTTGATATAACAATCCTCATTATTTCTGACCTTATAGGATTGCATTGGTATCATTGGTGGGACGCATATAGATGCCATGCTCCCAGTGAAGATTGTACCCCGCTTTAGAGGGCGTAAAGGGGTGACGCAAAATGTGCTAGCAGCAGTTACACCAAATAAAAGATTCACGTACGTACTGGCCGGGTGGGAAGGATCAGCCAACGATTTTACGGTCCTGAAGGATGCCTTGTCTATACCTCCCCCCATGGGGCTTCGAGTTTATGAAGGTATTAGGCATACTATTACACATTTAATTTATATACGGCCATACGATAACGTTGGATCATAAATTGGTTTTTTATTTTTGAATGTAGGTAAATATTACCTTTGCGATGCTGGGTATACGACTATGCCAGGTTTCATATCGCCTTATAGGGGAGTTAGATACCATCTCAAGGACCATACTGATCGCGTCCCTCGTAATCACAGAGCGCTCTTCAACTTGCGCCATTCTTCCTTAAGAACAAAGATTGAGTCGACATTTGGTATACTCAAGAACAAGTTCAAAATTTTGACTTCAAAGCCGCACTACCCCTTCAGAAGTCAGGTTGATACCGTCCTTGTTTGCACCGTACTTAATAACTACGTCCAAATAGCAGATCCTCATGACCCGCAGCTTAATGAAGAAGATGGTGATGAAGGTGACGACGATGGGGATGACATTGATGATCATGGTGACGCCGTTATGGATCTTTCCCAGCAATTGCGTGTTCGTGAACAAACCGAACAGAGGGATGAATGGAAAAGGCGTAGGGATCATATAGCTTGGGAAATGTGGGTGGACTACTGTAACATACATAATAATGGGAACACGGGAGAGCAGGGCCTATGAGCTTCTCCGTTAAATAACATTTAGGCTGATCCTATTTCATATGACTAGAGTGTGTCTCATTATGTAACATATGATGATTATGACATTTGTTGCATCATGGGTTGGTTGGTTGAAGATAATTTCCTTACTATAGCATGGTTATTAACTTAATTATGCTACATATGATGATTATGACATTTTATGCATCATGTGTTGGTTGGTTGAAGATAATATCCCTACTATATCATGGTTATTAACTTATAATACATGTGGCAGGTATGGATGGGTCATCAAATGCGGGTCAAGGCAGCGACCCAATGCGGGAGGGTCGTGCTCCAGTGCCACAATACTATTGACCCTTCCTATAATCCTCAGTGGGGAGAGGTCGATCCACGGCTAGATCCACTTCTGGGCCGCCCTATTCCGAGGAGGTTGAATCCTGCACAATTTCCAGCTCCTACCTACCCAGGAGTTACCTAACATGTGCCATATCATCAATATCACCAGTTTGGCATTCAAATGCCCATGCCAATGTCGATTTCCCCTCAGGCTGACTCAGGATACATGCATCTACTTCAAGCGGGGGAAATGATATCAGTGGGAAGCCATGTAGCTCAAACTGCTGCTGCACGTCCTTTGACCCCTAGTGGAAGGATGCAGTCGACCCAAAGTGGGAATGAACAAACGGCCGGAAGCGAATCATCTAGAAAGTCAAGCCGGCGAAGCGAAGAGGGGGATGTATCTGTGGATAGCCCAAGGAAAAAAGGCAAGGGTCCTGCATCTTCTAACCGACAGAACGTAGTGTGGACGGCTGAGCATGATGCTTCCCTTATTCCGTTCCTAGCAGAACAGGCTATGAATGGCAATAAGGTCGATAAGACCTTCAAAGGGACTGCTTTCACTCTTGCTGCTGCGTATATCAATTCCTTGTATGGTACAACGTATACAAGTGGGAATGTACGCAATCACATGAAAGCACTACGGACCCGTCTTAAAGATGTCCAAGAGTGCATGGGCTTGAGTGGTGCTGGTTGGTGTGAAAAGACGAAGATGATAACAATGGATCCAGTTACATATGCGACATGGGCAGCGGTATTTACTTATACATACAGTATAGGTTTCCTCAGTGTATAATAATTTGAGAAAATATTAAACATGATCATAAATGATCTTATATTTGTGCAGGCAAACTATCGGAAGCGAGACTATGTCAACAAACCTTTACCTTGGTATGATGCACTGGTGGTGATCATAGGGGATGACGCGGCGAAGGGGGATTTCAAGAAGTCGGTGTACGATAACTTCGGCGGCCCGGTTGATGAAGGAGATGGAGAGGACTCCACTCATATTCCATCTCCTACCGATGATGCACCACATGACATCCCCCCCCCAGTGCGTCCACAAATGATTGTAGATCAGCTGGGTCAGGACATCCTACCCCACCATCGGTGGGCAAAAAGAAAAATCGAAGGCGGCCCGTGAGGGATGTGACTGAAGTATTTCAGAACATATCAGACAATGTTGCCTTGGTCGCGCAAGCGATAATGCGCACACAACATAACTGGATGAAGGAGCTTTCAGATAGTGTATATGCTTTTCAGGAGTATCCTAGAGACGTACTACTTATGTTGTATACCCACTTCAGCAAGGATGAATTGGCAGCGAAGAGATTTTTGGCAGTGCCTGCAGATGCAAAGAAGATGATGATGGAGGCCAAAATTGCTGAGATTAAAAGTGATTTAAGGGATGCTGGATATGACTCCAGTGTAGGTCCGTGAACCCGTAGGTTGGGGTTTCATAGGTGCCATGGATGGAAGGTGGATGGTGGTGGTGGTATTTTGGGTGTACAGTGGGTCAGGACTATGCTTATTTTGGTCGTAACAATTATGGAAGATTAAGGGGATTATGTTGGATGTATTTTGGGTGTTACTTGGGAAGGATGGAGTATGGTGGGGCGTTGATGTATTTTGTTTGGACCTTGGGGAAGCAGTAGACTGAAGTATTAGGTACCTTTGATGCCAGGCTTAGTTTATTGTGGTATCTGTATGGTATCTGTATATATATGCCTTGCAGTTGCCTCCATGCTATATATATGCCTTGCAGTTGCTCAATGGTGTATCTTCATTGGGTTATCTCTTCTCACCCTCTTTTATCAAGTGGTTTCTATGCATTCCCTACTTGATTTATATATATGCCTTGCATCAGGGTCATTGGTTTATCAGAAGAATCTGGGAATTTATATGCCATGCAGTTGGCTGCTTGGGTTCTCTCTTCTCACCCTCTTTTATCTAGTGTTTCCTATGCATTCCCTACTTGATTTATATATGTATGCATTGCTGAGGCACCATGTTATATCTCTGATGAATCTGGAAATTTATATGCCATGCAGTTGGCTGCTTGGGTTCTCTCTTCTCACCCTCTTTTATCTAGTGTTTCCTATGCATTCCCTACTTGATTTATATATGTATGCATTGCTGAGGCAACATGTTATATATGATGAATCTGGGAATTTATATGCCATGCAGTTGGCTGCTTGGGTTCTCTCTTCTCACCCTCTTTTATCTAGTGTTTCATATGCATTCCCTACTTGATTTATATATGTATGCATTGCTGAGGCACCATGTTATATCTGATGAATCTGGGAATTTATATGCCATGCAGTTGGCTGCTTGGGTTCTCTCTTCTCACCCTCTTTTATCTAGTGTTTCCTATGCATTCCCTACTTGATTTATATATGTATGCATTGCTGAGGCACCATGTTATATCTGATGAATCTGGGAATTTATATGCCATGCAGTTGGCTGCTTGGGTTCTCTCTTCTCACCCTCTTTTATCTAGTGTTTCCTATGCATTCCCTACTTGATTTATATATGTATGCATTGCTGAGGCACCATGTTATATCTGATGAATCTGGGAATTTATATGCCATGCAGTTGGCTCCTTGGGTTCTCTCTTCTCACCCTCTTTTATCTAGTGTTTCCTATGCATTCCCTACTTGATTTATATATGTATGCATTGCTGAGGCACCATGTTATATCTGATGAATCTGGGAATTTATATGCCATGCAGTTGGCTCCTTGGGTTCTCTCTTCTCACCCTCTTTTATCAAGTGGTTTCTAAGCATTCCCTACTTGATTTATATATGTATGCAATTTTGTATGCACCATGGTATATCTGATGAATCTGGGAATTTATATGCCTTGCAGTTGTGTCATTGGGTTATCTCTTCTCACCCTATGGCAGCCAAGTGTTTCCTATGCATTCTTGAGGTAACAAGATGCATTGTTGTGGCACCATGGTATATCTGATGAATCTGGGAATTTATATGCCTTGCATCTGGGACATTGGGTTCTCTCTTCTCACCCTCTTTTATCTACTGTTTCCTATGCATTCCCTACTTGATTTATATATGTATGCCTTGCCGTGGCACCATGGTATATCTGATGAATCTGGGAATTTATATGCCTTGCAGTTGTGTCATTGGGTTATCTCTTCTCACCCTATATTATCAAGTGTTTCCGATGCATTCTTGAGTTACCAAGATGCATTCTTGAGTTCCCTATTTCTTTGATGGTGAAGCCCAATGATGATATTCAGTTTTAAGGAAGGGATAATTATATCACTCTCAGCATATAGGATGGCGGGCCTGTGGATACATGCTTGCACCACTCTGTCTGTGTTGCATAAAGATATATGGTCCCTCAATTATTCGGATTGCCTGGCTGCGTAGCTTCGTGTATTAATTCTGCCCCCAATGCAGCAGACATTATGTGTAGGTTCAGCATGTTCCACATCCACGCAACCATATGCATGAAAGCATGATAGAATACAATTTACCTAAGGGCTTCGCATTTTCACTTTCCGACGGTCATCGATATGAGATCTATTTCTTTGATGGTGAAGCCCAATGATGATATTCAGTTTTAAGGAAGGCATACATATATCACTCTCAGCATATAGGATGGCGGGATTGTGGATACATGCTTGCACCACTCTGTCTGTGTTGCATAAAGATATATGGTCCCTCAATTATTCGGATTGCCTGGCTGCGTAGATTCGTGTATTAATTCTGCCCCCAATGCAGCAGACATTATGGGTAGGTTCAGCATGTTCCACATCCACGCAACCATATGCATGAAAGCATGATAGAATACAATTTACCTGAGGGCTTCGCATTTTCACTTTTCTTCGTTCATCGCCATGAGCTGTTTTTTATTCTGGCCTTCCTTCAATTATAACCCAGCTGAAAAAAGAGGGTGAGAAGAGAGAACCCAATGTCCCAGCTGCAAGGCATATAAATTCCAGATTCATCAGATATACCATGGTGCCACAGCAATGCATACATATATTATATCAAGTAGGGAATGCATAGGAAACACTTGTGTCCTACCTGTTTTCCCATGTTGTATATATTTGCAGGCCACATGATCTCTTGCATCTCTTTAGTGGTATTTGCTGGAGATGTTGTTTATGAATTTTTTTTCCAGGCGCCCAATGAGGATTGTGTGGCAAGGGTACATATGAATTGTGCAGCATATGAAGCTGACAAATATGTTTCCTTGCTTTGGTTCGCTTATTGGGAAGTGGCTGAGAACGTGGGGAATATTTCGAGATGTGACTATAAAAGAGAGGGGCGACACCTCTTTCTATCAAAATCTTACTCATAGCCACATGCCATAAGAAACCAGCAAGGAAACATTAGATAAAATTTATTTCTGAGGGCACCAAATTTTTTTTCTTTTTAATTTTATCTGTTTTGTCATACATTTTTTTTGGTTTTCACTATATTATTCTTATGTTATTTCTAACCCCATATTTCAAAATTTATTGTACGTTTGTTGCATGCCTATCTATCATTAATCTTTTCAGGGTAGGTACACATGAGTACCGGGTCCAGCTCCTCAGTTCAGTCCCGTACTAGAGTTGCGCCAGGGGGTGATTTGGATGCAGATCCCGCTGACACGAGGGTTTGCTACTGTGGGCTTCAGGTTGGTAGGAAAACTTCGTGGACCCGAACAAATCCAGGTAGGAGATTTTGGAGCTGTCCCTCGCGCGGTTCACACAAATGCCCCTACTACGAATGGAAGGATCCCGCACACCCAGACTGGTCCACATATGTGATCCTGCAGTTAATGGATGAGCATGACAGAAACCTCACCCGTTCAACTAATTCCACTTCATTCTCGGAAAGGCGTCTATTAGAGATAGAGTCGGGGTTTGCAAGGCTCTTGGGTGGATTTGAGCGGACCAAGTTGAAGATGGAAAGCAACGTAGCTGATTACAAAACAATGAAGTTGGTGTTGTTTTCAATTTTAGGGTTGTTGTTATGTATTTTATTGATGTTGCTTAACAAGAGTGGGTGATGGGAAGATATGTATGCATTTTGACTATGTTCCAAAACCCTAGTTGTTTTATATATGTATGCAGTGCTGGATCACCATGGTATATCTGAAGAATCTGGGAATTTATATGCCTTGCAGCTGGGACATTGGGTTATCTCTTCTCACCCTCTTTTATCTACTGTTTCCTATGCATTCCCTACTTGATATAATATATGTATGCAGTGCTGTGGCACCATGGTATATCTCATGAATCTGGGAATTTATATGCCTTGCAGCTGTGACATTGGTTTCTCTCTTCTCACCCTCTTTTATCTACTGTTTCCTATGCATTCCCTACTTGATATAATATATGTATGCAGTGCTGTGGCACCATGGTATATCTCATGAATCTGGGAATTTATATGCCTTGCAGCTGTGACATTGGGTTCTCTCTTCTCACCCTCTTTTATCTAGTGTTTCCTATGCATTCCCTAGTTGATTTATATATATATGCAGTGCTGTGGCACCATGGTATATCTGAAGAATCTGGGAATTTATATGCCTTGCAGCTGGGACATTGGGTTATCTCTTCTCACCCTCTTTTATCTACTGTTTCATATGCATTCCCTAGTTGATTTATATATGTATGCAGTGCTGTGGCACCATGGTATATCTGATGAATCTGGGAATGTATATGCCTTGCAGCTGTGACATTGGTTTATCTCTTCTCACCCTCTTTTATCTACTGTTTCATATGCATTCCCTAGTTGATTTATATATGTATGCAGTGCTGTGGCACCATGGTATATCTGATGAATCTGGGAATGTATATGCCTTGCAGCTGTGACATTGAGTTATCTCTTCTCACCCTCTTTTATCTACTGTTTCATATGCATTCCCTACTTGATATAATATATGTATGCAGTGCTGTGGCACCATGGTACATCTCATGAATCTGGGAATTTATATGCCTTGCAGCTGGGACATTGGGTTATCTCTTCTCACCCTCTTTTATCTAGTGTTTCCTATGCATTCCCTACTTGATTTATATATGTTTGCCTTGCCGTGGCACCATGGTATATCTGATGAATCTGGGAATGAATATGCCTTGCAGCTGGGACAGTGGGTTATCTCTTCTCACCCTCTTCTATCATGTGTTTCCTATGCATTCCCTACTTGATTTATATATGTATGCCTTGCCGTGGCACCATGGTATATCTGATGAATCTGGGAATGAATATGCCTTGCAGCTGGAACATTGGGTTATCTCTTCTCACCCTCTTCTATCATGTGTTTCCTATGCATTCCCTATCAAGGGGGTAATCTCACCTTGTTTATCATCACCCCAATCTCAACTAACTTCTTCCAACATTCCCAATCCCACATTCAACCAAAGAAACACAAGATTCTTGTGTGGGACCCGCATACACATCCCAATCCCACTTTCCAAACCCATTTCCAACAAAAGAAACACAAAACTCTTCTTTTCTCTCTCCAAAGATTCCACACCCCTCCAAGATTCTCAAAAGGACGATTTTTTCATTAAGTCTAAAATTTAAAAAATATTTTAAAAAACGACCAACTAAAAAACTAATTACAAAAACCGACCAAGTTTGGTCCAGCTCAACGCGCGCGCGTGTGGGAGGCAGTTTTATACTTGGCCGTGGTTTGAAACCGCGGCCAAAACGCAATTTGGCCGTGGTTTGAAACCGCGGCCAAAACGCAATTTGGCCGTGGTTTCAAACCGCGGCCAAAACACATAATAGAGGCTCATGCATCACAAGTTGCTAGCCATGCTCTATGCATTTTGGCCGCGGTTTGAAACCACGGCCAAATTGCGTTTTGGCCGCGGTTTCAAACCACGGCCAAAATGCATTTTGACCGCGGTTTCAAACCGCGGCAAGGCATAAAGCTACTCTCGCACGCGCGCGCCCTGAGCTGGACCAAACTTGGTCGGTTTTGAGAAATAGTTTTTAAGTTGGTCGTTTTTTAAAATATTTTTTTAAAATAAGCCTAAATGGAAAAATCGTCCTTCTCAAAACCCACTTTCAAGCAAAGAAACGGGCCCTAAGTTACCAGCTGCCCCCCGTTTGGCCCCTGCACCGGATGGTTGTCACGTCGGCGGGGTCCGCGTACCTCGGGTCTGCGTAAGATACTGTTACTATTCTATGGGGACCACATTATCCCGCCCCCTTCGCTCGCTGCCCTCAGGTCTATATTTCCCGATATCCTCTTATCCCTTTCTCTTCATCAATGTCAAAACCCTAACACTGTATCTCTATCTCTCGCCGCGCTCATGGCTTCTTCCATTCTCTGCTGCGAATGCCGCCCCTCTATCCAAGCACCGAGGTTCTCTCTCCCGTCGCCGAGGAGCTGGACCCGTCAGTTAGGGTTCCGGTGCTCATCTTCGAGGACACCCAAATTCGAATCAGGCGAGGAGAAGGTAATGCGTTCTCTCATTCGACCACATTGTGATTGGAAAAATTGTTTCTTGTGTTGGTAGATGCCTACATTTTGGGCGAGAAACGGCTTGGATGCTAGAAGTTTCTTTAATTGAGCTTAATTTTTTGTGGAATAGTTTTCTAAAGTTCTTAGGGTTCATATTTGTTCTAGACCTTTTTTTAAAAAAACGGCATTGCATAATTTTTTAGTTACAGGGGCAGATGCTAATGACTTATATTAATTGAGCCTAATTTTGGCTGGAAAGATTGTTTTGTCTCATCATTGGAATTGCAGAACTAAAAAAAGAAACAATTTACCTGCAATTTGAGCTCATATACAAAAATAAAACAAGAATTTTGTGCGGAGGTGTGTGTTAAGCTGTCCGCTATCACCACATTGGAGTAATATAACGTCAGTCTCTTATCAAATCCAAAGGAATCCAATTGTTGTGTCATCTGGTGTTTTTGTTGTATTAACACATCTTAAACCGGTAGCTAATCATCATTTAAGTAAGCACATGGCCAGAAATTGCTTATAAACATTGTCAAGGGCGCTAACACAGAAGTTTGAAATATGCAGATGTGGTGAAAATTGCCTCAAACATTTCATTATGTGGCTTATTCTTTCGGTTTGTTTCAATGTGTTGGATCTTGTATTACCTTTTCTTGTCCCTTAATTATTTGGTGGCATATTTGTACTTTTAAGCAGGAGGAGAGAGCATTTTGTCTCAAGGAACGCGCATTTGCTATCACACTAGCAGTTGGACTTGTTACATGTGTTACTCAGTTGGGTTGGGCTGCACATGCTACCCCATGGCCTGTGCTACCTGACCTGGCAGTGCTGATATCTGGCCCACCTATTAAAGATCCCGGGGCGCTGTTAAGATATGCTTTGCCTATTGATAATAAGGCTATCAGGGAAGTTCAAAAGCCACTTGAGGATATCACCGATAGTCTGAAGATTGCCGGAGTCAAGGCACTGGATTCAGTTGAGCGAGTAAGCAAACTGACACGTCTGTTGAACTTCTAGTGTTGAGCCAATTTTGTCTCTTTTCTTTTTGTAGGAACTTGCGTGTTTAACGCAAGCTTTTCTGGCATTTATTAGTATGAAATATGACTCTAGATTATGCCCTAGGAAACCTTTTTAGACGGTATGGCATGAAATTCTATGATGTGGTGTTTCTTTTTATTTGAATTAATAGATTTCCATATGACATCGAACAAAATTTTCCAGTCATGTTCACATGTTTATATAAGTTAATTGATAATGCCAAATGGAATAAAGGAGAATTATGAATATGATTCTTTCCATAGGAGATTTTAACTTCCTCCTTCAACATTGTTTTGTTCATTTTTTCCTTGGACTAACATATTGCTATGCATTTGAATAGTAGAATTTGAGGCAGGCTTCTCGTGCACTCAGCCAGGGGAAGACTATGATTCTGTCAGGTGTGGCTGAACCAAAGAAAGCGGATGGAGAGGAATTACTAAACAAGTTGGCAGTTGGAATGGAGGAGCTTCAGCGTATTGTCGAGGAAAGGAATAGGGCTGCAGTGGCACCTAAACAAAAGGAGCTTCTTCAATATGTTGGAGCGTAAGTACATATCACTTAGATGATTCTATTTCAAGAGTTGCAATGGCATTTATTCAGTAAGCTACTAGTATATAAATATTCACAAGGAGCGTTGTATTCTGATTGAATGTCACAACTCAGAAGCTATCCCACTGTATCACCAACATATGTTGGGATTACACACACGCGCACGTGCATGCACACGTGCACGCACGCGCGCGCACCACACACACACGCTTCTCTCTCCTCTCTTTTTTGTGGTCAAATCAATGCTTTTGAATTGTGTCGTTTAATCCATAATTAGGTAAGAAATGCTGAAAGGATCTGCCTCATCTTCTTACATCTAGTGGTGTCATGCAACAAATGTGTACCAATGTGGAACTTGCGGCCATGAGAAACATGATGTTCTAATATGGGACTAAAATTGGGCATAACATTTAGGACCTTCATAATAGGCATATTTCTCATATATACCATTGTCATTGACTGCAGCTGAGATTCTCCTGGGACATTGCATTTCTGCAGTATTGAAGAGGACATGGTGGATGGTTTCCCATACGAAGTACCTGAAGAGTACAGTAATATGCCTCTTTTGAAAGGGAGGGCAACTGTCGACATGAAGGTTAAAGTCAAGGACAATCCTAATCTGCAAGACTGTGTATTCCGCATTGTTCTGGATGGGTACAATGCCCCAGTAACATCAGGGAACTTTGTCGATTTAGTGGAGAGGCACTTCTATGATGGCATGGAAATTCAAAGAGGTAGGCCTTCTTCTATAATTAATATCTGGCTAGTTCTAGTGGAATAGTAGGTCACACTTCACAAAAACCCTGCAATACTACACCTACAATTTGAAGAGGTTTAATGTGCATGATTTTAAATGACTAGTTTAGATACATACTAGTAGGTATCACTATTAGTAGCTTTATGTGCACAGAGCAATTTGACCAGTGCAGTTCATTTCCACTCAGACATACGAGCCCACATTATACATGGATGGTTCACCGACACCCTCCTGATGTAGGTGAAAAAATTCGCACTACTGGTAGTAACAATATCAGGGATTGCGAGCATACAAGATATTGTATTTTTTCCTGACTATGACATGTCTGTGAATGCCTATTTATCTTATCGAGAACTCTTAACTTTTATTTTTTATGGTCTTGAATGAGGGCTGCAGCCAGGTTGTGAACCTGGGTGCTCAACTTCTGATTACCACAGAGCCATGCCTCAGAGGCAGGCGACATCTTTCAACAATTTACTTGCCTAAAATATACTCCATCAACTCCACATTATTGTTTGCTTTCTTATCAAAAGAAGCATCGTATAAAATCAATGTGATTTTTGCTGCAGCTGATGGCTTTGTTGTTCAAACTGGAGATCCCGAGGGCCCTGCAGAGGGGTTCATTGATCCAAGTACGGAAAAAATTCGGACTATACCTTTGGAGATAATGGTTGCTGGAGATAAAACTCCTGTCTATGGTGCAACATTGGAAGTAAGCTTCTCGTTCTATTTATGCAGTCAAATTTGTTTCATTGTTCCTGTCTTGTTTCGGTGCATTGTATTAGAAAACTTCTTTCTATGTCCTAGGAATCTAATGGCATGATCCAAAATCAAAATTTTCTGATGTAATCACTTTATTCAATGGAAGTAAGATTTAGCCACCTAATGTCAACTCTATCTCACCATCAGCCGTGTATCTTAAATGTGGCATTACTTTTACGAATTACCAATTACCTCCTCTTATTTTTCTTGCATCTCATTTCATTTGTCAGGAACTTGGCCGATACAAAGCTCAAACACGGCTTCCTTTCAATGCGTTTGGGACAATGGCAATGGCTAGAGATGTATGTTCTCCACTTAATAAAATTACTTGTTTGCTAGGCTCAATCCGGTTCTGGAATCTCTTTACTCCATAAATGTGTCCATTGTTTAGCTGATAAACCCAGTCTATTTGAAACCAATATTTATGCATTGCTAAGGAAACCTATTCATTTGTAGTATCCGTGTTCACAGTTTTTCTGACTGAATGGCAGTTGTTTAGGTCAGTTATCTACATATACATAAACAGTATGCAGCTCTACCAGCTAGTTGGCATGTAAAAAGTGGGTTATATATATTAGTAACACCATTGAACTGTATTCGTGGCATAAGCTAATATTAGGCTATTATATTAGTTAGTTGCTTGCTGGCTGAATCTAATACTGTTATCTAGTCTATCATTATGATGCGGGTGCATCATTGCCACGCACGGCTCCGCCACCCGAAGGGGCGGGTCCACCCTTGGTGACGTACGTACGGCGAAGGAGGCGTGAGAACATCACGTAGTGGGATTAGTGCGCTTAGGGATATTCTAGTCTTTTTAGACTAGATTAGTAAATTCCCTCTTTCTATTTAATTAGGGCTAACCGCCGATATTATTTTTTATGCTTATTTTGTGAAGAACTCTTAGGCATCATTCGTGAAGGATTTTAGACTTTTGTCAGTTCATCAAAAGTTCGGAGAGCGAGTCTCCTCTCGAAAGTGGCTTAGTTATTAATTAATCCTTCGTTCTTTGCATTATAATTTCCATAAAAATTCCACCTTTTTAATTTTTTCCACCTTTAAACGCTGATTTGTTTGATTCGATCCCCGGATCGTATCAAATTGGTATCAGTGCAGTGAGATCTGATGGTGGCGAGTACGAGGGCAAAGACGGATCTGATAGACGAAAATATTCAAGGGTTTCGGGAGGATCTCAATCATGAGATCGAAGAACGATTCGAAGGGTTGAAGAGAACCGTGTGGGATTCTATCAAGGATCACGCCACTCACAAGAAGACATCCAAAGTGAACTCCGGGCCATGAGGAGGGAATCCGTGTAAACGTGACGCGATATCCAAGGGTTAAAGGAAGCTACTTCAGATCTGAAATTTCTGAGAGCGGCCACGACGTCAATACCGGCGATGATGGAGATGTTACGAACCCTCACGGCCGGGAAAGGAGGAGATCGGGGCAAGATGAACCCATGGGAAGACAATCTGGGCGAATCCATGCTTGAATCAGCAAACCATGGACAACCAGAGGTGACGACGGCTCCCCTAGAGCTTGTCGCAGACCCTAACGGGTCTGTCCGGCCAAAAACAGGCCTCGGCGGGCCAGTTTTCTGGGCGGCAGGCCCAGCCGGGCCTGCAGGGGACTCGGCATGCCCATCTGGGCCTGCTCCGGGCCCTGCAGCCACCTCGGCAGGCCCAATTGGGCCTGCCGCAGCATCATCAGGGCCGATTGGACCCGCAGCAGCCTATCCAGCCCCCTGGGGGCCCGCGACAGCAGCGGCACCCCCTTGCGGGGGTGCTGGGGGACCCGCGGCCAGATTTGGGGGCGCGACGACATGGGCAGCCCCTACATGGGGGCACAGCGGAGAAGGATGGGCCCAAGACACTATCATCGGGGCCCTGACGGCCCAATTTTGGAGACCAGATGATTTTCCACCGGTACCCAGACCAGCGGTTGATCCCAGACAAGCTTTCGAGGGCTTTTTGGGGCGTGGGCAGGGCCCGGGGACTATTTGGGAGGTCGGGCAGCGCCTCCCCAGCAGTACGGAGGGGCCGGAGGTGTCACTTTTGCGCGACCACCGGAGTTTCCAGGGTATTACCACCAGCCTGCGGCGTGGGAGAGACCTGGGTGGTCTGAGGAGTTGTATGGAGTTGACGAGGGAGGTCCAGTGGAGACTTTCGGTGGGGGTATGGGTGCGGTAGGTGGTCGTGGCAGAGATGTGGGACAGCAGGGTCTCTAGAGGCGCGGAGGCTGCTGTACCAGGGGCGGTTAGTATTACCACAGACTTCGGCCTTCATACCAGTACTATTTCAGGAGTTCCATAGTTCGGTGGTTGGGGGACATTCCGGGGTGCAGCAGACATATATGCGGATGTCCCGGGAGGTTTACTGGCCTGGTATGAGGAATACGATAGCCCGCTTGGTTGCCGCCTGCGACGTCTGCCAGCGTCACAAGTATATGGCTATGGCGCCAGCCGGGTTGTTGCAGCCTTTAGCGTTGCCTGAGCGGGTCTGGGAGGAGGTGACGATGGACTTCATCGATGGGCTGTCCAGATCAGAGGGGTACAAAGTGATATTCGTGGTGGTGGATAGATTGAGTAAGTATGCTCACTTTGTCCCGCTGAAACATCCTTACACGGTAGTTTCAGTGGCTACAGCTTTTACTCGAGAGGTGATACGGCTGCATGGGATACCAGCGTCTATAGTGTCTGACCGGGACCAGGTGTTCATGAGTTGGTTTTGGCGGGAGCTATTTCGAGTCCAGGGGACGGTGTTGAAGAGGAGTACCGCCTATCACCCTCAGACAGACGGGCAGACAGAGGTAGTGAACCGCAGCATTGAAACGTATCTGCGGTGTTTTACGTCGGAGACACCCCGGCAGTGGCATCGGTGGTTGGCGTGGGTGGAGTATTGGTACAATACTTCGTACCACTCAGCAGCAGGGACAACCCCCTTTCGGGTGTTGTACGGAAGGGACCCTCCAGAGTTACTGTGGTTTGGGGACAGACAGTCACCAGTGTCGCAGGTGGAAGATTACATGGAGGAGAGGGAGGGTATGCTGGAGGAGCTGAAGAAGCACTTGTTACGGGCTCATCAGGTGATGAAAACTAGAGCAGATGGACATCGGCGTGATGTGCACTTTCAGGAGGGAGATATGGTATATCTGAAGCTGAGACCCTACCGACAGAAATCACTAGCAAGGAGACGGAATGAGAAGCTGACGGCTAAATTTTTTGGGCCTTTTGAGATTTCGGCCAAGTTTGGCCAAGTGGCTTACAGGTTGAGGTTACCCTTGACGGCTACGATACATCTAGTATTTCATGTGTCACAGCTTTGCCGTGCCATTGGAGAGCAGACGGTATCGTCTACGCTACCGCCCATCCTTACTGAGGACATAGAGGTGCTGTTGGAGCCATTGGAGGTTCAGGCCGTCCGCCGGGGACCGAGCGGACGCATGGAGGTGCTGATACATTGGGCGGGATTGCCAGATTGCGATGCTACATGGGAGGCGGACAGCGTGATCCAGGAGCAGTTTCCGGACTTCCACCTTGAGGCATGGTGGCTCTTTTAGGGGGGATATTGATGCGGGCGCATCATTGCCACGCACGGCCCCGCCACCCGAAGGGGCGGGTCCACCCTTAGTGACGTACGTGTGGCGAAGGAGGTGTGGGGACACCGCGTAGTGGGATTAGTGGGCTTAGGGTATTCTAGTCTTTTCAGACTAGATTAGTAAATCTCCTCTTTTCTATTTAATTAGGGCTAGCCGCCTTTATTATTTTTATGCTTATTTTGTGAAGAACTCCTTGGCATCATTCGTGAATGATTTTAGACTTTTGTCCGTTCATCAAAAGTTCGGAGAGCGAGTCTCCTCTCGAAAGAGGCTCAGTTATCAATTAATCCTTCGTTCTTCGCATTATAATTTCCATAAAAATTCCACCTTTTTAATTTTTTCCACCTTTAAACGCTGATTTGATTGATTCGATCCCTGAATCGTATCACATTATGTTAAGAACTAATAGCAAGACTGAGCGAGTGTCCATAATTTATTATATTGGTGAAACCATAAGCTAGTAAGTGAAGCTATAGCTGATCCGAAAGCTTAATTCAATGGGTAGAGGCCTAATTCCTAAGTTATGAACATCAAGTTTATTCAATTTTTTCAATATGGGACTATTTATTCTTAACAGCCCCAAAGCCCCAAACCCAAGGTGGGAGCATTGAGTTTGGATATTAGATTTTTTAGAATCAACACATAACCATGAATCATTATAATTTGAATCTGGATTAGGTCATTACAGATGACATGGTGAAACATGTGAACATACATGATTTCAAGATGAACGTGATCGCGCCCGGATATACACCCGGAAAGCGACTGTAGTTTTACCGCAAGCGCACGGCGTAGTGGCGAGCGGGTATCGAACTCAGGGAGGACAATTGACAGTATCCTACTTTGATTACCTAGCTATCAAGAGAATATGAATAATTTGGATGGTAAAGTCACAATCGTTCAAGTAGCAAATAGATATCAATATAATAAAAGCGTCTAAAGATAGGAAATCCCCACTACGGACCGTTTCTCATCCTTGTGAATCATGAATTTCAATGTTGCTAAACTTGAATATAGGTGAACTAGTCGCAACTTAATGTGAAACCAAGCTCACGCTCTCGCGCTATTGCCGGTCTATAGCAACCTAGATTAGGGCCCACTCTCGTGCAAACCCTAACCTAAGACACTAGCATGAGGATCGACATCATCGTCCAATCGTAACTCGAGCCCACTCTCGTGCAAACTCGAGAGCAAACTCGAGGTACGATCTAGGTTACGATAGTTCGTATTCGTCCAATCTCTTGCAAACGAATATTAGTATAAATTTATAATAAAAATCCTAGCTTTGGTCCAATCTCTTGCAAACCAAATCTAGAGAATTTTCGATTATAAACCTAAGTCGAATTTCTAGGCCTTCCCATCAATTGAGATCCAATCTCTTGCAAATCCCAATCGATGGAAATTCCTAGCTACTTGCAATAAATCAATCAAAACCTAACCTTTCTTCAATCCTAGCAACAAATGTATTCATTCTTCACAATTCAAAAGATCGGGTCCATAGGGTTCATCCCCATGCCCTAGAACGAATAAACTACTCACAAATCATCATGGAAATCTCAGAAAAATAGCAATTGATCATGGCACAATTCATTGTAAGGAAGAGACAATTCATAAAAATAAGATTTTTAGCAAGAAAATACAAACCAAAATCGTCGCTTATGATCTCCAGCTGAGATTTCACAAAAGAATAGCCGTTAAAAAAACAATAGAAGTCTACCCTAAAACTAGGGAAAAAACTAGGTTTAAATACAAGCTAAAATCGTCCAAAAAATCGTGACAAAACTGCCACTGCGCAGCCCAGAATTCATAATCCTCGTAGCAGTCGGAATGCGTCACTCGGCCGAGTAGCAATGTCACTCGGCCGAGTGACAGACCCAATAATAAAACAGAGAATCTGGGATTTTCGGGGGTCTGTCTCTCTGACTGACTCGAACGAGTAGGCTTCTTTACTCGGCCGAGTAAGCAATCTTGCTCGGCCGAGTAGGCTTCTCAAAAATTCCAGTATCTTGGCCGCTTCTCGGAAGAAAAACCCTGTTCTACTCGGGCGAGTGAGCTTTCTCACTCGGCCACTCGGCCGAGTAGATTTCTCTTGCTCGGCCGAGGAAACTTCGAAATTTCGCTGTGCGTATCCGTTTCACTCGGCCGAATGCAGCTTCTGACTCGGCCGAGTAGAGTCTCTGTTCGGCCGAGTAGGCTGTATCTGGGCTCTTTTCTTCTCCTCGTCTCCTTGTCGACTCTATCAAATTTCTTCCTCTTCCGCTCATCCTCTAGCGCTGCTAACTCCTCAAATAAGTAGTTGGCGACGCTCCGGTATGCGCGAAAGTCCCTTGATCTCATTTTTGCTCCAGATCGCTCCATATCTCCTGAAATACGACAAAAACAAGAAATAGTGAAAAGCAACGCGATATCGTCGAATAATCGTGAAAAACGCAATATGGGCGATCGAAATGACATGAAAACATGCAGAAAAAATGTGTAAAATAAGGAGCGATCAAAATCCCCCAAGCTTACCTCTTACTCGTCCTCGAGGAAGATAAGTAAAAGGTGAACCCGACGGGTAAAAATAAGGAAAAAGGAAAAAGAAGATAGAAAAGAAAACAAAGAGGGAGGTGCTAGATCATTTCCTCAGGACGTGGGGTTGCTTACTAATATAGCACACGGCGAATAAAAACGTGCCAAAGATTTTTATCTCGATATCATGATCATATAAAGATGCATTCAATATAGAAACCCAAGAATAGCAAAACAATATGAAATGTGGAATCATTCTAGAATTAACATCGTCTGAAGCATCTAAAGCTATATACATAATCATAGACCACACACTTTTCAATTGATCGCTTTCTATTTGGAGTATAAGAGGTATCACACAATATGAAGCAATAAGAATAGAAAGGAGTGGTTTTCATGAAATGCATGCTAAGTTTCAATTCCTGGACTTCGTAAAACTTTTAGTAATCTCACCGAGTATAGAAAATTACCTAGCTTAGGTTGTCATGCACAGACAAGTAGCCACTCTCTCACACATCATTGGATCCTCTCCCCCAAGCTTATCTATAAGCGTGGTGGCATCTAATTTAGCAATAAGAACATTCTCTATTTTTGAAGCTCCAAAGAAATAAAAATAAAAGAGGAAGAAGAAAGGAAAATAAAATGGGATCATATATGAACTTCTTTTTCTCTTTTCTTTTTTTTCTTTTCTCTTTTTTTCAGCAATCAATATATACAATAAGGATCACAAATCAAAAGATAGAGAGATATACATGAATATTTTTTTCTTTTTGATTTTTGGGGGTAGGAGCATGGATTTTTATAGCGGGGGAATATGCCAATGTAAGATCCGCTAACGGGAGATTCACCAATGATTTTAAGTATAGAAATAATGCTCAAGATATGTGGAGAAAGAAAAATATGTAACACTCGGTTCACTCTATAGAATGTGCACGACAACTTTTAGCAGAGTAATGTAATCTACTCAGTTAGATCTCAGAAAGTAAACTAATCCAGTTATATCAACATAGCATACATTCAATCAACCTGAAAGTGAAGAGTACAATTTTCATGCAATAAGAAGTGATATAAGACAACAAAGCAGTACTCCAAATATAGGCAATCAATGCGTGAAGCTTGGTGTGTTTTCTATGAAGAGTATACAGTAAAAATCATCAGACTCAGCTAATAGAAGAATTTCATCCACATTCATATAATCAAAGGTGTGGGTTACTATCTCGAATGCATAGCAAGCATAGCATATGATATCTGAAATAAAAACGATGGCATGACAAGATAATATGCATATAGAGATAAGCTAATACCACGTCATCATCATCACAGAAAATTCATCTCTAGCAAAAAGGGCTAAAGGAAATAAAGATAAAAGAAAATGAAAACTACTATACATATGTAGCACACAAAAAGTAAGAAAACGTGATGCATGAGAAAAAATGAAAAAGTGGGTGAAAAAATAAGCGTAAAATAAAGAAAGGTGGGAAAAATAAAAGAAAAAGTGAAGAAAATAAAAAGTGCGTGAGACACTCACTCCCCCAAGCTAAACTGCACAGTGTCCTCAATGTGCAAAGTGTGGCACACCGAGAAAAAATGATAAGGGTGGGGTGGGTGAGGATGCATGCATGATAAGGATGCAAATAAAAGAAAATGATATGGGTATGCAAATGATGTATGCAGAGATGCATGTGGTGCATGCAGAGATCAAAATGGCGCAATATAGGTGTCCCCAAAAGTACCTCCTCTCTCCCAAAATGATATAGACAATTATGAGCAAAATGTGACCAAAAAGTGTGTGGAGGAGGGGTGCAAAATCAGCAGGCAGAAAATATCTAGAATAGCAGCAGCCAAAGTATGAGAGGCATCCAGTGTGTGCCTAAGGGGGTGGTGGGGAGCACCAGCACCGTCCTGTGGGGGAGGTGGTGGTGGCGGGGGCTGCTGGGTAGAGGTGCGGGTAGTGGTAGGTGGTGGCTGTGACAGATGCGCAAGAATCTGGTTCAGGCTAGCCTGAATACCAGGAAGTAAAGCGACGTGCCTCTGTACAGCGGTGACGGTAGCGGAGAGAGCCCGAAAATCTCCTCTGAGCCCACTAACTGCCCCCTCTAGAGCACGGACGTGCTGAACTAGGGTGTCGGGGGGCGGTGGAGCAGAGGGTCGAACAGGTGAGGAACGGGGCTGCCTCGCATGGCTACCGTAAAGGACGGGTGCGACTACCTGGTGGGGCTGAGGTGCTGTGCTCACAAAAAGACGCTCAGCCTCTGTGGGAGGCTGAGACGCAGGAATGGTCGAAGAAGAAGGAGCAGCAGCAGAGGCTGAAATGGTGACAGAGGGCGAGGAGGTCAGAGAGGTCGGTGACACAGAAATGGGGACAGACGTCACGACACTCTCAGAGAAGATAGCGACAGTGGAGACAGTAAGGTCGACGACTGGGGAGGTCGAGAAGTGCGAAGGAAATGACTCCCCAGGGGTCGAGAATAAGAAAGAGGAAAGGGTCTCCACTGCGGAGGCAAAAGAGGGCTCTTCGCTCTCAATAATGGTGGTGGGACGCTCGGGGCTCGCAGCAGAAATGGGGTGGATGGATAACGGCACAGAGGTGGAAGTGGTGGTGGTGGACTCAGCAAGGGTACTCCCGACACTGACAGAAGTGTGGACAGAAGTGTCGGGAGGTGCAGACGAAGCAGGTGCAGGCTGAGGTATCACGGGGTCCAGGGGTGGAAGGAGGGGCTCCTGCTGAGCACCCTCGGGCTCTAGCACGTACACGGCAGGGATGAGGACGTCCATCGCTGGAATCCACTCCCCGCCCGCGGGTCCAATATGTGTCCGAGCGGGGCTCGGAAGAACCATGTAATCGGCGCCAAAGGGACCGTGCAGCCACACCCAGTGGTGCTGACCATGAGGACGAAGCATCCTCATCCGGGCCATAACATCTATGGAAAGAGAAGTGGGGCCCGGGGGTCTCAGCAAGCCAGCTGGGAGGTCAACTCCGCATAAGAGGGCCAGGAGGGTAATCAGACCGCCGCAACAGATAGGCGTCCTAGCGCCGACAGAAATAATGATGCGGTCGATGTACCAACTGGCAATATCAATCTCGACGGCGGGGACCAAAACGTCTCCTCCTCGCTCGAAGGCCCGCGATCGTGTCATCGCGTAGAGCATGTAGAGCTCTGGCGTCGACAACGTCCCCGGCTCATACCTCGCTAAGAAAGTGGTCGCCATAAGGCGCTGTGCAATGCGGAGGCATGGGTGGAGGATAGCGGAGGCCTTGGCCCGACTAGGGTCAAAGGCGAGGGGAGATCCCGTGATACGTGTCCAAAAAGCGTGCGTGTCGAATGACGGCGGTGGGATGTGCGTGGGGCTGTAGGCTCGGTCTGGGTCCGGGACAGGTGGCCACTGGAAGAATGCTCGGAGCATGTCGAGAGTGACCTCGCACTCTCGATCCATCAAGCGAAAGGAGCATCCCCCAGGGGTCCTGGCAATAGAACTAAGGACCTCTAGTGTCGGACGGACGTAGGTGTCCGTCGACACCGACAAAAAGTCACGCCACCCCACGTTGTCATACAACTGGAGTAGCCCCTCTAGTACCCCTAGGCGCTCAAAGTCGGCAATGTGCGCGAACCTAGTGGGTACGATCGAGCGATGGGAGATACGCTCAAATCTGGCGCGCTGCGCGTCATCTCTGAACGTAATCCCCAGTGTGTCGAACGCGGGGGCGGGCTGTGCCAGTGGTGGTGGTATATGAGCGGTAGGAGGCGGAAGTGTGGGTGGTGGCGGGCTAGGTGGAGGGGAGTCTGCTCTAGCAGAAGAGGAGCCAGGCTCGCTGGTCCTCTTCCGCTTCGAGGCGGGCGCCCTCGTGCGGGACCTAGTGCGAGGCGGCATGTGAGCCGCGAAGAGTGCCTACCCAATAAAAATGCGAAGTGCTGAAAATATGGAACGAGTATACCAGAGCACGACGTGAGAGCAAGCAATGTGAGCGTGCGAAGAATCGCCTCCTCCGAGAAGCTCCAAGGCGTCCTGAATCTCCCCCAAGCTCCCCCAAGCTAGCCTGAAAAACAAATAATCAAATCAGCAATGAATATCAATATATATTGGGGAAGATATGGAATAATAGATATATATACGAATTAATTTCGATTCGGGGCTTAACGGGCTTACGGATCGGAGAAATGGAGGAAAATAGGCGAAATGGGGCGCAATGGAGGCGAAACGGCGGCGTGGGAGGGAGCGCCGGCGACCGGAGTCAGCGGCAGAGAAGTGTCGACGATGGGGGGCGGCGGCGACTCGGCCGGTGGGCCTGGGTGCTCGGGCGAAGGGGGTTGGGTTCGGGCGATGAGAGGGGAAGAGAAGCGGCTCGGGTTCGAAATTGGGAAATTTTTGCGTTTTTGGAATTCGAGCCGCGGCTGCTGAATATATAAAGGATGGGTCACTCGGCCGAGTGACGCGTACACTCGGCCGAATGGCACGGTTATAAAAATTTTCGAAATAGTCTCACAGAAGTTGCGACTCGGGCGAGTAGAACTTACGACTCGGCCGAGTAGACAATGGTCATTCGGCCGAGTAGCAAGGCTACTCAGAGCTTATAATGCGTGAGGAGTATCAGATTCACTAGCCGAGTAGAAAACAGTACTCGGCCGAGTGGCATATAATCACAGTAAATTACAGAGAGTAGTTTTTAGGAACTTCCCTGATCTGTACCCTACTCGACCGAGTAGGGTCTTTGCTCGGCCGAATGACTATGTCACTCGGCCGAGTGGCCTGCAAATTTCAGCTTCCACTCTCTGTTTTTGCGCTACTTTCTGTTTTTCGTCTCCCCGTCAGTTCCTTCCTTCTCCTGAGGCCTGAGCGCGTTCCTGGAGCACTCCCCTTTTGTTGGATCTGGATCCTAGCCTAGAGGGGGGGTGAATAGGCTTTTAAAAATAATTTGTGCAACCCACGAATAAGCACACGCAGTTATAGCAGCAACAAGGTAAATAAAAAGCAGACACAGAGTACATAGCAGATTTACCCTGGTTCGGTCATCCCAACGACCTATTCCAGCCCCCAAAGCAGAACTAGTATTGAATAGCGCAATATGTACAAAACCACAAGTTAGAGCACGCTCAGAGCACCCTCTACGTCTCTACACTCGCCAGGCTCTCAGTACCCCACACACAGTGTTTTCTCTCACTATCAATTCTAGTAATGCTTTCTACCAGCTAGTCCCAAACTAGCTGGGTCCTACTTGTCTAGTCCCAACCAGACAAGTCCCAAAATAGTCACAAAATAAATGGTAAAGTTTTCCCTACAAAGAACGTTACACTAAGACACAAATAAAAGAGTTTAAGGGTTTAGAAATGCTCAGTTTGTGTCCGTGTAGGTGTATCTGTCAATCAGCACGTCGTCAGCTCCAATCTGACGCAAACGGTGTCTCAATCCGACTCCTGGATGTCAAGTTGTGCACTGGTCTGTGCGTAAAGAAATTTCAGTTCAAATCCAAATAGTGTCGGTCTTTGCGCTCAGCAACTCCTTAAAACTCTGGCCATGTCACGCTCTAAAAACCGTGCTTCCACAAAAAAAATTGCGTTTCACTTTTCGTTCGCATGCAACGCCACGTCAGCGGGTGAGATTCGCACGCAATACCAAATCATCACCGTCGATTCAATTTGAAGGATCAATCTCAGCCGTCCGCTTCACTTCGTTTCACCTTTCGTCGGCGATGTCAACCTCCGGTGCTTCGACTTCAAGAGGCAGCGATGAATCAGCAATCTCTCTTCGGCGACGGCTGCTTCTGACTTCGACGGCGACAACAGTTCTAGGGGCACGGCCGGAGTTCTGTGCTGAGTGATGTCGGCGTTGGCAGTGGCGACTCCGACGTCTTCTTCTCTTGATGGCAGACGGTGGACTTCGTTCGACCTCGGCGGTGACGAGTTCTTCTCCGACGTCAGCAATGGCTTCGTGCAGCACTCTCCGTCGTCGTCTTTGAGCGGTGCCTTCGTCTGCGACGTGTTGGGTTTCTTCGAACAGCGAGGGCGACGACTTCGTGCAGCGGCAATCTTTCTACTTCAGTGTGACAGTGGTGGCTCCCCGGTGAACAGCGGCAAGATTCTCTCACGACAACAAGGGGTAGAAGCTCCTCGCGATTGTTAGGGCATGCAGTTGCTTCGGGCTCTTCGACTTCACCGTTCAGCTTCGTCGTGTGGACTTCATCGTCAATGGCAAGGAGCAGATGGCGGTAGTGACTTCTTCGCATTAGGGCAGCAGCGGTAGTGGCGGATGACTTCGTTGTTCGGGCTCTTCACGGCGAAAGCTTCGACTTCGCTTCGACGATGGTTCTCCGAGCGACACAGCGACGATGATGGCTTCACGGTGTGCTTCGACTACGTCTCTCGATCTCGTTTGTCGGTGATGGTGACTTCGTCTTCAGTTTCTACAATGTGCAGTGAGGCTTACAGCGGCGAGAGCTCGGCTGCTTCGACTTCTCTTTTCGTCCCCGGCGGCTACGGCGGATTCGTGAGCTCTTCGACGCGATGGCATGACGACGATGTGCACGTTGCTTGGAATTGTTTGGCCTTGATACGGAGATGGAAGGTGATGATGGCTTTCTTTTTGAAGAGCTGGAGCTATGAAAACATGGCTAGGGTTTGAGCGCGTGTCTCTCTCTTGAAGAAGCTCTCAATTGGTCTCTCTCTCTCTCTCTAGGTCTCCCTTTCTCTATAGTATTGCGCAATAATGCTAGGGTTTTTTTCAGCCGCAAGCCCTCTTCAGAGTTTTTGTATGGCCGTAAAAAAAATTTGTACCACTCTATTAATTTTATAATGCCGCACACCTTTAACCCTAGAAGAGATGGGTTTTTATAGTGACTAGGGTTCCTTTCCAATATGGATATGAACAGGAGATATCTTGATGAGGATTTTGTGGGATTTTTGATTTGATTTGAATAGGGATATGAATATTCAAATAATTGCACATCTAGCTAAAAGATTTAAACAAATCTCTTTCGAATTCAAATTTGGCTCCATCTCCTTTCCTCTTTGGACCAAGTCCACCATGCTATAGATTTTTGACCAAGTCAAATCTCAAATTGGACTAAGTCCACTTTGCTTAGGCGCTCCTCTTTGCCATGGTAATCCTCCATTCAAATTGGTTTCTCGTTCTCCATCTCCTGTCATGAAAAATAGAGCCCGTTGTCAAGATTTTTGATCGATTTTTTTGACTCTAAACACTAAGAAAGATCTAAAACAAAAACTAAAATGAAAAATCCAACTAAAAATAAGATAAAACCGTCGGGTTGCCTTCCGACAAGCGCTCGTTTAAGGTCTTGAGCTCGACCCCTTAAGATATTCGTTTAACGCTCGATATTCGGCGCATGTGAGATGCGCGCGTCAAATTTGCCGGGAAGGCCACTTGGATTCAATTGTTGTTGTTCGTAGGCGTTCCTCGGCTCCCCCTCATCATGGGTGGTAGTGGAGGATGAGTCCCCCAAGCTTGAGCTTTTAGCGTTCTTTTTCTTTGCCGGTGATGCCAATTTCTTATCCGGCGGAGCTTTCTTCAAATTCTTGGCCGTGGAGAGCTTGCATAGCTCCCTAATTCTTGCGACATCAGCGTCGTCTTTGTCATCAACTATAGAATGATCCGATGGGTCCTCCAACTTTTCTCCATCTCTAGAAGATTGGCCTTCTTCGAGGCCGTCATCGTGAAAGGCGCCGATAGCATGCGGCATAGCATCATCAATGACCTCATCGAGGAGGTCCACGTAATCGACGTCCTCTTGCCAAGGCATGTGCTTCATGGCCTTAGGAATGTGAAGCTCCACCTCTATGTTTCCGACATTCAAAGATAAGGTGCCCTCTCTCACGTCAACTATCACGCCGGCGGTGGCTAAGAAGGGGCGTCCAAGTATTAGTGAAGTATCGCTCCTCCTTGATATCCATAACCACGAAGTCGCACGGCAAGCAAATTCCTCCCGGTACTTGGAGCGGTATGTTCTCCGCGATCCCCATGGGCCTAGTGACCCGACCGTCCGCAAGTTGTATTCTCATATCCGTCGGCTTCAAGTCGGTCCCCGTATTCAATTTCTTAAACATAGTTAGGGGCATTAGGCTCACGCTTGCTCCCAAATCTACTAAGGCTTTTTGTAGCGGGACTCCGCCAAGCGTGCAAGGGATGCGGAAGCTTCCGGGATCTTTAAACTTTGTAGGCTCCTTCTCCTTCCGGGTGAACCATGTACCTTGCTCGGCGAGCATTATCTTCTCCTTTCGCTTCTTTCCCGAAATCAAGTCTTTTAGGAATTTGGCGTATGACGGGATCTCTACAATGGCGTCCAAGAAAGGGATATTTAAGCTCACTCCCCGCAAGTACTCAAGGAACTTGGCGAGCCGCTTCTCAATCTTTGCTCTTGCCAACCTTTGTGGGAAGGGCACCGGTGGCATATAGTTGCGCTCCTCACGTGGCTTCATAATTTCAGAATTTTCACCGTCTTTTGGCTCTTTCGGGCACTCCTCCTCAATAGCCGGCTCCTTGTCATCCAAAATCTCTTCCCCCGGTTCCTTGGTTTGAATCATGGCGGGAGTGGTGTCCTTCCCGCCTCTAGTAGTTACCGCCACCACCGCATTGATGTGGCCGGTATTTCCCCGTGGGTTTGGCTCCGGTTGAGCCGGCAATTGTTGAGTATTTTTGTTGAGCAATGCTAGTTGCTCCGATAATTGTGCCACGACGGTATTGAGAGAGTCTTGTTGAGCGGTCAATCTAGCATTCACTTTCTTTTGCTCCGCCATGAATTCTTCAACTCTCGCTTCATGGTCGGACCTCGGTGGTGCTTGTGGTGCATTAGGTGCTCTCCACCCTTGATTATACCCCGGAGGTCTATATGGTCCCGCTTGTTGCCTCGGTTGGAAATTTTGTTGTTGAGGCCCTCTCGGTGGATATTGCGGTTGTTGTGGAGGCCGAGCTTGAGGTTGTTGCGGTGGTGGGTTTAAAGCTCCATCATTATTTGCATATGAAAAGCCCGGATGGTTTCTCGTGGCCGGGTTTGCCCAATAACCGGTGTTTCCCGCAACGTATTGGACTTGCTCTATAGCTCCCTCTCCTTGCTCTCCTCCAACATACATGACATGGGCTTGGTCTTGCCAATCGCCCGTACTTCCTCCCGGTGTAGATGTGGTGGGGGTCCCATGCGGATCACTTATCAACTTCTCCAATCTCTCCACGACCTTGTGGAGAGAATCAAACTTCGTAGAAAGCTCCGCTACGGCCTTTGCCTCATAAATACTTGTTGGCTTCAAGGAAGATGTAGAATGTCCTCTCTCGTCGCCCCATTGTTGGTTATTAGAGGCCATCTCCTCGAGTAGGGCCGTAGCATCATCCGGTGTCTTAGATAGAATGGCTCCATTAGCGGTTGCATCGATGATTTGCTTGGTTCCCGGTTGCAATCCATTGTAAAAGCTATGTACAAGCTCCCATGCTTCAATGCTATGATGGGGGCATTGGTGTTGGAGATCTTTAAAGCGCTCCCATGCCTCAAATAGGGTTTCCTGAGGTCCTTGCTTGAAGGACATGAGCGCACTCCTTATCTTGACGGTCTTGGATGGTGGGTAGAATTTATTGACAAATGCGCTCGCCAACTCATCCCATGTAGTAAAGATCCCCTCCGCTTGTGTCCTCAACCAATATAATGCTTTGTCCCGAAGGGTGAATGGGAAGAGGCGCAGTCGGATAGCATCGGCCGGTACACCGGGCATCTGAAAAGTAGCGCACTTGGACAAGAACAACTGTAGGTGGTAGTGTGGATTCTCGTGGGAGTTCCCATGAAATGGGTCTTGTTGCATCAAAACCACGAGTCCCGTCTTGAGCTCGAAGTTCTTATCCGCCGCCAACTCCGGCATCACAATAGACGAGGTAGTAGAAGTAGTCTTAGGCCGTAGCCTATCTCTGATAGAAACAAGCCTAGCCATGCGTGCCGCTAACTCCTCTGGTGTCTCCTGCCGGTTCATATGACCTTCCTCTATATATAGTCTCCTCTCGGCTCTAAGCCTCCTTGCCGTACGCTCGATCTCCGGATCAAATAATATATCTTCTTGATGCGCCTTTGATCTCGTGTACATGCACAGAAAAATAGAGTCTCGATGGAATCGTTAGCACAATAGAGGAATAAAAAGATAAAAATAATAAACGGAAAAAGAAATAACTAAGTAAAGAAAATAAAATACCGTCGCCTCCCCGGCAACGGCGCCAAAAACTTGATCGCGCCCGGATATACACCCGGAAAACGACTGTAGTTTTACCGCAAGCACACGGCGTAGTGGCGAGCGGGTATCGAACACAGGGAGGACAATTGACAGTATCCTACTTTGATTACCTAGCTATCAAGAGAATAAGAATAGATTTGGATGGTAGTGTCACAATCGTTCAATAGCAAATAGATATCAATATAATAAAAGCGTCTAGGGATAGGAAATCCCCACTACGGACTGTTTCTCATCCTTGTGAATCATGAATTTCAATGTTGCTAAACTTGAATATAGGTGAACTAGTCGCAACTTAATGTAAAACCAAGCTCACGCTCTCGCGCTATTGCCGGTCTATAGCAACCTAGATTAGGGCCCACTCTCGTGCAAACCCTAACCTAAGACACTAGCATGAGGATCGACATCATCGTCCAATCGCAACTCGAGCCCACTCTCGTGCAAACTCGAGCTACGATCTAGGTTATGATAGTTCGTATTCGTCCAATCTCTTGCAAACGAATATTAGTATAGATTTATAATAAAAATCCTAGCTTTGGTCCAATCTCTTGCAAACCAAATCTAGAGAATTTCGATTATAAACCTAAGTCGAATATCTAGGCCTTCCCATCAATTAGGATCCAATCTCTTGCAAATCCCAATCGATGGAAATTCCTAGCTACTCGCAATAAATCAATCAAAACCTAACCTTTCTTCAATCCTAGCAACAAATCTATTCGTTCATCACAATTCAAAAGATCGGGTCCATAGGGTTCATCCCCATGCCCTAGAACGAATAAACTACTCACAAATCATCATGGAAATCTCAGAAAAATAGCAATTGATCATGGCACAATTCATTGCAAAGAAGAGACAATTCATAAAAATAAGATTTTTAGCAAGAAAATACAAACCAAAATTGTCGCCTATGATCTCCAGCTGAGATTTCACAAAAGAATAGCCGTCAAAAAATAATAGAAGTCTCTCCTAAAACTAGGGAAAAAACTAGGTTTAAATACAAGCCAAAATCGTCCAAAAAATCGTGACAAAACTGCCCCTGCGCAGCCCAGAATTCGCAATCCTCGCAGCAGTCGGAATGCGTCACTCGGCCGAGTAGCAATGTCACTCGGCCGAGTGACAGACCCAATAATAAAACAGAGAATCTGGGGTTTTCGGGGGTCTGTCTCTCTGACTGACTCGGGCGAGTAGGCTTCTTTACTCGGCCGAGTAAGCAATCGTGCTCGGCCGAGTAGGCTTCTCAAAAATTCCAGTATCTTGGCCGCTTCTCGGAAGAAAAACCATGTTCTACTCGGGCGAGTGAGCTTTCTCACTCGGCCGAGTAGGCTTCTCTTGCTCGGCCGAGGAAAACTTCGAAATTTCGCTGTGCGTATCCGTTTCACTCGGCCGAATGCAGCTTCTGACTCGGCCGAGTAGAGTCTCTGTTCGGCCGAGTAGGCTGTATCTGGGCTCTTTTCTTCTCCTCCTCGCCTCCTCGTCGATTCTATCGGATTTCTTCCTCTTCCGCTCATCCTCTAGCGCTGCTAACTCCTCAAATAAGCCGTGGGCGACGCTCCGGTGTGCGCGAAAGTCCCTTGATCTCATTTTTGCTCCAGATCGCTCCATATCTCCTGAAATACGACAAAAACAAGAAATAGTGAAAAGTAACGCGATATCGTCGAATAATCGTGGAAAACGCAATATGGGCGATCGAAATGACATGTAAACATGCAGAAAAAAGGTGTAAAATAAGGAGCGATCAGAACGCCACGATCATTGTAAACCGACATGATCACAAGACAGATGTCCATAATGCGGTTTAGCTCAGGAATCAGTCAGGATAGCATGGAGCCTTCAGCTTTGATGCCAGGTAGAAGATGAACAAGACTGAAAGTGGATTCACAGCTAATGATAATAGTAAAGTTATAAACTAGCAACTGAAGCTATATCCAACTAAAAAAATCAAGCTTATAGATAGTGGCCCAATTACTAATTTATTGGTTGCAACTTCTTTCAATTTTTCATTTCAATTTTTTCATTATGGGACTATTATTATCAACATCCCTCTCAACCCCAAGATGAGAGTCACGAGTTTAGAGATTTAAAATTTTAAGAATTGGGATATGACCATGATTCATATTAATTTTAAGCAGGATTAAGCCATTATAGACGGACACGATGAAACATGTGAACGAACAGGATTGCAAGACAGATTATCATTAGGTCATTATATATGTATGACATGTTTATAATACATACGGTCATTACATTGTTTACATCAGGAATCAAGTGATATGAGGGGATGCAACCTGGCTTTGATGACATGTTAAGAACCGGAAACAAGACTGAGACACTGCCACATTTATTATGTTAGTGAAGCTATACTTAGTAATTGGAGCCATATCGGACCTAAAAGTTTAAGCGAATGTGTAGAGGCATATTCCTAGTTTATGGGCACCAACTTATTAATAATATTTTTGAAACTATAAATAGTTGGTGGAGCAAAACCTACTACAAAAGCTTAAGCTAATTGGGTAAATATCCAATTCTTAATTTATGGACATCAACTTCTTTCAATTTTTCCAATGTAAGATTATTATTCTCAGTATTATTAAACTCAATTCAGAATAGTTATCCGATAATAAGATATTAAGTTACATTAGACATCAATGCTGCAATGCAGAACCAACATGTCAATATTAGCATATTGATCTATTCACTTATGCTGTTAAACGAAAACTCTAGTCTGCTTATGCTAATGGTAACAGCTTCAAAATGAGCAAACTTAGCATGTAAATGAATCAACCGCAATGCATATATGTTTATTTTATATTTTAAATAAAATAGATACACATATTCCTGGATCTAGCCATTACAAAGCTGTTTTGATCACCATAAATATCATCTTGTACTGGATTAACAGGAATTTGAAGATAATTCTGCTTCCAGCCAAGTGTTTTGGCTTCTCAAAGAAAGCGAATTGACGCCAAGCAATGCCAACATACTCGATGGGCGATATGCAGTGTTCGGTTATGTTACGGAGAATGAGGATTACTTGGCGGATCTCAAGGTGGGCGACGTGATCGAATCGATTCAGGTCGTCTCCGGCCTAGACAACCTTGTAAATCCTAGCTATAAGATTGCAGGCTGATTTAAAACCTACATTCTTTTTGTTCATGTACTTGAGAGAGTATCCAATTTTTTTGTCATTGCTTCGAAAATGTCAGCTGTGTTTATGTTCACGAGTTGTTTGTGTATTTTTATGTTTTGTGGAATCAAATATATGTTTTACCGATGGCCACATTGACATGCAACATCTGAAACTTTGATGGGGTTTTTTTTCCAGATTCAGTTCCATGCATTATCATCATTATCATTTTGACAATGTTAAAACATTTGGTATGAATACAAATAAGTTTAGCATGTCTCAAATGTTGTCATTATATTTTGGCATTTTGTTCAGGCCTCTTGTACTTGGGATGTGTGCCAGTGTTTCCGTGTTTCATATATTGTTCTCTTAATGCTTTATCTTGTTCAAACCGTGAAAGGGACCTCCACGTCTGTTATTTTGCAAGATATACTGAAGTTCTTTACATGTGATTTTCTATACATACACATCCTATTAGAAGAAACATGATAACGAGAACAACATGAATTCAGCATGGATCAATGTTCAAAGAAAAGCACATCCACTGCCCAAAATGGGTAGATGAGGATGATATGGTCATAATACATTTAGGCCATGTTTGATATTTGGGATTGGGGTGTCCTTAACATGTTAGGCCCCAACCTTATGTGAGGACCTGCGCCTGTGGATGAGATGTTTAATAGATCAATCTTGAGAATTAGGGCATTATCTTTACATTCTTGTGATTGATCTGTTGGTTTGTTTTGTTGGAGATTTCTTCGTTGGTTGTCCATCCAAAATAGCCGCAGTCTATCGTCTTCCAATTAGGACATCTTGAAAACAATCGACCAGGGCTTTTTTTTCCCAAATCTCTTGAGGAAGGCCGCACAGTTATTTTCCTTGGCGTGTTGCTTTCTCTCTTGAAATAAGAACACCCAAAAAAACATTATAAAATAAGCGAAAAGTCATTTTCGTCATTGCTTGACACCTGACCATCACGTGCTCACGTTAAATAAGCGGCTACACATTGGAGACTTTTCTGAAATCTAAAATGAAAGTAGGAAATAGTTTTGCGATTATATCACAGTAAAAGTTAAGATTTTTGGAATTAAGAATAACTTAGTTTTGCGAAATTAACCACAACGTTACAAAAATAACTCAAGGACATTTTAGGCAACATATCACGTCAAACGCCGTTACATTGGGACTTTTCTGAAAACAATGAGATACTTTTGAGAAATTAAGCCCAGAATCCTCCATTAGCCCTCTAAACTCTCTTCTTCTTCTCCATTTCCCAGAAAAAAAATCTCGCTTTTTCCCCCCAAATAGGAGGGATTTCGTTCTCTCTTTCCAATGGGGAAAGCCCCGCTAAAGCTCGACTGGGACGAAATCCTCTCACCGAGAGAAAGCGAGGCGCCGCCCCCGGAGGTGGAGGTCGTTAAGAGCATTGGGGATCCTCAACTGGCCGACCTGGACAATCAGCAAATTTCTGAAAGGATCCAGAGGATGTGCTCGACTCTTTCTATTATGCGCGAGAAGTTGCCCGACAAGGGCGAGAAGCTGCGTGCCAGCATTCGCCAGTTCCAGGACGAGTTGGATCGCCGGAAGCTTGCGAAGTTTCGAAAGGTATTATTTTGTTTGTTGGGTCTTTCAGAAAATCATCGAAACTGGAAGAAATTTGACATTTTCCATTGGTTTTCATGTGGGGTTTTGCAGTTAAGAGGGAAAAGCTTCATGCATGTTGTGAAGATGATACATTTTTAGTTTGAAGTACGGATTTTGGGGGAATTTTTTTAGTTATGTGTTGGGTTTTAGGGGAAATGCAGCTTTCAAGTATATGCAATGGGATATTTTATGTATTGCTAATTGAAATTGAGACGAGATGGTTTAATAATTCTGTTCTTGATAGTCCGATCTTTAGAGAATTTTTTTGAAAGAGATAAATAATATACTTTTATTTGCGATGTGAAAGCATATTGACGATAATTTTTATGAGATGTACAAACAAAAACGACCATGCGAATTTATATATTAAATATGGTACATTGGAAACTATGTTAAGAAGCCAAACGACCTGATGGCAAACAAGGGAAGAAGCACTGCCAACAGAGAAACATCAAACACTGCCTTAAATATTTCTGACATGGAAAATTATTTATCAAACGCTGGTATAAATGTTTCCAGCAGTACAATTCATTTGCATTGAGATTTAGTTTGTGTTGCAGGAAGCTGAAAAAAGTGAGAGGGCTATACAATCGGAAGATGCAGAATCGCTATGTGAGCTTTAAATTGATTCCTCATGGTTGAATACTACACAATTTTTTGTTTCTTTTTACATGAATTGTTTGTTTTTGTTATTTTTTGTTGCATTGTGGCGAAAACTTGTTTGATGAAGATATTTATTTAAAGGAAAAAACCCTTATATTGCTACTTGTACTTTTAGTTGCCAGTTATTTGTTTGTTTTATTGCATTCTGAACGGCTAACTTGTAGGCTTCCCGTGCGTACGTAATGATTCAAGCCTTTGTGCAGCAAAAGAGCCGCAACAACCTTCATTTGTTTCACTGTTCTCCAAAAAGTTACAAGAGAGGGTAAATTGATGCAACCTTCAATGACTATTTTTATGTTCTTTTTTCTTGGGAATGTTTTTTCACTTCTTTCATCAGGCAGATCCTGCACCTAATGGGGGATCGGTATCTAGCAGTCGAGATAAATGTGAAAATTCAAGAAAAAATGGACGACAACTGACTGAAAATAGAAAACAAAATAGACTGCCTTCTCAACTAGCCGGAGTGTCATCTAGATCCTTGCCTTTCCGATGTGCTTGCAGTATTGCTGATAAAGATAGTAATTGCAGTGTTACCAAACTTTCTTCTGCAGGAAAAAGATTTTTTGGTAGCCTTTCTAAGAGGTTAAACTTTTTTCCTTTTTATTGCTCTTTCTGTTTGGCTTATTTCTTCACCATTGTCATTTTCATGATAATTGTAGGAAGCCACACTGCTTGGATATACTTCAATGACAAATGTTGTATCTCAATATTGATTAGCCATTTTAATACCGAGCATTATTTAATAAAGAGCTTGTTTAAATTATCGAAAAGCTATAAGTATCAGTAGATTGGCGAGGATGTCAATCCACAGTTTGTTTCTTTGATGATACTTGTCTATTATACCGTTGAGGGGGGGGGGGGGTCTGTTGATTTGGACAAACTGACTGGGACAAACAGGTTAATGGAAGAGTGGCCTGAATTTTTCCACGTCAGCCTTGGAATAGCGGTGATTGTTTTCTGTGGGGTCCACTGGGCTGTGTGTTTGGCTCTATGTGTGGGCTTGGGTCCATGATGAAATAATTTAGATATGTGCTACATACACCCCTACTCTTAGGGGTGTATATACAAGTTAGTGTCAAATTTACCCGGAAATAGAAAGAACACAAATGATTTGACAATTGAATTAATAGACTTCTCTAATTTTGGAAATCAAAAGGACATACACCCCTACTCATAGGGGTGTATAGAGCACTACTCATAATTTATGTGGGTGAATTGATGGGAGAGTGTGGATGTTGACATTGATGGGATGAATTGATGGGAGGGTGGGGGATGTTGACAGGTGACATAGAGATTTGATGGGTGAGATAGGTGAAAGAGATGTTGATGGGAGAGAGTTGATGGGATGGTGACAAATTGGAGGCGGGATTGATGAGAGGGTGGGGGGATGTTCACAGGTGACAGATTTGATGGGGGAGATGGGGGAAAGAGATGATGATGGGATCGAGTTGTTGGGATGTTGACAGAATTTTTTTGTTTTGTTTTTGTTGTGTGTGTGTGGGGGGGGGGGGGGGGGGGGGGGGAGGGGGTAGGAGCCTGTGCCATGAGGGCACAAGTATTTTCTAGTCATCTTATATTTCAAATCCAATTTGTGATTCACATCGAATCAGAGATTCAGATGATACAATAGGCAGATTGTGCGATAATTAAATGGTTGATGCTACCTCCCTATTTGTATCATTTTTGGTCTATATCATGCCAATATAAATTATGTATCCTAGGATGGTATTCAACAACTATCATTATGATGCGGTTGTGTGTCAGTCTGGTGTTGATCTATGTCCGCAATGATGCAATTGCAATGATTTGTTGTTTTTGTTTTGATGTAATGATTTTTAAGTATTGTTTTTAGTTTGTTTGATATATCTACTATTTAATGCGAACCTTGGGGGGTGTTCAATTTGACACAAATTTGGTGGTGTCATGAATGTCCTCAATATTTCTTTTTTTCTTTTGACCTTCTTAGGAAATTGCATACATTGAATGATTCTGATATAAGTAATTAGTTTAGCTTTACATATTCTCAACTATTGATTAAAAGATAACACACATAAAAGATGCACGACTGTTATGCATTAATTGCACGTGCGTCTGCATGCGCCAAAAGATCTAGTAATTAAAATGCTAAGAAGATTATATGTTAACTTGCAGTACTAGAAGTTAGACCGTCTCTCTGTTGTCGACTTTCAAATCACTATAAAATTGTTGTTAACCAATGCCTAGACATATCTTCTTTGATGAGGGGTCACATATATTATTTGAGATTGCTTCAACAATTTCAACTTAAACTTTACTTTGCCTCACATATATTTTACGACATAAAATATAAGTTGTAACTTTGTATCTGAAGTCTTTTATTGCCATTCGGTGGAATCAAATAATACATGACAATAGTTCTGTAATCTTGTTCAATCGACAACTTATTACTTGTTATGCACTTCTGAGCAAGCAATCTTGTTTGTGAGAGAATTGACTGTTGTTGTGTTTGGTATGTTTAAGAATGCTAACCAAGTGCTGGTGATTTTTTGTCTTCACACAATGCCTTGTAATGAGCACATAGGTTCCAGATCTTGGGAACTTGTCACATGTAAACTGCAAGTAATGTTTTGTAATAAGTGCCATTGCTTACAGTGCATTTTGGTGAGTCAGATGCGAATCAAATGAGTTTAAATTTGATTTTCTTTCATGTGTCTAAAGATTCATTTCCTTGAGGAAATTTTATTTGGCCGCTTTGAATATTTGAATTCTTTTGCAGAGTTCTTGTTAGTCTTCTTAAACTACTACAAATTGGAGTAGTTTTAAAATTGATGCAACATAGACACCAACCTTTTACCCTTGAGGTTCATTTCCTCTTTCATACTACATGCATCTAGAAGATGATGCGAATGAGGGTGCATGTGACAAACTTGTAATTTTGGGTATCATGGATATTTTTGTAATTTTAGACAAATCAGGCCATTATATATAGGATGAGGGCTAGGACTATTTTTCTTATGTTGAATTTGGAGAAGATTATTAAGAAGAGAAGATATTGGGAGTAGATTAGGTTACATCTTGAGAGAGTTAGGCTTTTATCTCGAATCAAAAGGTAGGAGAGCGGTCCTCACGAATTGAGGCCAACTATCATTGTATTCCTATTATTATCTATAAAAACCAGATTTTTATTCCACCAACCACTAGAAATTCCGGTATCATAGATATTTGATCCGATGACATCAAAGAAAGTTGATGCCTTGAAAGAAAAATTGGGAAGCAAGGTGGAAACTGTATCGGATCAACAAAAATTGGGAAGCGAGATGGATTCTCTCAAGGAAAGATTCTCTATGGTGTAATCTATATTGAAGGAAATCTTGGAGATCCATCGCCAAACACGGCACATGGAGGAGATGACAGAAGTTGATGATTTGAGTGTGACAACTCCGATATAGGGCTAAATGTGCGAACTATGACGAAGGAGAAGGTGAAAGTCGACGACTTTGCAGAGGATCAACCCTCGTATGATGTGGATCTGATGCAAAAGATGAAATTTTTGGTTCACAGCGAGTGAAAGATCCATCCAAAGGGGGGTTTGGCACCAGTTCTGATTGACCTCGACTATCATGTAGTAGACCTAGGGCAAAATATGCCACCTTTGAATCAGAAAAAGGAGAAAATCATCAGCTTTAGAGAACTTCTACCGAACGTCGATTGATCTCGCGTCCGGGGTGAAAGATCACCCCAACTCATCGGGGGCACACGTCAGAGGACGATGGGGAGGCCGCCCGAGGCGGGCTGTCATTACCAAGGTCTGGCTACCCCTGGGCTAGCTGCCAAGGACACTCAAGCCCTAGGTGAGCCGCCCTAGGGTCGGCCCCTGGCAGGTCGCCCCAGGGCCCATGCAGGCCCGGTCGCCCATGCCCAAGTAGGCTCAGGGCAGGCCACCCATGCCTAGACGAGACTTGGGCGGGCCGCCATGGGGCCCGCGCACTTTGAGCTGGCCCCCAGGGCCCGAGGACAGTATTCAGGGACCCGGGCCCTGGTTCTCAGATGGGAAGCCCCTGGGGCTCGACGACAACCTCCAGGGGCTTTCAGGTGAGCTCGGCAATCATCGTGGCTTCCACCGGGCTTCGAGAGAGGTGATGGAGATCTTGGGTGGCCCGACGACAGCACAGGAGGCCCACATGGGGGTGGTGGCCCATGGGACAACAGAGGGAGGCTTGAGGAAGGACGACGACACACTCATGGGGCGGTGGTCTGGTAAGGGCTTGTCGATCATTGGGACACTTGCCATGGCTTCAATGAGAATGGAGAAGATCTAGATTGGGATGACGGTGACTTGGAGTAAGATAATGGAACAGAAGAAGGCCTATGAGGAGATCTTGGTGTACAACAGAATGCCTGCATGCAATTTCATGTCGGTCAACCTAGAGGGAGAGCAGAACTGGTGGTTTTAGCGTTGAAAGTAGGGTCAGAAAGCTAAAGATATTCGTCTTCAAAGTAAATGACCTTTATGTCTGGGTTTACTGTGCGGAGAGATATTTCGCGGTGAACTGGTTGACGGAGAAAGAAAAGTTGATGGCGACTGGCATCTGTTTGGATGAAAAGGCTCTGGCCTAGTTTTAATGTCGGTAACAGAGAACCTATCGGTTCATGGGAGGAATTCAAGGTCTGCTTGATGGATCGGTTTCGAGACACTCAGGGGGAATTTACACGAGCAACTACTTGCCATCACACAGGAGAGTATCGTCAAAGAATATCGGAAGAGGTTCGAGATGTTCTCGGGTCGAGTGTGGGGGATTCTTGAGGCGACACTGGAGGAAAATTTCATAAAGGGACTGCAGGAGAATATTAGAGCTGAGCTGCATACATTGAGGCCGAGGGGGCTTTGAGAAGCTATGTAGTTGGCCCAAATGGTGGAACACATGATCAATATGGTATGTGCTACTAAGGGAACGATGAGCGGAGCCATATCCCACACACATGCCATGATAGATGCTCAGCGGTCCCAGCCAACGGTGGGTCATATAGTTCAGGAGAAGAGTAGTGAGCCTCCAACGGACAGTAGGTTCCAACATATCACAGAAGGAAATCCTGGACATGCACGCCAATGTGTTATGTTTTCGATGTGACGAGAGGTTCTGGCCGGAACATCGTTGCCGATATCGTGCTCTGCAGGTATTGGTCGTCGAAGAAGGTGACGACACAACAGCTGGAGACGAAGAGTCATGAGGGGACGCGCATCCCCATTTGGAGTAGTGTATCCACAGATTTCATGACATCACCTTAAGGATTATGTGGTTCTATGGGGACGGAGTAATGATGCAAATGCGGGTGCAGGTAGGGGTGGCAAACGGATCGGGTCGCGTTCGAGTCGGGTCAGATTTGACCCGACCCAGATATTGGCAAACCCTAACCCAACCCGGATTGAATTCGGGTCGGGTTCGGGTGACCTGAAAAATTCCCGGGTCGGGTTTGGGTTAATCCGTCGAGTTAAGATTTGAATTATACGCAACTGCTCCTTTTTCGATGTCTGGCTATTTATTAAGAGCCACCGACAATTAATTAAGTGTTGCATAATTTCCAGCAGCTCGTCGTTTAAACCGCACCGATGACTGCGAGGAAGTATAATTAACTTTATCATTTTATTAACGAAAGTAATAAATTAACTAAAAAGTTGTAGGCAAAGGAAATTGAATCCAAGACCTCTTAACAAAGAAGACAACAATTTAAACCGTATAAGCACAACTCCCCTTGCAAGTGTGTTGAAGTTATTATATAAATTTTTATATATAGAGAGAAAGTAAACCGGGTTGAATTCGGTTCATCCGGGTTGGGTTGACTGGCAAAACTCATACCCGACCCGGATATTATCCTGGTCTGGGTCGGATCAACTCGGATCCTACTTGACCCGGATTGGCCCCTACCCCATACCCGGTTAAGGAGGCCGGGTTCGGGTAGGGTCGGGCTCATTTTGCCACCCCTAGGTGCGGATGGCAAACTTATAATTTTGAGCAGCAGGGATATTTTTGCAATTTTAGACAAATCAGTCGATTATATATAGGAGGGGGGCTAGGGTTATTTCTCTTTTGTTGAATTTGGTGAAGATTATTGAGAAGAGAAGATATTAGGAGTAGATTAGGCTATATCTTGGGAGAGTTGGGCTTTTATCTCGAATCAAAAGCTAGGAGAGCGGTCATCCTCTTGAATTGAGGCCAACTATTATCCTTGTATTCATATTATTATCTATAAAAACCAAATTTTTACTCCACCAAACACAAGAAATTCTACCAGAAGACTAGAATAGATTTGCTACAGCAACCTTTCCCTTTATTTATGCTTGATAACACATTTTCTTGTCTGACATGCCTGATATTCTAGAAGATTAGAATAGATTTGCTGCAACAACCTTCCCTTTTATTTTGCTTGACTATGATTTTTCTTTTCTGACATGACCAATATTCTATGATAACAGGAAAGCTTCTGAAAGTAACCATGCATTGAATTCAAAGTTGAGAAAGGTGGTCATTTTAACCCAGTCATCTAGTCATCTTTCTTATTATTCTTGTTCCTGAAGTGGATTCTTCTTCATTGTTGTCATGCAGATTTTCATCTTTTTTTTAAATCATTTCTCAGAAATTTTGCAAATGATTTCGTAATAATTTCGAGTTGGCATGACAACAGCCATGTAGATCAATTGTGCTTCAATGGCAAAACAAATGCAATGATTTGAAAATAATTTCGAGTTGGCATGTAAATGCCAGTCTAGTGCAAATAACATTTTCTTTCTTAGCATAGCGAGGGAAGCTTATTTTATTTGAGAGCAAGAAGCTACCCAATTAAGCCATAGACTCTAAACCATATCTTTAATTATGAGCAGTCACTTTTTAAAACCTTGTTCAGTCATCATAGGCTACTATCAAAAATTGGGATCAAGTGCTTTGCTTTTGTTACGGATGAAGTTATTAACCATATCTTTAATTATGAGCAGTCACTTTTTAAAACCTTGTTCAGTCATCATAGGCTAATATCAAAAATTGGGATCAAGTGCTTTGCTTTTGTTACAGATGAAGTTATTAGGCTTTTCCTTTTTATTGTCTACGGTGTTAAGTGTCAATGATACTAGAGAATGTATATTTGCTTTAGTAGAAGTTGAAGAGAATTCTAAGTATAAGGGATGTTGGAATGGCTGAAATGAGTGCATCCATTAAAAGCTAGAGAATGGTCAATTGAGAATAACCTGATGAATTTGAGATTTTTTGGACTTGTGCGATAGAAACTATTGCGTATGCTAGTTTGAAGTGACATGATCATCATTGGGGAAGGGTAGCACTAAACGTAGGCAAAAATACAGGGATTGGACAACTTTACCTCATTAAAAAAGGATTAAGCCAGTGTAATCATGGGGAATTGGGCCCAATGCACATGAGGCACACGACATTCCGGGATAAGATTGACAGGTGCACTTTGAAGATAAGATGGACACAAATTTAAAGTCTAAATGACGTAGGTATTATTGGAGTGAGGGCATATGTAAGAAGCATGGATACGGACATGTGTACATATGACATGACATGGATATTCCTTAAATAGTATGACAATAAACATGGAAACATTAGAATCATTTTGTATGAATATGTTTGTGTACAAGGAGACAATACATAAATGTTTTCTATCGTGACATCAAAAATCATGAAATGCGTCAATAATCATGAAATGCATTAAAAGGTTACGTGTTTATAAATTTTAATGCCAATATAAAAATCTACAGCTTAATATGAATTTTGATGATGTTGAATTGCAAATGGCCCTTGACTCTTCATCTTTCTACAGAATAACTTATTTTATCTCGCTTGTTACATTGAAACATATTCTAAGGCTACAATTGTTACTTACACATTACTATTTTAAATGTGTTTTCACATAAAAGTATGGTTTTTTTAACAAACGAAGGATTGTGAGTACATATTTTACCATGCACTTTGTATGAAATAAGCATTCTAACAAGCATGAAGAATGCGTCATAGAAGGTTTGCGAAGTGTCCATGAAGTATTGAAAATTAAAACATATTTGAGGGCTTGTATGTACGTTACTGATACAAGAACAGCACGTTGTTCCTAAACTAGTGTTAAGCTCATGTTCAAGGGTATAATATGATACTTAAGTATAAACAGGAACATGTGTACCGTGGTTGCATACCCAAAAGTGCCAACAATGCATAACCCTGCTCCGAGTACTAGAGAGCGAAAAACATGAGATAGTAGTAAACTTCATTTCCGTGGCTGGAAGTGAAAAACACAAGTACAGTAATATAACCATACCTTCATTACTAGAAGTGAAAAATACAAATACATTAAGGATCCTTGTTCCTTGTTGATACCGCATTATCCGAGATAATGAGTTTTCTATCACCATCTGTTCTATTTTAGATGCAATGTCAAGTGAGATAACGGGTATAATATCATATGATCAATTACAGTAATCGAGAATGGTACCAGGTTACAGTGTCATGAACATATAATCAGGCCCAATGAGTTTTATGGGCATGCATAGTGATCGTGAGCAGTGACTGTATGCATTAACCGACATGTATAATGAAGCATTAACAAGTGCAACATCATTTATAAGAAATCAGTGTCATAAGTATAAATATCGTATGCATGGTCATAAGTATAAATATCGTATGCATGGAAATAACTATAACCAATGCAATATCATGATGTAATAATGTATCGATACTCTTGGTTGGAATAGTTTGTTTTGTCGGAATACATTTTGTATATCACAATATGAGAGACAGAGTCTCAGTGTCTAACCCTAAAGATGGCATAATCATGTGTTAATCCGTGTAATCGTGAATTAGGCCTATGTTTAAGGGACAATAACTACAATTTTCATGCCAACCGAGCCCAATATCATCATCATCATTTGGACATAAACTGAAATTATCAAGGCTGCCAACATAATCAATGGAGTAACACTAGTTTGGCCTAAAGCACAACTACAAGAGATTAACTAAAATGATCAATTATACCGTATAATTATATATGCATGTATACATATATACCTCAGATTACATCTCCGTATATTACCATAATTTGTTTATTTTTCACCATGTATAATTTTTTCAGAGATGAAAATCATCAAATCATATAGCATATCCCATAACTCAATTCATGTGTGCAACAAAATCAAAACACAAGAACGGATCATCAGGTTATCCGAAGCATGAATAGAAATCAGCCAAGCCTTAGGAAGAGAAATAAGGCAAACTGAGGCCAACCAATAACTTTCAGCCAACCGCAGTCAAAGCGACATGGCAAACAGAGGCCTCCGCCAAATAAAATAACAAACCGATTTCCAAAGCCTCAAAGAGCCAACACGAATCGAGGTAGCTGCATGTAAAGAGAAACATGGCCAACAAATCAAACAACCACAGACAATCAACCATCAGCAAGTAATTGAACAAGGCCCCTAAAAATTCAAACAAATGCAAGTAAATGAAAAACCAGCATAGATTACAAATCAAACAACCCCAACATTCCATCACGATAAAGATTGCCCAAAATTCATCTCACAATGAAGCGAAAGCCACATTTATTAAGGCCAAAAAGAGGGTTAAGGGAGCCTATTTGTCATCGTGGAGCAAGAAGGACACAACGCTCCCACGAAGGGCAGTGCCACCTTACCGAAGAGCAGCTGCCACTCTTAGCACCAAACAGAACAACGGGGGAGGAAGGATGTGGATGTGGATGTGGATGTGGATGTGGATGTGGGGAGAGAGAGAGAGGGAGAGAGAGAGAGAGGGAGGGAATTTTATTAGATATAAGGTTTGGGGTGTAGGGTTTAAATAGGAAAAATGGAGATGGGTTACGATATGGGGATATGAAAGAGCGCAGTGATGCAGAGGAGAGGGGGAGGCGAAGGAGAAGAGAGTAGCCGATCACAACCAACACGAAATGCACAAGAGCAATGACCCTGTCGCCCGCTGCCTCGCACGAGACAAACGAAACGGAAAAGAAAAGAAATGAAAGAAGGAAAATGATGAGAGAGAGAGAGGGAAAGAGATATTTATTAGGAAAACGGGTAGGGTTTTGGGTTTCAAAATAAACTGGGTTGAGTTTTAAATGAGTTTGTGGGCTTGGGATTAAAATGAGCTCAGGAAAATACAAAAAAAAATACAGGAAAATTATCAAAAATCAAATTACTTATTTTGGAATTAAATTTCCAATTGAGAAATATTTTGTTATGAGAAATCTTTGAATCTGTTCAGGGTTATTACAAACAAACCTAGCTTTGAGGAGAGACCAGCGATCGGAGAAGCAAAAGAACTAAAAAGAGACTAACACCTTGCTAACACCAACAATAGGCTCAACAATATCAGGCTCACTAATAGCAAACTTGTCAACAGAAGATTTGGTATATGGATGATAAAACTCCACTTCTTCCCGATCATCACAATCCAAATGATAATTTTCAACTCTTTTATTCAAAAAAGTTTTTAAAGTAATAATGGTAATTTTCAGAAAACTAAAACTATCTTGATGTTTCACTGATTTCTCAAATTACTGTTATGAACTTTGAAAACAATAGAAAATTATATTAAACTTCACTTTTTCTAAATTTAATCCTTTTAAGTCGTTACAAGATAAATGAAGTTTTTTGAAATATTGTTCAAAGATTGAAGTGATTTTCTGAGACTTATAAAAACATTATAGGAAGTAATTTGAGCGTGTTTAGAAAGATTGAGGCAAATTTGACGTTAGTGGATTAATTTGGGAAAAGTAAATTTGATGATGCTTTTCTATTATTTTCAAAGTTCAAGGTAGTTTTTTGGAAAACAGTGAAACATAAAGGTAGTTTTTTTTTGAAAATTAACCTAGTAATAAATTAATGCTTCTTTTTTATTTTTCAAGACAGAGTATGTGTTTTTGTTGGTTTGGAGTGATTTAGTCATTGATTATCAAACTTTATCAAATAGAGCATGCCTTTCTTTAGTTTGATTGACATGAATCTTGCTATGTGGGACAGGTTCAAGATGTGGTTCTTTTGGATGAAGAAGCAGAACCCAAACCAGCACTGAGAGACACTTCTGCTGATTGGTGATTCAACGTTTCAATGAAAAACTAGTTTCTTTGCAGATAATTTATTCTCTTGTATTACATTGTTGAAATTGTGTTTTCATATGATTGAGTATCTGCCTTTTTTTAGGAAGGAGGTTAGGATCTATTACCCATCAAGGTGTGTCCTCCTGTGAACTGATGGAAAATGTGCAATAATGATCTCTACTAGCCCGAATTCCTATGTCAAACTGAACATAATTTGTTTTTACCTTTGCCAGAAAAGATCCAGAATCCATTGAACTTTCTCACAAAGACATTAAATGCTTGGATCCTGAACAGTATTTGACATCACCTATAATGAACTTTTATATAAGGTAAGGACTGATTTCCTTTCTGCCCTTGAAGTTTTTTATATTGTTTTATGTAGTTAGTTCATTTGTTATGGATACTTTCTTTTGTTAATGATAAGTGCATGGACCTGTGAGTGTACATGGCTATATGACTTTTCACCTACTATCATGGTTAGATTACTACCCAAAATATTCCCAACCTTTATTTTCTGGTATTGACAAATGAATGCACCAATCAGAGCCCACTTTTCTGTTATTCATTGTGTTGGCATGAGTTTCCAAAATGTCAGCCAAATGTAAAGAACATCGCCTGCACTGTCCTTTCTTCCACTCCTTTTCCCCCTCAAACCTTTTGAACAAATGAAGTTCACAATGAGTGTCTGCAGTTGTTTGGACTGGCTGGAGCACTAACAACCTCCAAGGCATACGACTTACATGTTTCCATAATCTCTAGAGGTGTGCCACAAGCATGTTAGTATGTTTGGGTATCTGCCAATGATTAGTTTCTTCGCATGGAATAGTGGCCCGGAACTTTGAGCAAGGGAATTTTACTCATTGAATAACACACCAGTATTCCAAATCTTGACATGGTCATCATTTCAACCTCTATTGGGCTTCTCACATCTGTAACAACCTTATGGAGTAATAGGATACTGAACTCTCACATCCAGTTGTTCTATTGAGAGGAGTTGTTCTTTCAGTGGTAGAGCTGTACAGTCATGTTCTAGCATTTGTTGAGTTGGGTTTTAATGGTTCTTCTTCCCATGTAGGAGCTTATTTGCATTCAGATTTCGATGCATATGGGCTTGACATTGAAATTTCTAGACTGCAAGTAATTTCCTAAATGTAGCTTAGACACTTCTATTTCTTCCAACCCCAGATGAAGTACTGTCTTTTTGACCAAATGTTAGGAAGTATCCCTCACATATAGATCAGTACTTCCTCAGCATCCGATAGCTGTTTTAATTCTGTTGCCAAGTACAGCCTGCTAGCTAGCTTGAATATAGATCAGTACAGCCTGCTAGCTTGAATATAACCGCCAGATATCAAAGATTGTAATAGCAGAAATGTACATGACACCTCCGCAGCATATCATTTATACTTCACATCGAGAAGCAGCAGGATCGTACACTGTCTGTCCCAATTAATTTGAAATCACCACCTCTATCCATAAAGTTAGCTAAGGTGATTTTGACAGAAGTATCTGTTTCAGAACCAGATTGCTTTCCCCAAGTTGCTAGACCACCCTTGCCAGCATGAGTCTGTTTTCCGCACTGTATGTATATCATATCATGACTTTATGGAACAAGCTGTTATCTCTTTCCTTTGGATATGCATTTTGCAAAAGAAATACCTGATCCATGACTCTCAAGCTGTCCTTTTATTATTTTTTGATGGTAGGAAGTTTTGGACATTGATCTGTTGATGCATGCTGTGTCAGGATTTAACTTTGTTTCTTTTCATTGGCAGGTATCTTCAAAAACCAGGATCCAGAGTGGGCCGTCCAATAGGCGAGTATCATTTTTTTAACACATATTTCTTCAGCAAACTTCATGAAGCTGTTTCATGCAAGGTATTGGTATATATCAACTTGAAATAAGATTAAATTTATTTGTCAAAAACTAACAGCATACAATGCATCAAAATAGTAATTTCATTTTGAATTCTGAGATGGTGTATTGATTAATTTTGTTCTTTGTCAATAAAATCAACAATGTAACTCACTGCATGATGGTTAGTTTTAACCTTTGGTTGTCTTCCACTCATCGATTTAATTTAAAAAATGATTAACTGTTCATAACTGCAATCACTTGCTCTAGTATTGTCATAGCTTAAGCATTTTCATGTTCTAATAATCATTTTTGTTTCTTGCTGTGTCATTTGTTTTATTCTTTTTAAATTTCCACCAACAGACTGTTGCTGAAATGCATGTTTCGATGTTGTGTCCAACCCCTCATTGCCATCATGTTTATGCTCATTGATTTGTGTTCTGATATTGCCAAGTTTTGGCATGCTGAATATATTAGGGATTCTGGTGTGCAAGTTTGATCTCTCACTCTTTCTTTTTCCCCCTAATTTTAACTAATATATAAAAACATATTGCTGTTAGTATACAGATAAATTGCTAGAGATGGTATATTTGTTTTGTTGGTTACTTAGTTAGCAAGGATGTAGGTGCTTTGTTCTAATTCTTTCTTTCTAGAAACTTATATAAGCTCATTTTTAGTATAGTCCTAACTGGTGCTCATCATCTCATTGAAATCCAACTACAAGTGTATAGTACAGATAGATGCTACTCAAGTAACATCAAGGTAGCAAGATCAAGGAAGAGGTGGTTGATCAAGCAGGATGGTGGGAGTGGAGAATGCTTCAGGCATGTTTTTGTCATCATAGAATCCTTATAAAATTGAAGGAAGACTCTATTAGATGGCTCGAAGATCAGAGATGCTTTATGGGTCAGAATATTGGCCAGTTAATTAAAAACATTTCCAAACTTGAGCGCACTGGCAATGAGAATGTTGAGATTGATAAGGGGTGATGCACTAAGTGATAGGTTGGCCAATGAGTGGAGTCATGAGAAGTTAGAAGGTACTCCTGTTGATAATAAAATGAATGCGAATGAATTGAGATATTTGGGGCCAGTTCAACAGAGGCCGATAAGTGTGCCAATTAGGAGAAGTGATTTTAGCATAGTTTATGGAGCAATGCGGACTAGAGGTAGGTCTAAACAAATTTAGATGGATGCAATTAAAAAGGACATGACTCATATGATCAATGTTCTAAAACAAGTTATATGCAGTCGCATATGCGACCGCATATAAGGAGGCAGCCTTTGGCTGCATGAAAATTAGATATGCGGCTGAATTATGCAGTCGGCTGCATAATCAGCCGTAGAAATGTTATGTGCCCGCATATGCGAATATGAGTGCGCATAATTAGCAACGAAAAAATCCCAATCCGTTAAGAAACCCGATCAGTTAAGCATAAAAATCTGTTGTTTTAATTTCAAAGTACTTGTTTTAACATGCTTTTGATTTGGACGTAAAACTAAATATTTATGTTTTATGTGTAGATTGCTTTAGATGTTAGAATTTAGCTATTTTATGTATTGATCCTTTTGATGGTGCTGATATTTTAGTATGAATTAATCCATATTTTTAAAAGTTGATATGATTTTTTCCATGTTCATATCGTTTAAGATTTTTTTTAATTTAATATACACACACATAATCTTATTGCTTATATATTTACTAAATATTCATTTTCGCATAAACCGCATAATCGGCCGTATCATCCTATGCCATCTGATAGGAATCAAGCAAATTTGAAATTAAATTGAAGAAAAACACGATTAAAAGATAACTTTGGCTACAATTCTAGGGGTAACCACCCTTTCAAGACGCTAATAAGCGAGGACGTCTGCACTTTCCTAAGAACTCTCTCAAGAACAACTCAATAATCAAGCATAAAGAATTATGACAGCTAGCCATAGCTTAAGAATTAAACCTCCTCCCTAAACAATTACAAGTTTGCCTTTAAAATATCACTAAAGAGAAAGGGTCGAAATGCACCTAGCGGTTGCGGTCTCCTTGTGTGTGCGGCTCTTTTGCGGGTGCCTGTTGCTCTTCGCGGGTGGCCCGGGTCCACCTCCTTTGGTAGGTGCAGAGCCCACCACTACCCCAAAGAGCCACCTTGTCCTCAAGGTGGAAGTCTGGGAATTGCTGCACCATCTCGTCCATGGACTCCCACGTGCTCTCGTGTTCTGGCAACCCTTTCCACTGCAGCAGAACCTCGCACTCTCCCGCGCTTCCTCTACGGACTCCCTTCAGCGCCTCAGGCTCCAACCTCATCTCCATGTCATCTGTCAACGTCTCCGGAAATGTGGGCGAAGGTGTGTGGTCTCCGATAATCTGGCGCAGCTGTGACACATGGAATACCGGATGGATAGTAGATCCTGGGGGTAATCGCAACCTGTAAACAACTGGTCCTACCCTTGCATCGACCTCGAATGGTCGAAAATATCTCGACGCTAACTTCTCATTCCTCCTGTGGGCCAAGGATCTCTGTCTGTAGGGTCTCAGCTTCAAATACACCATATCCCCAACTGCAGACTGCACGTTTCTGCGGTGAAGGTCCTTCTCGTTTTCATAACCCGCTGAGCTCTAGCCAGATGTAGCTTCAGCTCCTTCAAGATCTGATCCCTCTCTGACAGGTACTTCTCCACATCTGATACTTGTGTCGTCTCTTGCTCATAGTGCAGTAAATGTGGGAGATCATGACCATACACGATACTGAAAGGTGTCGTCTGAGCTGCAGTATGATAGGATGTATTATACCAGTACTCCGCCCATACCAGCCAACGAGCACTCCTTGGGATTTTCTGAAATAAAACATCGCGGATAAGTTTCCACACTCCTGTTGACGACCTCCGTCTGGCCATCTGTCTGCGGGTGGTAGGCTGTGCTCCGTCGCAACACTGTACCTGAAGTCTGAAAAGCTCCTGCTAGAACCTGCTCAGGAACACCTTGTCCATATCAGATACAAAAGACTTTGGGGGCCCATGTAAGCGAATGGTCTCTCTCACAAATACCTCTGGCCTCTCTCACAAATACCTCCGCCACCGACACTGCGCTGTAAGGATGTCGAAGGGGTATAAAGTGTGCATATTTGCTGAGGCGGTCTACTACAACAAATATGACGGTAAATCCTTCCAAATTCGGCAGTCCATCAATAAAATCCATGGAAAGGTCCTCCCACACATGATCGGACAAAGACAGCGGCTGTAATAATCCCCCCGGAGCCATCGTCTGGTACTTGTGACGCTGACAAACGTCACACTCTGCAACCATCCTGCTTCATCCTTCTTCATTCCCTTCCAGTAGACCTCCCTCGCCAGTCGCTGGTAAGTCTTGAGGACCCCAGAATGTCCTCCGACGGCGCTGCTGTGGAACTCCTGGAGTATGGTCGGTATATATGTCGAAGTCCTCGGCAGAACCAATCGCCCCCAATGTAGCAGTCGTCTCTCCAGAATAGCATAACCGGGGTACTCTGTAGATCCTTGCAATAGTGCCGCCCGTATGCCTGCCAAGTCCTGGTCATGCTTAACCTCTTGCTGCAGTGTCTCCCAGTCCTGTAGCACTGAAACTGCCAGTGCCGCCAACTCCACCACCTCCTCTCGCCGTGAAAGGGCGTCCACCGCCTTGTTCTCTAGTTCGAGGCGATACTCAATCTCAAACATGTATTCCATCAGCTTCTGCAGCCATTTCTGATGCTCCTCTGCTACCATGTGCTGCTCTAAAAGGTACCTGAGACTCCTCTGATCCATGCACACCAGGAAACTCCTCTTCAACAGATATGGTCTCCACTTTTGGATAGACAGGACAATGGCCATCAACTCCCTCTCGTAGACAGACCGCAGTCTGGCTCTAGCGGTCAACATCTGACTGTAATACGCTATGTGCCTCTGATCCTGCATCAGTACTGCTCCCAGTCCATGTCCTGATGCATCCGCCTCTACCATGAAGGTCTGGAGAAGTCTGGCAACGCCAAAACTGACACGGTGGTCATGGACTTCTTCAAGGCCTCAAATGATGTAGTCTACTCCTCTCCCAAATGAACTGGTCCTTCTTAAGTAGCTCGGTCAGTGGCCATGCAATAGTCTCGTATCCCTGTACAAATCGGCGGTAGTACCCTGTCAAGTCCATGAATCCCCGCAGCCCCCTAAGGGTGGTGGGACGCGGCCAGTCTAACATCGCCGTAATCTTCAATCTGTCCGCTGCCACCCCGTCTGCAGATACCATATGCCCTAGATACTTCACTTGTGACTGTCCTAATAAGCACTTCTTTCTGTTCACGTACAACTGATGGTACTGCAGTTCCTGGAACACGGCCTGCAGGTGGTCCAAGTGCTTATTCAAGGTACGACTGTACACCAATATATCATCGAAGAAAACTAGTACAAATTGTCTCAGGTAAGGGCAGAATATCTTGTTCATTAAGGCCTGGAAAGTAGCTGGTGCATTAGTCAAGCCGAAAGGTATGGCTAGAAACTCGTAGTGGTCCCATGCATCCTGAACGTCGTCTTGGGCACATCCTCCCGTCGCATCATAATCTGGTGGTAGCCCGACTTGAGATCTATCTTGGTGAATAGGGCTGCCCCGTACAACTCGTCCAAAGCTCATCAATAACTGGTATGGGGAACTTATCTGGCACTGTCTCCTTGTTCAAGGCCCTGTAGTCCACACAGAAGCGCCAGCTCCTATCCTTCTTCTTCACTAACAGCACTAGACTGTAAAAGGGACTCACACTAGGCTGTATTACTCCCGCCTGCACCATCTCTGCCACCATCCGCTCAATCTCATTCTTCTGATGTTGGGGGTAACGGTATGGCCTCACGCTGATGGAGGACACTCCCTCCCGCAGTACTATGGTGTGCTCGTGATCCCTCGGCGGTGGGAGACTACGGGGCTCCTGAAAGACCTCCTCGAACTGCCTTATCAGCTACTGTACCTCTTCTGGAATGGGTTACACTCCACTAGCATCAGCGCCTCTCTCCCGACAATAAATATAACTCCACTAAATATCCCCCGCCCTTTGTCTGAATGGTCCTCACCATGGTCTTCAGTGAGACCAATATTCTGCATAGGCTGGGGTCCCTCTGTAATGTGACTGCTCTCTCCTCCTGAAACTCCATCCTGAGCAGTTTTCAATTCACAGTCATCTCCCCCAACGTCTATAGCTACGTCATTTCCAGGATGACGTCAGTGCTCCCCAAGTCTAGAGGCAAAAAGTTTGCTATCACCTGCACCACCTGTAATGTCAGCACTAGTCCTTTGCAAACTCTCTGGCTGCTCTCTTTCTTTTCCGTCCCCATCATGACATTGAAGCTGACACAGTCTATCAGCTGAAGCTCATGCTGGGCCATCACTCTCCTGCAAATGAAATTGTGGATCGCCTCACTGTCGATGAGTGCTGTTACCTCCTAGTCGCCGATATGCCCACTCAGCTTCATGGTATGGTTCGGTGTGAACCCCACCACGGAGTTGAGGGAAACCTCTGTCACATCTAGCTGGTGGCCCTCAGGCTCCTCTACCTCAGCGGTCTCGTCCTCAACCTCAGTCCCGTCATCCTCATCCTCATCCTCAAGCAGCAGTATCTGGAGCTTGCACCCCGTACATCTGTGGCCTGGTGTGAACCGCTCGTCGCATCTAAAGCATAGGCCCTTCTGCCGCTTCTCCCTCATCTCTGTGTCTGTCATCCGCCTGAACTGCCCTCCAGCCTGTGGTGCACTACTCTTCTCCCCATTCTTCTCCCTGGTGGCAGGATCTACTCCCGTAGTGGCCCTCTGCTGCCCTCCTGGCGCTGTCTGACTATGGAAAACTGGTCCAGTCCAACCACCCTTCGCCTTCCTCTCCATCTGTCAATTCTCTGCCATCTGAGCGTACTCCATGGCCTCCATCAGACTCTGAGGCTTCTGCATGCGCACCGCTGCCCGAATAGTGGCCTTCAACCCCCTCATGAAGGTGCTTTCCATCATCTCATCTGTCATCATATGCACCTGTCCTGGTAGGGCCTCGAACCTCTCTAGGTAGTCTCTCATCATGCCCTTCTGCCTGAGCGATAACAGCTGCTCCTGCACGTTCCCCAAGTGGGGGTTCCTGAACCTCTCCACCATTTGATCCCTGATCTCCTCCCACGAGCGAAAAGGACGCCTCACATCTTTCCACTGAAACCAAGTAAGGGCCTTCCCATCCAGACAGATACCTGCTACCTCCAGTTTCTGCTCATCCGTCATGCGAGAGACTCTAAAAATCCCTCCGCTCTATAGATCCACGACTTCGGGTCCACCTCATCGAATACATGCATCTTCAACTTACGCGGTCTGTCCATATTGAATCCACCCTGGTCCCCTCCTCAGTTATGTCTAGGCTGGTGGTAGTGCTACTACCTCTCCTGGTGCCGCTCATAGCCCTCACGTCGGCCTCCCCTATAGAAACCGTGGTCCCCCCTTAGGCCGCCTCATTGGTCCCCATGTCCACCCTATCCGTCGCCTCCAAACCCGCCCCCTGCCCCTCCTGGAAGTCTCTGTAACCTCCAACATGTCTCCGGTGCGTCCTTCATAGTGGTGTGGTGGGGATTTCCACCTGTCATCGCCAAATCGAGGGTCGGGAGGGCCCCGATACCCCTCGCCATCATCTCGGTGCTCCTGGAAGTCCACAGGATCAAATTCTTCCTCGAAATCACGCGTCGCGTCCTCCAGATTGGGCCAGTCGTCACGAAAAGGTTGAAACCCATCATCTTGTGCATCGAAACCCTCTCACGGGGGTTCCCTGTGATCTGCGGGGCCGCGGCGGGCCTGATTAGGGCACATCGGTCTTGGTTGCTGTCCGTCGGGGCCTCGGCGGCCCCCCCACTGGTCGGCAGGGGTCGCTGGGGGCCCGGGGCCCTTTGCCGGCCCCGGGCGAAGCCGGGGGTGCGCCAACCCCGGATGACAGTCCTAGGGGCCCGCGGGGCCCGGAGGGAGTTCCTGCGGCCCCCCAAGCCCGCGTGCCCATTTAGGGTGGCTAGGGCCGCCCCCCCTCTTTTCCTCCGCCTTCTGTCGCACCTCTTCGCGATAGTCCACCTTCCATGCTCCCCATCTTCCTCCACGTCGTGACGGCTTCCGCATCAAAAGGCTCCATCTTTTCCTTTCCATTGACCAAAGGTGGCGTCTTTCCCGTTGATTTAGGGTTTTCCTATCATTTTCCATCCTTTCCCGCGTTGGTCGTCAATTGAAAAATCAATTGCACGAATTGTTCATCTTGTTTCTCTTGTCTCGTCGTCAATTTTTCGATGGAAGCCGTCAACTTTGACATGAATTCATCGTTCCAGCCAAGGATTTTTTTATCCTGTCGATTTCACTAGTAAATTTCGCCTCCAAAATCTCGAACTAGTCTTGTGATCTTGTCGAAGCCGCCATGGATCGTCACGTGCTCTGATACCAAATTGATAGGAATCAAGCAAATCTAAAATTATATTGAAGAAAAACACGATAAAAAGATAGATTTGGCTACAATTCTAGGGGTAACCACCCTCCCAAGATGCCAATAAGCGAGGACGTCCGCACTCTCCTAACAACTCTCTCAAGAACAACTCAATAATCAAGCATAAAGAATTATGATGGCTAGCACTAGCTTAAGAATTAAACTCCCTCGCTAAACTACAAGTTTGCCATTAAAATATCAATAGAGAGAAAGGGTCGAAAACACCCCTAGGGTTGCGGTCTCCTTGCGCGCGTGGCTCTTGCGCGGGTGCCTGCTGCTCTTCGCGGGCGGCCCGGGTCCGCCTTCTTTGGTAGGTGCAGAGCCCACCACGCTCCTAGACCGCGTGCATAATGAAACCATCTTTTATAAGACTGCATATGATGTGTTATATGTAAATGTGGAGATGATCCTTAAAGAGTGACTGGAATCATAGGATTAATGTAGCTAACTCCACATTGAGACAGAGGTTGTCATTTTAATCATGCTTAGAGTCCCAAGCATGATTCTTCATAATCATATGCTTTTGCTGCTAATTGCCATAACTCATAGGAATAATAATACTATATTATTGTTATATGTGAGTAGCAGTTGGGCGAATCCTTCTCAAGCATATCTGACATGTTTGATTTTTTCATTGTAATTACATTAAGGACACTATATTAGTTCAGCATGCATAAAATGCGTTTATGTTTTCGAGTCTTGCATCCGGGTCTTTCTTTTTGCAATGCTGTTTGTCTTCCCGAGAGACCCCCACCCACACATGCACACACACAGGATACCGCCACAGAAAAAGTTGCATACCTATTATCTTCCAATTTGATAGACTGTTTTTCTTTGTGCAAAATGCAGGGTGATAAGGATTCACAGTTCTTGAAATTGAGGCGATGGTGGAAAGGTGTTGATATTTTTCGGAAGGCATACATCTTTTTGCCGATTCACGGAGAGTAGGTTACCTGTTCATTGTTTTATCTCTACTACTATAATGGAAATCGCCGCAATCCCTCTCTCTTTGGGATGCTAGTAACTAATACACTATCATCCTTTGGATCAAGTTTATCATATAAAAAAATACAGAACAAAAATGTTTGGAATAAAAATATGAAGGATTTCAATTTTCATACACATGAAAATCATATGAAATGATATTCAGCTACCCAATTTACGATATTACATGCTCTCTATAATAAGCTTCATTCTCAATGACATGTCTACATTAAATAAGTAAAAAATGGTAAACCAGGCCTTTTAAATATATAACATTAAACCAAAATTTCTTTAATTTTATGTGACTTTTCAATTTCATTTCTTTGTCCATTTGCATGTGGCCAGAAAATCTAGCGTTGTCTATTGGAAATTATGCAAGTGATGTCTTCATATAAGTTCCAAATATTCAATTATATGTTGTCATAGGTTGATGTTTTCTTGCCAATTCTTTCTAGCACTTACTTTTGAATAGTTGGTTAGATACTTACATGCAGAACTAAGTTTTCACTATGATTGAAATGAATTATTTCCTTTCCATGGTGCTTTAAGCTTTAATCTCTTTTTATAATGTTGACATACAAGATTCTACATTGAGGTCACACATGATCTAGCTAAAATATAAATATTAAGCATGTGTGGCATTAAGCTAAAATCAATGTATCGGCTATACCCCCTTTCAGTCTCTACGGGATATCTAATATTCTTCAAGAAAATTTTCAGTGATGGCAAGATTATTAAATTGTGTAATTGTCGAATATGATTTCTTGTTAGTAGGATGTGGGATCTTTAACATATTCTAACATAATTTGAATAAAGGCTTGTGCCGAGCGATTTCTTCCTCACGTTGTAACTTGATGCGTAGGATGTGAGATAGTCGTAAAGATATCCATGATATCTACAACTTTGCCTTTGTGGATGTTTTCTTTAAGTACTGTAGATGTGCGCATTGCCTCTTTCTATTAATAATCCTAATATCTTAAAAACCAGGCATCATGTCATACTACCAATCGTTGGCATCCACGATGGATCAATTTTCTGAATTTACCCTTTTCAGTTATTAGCCATAGTATTCTTGCAATTTTATTTGATGTTAATTATGCTTTTATGTGGCCAGCTTGCACTGGAGTTTGGTAATTATCTGCATTCCTGCAAAGGAAGATGAATCAGGCCCTATTGTACTTCATTTAGACTCATTGGAGATCCATTCCAGTGGTGCAATTCTTGATATTGTATGTTGGTAAGATACCTGACACTATTATTCTTATTGATGCGATGATATACCAAATAATTTATCCCTTTGTGTATTCTTTAACTAGTTGTAAGTTATAATTTCCAGCAACTTGAAATTCATCCTTTCGAAGACGAAAGATCTGTTTTCTTCCATGTTAGATCTGTTTATAATTATTGTTGATATGTTTGTTTAACTAAGTTATTCATAACCAAAGGTTTTTTGCATAATAATACAATTAGTATTGTTATTTTTCATCCAAACTCCTAAACGACCCCATATCTTTGAAATAATTATGTTTACATAGGAATACATATTAGTTGCTATTAAGTTTGAGAAAAAATTAGGGTCATTACATTTTCAGTATTATAAGACTATATAACAAAGATATGTGCCATCATCATAAACAAAGCCTGCATTCCGAGTCCTTGGGGATCAGCTACATGAATCTCTAACCTCAGTTTGGCTCTTTTAAGGCCATTTCCTCTATTTACTGTTATATCCTACTGTACGGTTTAGTTCTACTAGTTTCCTAGTTAACATCTTATTGTTTCATGGCTTTACCTAGTCCAGGATAAAGGAGGGTTGTCTTGGGTAGCAAACAACAGAAAACTTAGACTCAGATCTCTATGAAACAAATCCTATTAGTATATGATTATAGTTGAGAAAATCATTCTGTTCTTTATCTCTAGAGTGTCTATACTGGTCAACTTTTCTTCATTTTATTTTTTAAAAATTTATCTGGGCATATCAGGAAATTTCCTCAAGTACGGGAAATTCAAATTACAAATGGCATTTTAGTTGAGTAAGCTTGGCCTTAATTGATGAAAACTTTCATATATTTTCATTACATATTTGTTAGTTATTTTTAATGAAACTCTCCATTAATTGCATCTTCCTCAGGACCATGTTTTAATTAGTTCAGTGCAAAAGAACATTAAATGCTACAATTTTATGTTCTTTTATGAGTTTGACTGTTCCTTATGGAACTTGTCCTAAGCAACTGGCACTTTGTACTGTAGCTATCTGAAAGAAGAATGGAACTACATGAATAAAAATGGCCCTCCTCCAGATCTTCCCATTGCAGCAAGCATATGGAATAATCTACCTAGTACGATCAAGAAGAGACAATTAACGGTAAAATTTCTCTATTCATATGCATTTGTGCATTGTTGCTTTAATTATCTTCTAAAAAGTAATTGTGCTGTTTAACTTCTGCTCACATGGCACGACATCATGCAACCTTCAATCTGCATGGTAGCAAAAAAAGAACTAAAACTGTTGCTTCTCAGTTGGTTTAAGTTTCTGTTCCCTATTTGATTACCGCTTGCAATACCAATTTGGTCCTACAATGGTGCGCACAACCTGTTCTATTCTAGAAATACCTCCTCGATATTGGAAAAAGAAGTCAGCATAAAAGTTACCCTAATAATGTAGTGAGTGCATTAGTTTCTGAAAGTTTCTTTAAACCCAATTCATGTTGCACCATCGGGTATAATTTTTTGTTGGGTTATTAGTTAAATGCTTCTCTGGCTCTTCATGAAAAATGAATGACTCATGGGTTGCACATAGAAAGCTGATGGCTGACATAGGTGGGTGGTAATGACATGAATCTTTGTAGAAATGGCCCAAACCCACAAAACTATACATGAGTCCAGCCCATTGTGCCAACGGTCAAGCTGGCACATGTGGATCCAAGCTGCACAAGTATCGATTATCGAGTGATCCCAAGTCAACCTGCCTTGCTCATTTGCCAACCGAGTTGATTGCTAGTGTAGGTTGTTCGGATGCTTAAAGAAATCAAGGATTTAGTCATTTAGCTGAGTAGCGCTATGTTGACCTTATTATCAATCGTTGCGTGCCATAGAACTTTTGATTGATATAATTGATTATGAGGATTTAGGTTTCAGCGGAAGTGAAAACATCGGGAGCTTGGAATTCAAAATTGAATCTCGAGCAGTGCACTTACAGGTTGACACACAAACCATCAAGGTAACTAAAGTGATATGCAAGTATTCCAGTCTTATATTCAAGTTGGTCAGACGCTTAGAGCCGCACCTGCCCATTTGCATCCTTTTTTTCCCGTCTCAATTGATGCTCATTTTGAATCTGTGATCTATCTTTAAGCTAGCTGTTCCTTGACTACTGATCTATGATGTCTATTTGTCCAAAATAAACTTGAACTATTTCATCCAATTCTCCTCAGTTGAGGGTAACTTAAACATATTATGAATGTACTCATCTTTTATCATAGAATCACCCAATATTCCAACGCATACAGCACATCCCGTTGGATAACCTTTTATAAATGTTTCCCTTAAATGTTTCTTGTAGTTCGATTGTGCATGCTGATATCTGTTTCATCGACCAGGTACCCCAGCAGAAGAACGAGTACGACTGTGGCCTTTTTGTTCTTTACTTCATGGAACGATTTATTGATGAGGCACCAGAGAGACTCAAAATGAAAGATCTTGCCAAGGTAAGGGGAATTAAATCAATATCAAAATGCCATTTAATTCCAATAATTCTATTTAAGACTTGCGCTGATATAATATCCATTAGATCCGGATACCTAATAGAGAATAATGGGTATCATATGACATAGGAGGCATCTCCTCATATACAATACAAAAAAAGTGGGGGTGATGCAATCCCATGTGAGCTTGTACTTGTTGTACCACCCCACCTTTTGTGTCTTGGTATATAAGGAGATGCCTCCCATGTCATATTATACCCATTATTCTCTACCTAATAATGCACTTTCTGAACCTCTCATCTTCTGGTAGTTTGGCAACAAGTGGTTCAAGTCTGAAAAAGCATCGGGCTTGAGAGAGAGAATAAGGGCTCTCCTCAACGAAGAATTTGAGAACGCTAGATTAGGACTCGAATCACCATCATCCTCTTGTAGCTCTCCTGAAGATGATGTACATCAGTTGATCGAAATCTGAAGAAAAACGATGGGGCATGCCCGTGGCCTTCTCTTTTGCTCCCTTCTTTGAGTGCACATGTGGCGATCTGTTTGAGCAGAGCTAGCGGTGGTAACCTAATGTCGATAGATTGACTGTGATATCTGTTTTCTTTTTTTAACTTGAAGGGGAGCTCCGAGTGATGGTAGCATTTGCTGCTTAAAAGAATTTTTTGAGATGAGATTGGGACTGCCTTTTGTTGGTGTCCCAACTCAATCAGATGTACAGAAACTGACAGGATCAACAGAAATATGAATGCAGTTTTGAAATCCGTAATTTGTTGTGTTATTTCTTGATATTCTTCGTATGCTTCCTCTGCTTTGGGTTGGTTGTCGGTACACTTGAATCTTGCAGACAATGCTAGTTGTAATTAGAGAAGTGTAAATGGTGAAAAATAAAATAAAATTCTAACCCTACAGCCACAAAGATCAATCTGCATAAAATATAATTTTGAAGGCATAAAATAAATGTTCCGCTTTGCAGGAATATTTTTATCCAAGTAAATATTAGGTTGGTATGAGATAATAATTCATCCAAGTAAATAAGCCTTATTAGTAATGATTACCATGAGGTCCAGTCTCTTTGTCAAAACTATATCGTTAGGATTGCCTAAAGTAGGGTAAACTATCAAACTCCGTTAGCATATATATACATTAATCTTATCGTATTCAAGCTATATTGTATCGGCTATTATAGTATCTTCGTAACAAGTCACAGGGAAGTTTTTCTAGTCATCAAGAATAACTCTTTTCAACCGATCTAGTAGCATCTCGAAGTAACTGCCATCCCTCGCTCAGGTTTGGATATGAAGAAATTTTATCATGAGTAATAATATAGTGGACTCCTCGTATCCCTCGTATAAACTTTGACGTATTATCTTTAACTTATTTCATGAACCATTCTACTTCTCTCAAGCTAACATGTAATGTCAGGACCCGTGTAGTCATTGGCTGCTCCTGATGCAACAAGGATATCTTCCAATATAGTATGCATGCAATCTATTCTACCCCCCATCATATTCACATTTGCATGAAAGAATATCTCCTCAAAATTAATAGCTTCGCCGTGGTGACTCCAAAATTTATAGTAACCATTGAATCCACAATCCACGAAGTGAATGTTCTAGGTATCCTTGATGAGAGAGATCAATATGATAGGAATTCTCAATCGTGATGCGAAACCACAACTTCATGATATTGCGTCGAAGCATATGATACATGGCCCATGTGGACAATTCAATTCAGATTCAGCATTCATAATCTCAATCAAATATATCTAAAAATATGTTTATTGAGGAGACTTTTTGCAACACTGTTGGTTTGTTTTGAAGCTATGGAAGTAGGATACATTACGATTGAATATTTCTTATTCTCAAGCAATTCAAATGTATCGACTGAAACACAATTGCTGAAAAAGCTCAACAATCTGTTAAGCTCAATATGGAAAGAGTGTTGAGGCATATGATTGTCCAAGGATCGACAAGAGCATGAACTATGGGCAAACCCTAGGTGATCGAGAATGAGAAGTCAATACCAATGTCTTAAATTTTCTTCGTCGATGGGCATGTATGAATAGGTTCTATAATAAGGTCAGATGCATGCACAGTTCAAAATTATAACAAAATTAGAAGCCATATCATTATACATTATCGGCAACCAATCAGACCTAGCCGAATTGTTGCATACACCTGCTGCATTTGTTTGGAATGAGGCTACAAACATTACGAGATAATATAGTTAATGACATATCACTTGGAGGGAAAGTTGTGATATTAGGTGGAGATATTAGTCTAGTTGTTCAATATGGCACAAAATCAGATGATATTGATGCATGTATTGTAAAATCTATTCAGTGCATTGATAACTCATAGATGAAATGGTTGTTCCTTGGGAAAATGAGATTTCATAGTTAATTTTTAAGCATAGTCTATCCTCTGAATTCTAACGAATGCAACAGAAAATGTATTACAGTATCATAGAGCTTTGCATTGACCATCACTAAATCTCGAGGACAAACTGTATCATATGTAGGTATCTACTAACTTTCGGCCCATGTTATTGGACATGGACAATTACATATTGTCCCATCTAGAGGAGGTTCCAAATCAACACCAAGACTATTGATTAAAGACGACTTTCTTGCAAACAGATATGATCCATACATGGAAATATTGTATATACGGATGTGCTAATAAATTCATTATGATCAGGATGAACGACGTTGAATGATAACAAATGTGGCAGATATAACGGCTAACTTTTGTAAACTAACCTCAACTTTTGCCTTTTTTTCATAAACATACATGATTTTTTGAAAAAAAACAACACAAAACTACCATGAACTGAACTTATGAAGTTTCAAAGAACTATCTTATAATGTGTATTGTAAAATTACGCTAAAACTTTGATTTGATTTCATAAAGGTAACATGAACTTGGGCCTGATTTCATAAAACTATTCTAAACTTTGAAAAAAAAAACAAAACTAACTGAAATTAGGTCATAATTAAGGATATATTTTTTGAAACTTCAAAAGTTTAGGGTAATTCTATGTGTTTTTGAAAGTTCAATATATTTTTATGAAAACAAGCCAGGTAGTTACAAATTTAGCCTATATATAAACTGTATATCTCTTCTTTACAGTTTCATTTTCAATGTTCCCTTTGTTATTTACATTTCATGTGATATTCTAAAAATGCTTTAATTATTAAAAATGCATGTGAAGCGTAATTTTTCCCCAATTTTTTCTTATTTTACAGGTTTAGATATGTATAAAAATGTATAATTGTAATGGTTTGATGTTCTTGTTTTTGAACAAGGTTTTTTATTCACTGTGAGCGAGACAAAAAGAAATGGAAGTACCAAAGAAGAGGAAGAGAGAAGAGCAAATTATATTCTCATTTTTTTTGCATCACTTTGATAAAATGTTTTCAAATTATAATCTGAATAGTTTAATGCTTTATTTTTAAGCTTTAATTACAATTTTTGTTTGCATAACCTAATCAAAACATTTAATCCTTGACTTAGCACAACATACATGATATCAAGGGTCTTTTCTTAATTCCAGCATTGTTGTTGATATTATCCCTAAAACGCATCGATATTATAAGTTTTGATGCCTAATAAATGAATATGACAGAGGAGGAGGATTTACAATTCGAGAATGAAGGAAAGATGTACAAAATGGTAACTACGAAGTTATCATCATAAGATGGCTTAACTTATGAAAACAAAAGCCAAGTTATCATCATAAGATGGCTTAATTTATGAAAACAAAATCCCATCAACAGGGTGTGAATTATATTGAATATATCTATAATCAAGCTAAAAAAAATAAAGAATCGACATTCTTCTTTTTAAAAATGCAAAAAAATACAAGCTTCTAATATTCATGGGCACATATGGTATATCATAAAAGTTTTGATTATTCATGTACAAGTTAAAGCTTCTAATAGAAGTAAAGATTCAGCAATGTTTTTGAAGAGAAAGCAACTAAATAATTAATTGCATAACAAGAAGACGATCTATACATAATCCTAACACTTAGAGATGTGCAAAACAGTCACTCATGTTTTATGTACGCCTAGGGACAACTAAAATGCAATGCCATCTCCCGTCATAGGGTAGGTAGGTGAATGTAGTTCAGATTCCATCAAGGTCCTTGATACCTGCGGAAGCACGGTAAGCATCCTTGCTGCTGATCAGGAGGGATCATACCGCCGCCCTTAGATGTGTCGATCGCCTCCAACATGGCCACCACCTCGTCCATCTCAGGCCGTCTGTCAGGGTTCGCATCCCAGCATCGTCTCATCACATTTGCAAGGGAGCTTGGACAGCAACGCGGTATTTCAGGCCTCAGGTTCTGCAGTTTACAAAGTCGTCGGGCACGCGTTTTATCTTAATAGCAGGTACATAATAAAAATTAGCAGACAGTATGTAGTGCACACTATTATGGATCCATGTGTTGGACTTGCATACAAACATAATATTTCTATTTTGAGTATGTTTTTTCAGAATTTGCTTTAAGTATATGTACATCGTGTCGTGTCGTACACATGCCCGTGTCAGTGTGTCTGTGCAACATAGGCAATCATAGAACTTCCATTAGGCCACAGCTTAGATCGTAGGAAGCCACTCCATAGCTAAGAATCTAGATTCCAAAGCCATCCTAGTTACCTGCCACCCCCACAACGGTTGATTCAGGTCTTGTTCTCATTTATACAAACGAGTTAAAAGAGAAGCCAATGAAACAAATTCATATTTAACTAGGCAGTTACTGTTGGGCCCAACCACGCTTGCTTATATCAAGTTTGAGGACACAAGTTACTCTTCAAATATCAAAAGGTGTTTCCAGAAGGGCAAATATATTAATGCTCTTGCATATAGCATTCTATCATGCAAAGAAAGAAAAAAAACAGCGCGGCGGAAGAGGCTTCTGCAAGTTTTAAACATCTTGCAGACGTTATAGCATGAGATAGACAATGACAGGGGACAACATGCAAGTGGATAATTTTCTCATCTCCCTCTGAAGTTAATCTGTGAAAAATCACTTTTAATGACATTGCAATCTTTCAATTGCATTTAAGTTTGTTGACTATGATTATCTTTTACTTGATGTTAAAGATTGTCAATCTCCCTTGTTGTTTAAGGCATTTTGCTACCCATGATTTGCAAGAAAGAAAACATCAAAGATAGATTAAGTCAAGAACCATGGGCACCTGTCGGACAACTGCAGATGTTATCTCTGAGAAGCTCAGGTCAGGATATGGCATGTCACAGCAGTATATCTCCCATAAGCAGATGCCGAAACTATAAACGTCGCACTTTCTGTTATAGGGGCTTCCATTGAGAACCTGAAATCAGTTTTCGCAATTGAGGAATTGCTCATGGCTGGAAGAGGGAGAAAAGTATCAAAGGATGTGACAGAAATATAGAATTTGAAACTTGGCTACATTGTACCATCAACAATGTTATCAGGTGAAAATGATACTTTAAACAATGTTCTTTATCAATCTAGCACGGGCCTGTTTGTATTCTTAATTCCTAATTGGGAAAGTTGAATATATGGGCCAGAGAGCGTTGTTTGCCACTGTGCCAGCTTTTTGTTGACAGAATCCAAAGGAGATCCCTTTGCTTATGTGATTTTGAGGCCGAGATTGTCGCCTAAGTGGTGCTGATGTGGCTCCAACCACATCATCGAATTTTCTTCACCACAACCCGTGGTTTTCACATGACAATCTACGGTTTTCACATGGATTGTGGTGGGGAAAATGAGCAAGCATGCCCAACATGTACAATTTACAGCAAAAATGTTTCTCTCTCTCTCTCTCTCACAATTAGTGGACCCATTCTCTACTTTTCACCATTCCACTTTCAACTTCCTTCTCTCAACTATTCAAACAAAAAAAACTTAATGGGACCGCAAAAACTTTTCTAGATTCTACTTTTCAACACACTTTCTAACCCAAACTAACAAGAAATTTTGTTCTTTAGAAAAAAACCATTTTCACCTCATCAAGATTCCACAACCCATAGTCCTACAGCCAAACATGCACTAAGTGCAAAGTGTTGTCAATTATCCCCTGGACAATCAACTGTGCAGGTTCGATGTGACATTATAATAGACTTTTGGAACAGAAAATACACAACACGTCGAATGATATCCTTGTGAGAAGCTATAAGCTTTTAGTCTTATAGATCCTAAACCCTTGATGGATGAGTAGGATTTGTTAGAATGTAATATATAAAATATTATGGTCTTATGTGTAAATTGTAAACTCTATAAATAATAAAGTATTGACATAGAGAGAACTAACACCAACATTTTCTCCAAATGTCCAATCTTTGATTTCTACATAGTATCAGAGCCTAATCACTAACCTTGATTCTAAATTCTATTCGGCTGTCGCCTTTAGTCTTATCTAGATTAATCTCTATCGCTATTTAACCTTGTCTATCTTCGTCATTTCCATCCCAAATCAATCTCAATCCAAACTCCTAGGTCTCACCATTGACAACCCCAATCCTCGACGACCTCTACCACAACTACTATTGTTGAGTATTGGACTTCTCCCTACTTGGTTTTGATGATGAACAAACATAAATACTTGCGACTAATCTGCTACTTGCAGTTAATCCATTACATAAGCCTATCATGAAGATCAATTAGCAATGAATGTCACTCAAAAATCAATCAAAGCTCATAAAGTCGATTGGATGATCGAAGATGAAGATAGAAGCTTCAAGAAGACTTCAAAATCATTCAATAGAAAGAAGAGATGCAAAAAAACAAATGTAATCTTTATATTCTCGTCTTCTTTCTTATTAATATGTAGCTTAGAAGTAGAATTATGTTGGAACACACACATCTTCCATTCTATCCTAGGAAAGCATAAGAACTCATTTCCAAGGCATCCAATTCTTAATTCTCAAGCATGTGCATTTTGGAGTTTTAACAGGGAATGCTGAACGATTTAATGCACTTGTCTCCATACAGGCGCCTGAGATTTATTCTCCAGTCGTCTGTTATGCACATACGTTTTCACTTGTTCTTTTGGGCTTTATGCTATAACTCTCATCAGGCGACTTTTGTATAATGTACATGCGCCTGTCCAGTAACAGACGCATGTGACTTGTTAGTCAGTCGCATGTCTCTCCTTGCCCAGAATTACCAAGTTTTGCAACTTTCGCACTTGCGTCTGCAGACGATGTAAGAAGGATTTACAGGCGCCTACTCATGACACAGTCGCATGTATATGCTTCCATAGTCGCCTGTCCCAGCTTGTCAAACTTTCCAAGTTTTAACAACCTTCGCACTTGCACCTGCAACCAATGTAATAAGGATTTACAGGCGCATGCCCATGGCACAGTCGCCTGTATATTCTTCTACAGTCGACTGTCCTGTCTTCCCATACTTCCTGAGTTTTCACCATTTATGCACTTACGAATTCAGTCGCATGTAGAAGATTTCTCAGTCGCCTGTTGGTTTACAGGCGCATGTCCGACCTTCATCAGTCGACTGTCCTACGTGGTAAGTTAACGTTTAAATTCTCACCTAGACACAGTACATCATGCGACTGTGAGTTCTTCACCAGTCGACTGTCTAGCACGTATTTTCTATCCGTTGGCTTTTTCCAGACGGATTTCAAAGGGGTTTTTGGATATTTTGCTTGAGGGGTTTAGAGAACTTATAAAAGGATCTCCTACTGTTCCATTGGAGACTTCTTAGAACATTTAGACAATCTTGCATTCATTTCTAAGCTCAATTTCTCAAGTTCTCTCTTCCTCATCTTTCAAGCCATAAAAATCTCAACTCTAATCGTGTCTTCTCACTTAAACCAAATCTGAGCTTCAAGCTTTGGTGAAGACAAGTGCAAAGGCCTTCTCTCATCTTGGAAGAGACATCAACACAAACACACTTGCTCCTTCAAGTTCTACTTCAAGGCATATGTGTTTGTAAATATTTACATTTCGAATTTCATTATCTCTATTTCAATTTCACTCTCGGTTTGTGAGAGTGTGTTTGCTTGATCCCAAGTTGTGGGAGTCAAGGACATCGATTGTTGTTCGATTACACTTGTAGGGTTGCTACAAATGGGTTTAAAGGAAACCTCAAGTTAGGCTTCTAACTTGAGTATTCGGAGGTATCCGGGTGGAAGGGACGTAGGATTACCGGGAACAAGTTGAGATTGGACTTGGCTAATCCGAACCCTTGAAACATCTCCTTGCTAGTTTGTTTCATTTTGGGTTAATTTATAATTCTGCATTTATTGTTAGTTAGAAATTTAAATTGGTATAACTATCGTTTAAATTTTAGAAACACTATTCAACCCCCCTTATAGTGGTTCCCGTAAAGCCAGTGTCCTTACAATTGGTATCAAAGCACAAAGTTTATATCTATAGTATCCAACAACAACGTTCCTCCATCTCCTTCGTACAACAATCACGATCGTGAAGGTACTTCTATCATATTCGAAGGACAATTAACGGTTCCTCCTCTGCGTTTCAATGGCATGAATTTCGACTATTGAAAGTGCCGGATGGAGACATTCCTAAGGAGTGCTTCTCTTTGGAGAACCCTCCATAAGGATTACGTTGAACTCACCAAAGAAGATTTCAACAAGTGGACTCCCACAGAGAAGTCCGTTGAAGCAAAGAACGATCTTTATTGCGCATTGGATCCGGATGAGTTCAACAAGATATGCACATATACGAATGCATATCAAATATGAAACCATCTCGTCGTCACTCATGAGTGGACGAACAAGGAAAAATTGTCAAAGTTATATGTTGTTTTACAAAACTTCGACATGTTTCATATGCAGGAAAATGAGAACATTGCAACGATGTACGGTCGTTTCACCGACATCACCAATGAGCTTGAAGCTCTCGATCAAGTATACACATAACAAGAAAAGGCACGAAAGATAATTATGGAAATGACCTCAAAATGGAAAAGAAGGGCTATTGCTATTGAGGAGGTCAATGACATGAAGAACTATATCGTGGTGAATCTTATCGGTACTCTCATGTCTTATGAAGTAAGAAGGGAGAACCGAATGAAGATTAGAGCTATGATGAATCCAACGGAGGCAAAGAAGGCGTTAGCGTTCAAGGTTACATCTTCATCCTCTGATAGTGATGAATCCGAGAACGAAATGGATTTGAAAGAAATGTCGCAAATGGCGAAGAAGTTCCAACGCTTCTTTCACAAAGGTAAATTCTCTTCCAAATCTAATTTGATTCCACTAACAATTCATCTTCTCTTTGTTTTAAGTGTAACAGCCAGAGCACATCAAGAAGGATTGCCCAATGCTAAGGAACAAAGAAAAGTGAAAAGCATTGAAGTACCACACGTCCGATAAATTCAAGGACAAGAAGAAAGGACTCGTTGGGACTTTCGATGACTCGAGTGAAGATTTTTCAAGCGAATCCGAGGATAAGAAGGGTGAGAGTGCAGTTATGTGCTTCATGGCCCGAGAAGATACATTCTCCGATGGAAGCGATAGTGAGAATGATGAACCCGATGTAACTATGGATGAACTTCGTATTGCCAACGAAGAATTATTTTCTAAGTATCAAGCTCTTATGCATAGATATACTAATTTGAAGAAATCTAATGTTAGTAAATCATCTATGACATGCATCACCAACAATGACACCATTATTGACACACTTACACTTAAGAAAGCCAATTTGGTTTCTCAAAATGGCACCTTGAGAAATGAGGTGAATTCCCTCAAATCTCAACTAGATCACGTTTATTCTGAAGATAGTGTTGATCTAGCTTCACAAAACACACAATTGGGTATTGAGAATGATTCTCTTAAAATCCAAGTGCACGAGCTCACCACACATGTGTCCACTTTGGACACTAATATTTCTTCCCTTAAGGAGAAATATGAGCTCATTTCGTCCCAAGTTAAAAGATTTAATAAAGGGAACGAGCAATTGGATGAATTGTTCTCAAACCAATTTTCGGCCACACATCGTGTTGGACTTGGTTATGTGGAAGCAAATGCATCCAATTCTCGCACCTCCTATAGTGGTGTAACTATAGATTTTGTGAGGCCATCCTCCGGTGCATACACTAGTAGTGACAAAAACACTATTGGTAGCAATCCTACCAAGAAAATCACCACTTCACACTCTCCTTTTGGCAAGAAACCCACTGTGGGTAGAAACCAAAAGAAAGGACATGCACCTACTACACATGTGAACGCACACGATGTTTTTATGCTCCAAACCCACGGGCACGTGCAAACACACACATGAGAAATACTCATGCGCGTGCTTCTACACACTCCTATGTTCATGTACATCATCCTCCTATGTATGCTCATGCATATCCTTCACATCATATGCATGCTCTATAAGCATCATATAATACGCATGCACCTTTTTGCATATAACACGTATATGTCTTATGCATATCCTCCTCCACCTTCATATGCTAGATCTCATGCTCCTAGGAAACATGCACCATATAGACCTCAACCTAATGTGCATGCAACTAGGAAGATGACACCCAAAACATACACTATTTAGGGTTCCAAGAATATTAGCACAAACGATATGAATGCATATGTAAATTTTTGTTTTAGTGATGTGATAAATAGTGGTACCTATGTTGAGAAGCCAAAGTCCACTTGGACTTGGTTTCCAAAGGGCTAATCCCCTTAGACCCAACAAGCTTGAGTACCATGAGCTTATGGTATAGTATTTTGGTACACACGAACAACAAAGAGAGCAATAATAGACATATTGGCTCTAAAAGAAAAGGATGGATACTCGATAGCGGTTGCTCCAAACACATGACGAGAGATCGCTTTTCGCTTTCCGAAGTGATCCGCATCAAGGATGGTGCAACGGTTACTTTTGGAGGAAATCAAAAGGGAACCATCTTTGGAGTATGTAAAGTCGGTAACCCATCCAAACCTCTTATTACAAATGTTTAGTTAGTTAGTAGTTTAAGTCATAACCTTATCTCCATAAGTTAACTTTGTGACAATGGTTACAAGGTTAACTTTGGAGAGGATATTTGTAATATAATTGATAATGATTCACATGTTTTATTTCCCGGTATTATGAGTAAAAATATTTATTATTTGAGCAAACCTAAAACCATAGAACAATGCTTAGTTGCTAATACAAATGAACTATTAAGGCATCACCGTTTTGGTCATGTTCATTTTATGCACTTATATAAGTTAGCTAAGCATGATCTAGTTAAAGGTTTTCCAAAAATTTCTTTTACTGAGAAAAGCTTTTGTGATTCATGTCAACGATGTAAACTTCGTAAATCGTCATTTAAACTCAAAGATGGCATAACCTCTAAGAGGCCCTTAGAATTACTTCATTTAGATCTATTTGAGGCCTACTAGGGTAGCATCTTTAGGAAATGCTCATTATGGATTAGTCATTGTAGATGATTTTTCTAGATTTACATGGGTATCATTTTTAACCAATAAAAATGAAGTCTTTGATGAGTTTACCAAATTTGCACAGAAAGTTCAAAATCTCTTAGGAACCACCATTATCATTATTCGAGTGATCATGAAGGAAATTTGAGAATGAACTTTTTTCTAAGTTTTGTGATGACAACGGGATTACTCACAATTTTTCTTTTTCTCGCGCACCACCACAAAATAGTATTGTTGAGAGAAAGAATATAACTCTTATTGAGTGTGCACGCACCATGATCCATGATAGTCATCTTGGACTTCAATTTTGGGTGGAGGCGATGCACACAGCATGTTATGTGATGAATAGGATTCTAGTTATGCCCCGAATGAACAAAACTTGTCTTGGATTATTTTATGATAAAAGGCCTCAAGTTAAGTATTTTCGTGTTTTTGGTTCAAAATGCTTTATAAAGAACACTTTTGGTAATCTAGACAAATTTGAGCCAAGATCCGATGAAGGAATTTTTGTTGGATATTCCACACGTAGCAAAGCCTACCGGATATACAACAAGACATCTTCAACGATCGAGGAATCACTACACATTTTATTTCATGAAGATTTTGATATTTCTCATGTTGTCGATGACAGTGTAGATGTTTTATGTGATTCCATTAGTAACGTTAAAATTAACGATTCCATTATTGAGACTAACAATGCTAATGAAAATGTTGAGGATGTTCCAAGTGATCCAGGTATTTCCAAAGCTTATCCGACCGTTCGTGACCACCCCCATGAGCAAATAATTGGAGACATTGGTGTGGGTGTCCAAACAAGGTCAAGGATTGATGAATTCTCTTATTGCGCCTTTGTCTCTACCATTGAGCCAAAGAACATCCAAGAAGCATGTGAAGATAGCTCGTGGATAGTTGCAATGGAAGATGAGCTCATGCAATTTGAAAGAAATGAAGTTTGGAAGCTCGTTCCTCTTTCAAATGGTCACCAAGTCATTGGGACCAAATGGATTTTTAAGAACAAGATGGATGAGAACGATGTCATCACAAGGAACGAGGTCATCTCAAGGCTACCGGCAAGATGAAGATATCGATTTCGAAGAATCCTTTGCCCTCGTAGCTAGATTAGAAGCTATTATATTGCTTTTATCTTTTGCATCTCATAAGAATTTTAAATTATTTCAAATGGATGTTAAAAGTGCATTTTTAAATGGTATAATTAATGAAGAAGTTTATATTTCTCAACCACACGGTTTCATATATGAAAAATTTTCAAACCATATTTTCAAACTTAAGAAAGCGTTATATGGGTTGAGACAAGCTCATAGAGCTTGGTATGACCGACTCAAAACCTTTATTTTGGAGTTAGGTTTTAAAATGGGTGAAGTTGATTCAACACTTTTCATTAAAGAATATGATAATGACATCCTCTTAATTCAAGTTTATGTAGATAATATCATATTTGTATCACTAACTTTGATCTTTGTCAAAAATTTTCTAAGTCTATGAAGGATGAATTCGAGATGAGCCATATGGGTGAGCTCAATTACTTCCTTGAACTCCAAATTCGACAAATAAAGGATGTCGTCTTCATTATTCAAACCAAGTACACAGGAGAGCTTATCAAGCGATTTGGGATGGAATCGTCTTCAAGTAAGCGGACTCCCATGAGTACGACCACCCATCTACACAAGGATGAAAACGGGAAAGATATAGACATTCGTCTATATCGAGATATGATCGGTATCTTATTTTATTTAACTGCTAGTAGGCCCGATATCATGTTTTCATTATGTCTTTGTGCTAGATATCAAGCTAGACCTAAGAAATCACACTTGATTGCGGTTAAACGAATTTTTCGTTACCTCAATCAAACAATAGATTATGTGTTATTTACCCTAAATCTAACACGTATGAGCTAGTCTCGTATAGTGATACTGATTTTGCTGGATGCAAGTCCGACGGGAAAAGTACTAGTGGCACTTGCCATTTTCTAGAAAATTCCATTGTCTCTTGGTTTTCCAAGAAGCAAAACTATGTATCTTTGTCCACAACCGAAGCAGAATATATTGCTGCGGGTCTTGCGTGTGCACAAGTTCTTTGGATGAGACACACTCAAAGACTATGGTGTCAATTGTGATACTTGTCCTATCATGGTTGACAACCAAAGTGCAATATGTATTTTCAAAAATCCGGTACATCACTCCCGTACCAAACTCATAGATGTGAGATACCATTTTATAAATGATCATGTAGCTAAGAAGGACATCATTTTAGAATACATTGAAACCCAAAAATAAATCGCCGATATCTTCACTAAACCTCTAAAAGAAGACTCTTTTGTGAGGTTGCGTGAAGAATTAGGAATTATAGGTGAATCTAAGATTTAGGAGCTCATTTTATATGTTATAACCTGTTCTGAGCTCATTTAATCATTTTCATATCTCATGTTCATATATGTCATATTTTCACATATGTTTTCAATGAGATTTATTGGAGATTTTTTGATGGTTTGATGATTAGATTAATATGCTTGATATGTGTATTAGTATATATGCTTATGATGGTTATTTTATGATATTTGAATAATTAGAGTATACATCTAAGGGTGAGAAGTCTCAAATCCTTGATTCTAACTCAATTCTGGATTTCAGAACCAGGACAGTCGACTTCCATTTCTTCTACAGTCGACTGCCCAATCTCCAGTATTTAGTCTTCATTACTCTTATTCATAACAGGAGGCTGATGGTCATATTTTAGGCGACTGGTCTTCAGCCAGACGACTGTATCTTGGTCATCAGGCGACTGCCCAATTGTCACCAATTTTCCCGAGAAATGGCTCAAAATTTCTTCATAATTTTACTGTGCAGCAGGCCCCTGTAGGTCATTTCACAGGCGACTGCAATTTCTTCTACATGCGCATGTCTGCTTTCTGAGTCATTTTTTATTAGGGCTTGACAGTCGACTGCACGTTGTGCATCAGTCGCCTGTCCGTCGAGTTTGACAGTTCGTAGCCCACGATCTGAGCCGTTATTTTTGATCCAACGGCCCAGATCTTTTCCCCTCTTTCTTATAATCGTCGATCATATGGACTTTTCTCTCTCCAGCGATTCAAAAGCCCTGATCCTCTCATCCTCCCTCCTTCGACTGCTCCTCCTTACCGTCGACTGAGTCAGTCTTTCAGGTCGTCAAGTTTCAACTACTAATCACTCAGTCAGCCAGTCATCTTCCTCATTCGACGTCAATTGGTATATCTCTCTCTTCTCATTTCGATTCGAGCCCTATCTTATCTTTTCGGTCAATTTCTTGTTATGGTCCCCAAAACCAATTCATATGCTAAGGGCAAGTCCCTTCAGCTTCCCAAGGAACCTAAGGTTAGGGTTCCTAAGCCTCCTACCCATGGCTGCAAGAAACCTCGTACCAAATTTGCAACCCCGTCCTCTGAGCTTTTACAACAGCCTGAATTTGATTATGCCCGTCTTCGTCTAGTGAGGAGATTCCCCTCAAACGTAGGCGAAAACAAGCACCTCAGACTCAGCCCCTAGCCCTGACCTCCAGTCCACATGAGGAAGAAACCAATGCTGAAACCCACACTGAACCTCATGTCGAGACTGAAAACACCCAGCCCCAAGGCCAAAATCCTTCCAATGCTCATCCTTCAGCTTCTGCCCATCTTGTCCCCATGTGTCATGACGACGCATGTTTGGCGAGATTTCATTCCATGATTGGCATCAATCTCCTTAGAGAACGTTTCATCGTTTATTCGGCTTTCACCACCAAGAGTCTCTCAGCTCCTTACGACGACCAAATTGGTTGATTTTTTCAGATACTCTCACGATGATTCTAGTTGATACTATGGTTCAGGGGACCCACATCAAGCTTGATCCCACACTCTTAGGGACCATCCTTAGGATTCCCTCTATCGGTTCCTTGCCTGCCGATATTTTCATATCTTCTGTTGCGGAGTTAGATCAATCCGTCCTTAGGGACATGTTCAGAGAGATTCCTCCCATTCTCATCTCCGACGTCAAATCCTCCAGTTTACTGCTAGGGGTTGGGCTATCCACTACGTGGTCAAGTCCAACATCTTGCCTAAATATGGATCATCTAACCAGCCGTCCCATGAGATCCTAAAGTGTATGTATGCTATATTTTCTGGGATTGAGGTGAATTGGGCTGGAGTCATTCTTGACCGCATGGACCATATTGAGATCACATCCTCCTCCTCTCATATTCCATATGGAGGCATTTTTACCCTTATCTTTCACCACTTCGACATTTACTTGTCTCCTTTTGAGCCTATCCCACTTGTCCCTCTTCTTGATGCGTCAGCAAAGACGAAGTCCGCTTCGGCTCTTCTGACTGCATCAAAGAAGAGACAGTCTACTTCAGGCCCCTCATCATCTACTGCTCCACCTGTTGATTTATCTCAGCCCTCATCATCTGCTGCACCTACTACTGATCCCTTTTTTGTCGAGCTCGACAAGAAGGTACCTGGTTTGTATGGTTTGTATGAGCTTTTCTACCTCTCGTTCCAGCATCAAGGTATACCCTTCACTGCCCACCTCCAGTCTATTGTTCCGTCTATTGCTGCTCAGCTTACTCAGCATCCTCCTTATATCATCTCTGAAATTCCAGATCCTTCGGTTGATGCTGCTTCTGAGCCTGCTGCTTCTCAAGCTCATCAGGGTGGTTCCACTGCTGCTGCTGATGTGCCTCCTTTGAGGACATCTCTGATGATCCGGAGACCCATGACTTCCATATTGAGATGACTACTCATGTGGACTCCACCGTCGTTGATTTGGCCCGATGCTGCTTGAGGACTGCTCAACCTAGGACATAGATTTTTTTGTTAGGGTTGAGAGTGTGAGTCTGTTGTATTTTTTTGATGGATGTATATATGTTTGGCACTTTATTTTGTATGGATGTATGGTTGATGGATATACTTTTGCTTGTATGTGGAGTTGATAGTTTATTTTGTACTCCATGTACCTTTTTACATATATTTATGATATAACATTTTGACTCTTTATTCTATGATGTGATCCTATATGTATATGTTGTGCAATCTTGTCTCTCTGTGTGTTCTAATATATATATGATGTGTGGTGAGACATTTTGCATGAGTAATGTTGATATTGGACTCTCATTCCTTTAGTCAACTAGAATTTCTATGTTTGATGAGTTTTGATATGTATTCGTGTGATGCACCTTCGTGTTTTCTCGATTTTCTTTTGGTATCACATTAAATATGTGTCACATTCTTTTAACTCCCATGATTGTTTTAGTTTTATTTAGCACTATTGTTGTTTCTCTACTCCCTCTTTTTGGATAATGCCATATGAAGAGAGAAAATAAACAAACCATAATTTTGTGCTAATTATAAGCTAAACTAGAATCTAAGATCGAATTTGCCTTAGATTCATGGGGAGTAAGATATAATGAATTTGGATTCTAAAATCCTAAATTTCTAATCTTGAAATCATTTCATTCATGCATATCTTACATATTTGCTTTAATTAATCTTTAGTTGCTCATATATAAATTGTCTAACTTGATTGGCATCTATATAGGGGGAGTAAGTATTTCTTAAAGCACAATTATTTATCTTTTTTTTATATTTGTTTGTCATCACCAAAAGGAGGAGAATGCTGGGTATTAGACTTCTTCCTACTTGGTTTTGATGATGAGCAAACATAAATACTTGTGACTAATCTCATACTTGCAGTTAATCCATTACCAACGCCTATCATGAAGATCAATTAGCAATGGATGTCACTCAAGGATCAATCAAAGCTCGTAAAGTCGATTGGATGATCGAAGATGAAGATAGAAGCTTAAAAAAGACTTCAAGATCATTCAATAGAAAGAAGAGAGGCAAAAACAAATGTAATCTCTTTATTCTCTTCTTCTTTCTTATTAGTATGTAGCTTAGAAGTAGAATTATGTTGGAGCACACACACAGCTTCCATTCTATCCTAGGAAAACATTAGAACTCATTTTCTAGGCCTCCAATTCTTAATTCTCAAGCATGTGCATTTTAGAGTTTTAACAGGTGACTGCTGAACAATTTACAGGCGCCTGAGATTTGTTCTCCAATCGTATGTTATGCACATACTTTTTCACTTGTTCTTTCAGGGTTCTGCTATAACTCTCATCAGGCGACTGCTATACAATGTATATGCGTCTGTCCAGTAACAAGCATCTGTGACTTGTTAGTCAGTCGCATGTCTCTCCTTGTCCAGAATTCCCAAGTTTTGCAACTTTCGCACTTGCGTCTGCAGGCGATGTAAGAAGGATTTACAGGCGCCTGCCTATGACACAGTCGCCTGTATATTCTTCTACAATCGCATGTCCCAGCTTGTCAAACTTTCCAAGTTTTGACAACCTTCGCACTTGCACCTGCAGGCGATGTAAGAAGGATTTACAGGCGCCTGCCTATGGCATAGTCGCCTGTATATTCTTCTACAATAACATGTCCTGTCTTCCCAAACTTCCTGAGTTTTCACCACTTGCGCACTTCTGTAAAAGGTTTCTCAGTCGCCTGTTGGTTTACAGGCGCATGTCCAACCTTCATCAGTCAACTGTCCTACGTGGTAAGTTGCCGTTTGAATTCTCACATACTCTCTGACACAGTACATCAGATGACTGTGAGTTCTTCACCAGTCGACTGTCTGGCACGTATTTTCTATCCGTTGGCTTTTTCCAGACGGATTTCAAAGGAGGTTTTGGGTATTTTGCTTGAGGGGTTCAGAGAACTTATAAACGGGTTTTCTACTGTTACATTGGAGACTTATTGGAACACTTAGACAATCTTGCATTCATTCACAAGCTCAATCTCTTAAGTTCTCTCTTCATCAACTCTCAAGCCCTAGAAATCTCAACTCTAATCTTGTCTTCCCACTTAAACCAAATCTGAGCTTCAAGCTTTGGTGAAGACAAGTGCAAGGGCTTTCTCTTATCTTGGAAGAGACATTAATACACACACACTTGCTCCTTTAAGTTCTACTTCAAGGCATAGGTGTTTGTAAGTATTTACATTTCGAATATCTCGTATTTTGATTTCACTCTCGGTTTGTGAGAGTGTATTTGCTTGATCCCAAGATGTGGGAGTCAAGGACATCGATTGTTGTTCGATACACTTGTAGGGTTGCTACAAGTGGGTTTAAAGGAAATCTCAAGTTATGTTTCTAACTTGAGTATCTGAAGGTATCCGGGTGGAATGGACGTAGGATTACCCGGAACAAGTCGGGATTGGACTTGGGTAATCCGATCCCTTGAAACATCTCCTTGTTAGCTTGTTTCATTTTGGGTTAATTTATAATTCCGCATTTATTGTTGGTTAGGGATTTAAATTGGTATAACTATCGTTTAAATGTTATAAACACTATTCAACCCTCTTCTAGTTTTTTTCTCATAGCCAGGGTCCTTACAACTATATGAATACCTGACTTCACCGCTATCTTCTCACTTAAAATTCGATGATGTCATGGCCTTCTCACTCCATATCCAACCAAGAACTCCGATAAAGACCTCTATGTCATTATCAGAGTCTTGATCTGAATAGACCAGATATGAACTTATTGTTATCACTAGATCTGTAATCGATCTTGTCATTGTCAGAGATCAGATTTGATCTTACTGCCATCGTTAGAGCCATGTTCTAGTCGCACCATCACTGTCCAAACTTGATTTGATTATCTTCGACCACCTATGTCCTATGTCCTAGGCGTCAACAAACTTCCTTGTCATCCTATCCGACCACGTCATCATCGCCATATGCCCCCTAACCTCGTCTCCATCTTACTCGTTGATCACCTATGTCATCTTCCCTGTTGACCTCTTCTTTATCTTCCTTAACTTTCGCTTTCTTCTTACTCTCTTCTTCATCTCCTTAAAGTAAAAATATATTGGATTGAAAAATTAAAATTTTGTTTGCTATGTGTCAAATTATGCTTTTTTGTAATTAGCAATGATTACTTTTGGATCCTAAGGAAGGATCAATTAGTTGTTTGATTCTGACGAAGAATAATAATTTGTGGTTAACTGTATCCTAGGATATGATCCAAAGAAAAAATCACATATTGGTGCAGTTCAGACAGCTCGGTGAAATAGATGTTGGCATGAGATGTTATGCCAGAGACAACAAATGAAGCTTGATATAGCAGAACTAGTTTTCTTTAAGCTCATTGAGTGTAAAATAGACTGGAAATACTACTTGCAGGGTAAATAGAAGTACTGTCAAATAAATCATTAGAGAAAAACCCCATCAAAATAGGAGAATTATGATAAGCAAATTTTTAGTCAAATGTTGAACTCAATGGAGAGAGAAATATTATGGTCTGTAATGCACCATGGAACAACCAAAATATGAGAGTTTTTGGAGGTGATATTCTCTGAAAAGAATTATCCAAAGTGTATGTCATTTTTCAGTAGTTCTACAGGTATATGCAAAAGGAGAAGACACTCTCATAACACTATGCAAACTTCTACAAGTATTATGAGGAGTTTAATATTTTGTTTCCGATCTCATCAGATATTAATAATATGTAGGAACAAAAAGAGTTGCTGGTAATATTGACTTATGTGGGTAAGTTACGATCATGAGAAGACATTCCCACAAATCATTGGTAGTTCATCAGTGAAGTCTTTACTAGAAACTATTCATACTTTGCAACAGATCTTTTTAGAAAGCTCATGGTTATCTGCTAGTATAGTAGTATATCTATTCGATCAGCTCTTGCTACCAAACACTCATAGAGAGATAATACAAGAGGTCAAGGGCAGCATTAAGAATGTTGAAATGGGTATAGAGAAGGGTGTGTATGTAGAGAAAGATGTGGAATAGGCGTATGGGTGGCACTGAGCGAGTTGGTGGTTGATGCATGTATAATGGTGGTAGGGGTATTTAGAAGAATATGTTCCCAAAGAAGATGATTTACCACTACTGCAAAGGACACAAAGTTGACATCTTGAAAGTTACATGTAGATCAGCACATCAGTATTCTTCAATATTGAGGATTGTTGACATATCGACTGAGGAATGTGTTCAGTGTCAGTTATGTTAGAAGGTTTGTGATGCGTTTCGCTAGGGTTTTGATGGTAAAAGGGGGATTTTTAGATCTATATCTGGAAATTCAGATCTGAAATTATAGGAAAAATCTCACAAAATAGGCTACTCGCTAATTAGCGATTACAAAATGAAAGGACAATTACCTAGAGATTAATCTAAGGGAATAGAAAAAGCCTAATACAATTGATATAAGGAATAATCTAATAAAAGAAACTTCTCTCACAATTTTCGCATCCTAATTAGGGCCGGCTCAACCCCTTTAAATAGAAACACTGTTATTTGTTATTTTAATCAAATGCCCATCGCCGCCAAATATCAGCCGCATCACTACTCCGCCCCTAAAAACTCACATTGTCCTCAAGGTAGTGCGTGAAGTGTATGGTCGGCTACTCCACGTGCAGGTGCTCCTGCTCATCGTCATCGTTGGCTTCCAACATTTCCACACACTCTCCATCCTCTTCATCGTCATTCACTATCAGGATCTGAAAAATACGGTCCCGCACCGGTACCCTGGAGTAAACTTCTCGTGGCATTTGAAACAGAGGCTCTTGGTTCATTTGTCACGAATCTCTGCCTCTGTCATCCTCCGTGTTTTTCCTTCAGATCATGGTTCCTCCCACTTCTCTTTGCTTGCCGCTGCCTCGTCTGTGGAGGTTGCCCCATGTGGTCGTCTTTTGTCCCCCTTTCGGATCCGGACCTCGAAAAGGGGAGCCTCCCCATGCCACACGGGCTCTCCTCTCAGTCTCCTGATGGTCCTCCACCATCCTAGCTGATGTCATTATCCCTTGCAGGCCCATGGGTTGCAGCTGTCTCAACCCGGATCTAACAGTTGGCTTTAGCCCCTTCATAAAGCAGCCCTCCAAAGATTCCCCTGAGGCTCCTCGAACTGGGTGGCAAAGCGACTCAAACTTCTTTATGTATTCTCCCACGCTCCCATCCTGCTTCAATGAATAGAGCCTCTCAAAGACTTCCCCCAGACTGCACTGAGCCAAAACGCTCCACCAGAAGAGAGGTAAACTCCTCCCAAGTCTGAAATGGCTGCTGCTGATGAGTCCACCTGTACCACCCCAGGGCCTCTCCCTCCAAGTAAACTCCTATCGCCCGATCCAGTCCTCCCCTGATATTGTCGACACCTCAAAGTACTTCTCCACACGGTACAGCCAGTCATCAAGGTCTCCGCCCTAAAAAATGGACATCTTCAGCTTCCTCAGCTGACTCTCTCCAGCAAATCCCCCTCTCTCCTGCTATTGAAATCCTCCTCTCGGCTGATACATAGGTGGTCGGTCGGGGATGTATGTCACTGCAGCATCATGTGCACCTCCATCCGCTCCATTCCACTGCCAATGTCCCCTCTCATCTTCCTGTGGGTGCCCATACTCTGTCTGATGGTCTCTAGGGATGCCATGAAACCCTCTCCAATTTCCTGTCACACCCCCGAAAGGTGGGGGCTGAGTCGACGGTCCTCCAATATGCTGCTGACGCCCTCCAGACTGCTGTAGTCCTCCTCCGGGTCCCGCCGATGGCTGAAATTGTGGCATATAAGCTGTTCGGGCCCCATACTGAGCCCCAGGTGATGCTGACGAGGTCAAGGGGGTTGTCGGGCCCCCAGGAAGTGCGACAGAGCCCCTAGGTGGTCGGGCGGCCCTTGAAAGGAACCGCGGGGGCGGGCGAAGCCCCCCATGGGTGCGGCGGGGCCTGTCGGCCCCAGTTTTGGGCCGGCGGCCCCTCGAAAGCCCCCCAGGAGGCGGCGAAACCTCCGGGAGGGGCGGGCGGCATCTGCCACCCTTCCAGAATGCTCGCCGGAGGTCCTTGAGCATGCGGGAGAGCTCCGGCGTGGCCCCAGGTGGCGGTGGTGGCTGTAGGAGGGGCGGGCGGCACCTGACACCCCTCCTGCAGGTTCATCGGAGCCCCTGTGGGCTGCCGGTGACTCGCCCGCCCCATTCCGACGGTCGACGATCCTCCTCGCGGCGGCGACATGGCTGGAAAAGCCTCCCAATCATCTAGATCAGCTGCGGAGAGCGGTCCATATGGATATATGCATTCGTCTTCAACATCCTCCGGAACCCCTCGATAAACATCACATTTTTACCTTTCTTCATTGTCAAAAGGGGGCTCCTTTTTTGCTCGGATCCATCTTGGGATTGATGTTAGCTATCATCGCCGCTATGTAGCTCATCATCTACGATCTATTCGTCTCCATTGTTGCCGGCAATCGTGCTTCGGATGCGGATGCGGCCGCGACGATCTCCGCGGTCTCCTTTTTGACATCGTTAAATCCCTCGCTGCTTCGGCTCTCCATCTTCTCTACTTTCTCTTCCAACGCTTTGATCCACTACATAGATCGTACGCTCGCCATGGATCTACTGTTCTGATACCAATTGATGTGTTTCACTAGGGTTTTGATGGTAAAAATATGATTTTAGATCTAAATCTGGAAATTCAGATCTGAAAATTATAGGATAAATCTCACAGAATAGGCTACTCGCTAATTACGATTACAAAATGAAAGGACAATTACCTAGAGATTAATCTAAGGGAATAGGAAAAGCATAATACAATTGATCTAAGGAATAATCTAATAAAAGAAACTTCTCTCACAATTTTCGCATCCTAATTAGAGCCAGCTCAACCCCTTTAAATAGAAAAACACCACTATTTGTTATTTTACTCATTTGCCCCTCACCGCCAAATATCAGCCGCATCAGTTTGTAATGCCCCTTCCCTATCCACAACGGCTTTAACCCAGGAAGGTTACCAATTGTCAATTATTTTACATCAAGTCTTAAGAGTTGGATCATAAATACAGACACATCTGATTACATAACATGAAAGTCGTGTATTTTATCATCTTTTTTGTTCTACATCACAGACTCGGGCTGTGACATTGACTAAGAGCTCTACATCTGCAGTTGAAGATGTGATCGTAGTAAATGTTAAATCTTATGTATCATTGTCATCAATCCTATAATTGTACAAGTTTTCCTTTATTCTGCTTTTTATTAGCTAGTTGACTCATTTTTTGAATTGCTCAGTAACAATTTTCCCTTATCACTGTGTTTTAAGAGCTTAGAATGAAGATGATTGGCACAAAGCATAAGTTGCTTTTGGTTACACGTTCCAATGCTACTATCCCTTTTACCATTGATTATTAGCTTATCTTTACAAAGTTATAAAGTATGATGTGAAGAGAAAGTTATGAAGTGTTGTTGTTAATACTCCAGCTTGCCGATGGATGCTAGAGCGTAATTTATAAAGTTTTTGGGTCTTATGTGCAAGTGGTAAACTCTATGATAATAAAGAATTTGTACAAAGAGAACTCCTCCAAATACCTAATCTTTGAATTCTACAGAATAGACAAGTTAAAATTTATCAAGAAGACCAATTTAAAAGAGTGAGTTTACACAAAAAAATAACAGCTGATATACTTTTTGGAATATTTGCATTGCTGCCTCCAGTTGATCAAACCTAAGCTGGTTTGCTTTGACACAGGAAACCCTAGACACACGTCTTAAGTAGCTCAAAATTCTTCAGAATGCAAGTGATTCAGACCAACTTTATAAATTTCCATAAGCATGATCCAGAACCAAGACCATAAAGCACAATGTCAGACATTGATTTTATATACCCAACCGGACACTCACATACCCGACCAATATAAACATGATAGAAGTTAGCTAAGGTTAAAATCCAACCCCACGGAAACCAGATACAACTCAGAACTCTAACCAAAACGGAACTGGAAAGAACCAGACAACTTCAGTAAATGGATGCATATGGACCTAGCTTCTAGACGTAGGCCAATGCAGTTCCATCTTAAGTTGAACTAGCCTGATCTAACACACTTGCACTCTGGAATCGCTTATTATAATTCAGGAAATAATCTGAGGGTTCAAGATAGCTTGGAACAGTTTTTAAGTAAAGAGCTGCACATTCATGTAAGAGAGCACAACAGAAATAAGATAAATCAAGTGCATGTGTGAAAGGGCCCTACACACAAATGCAGTATTTTCTTGCACAATATTGCTATGTAAATCTAATATGGAAAAGGAGTGTATGATCATCTTGTTTAAAGAGCCATCTACAAATCATTGTAACAGGAAGGATATCAAGCAATACCCCAGTCTAAATCCAATACCATTAACTCTTATAAAAAGGTTAAAGGTTTTGCTTATGCTGAAAATATCATATTCTCAACCACCCCCCCCCCCCCCCCCCCCCCCAAAAAAAAAAAAAAAAAAAAAAAAAACATAAAAAAAACACACACACACACACAACAAACACAAAATACAATAAATCATGGTGAAGAGACCCCAAAGTTATTTGACAGGATGAAGAGACCCCAAAGTTATTTGAGAACTCAATAAATCCAGGAAGGATGAACTACACGCATAATGACAATAAAGAAAGGGAGTTACAAATACTGGAAGGATTCCCATAAGAGAGGATGGTACCTCGGGAGCCATGTAGCCAAGAGTTCCTGTCTCACCCGTCATGTCATTTGGATTCTGAGCCTCAATACGAGCCACACCAAAATCAGCAATCTTCACAGTTCTAGACTTATCCAAAAGCATGTTCTCTGTCTTCACATCTCTATGCACAATTTTCTTTGAATGAAGATAATTTAACCTACAATCCAGAAGAAAATTGTTTGTAAATGTTCAGCAGCAAGGAGCTCTATAAAAGACTATCTAAGCTGCCAAACTACTTTGAATTCTAAATTACAAAGGAACTTCATAAGAAACTGTGGTGAAATCAGAAATTCAATTAAAGAAATGATTAACAGTTGCTTACCCTCTAGCAAGATCAAGCGCTAACTGGACCACAACTTTGAAAGCTAGCTTTCTTCTCCGATTTTTTATGAGATATGACTTCAACGCGCCGCCCGGAAGATATTCGACGACAACACAGCACAGATTACTTGGCATGCTAAGTTGACCGTTTTCTGTTTGTATAGTTAAATCTCTTGAGCCCATAGTAGCTCCAATAAACTGTAAGATAAATTTGAACAATTGTTAGTAGAGAAGTTGATGGTTAGATGTTTGATGAAGGCATTTAAAGCGCTTTAGCAAGGTGGTAGGAGTTATTCATAAGTTTATTGGTTCAAGGTTATAACATGAGACTGCAATATTCTGATGAGTGGTAAACAGTATTTGTGTGTCACCAATAACAAAGGGAAAGGAATTGGCACATCATGTTCTTTAGTAAGATCTGATTATATACAAAACTTACTGTACAAAAAACTGTTTTAAAATTATTGTGAAAGTTTTCTTAAAATCTTTTGATAGTTTTTTAATAGAAATATGGTTTGGTAAGAGGTGAAATAAAAATAGAAATATTCTTCAATTTTTGGTTTTATCGTAACACTTCTATTATTTTCGATGTGGGACTATTTTTATTAACATTCGCACTCAACCTTGAGATGGGTTCACCTTCGAGTTTGAAAGCCAGATTAGAGAAGAAAAGCCCACCAAATTAAAAATGCTGAGCTCTAATACCATACTGGAATTAGATAGGCATCATGGTCACATATATAGTTAAATTAACGAGGGCATAGACATAATCTTGGCTGGTACATTCTACCGCAAAAACTTAAGCTATTAGGTACATACTTGTTGATTTTGTGGAAAATATGATTAGCCTCAAATGATGGCTAACCCTTCATATATATATCATCCCTTGCTTTTCTTTACACACACACCCAATACAATAACACACAACACTCCCCCTCAAGATGAGCAAAAGATATTTATCATGCCCATCTTGTTACAAGCATCCTCTACTCCTTTAGAGTTCAACCCCTTTGTAAGGCAATCAGCTAGTTGCTGTCCAGAAGTAATGTAGGAGATCTCCAACTGTTTCTTGTCCAGTCTTTCTTTAATGAAGAACCTGTCAATCTCTATGTGTTTCGTTCTATCATGTTGCACTGGGTTGTTGGTAATATTAATTGCTGACTTGGTATCACACAACAACCGCAATGGTCCTTCTCTCAGCAGGCGTAGCTCATGTAGGAGTGATCTCAACCAGACCATCTCACAGGTACTAAGCACCATAGCACGATACTCTGCCTCTGCAGTGGAACGAGCCACCAAATCCTGCTTCTTGCTGCGCCAAGAGACCAAGTTACCCCCAATAAACACACAGTAGCCCGAGGTCGATCTCCTATCATCTAGGCAACTGGCCCAATCCGCATCACAGTAGCCTGTCACATTCATGTGACCATGACTACCAAATAATATGCCTTTTCCTGGACTATTCTTCAGATACCTCAGTATCCTGAAGACTGCCTCCATATGTCCAGTCCTAGGATCATGCATGTATCTACTTACCACACTGATAGCATAGGCAATGTCAGGTCTGGTATGGCATAAGTAGATAAGGCGTCCAACAAGTCTCTGGTACCTTTCTTTGTCTACTGGCTCCCCTGATTGTGAATGCAACCTATGATTCTGATCAATGGGAGTAACTGCTGGACGACACCCCAACATACCAGTCTCAGCCAATAAATCCAGGGCATACTTTCTCTGTGAGAGAACTATACCCTTCCTGGACCTGGCAATCTCCAGTCCAAGGAAATACCCCAACTGTCCAAGGTCCTTGACCTCAAACTCTCTCGCCAACCTTACCTTCAAGTGAGAGATTCCCTCTTCATCATCTCCAGTGATAATAATATCATCAACATACACAGCCAAAAGAGTAATCCGATGTCCTGAATGTCTATAGAATACAGTATGATCACCATTACTCTGCTTGTAGCCCATAGTGATGACTGCACGCCTGAATCTGTCGAACCATGCCCTTGGAGATTGCTTCAGCCCATACAAAGACTTGTCCAGTCTACACACCTTTCCCATCGTCTGTTGTGTGCTAAAGCCAGGTGGAACCTCCATGTATACCTCCTCCTGTAAGTCTCCATGCAAGAAGGCATTTTTTACATCCAACTGATGCAATTTCCATCCAAAATTCGCTGCACAGGATATCAGTACTCTCACAGTACTCATCTTTGCCACTGGGGCAAATGTCTCATCATAATCAATCCCATAAGTCTGACTGTAGCCCTTGGCAACCAGCCTCGCCTTGTACCTGTCCACCTTCCCTTCTGAAGTTTGCTTTATTGTGAATACTCACTTGCAGCCCACAGCTTTCTTCCCTGCTGGAAGTGAGACAAGTCTCCATGTCTTGTTCTTCTCCAGTGCCTCAAGTTCTTCGAGCATTGCTTTCTTCCACTGGGGATGTTGCTTTGCCACTCGCCAATCACTTGGTATAGGGATAGACTGTAAGGATGCAATGATAGCCCTATATGCAGGTGTAAGAGAAGCATATGAGACATGATTAGCAATATCAGTCTCATATCCATACCGTACAGGAGGCCTGCCGGCATTGATACGAGGCTCCCTACGTGATGCAAGTGGAAGATCTAAACTAGAGGAAGGCAAAGAAAGGTTACCATCCGTGATAGGAGAGGAAGGCAGTAAGGAAGTCGGGACTCGAGCAGGCGTGATAGATTGATCAATCTCGACATGTGGCTGTGGAGCTAGTGGTTCTTCAGTGGGGAAGATGTCTTCTTGTTGTTCTCCATCGCCATGACTATCCTTCTGTCTCCTGCTATATTTCCTGCCGTACAACCTGTCTTCCTCCTCTTCCACCAAGGTCCTTTCTTCCTCCCTGCTATCAGGACCAGTACCAGTAGGCCCGACAGGACACGGTATAAGTCCAACCACTACCCTCCTGTCATCAGTCTCCCCCTCTCGACCAGCTCCTCCAGTGTTTGGAGAGGCACCAGTATCAAATACTGATGTAGAGTCTGTCAGTCCTCCATAAAAAGGCTCAGTCTCCCTGAACGTCACATCCATACTCACAAACAGCCTTCTTTCTGAGGGACTCCAACACCTATAGCCTTTCTGATGTGAAGGATACCCAACAAATATGCATTTAATTGCCTGAGCATCCAGCTTCCCCACAGAAGGTCTATGATCCCACACAAAGCATGTGCATCCAAACACTTTTGGTGGAACTACAAAAGTGTTCTTTCCCATAAGAATCTCACATGGAGACTTCATACCAAGGATCCGCGAAGGCATCCTGTTGATGAGATAGGTAGCTGTCATCACTGCTTCACTCCACAATATCTTAGGTACATTCATGGTGAGCATGAGTGACCTAGTTACCTCCAACAAGTGTCTATTTTTCCTTTCAGCAACTCCGTTCTGTTGAGGGGTGTTGGGACACGTGGTTTGATGAGTTATCCCATTCTCAGATAGGTAAGATGCAAACTCCTTGTTTACATACTCTGTCCCATTATCCGTTCTCAAGACACGGATCTTGGCCTCATACACATTTCTGACACTTCTATGGAAGTCCTGAAAACACTTCAACGCTTCGCCTTTGTTTTTCATCATATAAATCCATGTCATCCGAGAATGACAATCTATGAAGGTGATAAACCACCTGAACCCACTTACTGAAGTCACTGGGCAGGGCCCCCAAACATCTGAGTGAATAAGATGAAATCTCTCTACATTCCTCATCCCCACACTAGGATATGATGTCCTAGTGTGTTTCCCAAATTCACATGCATCACATTTCAAATTCATTTCATTCACTCTATTCAAAATATCGGGATACAATTTGCTCAAAATATCAAAAGGCAAGTGTCCCAACTGATAATGTAATAAAAGTACATCACTTTCCTTCTCTCCACCAACGACAGCCAGTGCAGCATCCCCACTAACTCTGTCAAGATACCACAGTCCATCACGCCTGACGCCAGTCCCAAGCCTCCTCCCAGTCTTCCTTTCCTGCAACACACAATGAGTAGAGTCAAAAGTAATGCTACAGTCGAGATCATCAACAATAGAGCCAACAGATAAGAGGTTGACTGGAAATGATGGGACGTGAAGGACTGAAGAGAGGCGTATGGAGGGAGTGCACTGAATAGTGCCAATCCCTCTAATGGGTTGTGATGTGCCATCAGCTGTCTGAACAGTTTCATGAATGGTATGTGGTTTATATGTGGAAAACTGTCTATATGCTCCTGACACATGACTAGATGCACCTGAGTCAATAATCCACTCTATATGATCTCTACATGAAAGGGCTAATCGGTTACCTGATCCTGTGTGAGCAAAGTGGGCAAAGTTACCGAATGGCGAAGCAACATCCCTAGTCTGGTCTGCATGACTCTCCGAGCTCTCAGTAGTAGACCTGGACTGTCTCCGCTGCTCTAGATCTGAAGCCTCAGCTGGAGTGGCCTCAATCATCACTGTCTCCTGTCGTCCATCAGCGGTAGCAAAGTTGGCCCGTGGGCCGCCGCGACCTCGTCCACGGCCTCCACGGCCCCAACGACCTCCTCCTCTGCCTCCTGTGCCACGTCCTCGTCCACTGCCCTTCTGTGGGCAGTTAAAGCTCAGGTGCCCCTTCACCCCACAGGTGTAGCACTCTCGATCCTCGCTCACTGCTGCCACTACCGGTACAGCCAGTGCAGCCCGAGTGACCTGAGTACCCTCATCCTTCATAACTCTCAGTTTGGTCTCCTCCTGTGCCATTGCAGCTATGGCCTCCTCCAGAGATGGGATGGAGGATAAGTGACACATACTCGCCCTCCTGACCTCAAAATCTCCATTCAGGTTCCTCAGAAAATGTGTCACACGCCTACGCTCCACCCACTTCCTGTGTATCGCAGCGCTCCTAGGATCAGGCAGATCAATAGGATCATAGTGGTCTAACTCTGACCAAAGCCTTTTCAACTCCGCAGAATAGGCTAGAATAGTCATCTCCCCCTGCTTCAAGGTGTCGACCTTGCCCTGAATCTCCATCATGAGCATCACATTCCCTGCTCCAGAATACATTTTCTCCACCATACTCCATATCCCCGCAGCACTCTCTATGGCCCTCCACCATCCCAGCAATGGGTGGAACCATCGATGTCATCAACCAAGCAGCCACCAGTGAGTTGGTGGTGCTCCAGACTTTCCAATCATCCCCAGTCTTATCCACCGGTTCCTTACATGAACCCAGAACGACGCCTTCTAACCCCTTCGACTTCAGAATGAGAAGCACCCTCCTGGACCAACTGAGGTAGTTCTTCGTCCCTTCCAGTTTCACATCATTGGGCATCAATTCCAGCTTCTGCACGGGTCGTGAAGGCATCGATCCACTCGAGGATCCCAACTCCTTCGAAGCAAGCAGCTTCGTTTCTCTTTAATGAAGGCCTTCATGTCGGCGGAGGTAAGATTGTCCCCCATCTCTCCAGATCCGCAGATCTCTCCTATCTCCCTCCTTAGATCCGCAGATCTACTTCTCCTCCTCCTCTTCTAGGTCATACTCTAACCGTAAATCTATGGAGTCCTTTTCATGACTCTACCATAGATCTAGGGTTAGGGTTTTTTGGGATTCTCCTTTGTGGCTAGTTAGGGCTTTGTAGGGGCTAGAAGAGGACGTAAGAGAGGAGAAGAGGAGCAGCGGCAGCGGCGCGCAGCGGCGGCGGCGGCCCGCAGCAGCGGCGAGCGGCAGCGACGGCGGCGCGAGGCTGTGGCGGGCGGCGGCTAGGGTTTAGGGTTTTTGCGGCTAGGGTTTAGGGTTTTTTGTTTTTGAGCTCTGATACAATGTTGATTTTGGGGAAAATATGATTAGCCTCAAATGATGGCTAACCCTTCATATATATATCATCCCTTGCTTTTCTTTACACACACACTCAATACAATAACACACAATAATACTCAACTTCAATATTATCATTTTCACTTTTTTCAATTAATTCCCATGTGGGACAATTTTCTTATCAGACTTGTTAGGTATTCAAATCCACCAGTATTGCTGGACAGTAAAACAGAAATGCTCTATGCACATTAAAAAATTACCTTGTAGCTTATCAAAGAAATCCACAATAACTGTAAGGTTCTGTCAACGATTTTGTCGCAGAAACTAAAGAGTTATGTGCTTGAAGATCATACCTTAGTTACGTTGGGATGATCAAGCTTATGCCAAACTGAAACTTCCTGGGAAAAGGCTGTACGAAGTGAAGCGATTTCGGATTCTGATCTGTTTCCTTCTTCCCCCCAGTCAAGCAATTTCACTGAAAGGGAGAAACAATAGCCAGCTATGTAGAAATAATATTAAACTAGACTTAAAACCCGTTCTACGAGGATGCTTTGGTTTAAATCAATCCACAGATAAAACCGTGCTTGTATTTCACTGCAGGAAAAAAATACTGCAACTAAAAGTTGGAAATAAAAAGAACATGTAATGTTTTCAATAGATGATCTAAGGGTTTCAAAATAAAAGCTATAGAAAGTGAACAATCTTTTCCGGATACAACCTGCAAATTGTTCGCTAGGCGTTCCATATATTTGGACATATTGCAATGCAATAACTATTAGTTGGTTATTAACTGCAAATTGCTCATTTGATATGCTAAACTTCATTCTAAGGAAAAGGAAAGAACATTTTTACAGCACATAAGCCAAATAAAAATGGCATGGAAGTCGCCTAGGGATGAGAATGGGCATGCCCAAAGCCCGAATGGGCGCCCAATTGGGCATGCCACATTCCCATCCTTCTGTATGGTGCACCAATCTTCCTAGACCATAATGAAGGATGGGAATGTGGCATGCCCAATTGTGCGCCCATTCGGGCTTTGGGCATGCCTATTCTCATCCCTAAAGTCACCTATACCCATTGTACCAACTTTTTGGGGTCGGTTATATAAATCATTCTGCCATTCAGCTTCTAAAGTTCATAGAAGTGCAAAATGACAAGAAAAACATGAAGTTCCATGTACAAAGAAGTGAAATTAAACGTTTATCAAAATTCAGTGTCTTACAGATACAACCAAAGATGGGAGAAGCCACAACTCCCAGTCAAAGCACCTAATTACTAATTTACGCTCCAATGATTTCCACAATGACAGGAAGCAATCACAATGCAAATTGTTCCACTGGAAAAAGAAACATGTGAAAGAGACATGTCTGCATGGAGAACATCTTTTATTTGGAAACGATAATGCCCAATTCTTCGTGATACATTTTCAAAGATTAAATTTGAGAAATATTTTTTGCCTAATATGCAGGAATTCTCTTTACAAATATCAAAAGGTCTTTCTTTGACGAATGCTGCAGAAAATTTTATATAAAGAATTAGAACTTGGATTAGGATATAAATTTTAATAATAAGTTGTTCTAAATTCAAACCCTGCTTTTCATAAACATCTGTCGCACTGGAAATCGTCAATTCAATCATAATGCAGTCTGTTAACAAGATGGTTATAGAACTATGTATACATCATTGGTCGGAATGCTGGGAGATTCAGAAACATGATGTCCAGAAAATGGTCATAGTCGAAATGAGAATGTTGAGGTGGATAGAAATATCATTTAAAGAGAAGGACAAACATGTGATCTATGAGAGACTAAAGTTAAATTAGCCAATGAGAAAAGAGAGAGAGAATTGATGTAGGAGGGTTGATGTGTGAACTGAGGGTCTGAGACCATGAGTATGCCACTATACGAGTGGAAGATTACAGTTGAGCTGATAAGATTAAGAATACTCTAAAAAAATGTAAATCTAGACGTAAAAATGATGTATTTCTGATTTAACAAAAAAGATGACCGTTAAAAGAGGTGAATGGAACAAAGATTCATGTAGGCAACCCAAAAAAATTGGGTGTAAAGAATTTGATGTTGTTGCCCTGTGAGTTGAAGATTCCAACGAAAGTTCCCTATGGAACAAGAATTTGGATGTTCACAGCACACAATCTAGTGCTATGCATGTCAGAAATTTTTGAACGCTTATATATAGGCTTATTACTGAAGAATCATAATCATGTTGCACATGCTGATCAATTGTAAGAACCTAGTAGTCATAATAATCTAATAATGAATAAGGACACCAAAGCCATTTGTCTATTTATAGTAATTGAATGTAATGTGTTGGCGCCATAAAGTAAAGAGAACGTACAAAAAGTGAGATAAAAGCCCATAGCAAGCAAACTAATGGAGTAACCAATGAATAATGATTCTGGATCAAGTTTTTAACCTGGGTATTCTATGGCAGCTAGAGCTAACGCCTTAAGCCTAACTAAACGACATAAAGCATTGACTGAGAAAGAGGACACTTGGTTGCACATCATTAAACTTATGTTGAGAGAAGCTGAAAGAGATATAACCGTATGAATACTCTGATAATTTGTATACTCAGCTAAAAAACGTATTCAATTGCAATGAACTACGTCTAGTTCACTCTTTTATATGAAGCATAAGAATTAGTAAGAACGGTATCTAGCCACCGTACTTTCTCAGCCATAGCATCCACAAGTTTCACTTTTCATCTTCATCTACACCCACCTCTCCATTCGTCTTTACACAAACAGATTGTGTATCTTATTAGTTATACGTCTGCTTTTTGTTTCTTTTTCTTTTTTTTAACCTATCATATTCAAGACATCACAAGATTAACACTAGAATCCCACTTGATCAGTTGGTGTCACATGAAAAGTTCAAAAAAGAAACACACCAGTCTCAACTGGTTAAAATCACGGGCATCCACAGGGCTAACACAATCTTCTCATAATTATGGATAAGTGTAAACTTTATAAACAACAATTTCCAGGCTCAAAGTGCCCAAAAAATTTACACAATAAATGAAAAAAAGCACACATTTTTTCAAATTTCAAACATGGGCTCTCCCCTTTCTTTCTTTGTTTTTTTTTTCATTAGTTAACCAACAACTTCGAAATGAAGACAAATGAACGTAAGAGCATTCACATACCACCATTAAGCAAAAAGAAAAGGGTGGACAATTTCAAAATTAATATTTAGCATTGGAATAGAATCAAATGGATACCATTGATTAAAGTTTATTTGCTTCAGAATTCAGGAAAACAAATTGACACTCGAAGATTAAAAAAAACAAATTCCACAAAAGAACTAAGACACTGTATTATAAATGAACACAATGGGCATCCAATAAACACATCAAAATGCAAAAAAAAACAAATAGAAACTGAAACGATCAAATAGAACGCTATTACCATTATTAAAAATCAGCACCGAGGCTCAAAAAATAAAGAGAATAAATGCAACGGGCATCCAAAACCCCCGATAAAAATCCAATCTTTTCGCCTTTACCTGCTACGTCCTGACCGTCGTAAATCCCTCGATGAACGGTCCCAAAGGTCCCCCGAGCGATCACCGATTTGATCACGAGCTTCGACGGATCGATCTCCCACTCCTCTTTATGTCTACCTCCTCCGCCGCTTCCTCCCTCTTCCAGTTCCAGCTTCTTCTTCTCTATCGTCAGCGCCCTCGTCAAATGCCTCTCCAGCTGATCGTCCAGGTTCTTCAGGTCGATCTGGTCCGCTCTCACGAACCCCCCATCGCCAGCCCCTCCGCCGCCCCCTTCCTTCATCTCTCTCTACAATCAGTGGTTTAGAGTTAGAGTTGAAGTTAGAGAGAGAGAGAGAACTCTGTTGCTCTTCTTGCTGCTCGTTTCGGTTACTCTTTTTCACTAGTTTCTCTCTCCTCTCTCTCTCTCTCTCTGAGCTCTGCTTTTGAATCGGCTGTTGCTGTATTTAAGGAGAGCATCTTTTTTTAACCTCCTTTAAATATATAGTTTTTTTATTTTAAATTATTTTATTTTATGTATTTTTGAGGGGGAACTGTTGCAGGACCCCCGACTTGGACTCGATTTTAGAACTAACCACATATGTTTTATTTGCAAAATAGAGAAACAAAAAATATCAAATGGTTCTTAGCTCTCACAGAATTTCTTCTAAATTTTATTCACTTCTTATTACGTACTTGATCTTATCAATCAACCAGGGAAAAGATCGTATCATTTACTAATACTCTTTTTATTCTTTTCATTATGGTACTGAAAAAATAATTAAAGTTTTGATCTATTGTTTTGGGTTCAAAATTTTTTCTCATTGCATGTTCACAATATGATGATCTGATTGCCATTACCGAGTTGCCGACAAATTAAAGTTAAAATAAGGTTAAGAATATCTTGTTTTGATCTGATTTTGGAGGCACGAAAAAGAAAACCGATCTCTTACTTCAACTATTTATTTTTTTTTTTTGAAAATGGGCATGTCTATTTTGTACTCATTTTAAAACTCCAAAACCTTAAATATGGGATGAATCCTTGAGGGTATTTAACCCTTAATTCACTCGTTGCAAAAAGTTCTATTGTTGAATTTGCAACGAGAAAATCAAGGATCAAATATGATTTTTGGTGTGGTCATTGTCCATAGATGTACAATAATCTATATAAAAAATAATGAAAAATAAGTTACTAATGAATGTGCACAGCTAACTTAGATGTTGACTTAATTTCATAAAATTATCCTGAACTTTGGAAAAACATAAAATTAACAAGTCTTGGACAGTTTTTCAAAACTAAGAATAATATGGTTTTATAAAACATCAAAAACTTAGGGTAACATAATGACATCAACCAAAATTTAGAGCAATTTTTACAAAATTCAGCCGATATAGGATTATCATGCTTCGATCTGTGTCTAATACACAAGTCGGATCTGGGGCAGCCTGAAGCTAACGATCATCCTTTGACACACATTTTTGGCAAAAATTAATAAATTATTAAAAGCAGCTGCAGCATGAGGCAGCGTGACCCTGCCCTCTCCGATGAGCAGCTGGGCCTGAACCATGCCCCTAAACTCAAATATAACAATTCAATGTTTAGAGTAAGAAAGATAATATTTGCATTTATGCATCTTACCGCAATAAGGGCATTTACAAAATTGCCATAGATTTTACAGCGATATCATAATCAAAATGCATCCGTATGTACAGCTTGATATATCAAAATTTATATGTGAAAATACGAGTGCTTGCATTGTAGCAGTGGTTCCTTTCATGTACAAAAAAAGACTATATATGGTATACTATTTTCGGGCACTATGTCATGGAAATATATGTCGTCGTCGTATTACTTCTTGCGTTGTTTCTTCTTCTCAGGTGTGTCGTGAAGCTGAGTCTTGCCTCCGTACATCTTCACCTGCATGTTTGCAAAAGCCTCCGATATTGCTTCAACCTGCGACATCACATAGCCGCTTGAGTTATGATCCACCGATGTCAAGAAAAATGGGGGGAAATTACGCACCAGCTCTGGCTTCTTGGCATAGACCCTCACAATCCTGTCTTGGTAGCACGAAGGTAGCAGGTGGCTGACACGCTCGTCTGATATGGGAAATTTCTGGCTGCTTTCATAATCCTGAAACAAGATATCAATGTACTTTATTTGTGCAAATCTTTGTTGTTGCGCGCGTACACGCCTATCTGGAGCTTGAAACATAATATACATAGTTAAAATTTTACCTGGAAGAAATTGATCCTGTGGTATGAGCACAAGCACAGAAGGGCACAAGGAGATATTAGTACTAACAAGATACATATAGAGGTATCAAATATTGCGAGTGTATATGTGATCCTACCTGTCAAGGGGGTTATTTTTTCCATTGGTCAGATCAATTCTGACGTTGCAAACGGCAACATCATCTTCCTTGAGCGTCGGTGCCTCACTTCGCTGTCGTGACATGAAACTTATGGTGAACGGACTACATGATATTAAAATGTTGTTTATCGAATGCAAACTATGATGACTTTAAAACCTGGCAGCAGATGACATCGCTAGCAGTGACCTCCTTGAAATGCTCTATTCTATCCCTCGGAACAGCAAACTCGTTACAGAACTGCCACACAGTATTGAGACGCGAATTCACAACTCCAGAAACAAACTTTAAAAAATTAAAAAAAATCTAATAAATAGAGAAAATCCAATCTGCCTGCATCATAACAATGCATGGTTAACTATACTAGTAAAAATCATGGAGAAGAGTCAGTCATGGATATAAAAGGTAAGATGAATTCGCAAAATGTATCGAACTGTATTTGCTATGAAAATTAAGCTGAAATTTGGTTGACCCAAAAAAAGTCTGGCGTTCTGTCCATTGTAAAGTTACATGAAGATCCAAGAAAACACGGTTTACATGAAGTTCACTAGAAAACATGGCATCAACCTGATGCGGCGCGAGCACCACAGGAGGCGCGGGCACACGAGGCGGCAAAGGGGGTACGGGTATACCAAAGGAGAAGTCAGCTCGGGTCCATTACGGGCCAGGGGGCAAACTTGTAGTTTCGTAACTACGAAGGGGGTTGTTCCGTAATTGAACAATTCACGATTCCCCCCTAAAGCACGGGCCGGCCGGCCCTAGGAGTATTATCGAAGAATTTGCAAGTGAGTTATTTTTCCTTAGCCCTAGAACATTTTTTGAGTGATTATCTTTCATATTTAGATTAATTTAGCCCTAGATCTATTATTGTAGCTAACGTAAATTGCTTCATATCCTTAATTATAAATATCCCATTTTTACATTTTCTACTCATAAAAATCCTATTTTTATCTCTACAAAAAGCCATAGACATATCAAATTGGTATTAGAACACTAGATCTATGATAAGCACAAGATCCAAGGAGCGGATTGACTTGTTGGAAGAGAAGTTTTAGAGTAAAATTAGCGAGGAGATTCGCGAGGTGAGAAAGGAAGTAGCGGAGAGCGTCGCGCAGTTGAAGGAGGCTATGACAGCAAATAGATCTCAAATGATGCAGAAATTAACGGCGATGATAGAAAATCTAAATCCAAAGCGAGATCCAAGCCTAAAGGAGCCACCTTTGTCGACGAGGAAGTTGAAAAAATGGGATTTTTTACGAAGGGGTTTCTGAAGATGTCGAAGACGAAGGCCTATACCCAAAAGAATAAGGAAACACAATAGATCGGAAGGATTGGGAGGCCTTCGCGGCCACCTCCCTGCCACGGGGAGGTGCACCAGCCACCGGGGGGCGGCCACCCCTCCGGCAGCCTTTGGGGGCTTCCCCGAACCCTCAGGAGGGGCGGCCAGTGCCGCCCGCCCCTCCTGGGCCTTCGGAGGCCCTCTAGGGCAGCGACGGAGGCCGGCCAGCCCAAATATGGGTCCGACAGGCCCCGCCGCCCCCTTGGGGGCCTCGTCGGGCCTCCGGGGGGGCAACCGAGCCCCGCCCAAGCCCCATGGGGGCCCGCCGAGCCACTTGGGGGCCCGACAGCCCCCACCGCCTACTTCCGCGCCTCAGTGAGCCCTGTTTGGGGCCCGACCAGTTCAGACGCCTTGTGAAGGATTTCAACAGCATGTAGGGCAACAGCAGCACTTGGGAGGTCCGTCGACTCAGACCCCGCCCTTCGGGGGGTCACAAGCGATTGGAGAGGAGTTCAGGGCACCCCGAGGGGACACCAGGGTGACTATGGACACCCACACAGAGACGAGCGGAGAGATTGGCAGTGGGATGGTACAGACGGAGGCGCATGGGATCCAGACAGAGTGTATATTCTTGACAGACCACCTATGTTCCAGCCGAGACGCCATGAGCATCCGCAAGAGAGAGAGAAGGAATTACTGGGGAGAGTCGGATGAGGAAGCTGAAGATGCCCATTTTCGAGGGAGGAGACCCGGATGACTGGCTGTACCGAGTGGAAAGATACTTGAGGTGTCGGTGGTTCCGGGGGAGGACTGGCTACGGGTGGTAGGAGGCTGCTTAGAGGGAGAGGCTCTGGGATGGTTCAGGTGGATACATCAGCAGAGACCTTTTCGAACGTGGAAGGAGTTCACCACCCTCCTGTAGGAGCGTTTTGGCGAGTTACATGCTGGGAGAGCTTACAAGCAACTGTATGCACTGAAGCAGGAAGGGAGCGTCAGGGAGTATTTTAAGATGTTCGAGTCGCTACGTAACCGAGTCCGAGGAGTGTCAGGAGAATCTCTGGAGGGGTGTCTCATGAAGGGGTTGAAGCCCACAATTAGATCCAGACTGAGATAGCTGAGGGCCTGCAGATTTACGTGAGATGATGACATCAGCAAGGATGGTGGAGGACCATCATGAGACTGAGAGGAGAGCCTGTGGGTCGTGGGGAGGGACCGCAATTCGGGGGCAGGCTCCAATAGGTGGACAGAGAGCGGCCAATACCCAGTGGGATACGGCAGTTGCGGCATGCAATATGGACAGGAGGCCGGAGCCACGGCCAGGGGCATGTACTGAGGATGACTGAGACAAAGATTCGAGACAAACGGGCTAAGGGACTGTGCTTCAAATATGATGAGAAATTACTCCAGGGCATCGCTGCGGGGATCGGACCCTCCAGATATTGATAATGAACGATGATGATAAGGAGGACGATGTGGTCGTACTGGAGGCTGGAGAGGACGAGGAGGAGCAGGAGCACCAGCACTTGACTCGGCGAAGGTATCCCTCAATTCTATGGTGGGGTTCACGCCGAACCACACCATGAAATTCGTGGGACAGGTGGGCGGACAGGATGTGGTGGTGTTGGTCGACAGTGGTGGCCACCCACAATTTTATCTCCAGCAGGTTGGTGGGAGAGCAGAGTCTGCAGCTGAGCAACACTGGGAGATACGGAGTAGTACTGGGCACATGACAGGTGACACACAGCAGCGGGGTTTGTCGTGGCGTGATCGTTACAGTACAGAGAGTGCAGATTGTTACAGATTTTCTTCCTCTGGAGCTAGGAAGCACAGACGTCATCCTGAGGATGAAATGGCTACAGACATGGGGGGAAACCAAAACTAACTGGAAGCTGCTCAGATTGGAGTACCAGGACGGAGGGAGGACAATGGTATTACATGAAGACCCTAGCTTATGTGGTTCATTGGTGTCCTACAAGACCATGATGCGAGCTATCCACACGGCCGAAGGGAGGTACTTGGTAGAGTTACAGGCAGTGACAGTAAGGGAGCTGAGTGAGGACCAGGCACAGTTGGTGGCACCGGATGTAGAGCAGCTCTTGAGCCAGTACGAGGAGGTCTTCCAGACATCACAGGGATTGCCACCACCTAAAGACCATGAGTAAGACATTGTGTTGCGAGAAGACGTGTCTTCCATCAATATGCGGCCCTATAGATACACCCAAGTGCAGAAGGATGAGATCGAGAGGTTGGTGGGGGACATGTTACAGGAGGGGGTGATCCAGACAGTGTGAACCCGTTTTCGAGACCGGTCCTGCTAGTAAAAAAGAAAGATGGCAGTTGGAGTTTCTACATGGACTACAAAGCCTTGAACAAGGAAACAATACCTGATAAGTTCCTCATTCCGGTGATTGATGAGCTCCTTGACGAGCTCCTTGACGAGCTCCATGGAGCAGCAGTATTCTCTAAAATCGACCTTAAGTCATGATATCACAAGATTCAGATGAGGGCGACTGACGTGCCCAAGACCACCTTTAGGACTCACGAGGGGCACTTTGAGTTTCTCGTCATGTCATTCGGTCTGACGAATGCTCCGGCAACATTCCAGGCCTTGATGAACAAGGTGTTTCGACCTTACTTACGGAGATTTGTCCTGGTATTTTTCGACGAAATACTCATATACAGCCGCAGTGTGGAGGAGCATGTGAGGCATTTATAGACAATTTTGCACGAGTTACAGGAGCATCAGCTGTGCGCCAATAGAAAGAAATGCCTCTTTGGTCCGTCACAGGTAGAGTATTTGGGGCACATTGTCTCAGCAAAGGGGGTGACGGTGGACCGAGGAAAAATCACAGCAATGTTAGACTGGCCGTTACCGACTACACCACGGGGCCTGAGGGACATCTTGGGCCTCGCCGGATATTACAGGAAATTCCTGCAGGGATACAGCTCGATTGCCTGACCACTAACAGAGCAGCTGAATGACAGTTTTTAGTGGGGCGAGGAGGCCACCAGGGCATTTGAGGCCCTAAAGCAGGCGATGACGACCGTGCCAGTGTTAGCGCTACCAGATTTCAGCAGGCCTTTTGTGATAGACACAGATGCTTCAAGACATAGGTTGGGGATGTGCTGATACAGGACGGTAGGCCTGATCGCGCCCGGATATACACCCGAAAAATGACTGTAGTCTTACCGCAAGCGCACTGCATAGTGGCGAGCGGGTATCGAACACAGGGAGGACAAATGACGGTACTCTGTTTTAATCACCTAGCTATTGGTGGTAGAATGGAATGGTTTCGAGAATATTGTCACGGTCGTTCAATTAACAATTTGAATTCTAGATAATAAAAGCATCTAGGGCCAAGGAATCCCCACTACGGATCATCATTCATCTCTGTGAATCGTGAATCTCAATGTTGCAAGGCTTTAATTGAGGTAAACTAGTCATAACTGAATAGAGAACCAAGCTCACGCTCTCGCGCTATTGCCGGTCTATAGCAACCTAGATTAGGGCCCACTCTCGTGCAAACCCTAACCTAAGCCGCTAGCATAAAGATCGACATCATCATCCAATCGCACATCGTGCCCACTCTCGTGCAAACTCGAGTTATGATCTAGGTTATGATAGTTCGTATTCGTCCAATCTCTTGCAAACGAATATGAGTATAGATTTATAATAAAAATCCTAGCTTTGGTCCAATCTCTTGCAAACAAAGTCTAGAGAATCTCGATTATAAACTTAAATCGAATATCTAGGCATTCCCATCGATTGAAATCCAAACTCTTGCAAACCCCAATCAATGGAAATTCCTAGCTACTCGTAGTAAATCAATCATAACCCAACCGTCTATCAATCCTAGCAACATATTAATTCGTTCATCACACTCAAAAATCGGATCCATAGGGTTCATCCACATGCCCTAGAACAGCGGAATTACTCGCAATTAATCATGGCAATCACAGAAATAAAGAATGATGACATATAGCAATTCATAGTTGAGAGAAAACAATTCACAAAAACAAGAAATCTTGATAGAAAGATTAAACCAAATCTCCAATCTTCAATCTCCAGCTGAGAATTTCAATTAGAATAATGCTAAAAACTAATTTTGGGTCTCCCTTAAAACTAGGAAGAAAACTAGCTTAAATACAAACCAAAGTCGACCAGAAAATCCTGACAGATCTGCCCCTGGCGTAGCCCAGAACCCTAATTCGCAATACAAGCAGACTGCGCCACTCGGCCGAGTAGAACATGTCACTCGACCGAGTGACGGACCCAAAGAAAAACAGAGATATTGGGGGTTTTGGGGGTCTGTCGCTCTATTCCACTCAGCCGGGTGGAGTTCTTTACTCGGTCGAGTGGGCTTTCTCACTCGGCAGAGTGAGTCTTCTGCTGATCTTCAAACTTCAGAGAGTCGGCTGAGATCTCAGGAGAAAAACCCTGTCGTACTCGGGCGAGTAGACTTCTTCACTCGGCCGAGTGAGATCTTTCACTCGCCCAAGTGGACTTTGACTCCAAGTGCTCTTGTATCCGTTGTACTCGGCCGAGTACGTTCCTTCACTCGGCCAAGTGAGCTGTCTGCTCGGCCGAGTGGGCTGTTTCTGGAGTCATATCTTCTCCTACTCGCCTCCTCATCGATTCTATCGAACTTCTTCTTCCGCTCATCATCTAGCACTGCTGGCTCCTCGATAGGGTCACAAGCGGTGCTCCAGCGTGCGCGAAAGTCCATTGATCTCATTTATGCTCCAGATCGCTCCATATTTCATGAAATCCGACAAAAACAAGAAATAGTGAAAAGCAACGCGTTATCATCGAATAATCGTGAAAAACGTAATATGGGCGATCGAAATGACTTGCAAACATGTAGAAAAAATGTGTAAAATATGAAGCGATCAAAATCTCCCACGCTTACCTCATACTCGTCCTCGAGGAAGATGAGTAAAAAGACGAACCCGGCGGGTAAAAATAAGGAAGAAGGAAGGGGAAGATAGAATAGAAAACGAAGAGGGTGGTGCTAAATCATTTTTTCAGGACGTGGAGTTGCTTACTCAAATAGCGCACGACGAATAAAAACATGCCAAAGATTTTTATCTCGATATCACGATCATATATAAATGCATTCGATATAGAAACCAAGAATATCAAAACTATATGAAACATGAAATCATTCTAGAATTAGCGTCGTCTGAGGCATCCAAAGTAATATACATAATCATATATTGCACATTTTTCAATTGATCGCTTTTTACTTGGAGTATAAGAGGCATCACACATGATGGAGCAATAAGAATAGAAAGAAATGGTATTCATGAAATGCATGCCAAATTTCAATTCACGGACTTCAATACTCCAAGTAATATCCCTGAGTATAAAAATTACCTAGCTTAGGTCGTCATGCACAGACAAGTGGTCACTCTCACACATCATTGGATCACATCCCCCAAGCTTATCTATAAGCGTGGTGGCATCAAATAGAACAATATGACTTTTCCCATTTTTTGAAGCTCCAAGAAAAATAAAAAGGGAAGAAAGATAGAAAGAAATGGGTTGGTATATATACAGATGAACTTCTTTTTGTTTTTCTTTTCTCTTTTTCTCTTTTTTTTTCCTTTTTAGACCAATATACACAATAACAATCCCGAATCAAAGATAGAGAGATATGCATGTATTCTTTTTTCTTTTGATTTTGGCGTATTGGAGCTTAGACTTTATAGCAAGGGGAAGATGCCAATATAAGATTTGCTAAGGGGAGATTCACCAATGATTTTAAGTATATCAATGATGTTCAAGATATGTGGAGAAAGAAAAATATGCAACGCTCAGTTCACTCTTTTGAATGTGTACGACAACTTTCAGCATGGTAATGTAATCTACTCAGTATGAATTCAGAAAGTAAATTAATCCAGTTATATCAAAAAGGCATACATTCAATCAACCGGGAAGTTGAGCGTACAATTTCATGCAAATAGAAGTGATAACAGACAACAAAGCAATACTCCAAATTTTGGCAATCAATGTGTGAAGCTTGGTGTGTTTTCTATGAAAAGTATACAATATAAATCTTCAGACTCAGCTAATGGTAGAGTTTCATTCATAATCATACAATAAAGATGCAGGTTACTATTCTCGAATGTATGGCAACGTATAGCATATGATATCTGAAATAAAAACGATGGCATGGCAAGAGAATATGCATATAAAAGTAAGCTAACGCCAAGTCATCGTCATCACAGAAAATTCATCTCTAGCAAAAAAAGGATAAAAGAAATAAGAATAAAGGAAAAATAAGAACTACTATACATATGCAGCACACACAAAAATAAGAAATCGTGATGCATGAGGAAAAATATGAAAAAGTGGGTGAAAACAAGTGGAAAATAAAGAAAGGTGGAAAATGAAGATAAAAATGAAGAAAACGAAAAGTGCATGAGACACTCACTCTCCCAAGCTAAACTGCACAGTGTCCTCAATGTGCTAAGTGTGGCACAAGGAGAAATATGATAGGGATGGGGGTGGGGATGCATGCATGACAAAGTATGAAAATGTAAGAGAATGTTATGGAAATGCAAGTGATGAGTGCACAGATCAAGGTGGTGCAATATAACGGTCCCAGAAATACCTCCTCTCTCCCAGGATGATATAGACAAATCTGAGCAAAAAGTGAACAAAATGTGTGGGGAGATGGGGCCAGATAATATCAATCACAGCAGCGACAAAAATAAGAGAGGCATCAAGTGTGTGCCTAAGCAGGTGGTGGATCGCCAGCACCGCCCTGTGATAGGGGTGGTGGTGGTGGTGGTGGCGGCTGCTGTGAAATGGGAGGAATAGCGGCAGGTGGAGGCTGTGGCAGGCGCACAAGAATCTGGTTCAGGGAAACCTGAATACTAGGAATAGAGCGACGCGAGACTGCACAGAGCGAACGGTAGCGGCGAGAGCCCGAAAATCTCCTCGGAGCCCACTAACGGCCCCCTTTAAGGCACGCAGGTGTTGAACGAGGGTGTCGGAGCAGGGGAGAGGGTCGAACACTAGGGTGCTCCCGACAATGACAGAAGTGTAGACAGAAGTGAAGGGAGCAGGGATCAAATCTGGTGCAGGCTGAGGGATCGGGATCTCCAGGTCCAGAGATGGGAGGAGGGGCTCCTGCTGAGTGTCCTCGGGCTCAAGCACGTATGCATCTGGGATGAGGAGGTCCATCTCTGGTCTCCACACCCCTCCTGCAGGTCCAATGTGGGTTCGAGCGGGGCTCAGAAGCACCATATAATCTGTACCAAAAGGAACATGCAGCCAAACCCAGCAGTGCTGACCATGAGTACGCAACATCCTCATGCGGGCCATGACATCTATGGAAAGGGAGGTGGGGCCAGTGGGTCGAAGCAAACCAGCTGGGAGCTCAACCCGACACAAAGGAGCTAGCAAGGTAATCAGACCGTCGCAACAGATCGCCGTCCTGGCGGTGGCAGAAGAAACAATGCGGTCTAGATACTATTTAGCTATATCGATCTGAACGGCGGGGACTGAGACGTCTGTGTCGCCCTCAAAGACTTTCGCTCTAGTCATCGCGTAGAGCATATAAAGCTCAGGCGTCGACATCGTCACAGGCTCCTACCTTGCGAGAAATGTGGTCGCCATAAGGCGCTGAGCAATGCGGAGGCATGTGTGGACGATAGAGGAGGCCTTGGCCCGGCTTGGGTCAAAGGCGAGTGGGGAGCCCGTGATCAACATCCAGAAAGCATGTGTATCGAATGACGGTGGGGCGATGTGCGTGGGACTAAAAGCGCGGTCGGGGTCCGGGACAGGGGGCCGCTGGAAAAAGGCTCGGAGCATATCGAGAGTAATCTCGCACTCACGATCCATCAGACGAAACGTGCAACCCCCTGGAGTCCTACGGATAGAACTCAGGACCTCAAGTGTCGGTCGGACGTAGGTGTCCGCCGACACCGACAGAAAATCACGTCATCCCACGTTGTCATACAACTGGAGTATGCTCTCGAATACCCCTAGGCGCTCAAAATCTGCAATGTGTGCAAACCTAGATGGAACAATCGATCGATGGGAGATTCTTTCAAATCTGATGCGGTGTGCGTCATCTCGAAAAGTGATCCCCATCGTATTGAAAGCTGGGACGGGCTGTGCCGATGGAGGTGGAATGTGTGCGGTGGGAGGCAGAAGTGTAAGTGGTGGTGGGCTAGGCGGCGGGGAGTCCGCTCTAGCGGAGGAAAAGCCAGGCTCACTAGTCCTCCGCTTGGAGGCGGGCACCCGCGAACGCGACCTAGTGCGTGGGGGCATCGTAGTGTCGTGAGATGTACCAACCAATGCGAAATGCTAATAAAAAGGAGCAAATATACCCGAGCACGACGCGACTTCAAGCAAGCGAGGTGAGCAAAGAAACGCCTCCCCTGAGAAGCTCTGAATCTGCCCCTGATTCTCCCCCAAGCTATCCTGAAACATAAAATTGATTGATTAGCAATGAATATCAATAAATTTAGGAGAAAATCAAAAGAAATATGTGTGAATATAGTTTAATTTCAATTCGGGGCAGAATAGGGCTTTTACGAAATGGAGATTGGGAGAAAAGGGGAAATTAGGGCTGATCGGGGACGATCGGCGGCGAGGGAGGCGGCGGTGGCGGCGATCGGACAGCGGCAAGTGCAGTGGGGGTCGCGCCACTCGGGCGCGGGTGGGTGCGGCTCGGGCGCGGGAACGGGGTGTTCTGGCGATTGGGGGAAGCTCGGGCGTCGATTTGGGAATTTGGGGGATTTTTGACCTTTGGGCCGCGTGCGCTGGGTTATATAGGGTAAGTCACTCGGCCGAGTGGCGGTGATCACTCGGCCGAGTGGCCTCAGTTTATAAAATTTTAAAAATTTTCGTGTATATTCCGACTCGGCCGAGTAGCACTATCACTCGGCCGAGTAGACAAAAGTCACTCGGCCGAGTGGCTAGGCCACTCAGAGCTTTTAAAGTGCTAAAAGTGTCTGGTTCACTCGGTCGAGTGACAAAGTCACTCGACCGAGAGGCATGTAATTAACAGAGAGGGTTTTTTCGAAACTTCCCTGATCAGTACCCTACTCGGCCGAGTAGAGTCTTCACTCGGCCGAGTGAAAATGTCACTCGGTCGAGTGGGCTACTATTTTCAGCTCCAACTCTCTGTTTTTGCTCCACTTTCTGATTTTCTTTCCCCGTCAGTTTCTTCCTTCTTTTGACGTTTGAGCACATCCCTGGAATGCTTCACATCGCCATGGTCGTCTTCCATTCATATGGTCTCATATTCTCCATCTTCTGAAATGAAAAATGTTGCCAGTTGTCAGGTTTTTTGTCGACACTCGACTCTAAACAATAATAAAGTTCTAAAACAAAAATAAAAAGAAAAGTTCAACTAAAAAATGAGATAGGACCGTCGGGTTGCCTCCCGACAAGCGCTCCTTTAAGTTCTTGAGCTCGACCCCTTAAGACTCGCGATTAAAGCTCGATGTTTGGTACATGTGAGATGCGCGCGTCAAACTTACCGGGAAAGCCGCTTGGGTTCAGTTGTTGATTTTCTTCGGCTTTCCTTGGCTCCCCTTCATCATAGGTAGTAGTGGGGGTGAGTCCCCCAAGCTTGAGCTTTTGACATCCTTCTTCTTGGCCGGCGGCGAAGATTTGTTAATCGATGGAGCTTTCCTCATGTGCTTCGCCGTAAAGAGCTTGCATAGCTCTCTAATCTTGACGACTTCAGCGTCGTCCTTCTCTTCATCCGTAAGAGGGTCCGGCGGGTCTCCCATCATTTCGTATTCTTTGGTAAGTTGGCCCTCTTCGAGGACGTCATCGTGCGTGGCTCCGATGGCAAATGGCATGGTGTCGTCAATTACATCGTCAAGGAGGTACGAACGATCTTGGGACTAACCCTTAAGTAGGTATATGCTATTTACTTCCCCGGTGGGGGCTCCCTCCGAATAATGCTTGAGCCTTTGTCCATTTACTTTAAATGTGACACCGTCTTTTCCCTCTATCTCAAAGGCCCCTCCCGGTTGTATGTGTTGAATGGTGAAAGGTCCTGACCATCGTGACCTTAGCTTTCCGGGAAAGAGTCAAAGTCTAGAATTGAATACTAGGACCGTGTCTCCGGCCTTGAAGTCCGTAACGATGATGCGTGCGTCATGCAGAATCCTGGTTCTTTCCTTGTAAATTCTAGAGCTCTCGTAAGCATCCCGTCTAATCTCGTCGAGCTCATTGATATCTAGAAGATGTTGCAACGCCGCACTCTTGTAGTCGTAATTTAAAGTCTTGATTGTCCAATAGGCGCGATGTTTCAACTCTACCGACAAGTGGCATGCTTTTCCATAAACTAGCCGATATGGGGTGGTGCCAACGGGGGTTCGAAAGGCCGTGCGATATGTCCACAGTGCATCATTCAACTTTACGGTCCAATCCTTCCTAGATCTGTCGACAGTCTTCTCTAGAATTTGTTTAATTTTCCAGTTTGACACTTCACTTGTCCACTCGTTTGAGGGTGGTAAGCCATACCGATTCTATGATTCACCACATACTTCTTTAGCATGGCTTCGAACTTGCTTTCTATAAAATGGCTTCTTCCATCGCTTATCAATGTTCGTGGCACTCCAAAGCGCGGGAATATGTTTTGCTTGAAGAATTTAGATACCACCCTCGCATCATTGGTTGGGGTTGTGATGGCCTCTACCCATTTCGAGATGTAGTCAACGGCCAATAGAATATGTTTCCTTTACTTGATGGAAAAGGCCCCATGAAATCCACTCCCCAACAATCAAATAGCTCAATATCCAAAATGGGTTTCATTGGCATCTCATGCCATTTGGATATGTTTCCTGACCGTTGGCATCTATTGCAATACTTGACGAAGTCATGTGTGTCCTTGAACATAGTCGGCCAAAAGAACCCACACTGCAATATCTTTGCGGTGGTTTTGGAGGCGGCGTGATGTCCCCCGCAAGGCATATCATGGCAATGTGAAATAATAGATGTGGTCTCTTCCTTTGAAACACACCTCCGTATAATCCCATCTTTGCATACCTTGAAGAGGTACGGGTCTTCCCAGAAATAGTTGCGGGCTTCGTGCATGAACCTCCTTTTTTGTTGCATGGCCATCCCGCACGGTTTTATCCCGCACGCCAAATAGTTCACATAATATGCATACCAAGGCACCTCTCTGGGTCTGATGGCGAATAGCCTCTCGTCAGCAAAAGTGCCATCAATCGGCAGGCTATCATCCCTCTCGTCACGAACAATCCTAGACAAGTGATCCGCCACAACGTTGTTTGTGCCTTTCTTGTCTCTGATTTCCAAGTCAAATTCTTGGAGTAGTAGTATCCATCTTATTAGTCTTGGCTTGGCTTCCTTTTTGCTCAATAGGCAATTCAATGCCGCATGATCGGTATGCACAATCAATTTTGATCCAAGGAGGTAAAAGCGAAACTTCTCAATGGAGTAGACAACTGCCAAGAGCTCCTTTTCGGTGGTAGTGTAATTCTTTTGTGCCTCGTCCAGAGTTTTGCTCGCATAAAATATTACATGAAGCTTTTTGTCCTTCCTTTGTCTTAGTACGGCTCCAATTGCTTGGTCACTTGCGTCACACATTAGCTCAAAAGGAAGATTCCAATCTGGCGGTTGTATGATTGGGGCGGAAATGAGGGCTTCCTTCAGTATATTAAAGGCTTGCAAGCAATCTCCTTAAAAGACAAATGGAGCATCTTTAGCGAGTAAGGCTGTAAGAGGACGGGCAATTAGGGCAAAGTCTTTGATAAAGCGGCGGTAAAATCCCGCATGACCAAGAAATCCCATAATGCTCTTGACATTAATAGGAGGGGAAAGTTTTTCGATTACCTCAATTTTTGCCTTATCAAACTCGATCCATCTAGATGAGACAAGATGACCAAGAACTATCCCCTCAGTGACCATGAAATAGCATTTCTCCCAGTAAAGAGTAAGATTATTTTGTTGGTATCTTTTAAGGATTTTAGTAAGATTAGTCAAACATGAGTCAAACCTGCCACCATAGACAGAAAAATCGTCCATAAAGATTTCCATGATGTCTTCAATATAATCAGAAAAGATGGACGTTATGCACCTTTGAAAGATGGTGGGGGCGTTACAAAGTCCGAAGGGCATTCTACGGTAAGCATACGTACCATAAGGGCACATAAAAGTAGTCTTTTCTTGGTCATCCTCATGTAAGGGAATCTGAAAGAATCCCGAATACTCATCCAAATAGCAAAAGAATTTATGTTTGGCGAGACGTTCTAGCATTCGGTCAATAAAGGGCAATGGGTAATGATCTTTACGGGTGGCTTTATTCAATTTCCTGTAATCGATACACATCCGCCAACCCGTGACGGTGCGTGTGGATATATGCTCTCCCTTATCATTTTTTATGATGGTCATTTCCCCCCTTTTTAGGGACGACATGAACAGGGCTAACCCATCTGCTGTCAGATATAGAATAAATGATATCGGCTTCAAGCAGTTTAAGGATCTCCTTCTTAATCACTTCCTTCATGTTAGGATTTAACTGCCTTTGAGGCTCTATGAAGGTGTCTTCAGTGTTTTCTAGGTGGATCCTGTGCGTACAAAGTCTATGGCTTATTCCCTTCAGGTCAGAGATGGTGTAGCCGAGGACGTCCTTATTGCTCCTAATGACATCTAGAAGTCTCTCAAGCTGGTGGTGGTTGAGGTTAGCATTAACAATCACCGGGTAGGTCAATTTATCCCTCAAGAAGGCATACCTTAAGTTAGGAGGTAATTGTTTCAGTTCTACCTCAGGGGGCGCTGTACCCCCTACCTCCTCTTCCTGTGAAAGCATGGCGTCTTCGATCACATCTGTGTTCAGTTCCCCCTCGGAGAGTAGGCTCTAGTATGCCGACTCAGATTCGCTTCTCGGCGAGGAGGGTGCATCGGAGTGGATGCTGCATAACTCTGCTTTGATGTCATGTCGGTGGGACTACCATGTTCCTCAGGTTCACACCTGAAATCAAAAGATAGGTCAGTGCGTTCATCAATGTTGAAAAGAGGATCGTCAAGTGCACTTCCCTGAACCTCGGTATGCCAAATGGAATCTTCACAAGTAAAGACCTCTCCAGTGCATGCTTCGCTACCTTCCCTTATTCCGGGCTGAGGTGTCTTGCTAACTTCGAAGTACAACTTATCATCTCTCATGTCAACTCTAATGTTGCCCTCGATAGTCCCTTCCGGAGAAATTTGATCAATCACAAAGCTAGCAAATAGCTGTTCAATGGGGTCCTCTATGTCGATGACCAAAGCCTCTGTAGATTGGACCTCATCCATAAGTTCTTCCAGAAGACGCGCAAAGGCGTCATCATATTGCGGGCTAGAATCCGTTCTCATCATCGTGTCTCCCATGTTACCTGTTTAAAATTCTATTGGAAAATCTGGAAGAGCACGTCAATTTGAGCGTCAAATAAACATAAACATAAAAGAAAGATAGAAGATGAGATATAGTCGGGTGAGGAAAATAAAATATTGTCGCCTCCCCGGCAACGGCGCCAAAAACTTGATCGCGCCCGGATATACACCTGAAAAACGACTGTAGTCTTACCGCAAGCGCACGGTGTAATGGCGAGCGGGTATCGAACACAGGGAGGACAAATGACGGTACTCTGTTTTAATCACCTAGTTATTGGTGGTAGAATGGAATGGTTTCGAGAATATTGTCACGGTCGTTCAATTAACAATTTGAATTCTAGATAATAAAAGCGTCTAGGGCCAAGGAATCCCCACTACGGATCGTTATTTCATCTTTGTGAATCGTGAATCTCAATGTTGCAAGGCTTTAATTGAGGTGAACTAGTCGTAACTGAATAGAGAACCAAGCTCACGCTCTCGCGCTATTGCCGGTCTATAGCAACCTAGATTAGGGCCCACTCTCGTGCAAACCCTAACCTAAGCTATTAGCATGAAGATCGACATCATCGTCCAATCGCACCTCGAGCCCACTCTCGTGCAAACTCGAGTTACGATCTAGGTTATGATAGTTCGTATTCGTCCAATCTCTTGCAAACGAATATGAGTATAGATTTATAATAAAAATCCTAACTTTGGTCCAATCTCTTGCAAACCAAGTCTAGAGAATCTTGATTATAAACCTAAATCGAATATCTAGGCCTTCCCATCGATTGAAATCCAATCTCTTGCAAACCCCAATCAATAGAAATTCCTAGCTACTCGTAGTAAATCAATCATAACCCAACCGCCTATCAATCCTAGCAACATATTAATTCGTTCATCACAATTCTAAAATCGGATCCATAGGGTTCATCCCCATGCCCTAGAACAGCGGAACTACTCGCAATTAATCATGGCAATCACAGAAATAAAGAATGAAAACATATAGCAATTCATGGGTGAGAGAAAACAATCCACAAAAACAAGAAATCTTGATAGAAAGAACAAACCAAATCTCCAATCTTCAATCTCCAGCTGAGAATTTCAATTAGAATAATGCTCTAAAACTAATTTTGGGTCCCCCCTAAAACTAGGAAGAAAACTAGTTTAAATACAAGCCAAAGTCGGCTAGAAAATCCTGACAGATCTGCCCCTGGCGCAGCCCAGAACCCTAATTCGCGATACAGGCAGACTGTGCCACTCGGCCGAGTAGAACATGTCACTCGGCCGAGTGACGGACCCAAAGAAAAACAGAGATATTGGGGGTTTTGGGAGTCTGTCGCTCTGTTCCACTCGGCCGAGTGGAGTTCTTTACTTGGTCGAGTGGGCTTTCTCACTCGGCCGAGTGAGTCTTCTGCTGATCTTCTTCAAACTTGAGAGAGTCGGCTGAGATCTCAGGAGGAAAACCCTGTCGTACTCGAGCGAGTGGACTTCTTCACTCGGTCGAGTGAGATCTTTCACTGGGCCCGAGTGGACTTTGACTCTAAGTGCTCTTGTATCCGTTGTACTCGGCCGAGTACATTCCTTCACTCGGCCGAGTGAGCTGTCTGCTCGGCTGAGTGGGCTATTTCTGGAGTCTTATCTTCTCCTCCTTGCCTCCTCGTCGATTCTATCGAACTTCTTCTTCCGCTCATCATCTAGCGCTGCTGGCTCCTCGATAGGGTCACAGGCGGTGCTCCAGCGTGCGCGAAAGTCCCTTGATCTCATTTATGCTCCAGATCGCTCCCATTTTCCTGAAATCCGACAAAAACAAGAAATATTGAAAAGCAACGCGATATCATCGAAGAATCGTGAAAAACGCAATATGGGCGATCGAAATGATATGCAAACATGCAGAAAAAAGGTATAAAATAAGGAGCGATCAAGGCCAATAGCGTATTTCAGTCAAACTCTATCAGCACGAGCCAGACTGAAATCAGTAAATGAGCGGGAATTGATGGCGATTGTGCTCTCCATTCAGAAGTGGCGGCCTTATTTACTGGGAAGGAGATTTATTTTGAGGAACGACCAGAGGAGTTTGAAATATTTATTGGAGCAACGCATGGTCACCAAAGAGCATCAAAAATGGCTCTCCAAACTGGTCCATCACACTTTTGAGATACAGTACATGCCAGGGTTGAAGAACAAGGCCACGGATGTGTTGTCCGGCAGAGAGGTGGCGGCAGAGAGATGGCGGCCATCTCCATGCCGGTCCTACTAGACTGGGAGCCTCTGGGCAGAGAGATTGAGGCCGACGTTGGGTTGGCACAGATACGGGAGGCATTGCGACAGGGCTCAGCAGATTTTCCAGGTTACACCATGAGCGGACAGCGACTGCTTTACCAGGGGAGACTGTTGATACCCTGAGGGTCCACGCAAATTCCCATGATATTTCAGGAGTTCCACGGCAGCTCCATAGGGGGCATTCGGGGATACAGCAGACATATAGGAGGATGTCTAAGGAACTTTATGATGCGTCTAGGGCTTTTGTGGGGTTAAATGTAGGATTTTTATGGTTTTGGACTAATAAAAATAGGGGTTTGATATGAAGAACTGATCTGAAATAATTCTTAAAATCTAAGACAATTGATCTAAAGCAAATCTATCAATAATAAATTAAGGGCACAATTGCTAGGATAATAACAAAGGTTCTAGGAAATAAAATTACCTTCAAATCAATTCTTCGATAACCCTTCCTAGGGCCGGTCGGCCCTTGCTTAAGCGGGGGATTAGCCAATTGTTGAATTACTAAACGACCCCCCTCATAGTTACGAAACTACAAGTTTGACACCGGGCCCGTGGTGGACCCGAGTCGCCTCCTCCTTTGATACACTTAAACCAGCCTACCCCTTGACTCGTTGGACTCGTCGTGCGCCCCCTCCATGACCCCCGCCGCATCACTACTCCCCAAAAGTGACACCTTGTTCTCAAGGTGGAAGTCTGAAAATTGGTCGCATATCACCGCACGGGGCTCCCAAGTAGCATCATAGTCCGGCAGTTCTCTCCATCTGATCAGCACTTCATGTGTCCCATATGCGGCCTGTCTAACACCAATCAGCTCCTGAGGCTCAAGCAGAACCTCCATGTCATCTGTCAGGTGGGCGGCAAGGTAGGTGAGAGTGTATGGTCCCCAATGGCTCGTCGCAACTGTGAAACGTAGAAAACAGGGTGAATGGTGGACGTAGAGGGTAACTGCAGACGATACGCCACCTTCCATATCTGAGCGGTAATCTCGAATGGCTCATAGTAGCGGGCCGCCAACTTCTCATTGCTCCGTTGGGCCAAAGTCTTCTGTTTGTAAGGCCGGAGCTTAAGGTAAACCCGGTCTCCCACGGCAAACTGCACATCCCTTCGGTGCTCATCCGCCTTAGCTTTTATGATCTGTTGGGCCCGCAGTAAATGTTTTTTCAGCTCCTCCAAATACATGTCACGCTCCCCAAGATGCTCCTCTACCTGCGACACGGAAGTGGTACCTCTACTGCAGTGAATCAACTGTGGTGGGTCCCGCCAGTACAGAATCCGAATAGGAGTACTCTGTGCTGCCGAGTGGTACGATGTGTTGTACCAGTATTCTGCCCATGCTACCACCTAGTCCACTGCTTCGGTAAATCTGAAGCAAAACACCTCAAATAGGACTCCACACTCATACTCACCACCTCTGTCTGACTGTCTGTCTGTGGGTGATAGGCTGTGCTCCTCAGTTTGGTCCCATGGACCTTGGACAGCTCTCGCCAAAAACTGCTCAAGAATAATTTGTTGTGATCAGATACTATGGAAGCATAGAAACCATGCAGGTGGACCACCTCCCGCATAAAGGCTGTAGCTACTGTCACTGCCGTGTAGGGGTGTTTTAGCGGCACAAAGTGGGCATACTTGCTGAGCCGATCCACCACCACCAATATGGAATTGTAGCCATTTAATCGTGGTAACCCCTCAATGAAGTCCATGCTGATATCCTCCCAAACTCTCTTGGGAAGGGCCAATGGCTGTAGAAGTCCCGCCGGTGCCATTGCCATGTACTTGTGACGCTGGCAGATGTCACACTCGGCTATCATCTTATCAATGTCTTTCTTCATACATGGCCAGTATAGCTCCCTAAACATCCTTCTGTAGGTCTGTTATATCCCTGAATGCCCTCCGATGGAGCTGCCGTGGAACTCCTGAAATATCAGTGGAATATGTGTGGAACCCCTGAGAATCACCAGTCTCCCCTGGTAAAGTAGTCGATGCCCACTCATGGTGTACCCCGAAAATTCCGCTGAACCATACTGCAATGCCTCCTGTATCTGTGCTAAGCCCGTATCGGCCTCAATCTCTCTGCTCCACGGCTCCCAGTCTAGGAGCACCGGTACGAAAATGGCTGCTACCTATGCTGGCTCCTCTCCGTAGGACAGGACATCTGCCACCTTATTCTCCAGGCCTGATCGATACTGAATCTCGAATGTGTAATGGACCAACTTGGAGAGCCACTTCTGATGCTCTTCTGTGAGCATGCGCTGCTCCAACAAATACTTGAAACTAGTCAGTACTCACTATAAACCTTCTCCCCAATAAATAAGGCCGTTATTTCTGGATGGAGAGCACGATCGACATCAACTCCCGCTCATTTGCTGATTTCAGCCTCGCTTGTGCTGACAGAGTCTGGCCGAAATATGCAATAGGTCTCTGATCCTGCATCAGCACCGTCCCCAACCCTTGTCCTAAAGCATCAGTGTCTATCACGAATGGCCTGCTGAAATCTGGTAGTGCCAAGACCGGCATGGTCGTTATCGCCTACTTCAGGGCCCCGAATGCCCTGGTGGCCTCCTTGCCCCAGTGAAAGCTGTTCTTCTTCGACTGCTCTGTAAGCGGCAGGCCTCGTAGTGTGGTAGGTAACGACCAGTCTAACATTGCTGCAATCTTGGCCCGATCTGCCGCCACCCCCCTCATCTGAGACGATATGCCCCAAATACTTTACCGGTGGCTGACCAAACATGCACTTCTTCTTATTTGCACACAGTTGCTGGTCCTGTAACTCATGTAACACTGCCTGCAGGTGCCCCACATGCTCTTCCACATTGCGACTGTATATCAAGATGTCGTCGAAGAATACCAGGATAAATCTCCGTAGGTAGGGGCGGAACACCTTGTTCATCAATGCCTGGAATGTCGCTGGAGCGTTCGTCAAGCCAAACAGCATGACAAGGAACTCATAGTGCCCCTCATGAGTTCTAAAGGCCGTCTTGGGCACGTCAGCTGCCCTCATACGTATCTGATGATAACCTGACTTGAGATCAATTTTAGAAAAATATGTCGCTCCGTGAAGCTCGTCAAGAAGCTCATCGATCACCGGAATAGGAAACTTATCTGGGACGGTTTCCTTATTCAAAGCCATGTAGTCCACACAAAATCTCCAGCTGCCATCCTTCTTCTTTACTAACAAAACCGGGCTGGAGAAGGGACTCGTACTCGGCTGAATCACTCCTACTTGCAGCATGTCCTCTACTAACCTCTCAATTTCATCCTTCGGCACCTGGGGATACCTGTAGGGGAGCACGCTGATGGGGGACACGCCCTCTCGTAAGACAATGGCGTGCTCGTGGTCTCGGTGTGGTGTTAATCCTTGCAGGGTTTGAAACACATCCCCATATTGACTCAAAAACTGCTTTATCTCTGGTGCCACTGCCTGAGCATGATCCTCCCTCTGCTTTACTGCCACCGCCGCCTGTAGCTCGACCAGAAATCCACCCACTGTCGTGTGTATCGCTCATGTCATGGCCTTGTAGGAAACGACAGAGGCTGGTATCCCCTGTAAGACCACTGTCCTCCCCTCGTCCTGGTACTCCATCCTCAGCATTTTCCAGTTCGTCTTGGTCTCCCCTAGTGTCTGCAGCCACTTCATTTCCAAGATGACATCAGTGCTCCCTAACTCCAATGGAAGAAAATCAGTGACAATCTACACCCCCTGTATCGTCACGATCACACCTTAACATACGCCGCTACTGTGTGTCACCTGACCTGTGCGCAACACTACTCCATACCTCCCTGTGTCGCTCAGCTGCAGTCTCTGCTCCCTCACCAACCTGCTGGAGATAAAATTGTGGGTGGCCCACTATCTACTAACACGATCACCTCCTGGCCGTCCACCTCCCACCAATTTCATGGTGTGGTTCGGTGTGAACCCCACCACGGAATTGAGGGATACCTCTGCCAAATCCAAGTGCTGGTGGTCAGCCTCCTCCTCCTCTCCAGTCTCTAGTACTACTACATCCCCCTCCTCCTCATCGTTTACTATCAGTATCTGAAGAGTCTGATCCCCACAGCGGTGTCCTGGAGTAAATTTCTCATCACACTTGAACATAGTCCATTCGTCCGCTTTTACCGAATCTCTGCCTCAGTCATCCTCCGTACCTGCTCTGGTCTCATATCCATGTTCCCACGGCAACGGCTGTAGCCCCTGAGCTGGAGCGGCTCTCTAGCATCCAGTGGGAGCCTGCCCTCAAAAAGCGGTGCCTCCTCACGCCCCACGGGCTCTCCTCTCGATCTTATGATGGTCATCCACCATCCTAGCGGACATCATCATCCCTCGCAGACCCACGGGCTGCAGGTGCTGATTCGGAGTGAAAAGTGTATATTTATACCCAAGGTTCTAAATGGCGTGAGGCGTGGCGTAGCGGCGAGGTCAAGCCTCAAGCCTTACGAGCCTTGGCAGAGCCACGACGTTTTTCAAGGCGTGGCTTAAGGCGGCAAATGTGTGTATACTAGTCATAACCCGTGCCCGGAGGGCACGGAGGCAGTCGTCGCCCGGGCGCAAATGCGAAGAGAAACGGTCGCCAAAGTGCAAAAGGCGGGGGTGTGTGAGTGAGGAGGGTCGGGAAAAAAAGAGGGAAAACAGGGACTAAATCGCAAAAAAATCACCAAAAACCCACCTAACCCCCACGTGGCGTCCCAGTCAGCAACCAAAAATATGACTGGGACAAAACTGCCACGTGGGACAAAACTGACATATAGGACAAACTTCATGAATTGTATAATAGATATTATATAATATATATAGAGGTAGACAGTAAACTATGCTCCACTTAGATGGATTAGATTCCAAAACCTACCAAATCCATAGCCTTCCATTTACATTGAGATGTGTGCTTACTGCTTACAATTAACTAAAGTGTTACTTTACTAAAAAACAATTGTTTACATAACTAAAAAGCATGTGACCTAAATACATCATCAATATCAAAGCAATCGATTGACACAGCGAAGAACTGAAGAACTGAAGAAGCCGATGACGCTGATGCCGTTTAGATGGAGGATCGGAGACGAGGGCGGTCGGAGAACTGAAGAAGCCGACGATGCTGATGCCGTTCAGAATGAGGACCGGAGACGAGGGCGGTCGAAGAACTGAAAAAGCCGACGACGCTGATGCTGTTTAGAGGGAGGACCAGAGACGAGGGCAGCCGGAGACGAAGGCGCCGCGAATCGGCTGCTGCAAGCTAGATGAAAAGCCCTAGGCCACAAAACGAATGTGGGCTGCTACGAGATGAAAAGAAGCCTCAAATAATGAGAACGGGTCGGGTTCGGGTTCTCTTAGCCCTATAATGCGGACCCGGGTGCTTTTTTTGTTTTTGTTTTTAAGGCGCGCCTTATGTTTTGTGGCGCGCCTTGTGTCGCCATGGCGTGGCAGCGTGCCACCTCAAAGAGCCAACTTGGGCATTAACGGGGCGTAAGGGTGGAACCTTGCCGCCATGGCGCGCCATGGCGTCGCTGTGGCGAGTTTTTTAGAACCTTATTTATATCCATTAACTACCCCCATTTTGTGCTAAGAATTATACTTAATCGTGCTCTTTTTGGGTATAGTTTCACTTCATGTCATTTTTAGAGCTTATCTGCGTTCTTTGCACAAAATACGGTTTTTATCGTCCTTATTGGCTTCCTACTATTTTTCATATCCTCCTGCTATTATTGTGATCATATCGCCATTTTTTGGAAATTATTTGAGCATTAAAATATTTTATAAGAATCATTGGGGGTCAATAGTGTTTTATAATAGCCATTATATTTATTTTATCATCATATGGACTAATTTCCGCTTCTCCTATTTTTCAGGTACTCCTGGGAGTCTTGGAGATTTCCAGAGTTTTCTGAGATTTTTTTAGGATTTCTAGGTATTTTTGGTGAATTATATGGAGGAGAAATGGGGGTTTAAAGCAGGAAAAAGGAATTTAACGATGGCGCCACTTGGCGCGATCTGGAGGCGCCACGTGGCGCAATCTGCGCCCTTCAAGTCAAACCGGAGCGGGCCGCGCATTTGTGCATGCAAATGCAAATAAATAAAAAACGTTTTGTTAATGCCCAACGGGCCGGCCCACCACCTTGCAGCAATCGGGGGCACGCAGACCGCGCGTGCCCCCGCGAATTCAATCAGCGCCCGTTGCTTGCGGGCGCTGGGGCATATCGGGGCCGAATCCGACCCGATCCGGCCCGCTTCGAACGAATGGCTGAGCGCGCGCAAAGAGCATTCGGGCGGGTCGGGCGGCCAGCGCCCGACCCAGACCCGATTGTGCAAATTGGGGGTATTTTGCAGCCTGAGCGAAAAATTGAAGGTCTCTTCGGCTGTTCTTTTTTTAGGGTTTTTGGGAGTCCTCTTCTTCCCCAAGAGCTAGGGCAAGGGCTTGGAGGCCATTGGAGGCCAGGAGAGCTTGGAGGAGGATCAAGGAAGGGAAAAGCTTGGGTTTTATGGCTTCATTTGGTTATCTCTTTCCCCTCTTTTGTAGCTATTGGTTTCTAAATGAATTGAATGTATATTTGAATGATTATTGAATGAATGTGAGAATCTTTTGATAGTTATTCAATTGATGGCTTGTAATGAATGCTCATTAATGTTTATCATCTTGCTTTTCATTATGATGGCTTGAGCCAATAGTGTGTGGAATTGGGATTAATTAGGGTTTGGTGAGATTGATTAGTATTGGTTCATTTGGATTTAAGTTTTATGTGGCGTAGATTTAAGTTTCTAAATTAACTTTCTTATACGAACCCAAAAGATTTTATTAGAGAGCCGATCACCCCAAAAGGATGAGTTTGATCTTCTTAAAAAGAAGTATCAACTTAACTTCCATGAAACCTAAATCTTAAGCCACTACCCTTTTCCCATCGTTTTAACTCCCAAAAGGATATCCCCGATGACGCTTCCCCAAAAGGGATGCAATTGAGTCATAAAGAACCATAACCCGTGACCGATATCACTTCCAATTGTGACCCCAAAAGGGATCCACAATTGAATCGCATTTCACACTTATTTTCACCTCCAAAAGAGTATTTTCCGATGGTGCGTCCACAAAAGGGACATCATTGAGTTATAGGGTTATATTCTCAATTCACAACCCTAATGACATCCTACCCCCACATTTCTCCTTGCAAGACTAGTTCCTCATTTTGGTATCCTCCCTACCTGCCTAGTGATTGACTTGACAGTGTCGTCACCCATTTCCTCTCACACTTGTTAGTGTAGTTGGTTGTTCCAACACTTTTAGCTTTCCTTAACTAATTGTGATTGTGATTGTGAAACGAATTGTCCATGTGATCCGACCCAGTACTCACAGGTTATTTTTATTGCATTGACACACCTACGCTTGGGAGTGGAAGGCGTGCTTCCTTGCGCGTTTTCCGGTTCAACCAATTGGCGCCGTTGCCGGGGACAACGGTTTCTATTATTAGCATTTTTTGATTGATTTCAAAAGTTTTAGTGTGCTACTTCTATCTCTTAGTGTGAGTCTTTTCAATTCTTCATCTTTCACTTATTGTTCATCCTTATTTATTTTACGCTTTTTGAGTCTTTTTGATTGTTTGTTTTTGTTTTTTTCAAAACATGGCAAGTACTTCAAACTCTCTTGGGTTTGACATGTGGATGACCAAATCCCTACCGACATTCATTGGTAAGGATGCGGAGAGCCCTTACCTACATATTAAGAAGTTTGAGAGTGCTTGCAAGCTTCATTTTGATGGGAACACGTGCACAGAAAAGTTTTATCTTAAATTCTTTCCCTATTCGTTGGATGGTAGTGCATTAAATTGGTTTAAAGTTTATATCCCTCATCTTAGTCCATCTTGGCATGTACTAAAGCACAAATTTTGTATGAAGTTTTTTCCATCTTACAGGACCAAAACATGGCAAGGAAGAATGGTGAACTTTGCTCAGCGCATCGGTGAGACATTTTTTCAGGCTTGAACGCATTTTTCAGAGTTAGTGTACGGTTGTCCACATCATGGATTTGACAGGGTGCGTCTTCTTGGATTCTTCTTGGAGGGTCTGCTTCCGGAGACGCAGAATTTTGTGGATTAGTTGGACAACAGCCACTTTTTGGACATGGATGAGAATGTGGCTTGGCGTTATTTGGAGTCCTACAAGGAGGAAGATCACACATTAGTTGTGACTCCAAATGAGCCAAGCCATGAAGTTTTGGTCCACCAAGCCTCGAATGAAGAAGTTTGTGTGGATATCACCCCACCGGTAGTTGAAGAATTGAGTGCCCCATGCCAAGTAGTATTTGAGGAACCAAGTGTTGGCATGGAGGAGTTGGTTGAGCCAATGGAGGAATTATCATGACGGCGCCTCCTATTTCTGCTGGGCCATGTCAATTAGTTGTTGAAGAATTGGTTGTTGACATGGTGGAGATAGAGGAGCCGATCGCGCGCACACTTAGGAGCGAAGTAGGCAAGGGGGAGTGTTCTTTTGTTGATGAGCCCGAAGAAGAGACAAGCGAGGGTGAGTCTATACCACATGACATCATGGATCCCGAGCTTCCCTCTCCTTTGGTAGTTTCTATGGAGATAGCACTTCCTCCCCCGATTGATATTGAATGCCGTGGGGATGAGCTTCAAACCACATCATATTCAACCATCCAGGGAGTTTTCTCACACATTCATCATACTTTTCATTCCGTATTTTCTATTGATGATTATGTGTGGATGTTATTTTTTGGGAACGTGTCTCCATCTCTCTCGTACACAACCCGTCTCCTTCCTTATATAGGTACACACTTTGAGGAGATGCTTGGGATTTTGTACGTGGCCGTCATTGCCACGTTTGGCCGAGGAGCATTGGCGGAAGAAATAAAAGGAGAGTTGGAATAATTGCCACCTCGGATGGAAATTTTGGATCCGCCATTTGCTACGGTGTATTCTTCCAATAGTGTAAATAAATAAATGTTTTATTTTAGTGCCTTTGTGTGCTTTTCTTTTCTTTTTTTATAGGATTTTTTGTGAGACCCGATACTCTCCCAACATTGCGGACAATGTTTATTTTAAGCTGGGGAGAGTGTTAGAATCTTTGGAATTGTTAGGATTTTGGTGTTAAAATTTTTTTGAGATACCTCCATCTTGCTCTCATCCCATGAACTTCATTGCATATCATATTTAGCCTCCTTGTCCATACGCCGCTTGCTTTGTGCTTAGTCCCTACTGATGGAAATTGAATTCCACCCCTAAGTAATTTTGATGATGAGCACACCAAATGAATGCTTAGTGTACTAACTACACTACACTTTAAGTATACAGATTTCGTGAAGCTCTACTAATACTCCAAGAAGCACGCATCAACGCTCCACGACAAAGACGAACATGGCTAAACTCAAGTGATGAAGGTCAAGCTCAAACAAAGCAAGAAGCTCAAAGAGAAGCTCATCCTCACTTCATCAAGTTGACTAAACTGCCGAAGACATGTTCAGAGTCTAGTGTGAGTGTGTCGTGTCTTTTAGGACATTTGTCAAAGCCATATCAAGTAGACAACACACACACAAATGATTTCAAAACAAATGTTTTTAACTATCTTCAAAAATGGTTTTTAAAGAGCTTTTTCTAGTCACTTCAATTATAGTAGTGAAACTCCACGCACCCTGGAGTTAACTACACTTTTTGACTAGAACAACAGGAAAAACTCCTCTGGGAGTCGACTACCAGAAGTAGGGAGTCGACTACTTCTCAGAGATGAAAATTTCCTAGACTCCTCTGGGAGTCGACTACCTATATAGGGAGTCGACTACCTGCTGGAAATTTTCAAACGTTTTGAATTTGAAATTTAAATTCTTTTGAGTGATTTACTCCGAAATTTTTGGGACAAAAGTCAAACGAAATTCAAATTTCAAATCCCAGTTTTTCCCTATAAATAGAGCTTAATTCTTTTGTGAAAAATACAAGATTATTGAAAATCAAAATTTGCAAAAGCTCTCGTGAATCAAAGCTCTCTCATTTCTTCTCTAGCCAATTTTAATTTCAGTTTTTGATCTTGCAATATTTTTTCCAATTCTTTTGAAGATCATATTATCATTTTTATTGGCTAAGTTGTTTTTCAAAATCCTCTCTATTATTTCTCTTTAAATTCTATTTGAAGGATTTTTGAAAAAGCTTTAGATCACAAAGAACTTATCTCGTATCTTTGTGTGATCTAGACTATTATTCTATTGAGCTACTACACAATTGTCTATCTTTTGATTGGCTATAGAATCGGGTGTATTTCCAATCTCTATCACTTGTTGTAGAGTATTGGACAAATTTCTCATTGTGCTATTTGTTGGAACACTAGACAAGTCTAGTTGTTGCCATTTGGAAAGTCCTCGGTTTATGAGGCAAGGGTATAACCCTAGACAAGTCTAGGCGTTGTGTTCGGAAATCCTGGTCAAGGCTAGGTCGTTGGAAATCCTAACGAGTGAAGTTAGGTGCTTGTATTTGCCAAGGCAGATAGTGGAAATCTCGTACCGGATTGGTCGGGGACTGGACGTACCCGGGTTGCGGGGAACCAGGATAAAAATCCTTGTCTTTGCGCTTGCATTTTCTGTGTTTGATTATCTTTGCATTTATTCTATCTTCAGCAAATATCAATCCTATTTCTATAGGCTGAGATTTGCATTTGTAATTTTATTTGCTCTAACTTATACTCTGGGAGTCGACTACTGCTCATAAGGAGTCGACTACCTACTGTGAATTTTCGCTGTGCACTTTAAATTATATTGTTGATTAAGAACCAAGTGTAGATCGCTCTACTTGGTTTCTTAGGCAACATTAGAAGGATTTGTTTTTGTGTTGATTGATTAAAGAACGAAAAAGTTTTATCTTTATACAACACTATTCAACCACCCCCCTTCTAGTGTTGTTTGCCATCCACAGGATCCAACACATACATGCTTAATGACATGCAATTTTTCGGATTATCATTTTGGTATCAAATTTATAAATGTTTGATTGGTATGGTTTAATTGTTTTCCAATTTGGCTTCATATGCGAATATGCCATGTATGAAACTACATTATATGTCATGATACTCTCTTTGAGATAATTTGGAAAAAGTTTGGTGTACGTGATTGCATGAGTTGGGATGAATGGTGTAGTTTTTGGTTGGATTGGGTTTGGCCAATTGTGTATGCTTTGTTTTCTTCTTAGTAGTGGGTGGATGAGTTGATAACTTGTGTTTAGAATTAAAAAGAGAGTTGATATAAGTGAATGTTTCTTTCTAATCAAATTGAGTAACCGGTGCCCCACGAAATATTGGGAATGTAAAGGCCCGTTGGGCCTTTAATTATCTCCCCCCCCCCATCTCTCACGTGTCCCCCACCCCCTTCCACTTATTCTCTCTCTCCCCCTCATTTTCTCTCCCCCGTCTCTCTCTCGTGCGCGATGCAGGCGGCGAAAAAAAAAACGCCGCCGCCTTACGTCTCACTCCCTCTCGCCGAGTCTCTCTCTCTCATTCCTTCACCCCGAAGGAACTCCGCTCGACATCTCCCCTCTTGCCAACTCACTCAACGCGTGGCGTGGGCTCGTGCCTCCAACGACGCCCTAAATCCTAGGGTTTGACACGTTTTCTCTTCAAATCGAGGCCATTCTCCTACGTGTCGAGATCCTAACTTCTCAGGTTTCCTATTCCTCTCTATTTAAGCCCGATCTGAGTCCTAGGGTTTCGGTTTTCTCAAAAAGGTGAAATTTTTCATGCAAAAATTTGGTTTTCTCTTGGTTTTGAGTTCGGCCTGAGCCCTAGAGGTGGGATTTCTCTGTGATTTCCTCATCAGTCCACGATTTGAGGTAAAATCACTCTGATTCTCTAGATTTTGGATTTTAAAGTTATGAATTTGCCCCTTTAGCTTTCTGCGATGATGAATCTGAGCTCCGGGCGAGGCGGCGAACTTCGCTGCAGCCCTGATGACCCTTGAAATAACTTCTGTTGGATCTGCCCCTTGTCTGAAGTGGGTAAAAATCTGTTTTTCCCTTGACTGCGGCTGTTTTTGGGTATTTTCTTTCGCTGAATCTATCCAGTTAATTCTGTTCTCTGTCGAAATACTTTGAGGCCACATTATGACTGAAAATAGTCTCCATGACAGAAACTTGTTATTGGCTCTAGGGATTTTTCCCTTACTATATCTGTTGGAAATTTTCAGAGTTGAATAATAGTTGGTATAGAGTGTATGTTGGCTTAGTAATCTCCCAATGATTGAATATGAGGGTTAGGCCTCAAAGGCCGTTGGAAAGTATGGATAAAAAGCTGCCTGAAGGATCAAAATTTACTGCCCCTAGGATCATAAAAAGCTGCCTGAATGATCATATGAAAACCATTAATAAATGGTGAAGTCCCGAAAAGATCAATGATGAAAACTATCTGAGATCACCAGATTGTCCCTCCTCCCATTTGACCATCCCCCCATAAATTCCAAGAGTATGATAATTGGAAGTTGCTTTTACTTGCAGGTTTGTTCTCATACTTATTTATATTCAAGTTTCAGTTTAGACTAGCATGATATAAATTGTAGTATCCATGTTTAGATATTTAATTTCTGCACTCTTACAACATATTGAATATTATGATGCTCTATATAAAGTTGATAAATGGCCCATGACATTGGACTAATTGGTATATTAGGTGTACTATGGAAATAATGATTCGAAATTCAGTGAACTATTTATATGTTTAGAATGAATGAGAATGTGATTGAAACCAGAATGTCATAGCACACTGATATACGAACTGAGTTTAATGTGGCCTTAGAATTTAAATTCACTTTGGACACCATGTTTAATCATTGTGTAGAACGACATCTGGACTATATCACTGAGGCACTGAGAGGTGTACACTATTATACACTTGGCACTTCAGACTCACGGGTTTTGGGGTAAATCATATTAGAGAGAGTGCGGGAGCGACTGGAGCCACGCTCCTATTGACTTGACCGCATCAGGTAGTTCCGACCTGGGTCACATCATTGAATCAGGATCTGACCCCTATTGTACCGTCGGACTTAATTATTGAGTTCCACACTGTTGACTCATGGCCCCTACCGTCCCTGTTTTTGGGCCTGGCCCAGGTGAGCGCCCCTGGGTACTGAAGTGGACTCCTTGGTTGTTTCTGTACTCTCCAATATGATTCGCGACCTAGGTTTGGCATAGAACAATGAAACCATGATATTATTACCTTCAAATTGAGCTGCATGTTACTCTTAAAGTGCCAATGCAATAATAATTAGTTTGTTCTCAGTTTCTACCTCCTAGTTAGTGTTTTTCCATATTCATATATTTAAAGTCCAAAATTTTTAGAATCATTGTGATTTACTGGTAGGCCTTCATTGTTGTTGTACCACCAGGTGTTGATCCAGACGTAGAGCAGATACCAGAGTTTGTGGACTCAGCTGACCTTTGACTAGAGGTAGCATATGTACTTTTGTGATAACGACAGATGTACTTTTGTTTGCATGCTTATAGCATGATGTATAGTTTTTTGTAAACGTGCTTTTAGCATGATGTACATCATTTTGTAAACTCGTTCATATATATAAATGAAAATTTTTGTTAAGCATTTTGACACATCTCTGCGTGTGTCTAGATTGTTTTCACTGGTTATCTGCAGGGCCTGCTATCCTTTGTGAAACATGGTGCGACCCCGGGTTGCGGGGCGTGACATGTTTTTCTTGGTGGCCCATGCAGGTCCTCGCAACCAACCTCGTGAACAGTCTAGAAAGAGTAGGATGTGCCATGATAAAAAATGCTTAACTAGAGAATTGACATTGTCATGTCTATACAGGCATATGCGAGTTTACAATCGTCAGAAGCGCATTGTGAAGATGGCTCAGAACGCTTCTGGCTCTGGTTCGAGCAACCCTACAGTTCATCAGATCTCAGATCAAGCCCTACGAGAGCTTGTTCAGGCTATTCGTGAGGAGCCTAAGACTACTGGATATGTGCAGCAATTTCGGTCGCTACGTCCGGCTCCATTTACTGGTCGAGAGGATCCCTTACAGGCAGAGGAGTGGTTGCGTGACACTGTTGCCAACCTGACTGCAGTAGAGATTCCTATATGATCATGGGTGAAGATTGCGAAGCTACAGTTGAAGGATGGAGCCAGGATCTGGTGGGACGCAACAGAAGATCGACTAGCAAAGCCTATTACCTGGGATACATTCAAGGAGGAATTCAATGCACAGTTCTTTTCTCATGAGGCTCAGATGGAATTGGAGACAAGATTCACCAACCTGAAGCAGGGCTCCAGGTCTGTTGAGGAGTATGATGCTGAGTTCTCTATGCTCAGCAGGTTTGTGAAGGAGATGGTGTCCACCCCCGAGGCTCGAGCTCGTCGTTTCCAGCAGGGGCTGAATATAAAGATCCGGGAGAAGATGGTTGGGTTGGGCCTGACGACTCATGCAGAGGTACTTGCGACAGCTCGCGAGTACGAGTATCTACAGAGGGAAGCTGATCGAGAGCGCCACATGTCTGCCCCTCCGAGGCGACCACCACCACCTTCAGCTGCTACCGAGGTTACGGGTCGACGACCTATGCCTCCTGCCAGACATGTACACCGGCCAGTACAGCAGGTTCAGTTTAAGAGGCCGGCTCCACAGCAGCATCAGCCACGTCCAGTATGTCACTACTGTGGCAAGAGTGGTCATTACAAGGAGTGTCGATGGCGTCTGGGCCTTTGTTTGGTCTGTGGGTCCAAGGAGCATAGTGCCAGAGATTGTCCGCAGAAAGGATCAGCAGCACCAGCTTCTGCTCCAGTTCCTGTCCGTGATCCTGTTCCTGCTCCTGCTCCTCCAGCTGGAAATGCACCACGTAGACCACCGCTTCCTCCTCAGAAGAAGGTTTTTCAGCAGGCCAGAGCACAAGCACCACCTCCTAAGCGCCAGGCTTTTACTATGACTGCAGTGGAGGCTGAGGCTACTGGTGAAGTGATTACTGGTAAGAATTTTATACTTTCATCGATTACTTTCATATTTAGTTACATGTTTACTTAGACATAGTATCTTTGACACTAGGTATTGTACTGGTCGCCGGTAGACCTGCCCTTACATTATTCGATTCAGGAGCCTCCCATTGTTTCCTAGCCACTCGATTTGTTAGCACACACAATATTCATGTTAAGCCCTTGACTACCCATTGGAATGTTAATACTGGTGGTGGTATATTGAAGACAACCAGTCATTACCCTCAGTGTCCTGTAGTTGTTTGTGGACGAGAGCTATTTGCAGATTTTTTGGTGATTGAGATGCCTAGTTTTGATGTTGTCTTTGGGATGGATTGGTTGGCGACATTCCATGCTACCATTGACTGTCGTCAAAGGAGGGTAGTATTTGAGATGCCTGATCATCCAAAATTTGAGTTCATTAGTGGACGTAGATCTGAGGAGCCAATACGATTTAGAGCCCGGCCTGCAGAAGCTATGGTGAGTGCCATAGAGGTTGATGAACCAGAGATACCAGAGATAGTACGGGAATTCATGGACGTGTTTCCGGATGATCTTATAGAATTACCTCCGGAACGTGCCGTTGAATTTTCCATTGATTTAGTACCAGGTGCCCAGCCAATATCCAAGAAACCATATCGTATGGCGCCACCAGAGTTAGAAGAAGTCCGTACACAGTTGAATGAACTATTGAAGAAGGGTTGGATACGACCTAGCGTCTCTCCTTGGGGTGCTCCTATTTTGTTGGTATCAAAGAAGAATGGGACTCGACGCATGTGTGTTGATTACAGGGAATTGAACAAGGTGACAGTGAAGAACAAATATCCTCTTCCCCGTATTGATGACATCTTCGATCAACTTGGAGGATCGAGCATTTATTCGAAGTTGGACTTGAGGACAGGATTCCATCAGTTGAGAGTAAAGAAGGATGACATTCATAAGACTGCATTCAGAACAAAATATGGGCATTATAAGTTTTTGGTGATGCCATTTGGCGTGACCAATGCTCCGGCAGTATTTATGAGCCTGATGAATCTCGTGCTGTATGAGTATTTGGATAAGTTCGTGGTTGTCTATCTTGATGATATCCTGATATATTCGAAGGATACCCAAGAGCATACTGAACATTTGAGAAAGGTCCTAGAGACTCTGAGACAACACCAATTGTTCGCCAAACTCAGCAAATGTCAATTCTATCTGGACAAGGTGGCGTATCTAGGACACGTGGTGTCTGGAGAAGGAATCTCTGTTGATCCTGCAAAAGTGGTAGTTGTTCAGAACTGGCCTATTCCACGGACCGTGACAGAGATTCGCAGCTTTTTGGGAATGGCCGGTTATTATCGGAGGTTTATTAAAGATTTCTCAAAGATCGCGGAGCCTATGACGCGATTAACGAGAAAAGATGTAGTGTTCGTTTGGTCCAAGGCTTGTGATGATGCTTTTCAGGAGCTAAAGAAGAGATTGACATCCGCCCCAATTTTGGTCATTCCTGATCGGACGGGAGGATTTGAAGTATTTTGTGATGCGTCAGGAAAGGGGCTTGGATGTGTATTACATCAACATGGCAGGGTTGTAGCTTATGCATCCAGACAGTTGAAGAACCATGAGAAGAATTACTTTACACATGACTTGGAGTTGGCGGCGGTTATTTTTGCATTAAAGATGTGGAGACATTTCTTGTTAGGGGAGCATGTGAAGATATTCACAGATCATAAGAGTTTGAAGTATATCTTCACACAGAAAGAGCTTAACATGAGACAACGCCGATGGATAGAGTTGATGGCAGATTATGATATTGACCTTCAATATCATCCTGGAAAGGTCAATGTTGTGCCTGATGCGCTGAGTCGTCTACCAATGGTATTGACGCTTACGACTCAATGGAAGCTGCAACAAGAGATCAGGGAGATGGAGATAGATGTGGTTTTGCCTGGGTTGACTTCCTCGTTGAAGAATATGCAGATTCAGTCCACTTTGGTAGATAGAATCAAGGCGGCTCAGGTAAATGATGAAAAGTTACAGAAGATTAGGAATCTGGTGTTGGCAGGTCAGAGACCAGAATTCCGAATTCATGAAGATGGGTCCTTGCGGTATGGTAGCAGGATATGTATGCCGTCTGGAGATACTCAAGAGGAATTGTTGAAAGAAGCACATAGTTCACCATATTCCATTCATCCAGGCGGGACCAAAATGTATAAAGACCTGAGGCAACATTATTGGTGGCATGGTATGAAAAGAAGTGTTGCCAGGAGTGTAGCAAAGTGCATGGTGTGCCAGCAGGTTAAGGCTGAACATCATCGTGTTGCTGGTTTATTACAGCCTTTACCTATACCGGAATGGAAGTGGCAGCACATAACGATGGATTTTGTAACTGGACTACCTCGAAGTACGAAGCATAATGATGCTGTTTGGGTGATTGTTGATCGATTGACTAAGTCAGCACATTTTATTCCCTTCAGAGTTGGTCAGTCCACAGAAGTACTTGCCAGGAAATATATGGAAGAGATTGTTAGACTTCATGGAGTTCCTGTAAGCATCGTTTCTGATCGAGACACCCGTTTCACGTCACATTTCTGGAAGAGCTTACAGGATCATCTGGGGACACACTTGAGTTTTAGTTCGGCTTATCATCCGCAGACAAATGGTCAATCTGAACGCACTATTCAGATCTTAGAAGATATGCTGCGTGCATGTATGTTAGACTTCAAGGGATCGTGGGAAGATCATCTTCATCCCGTGGAGTTTGCATATAACAACAGCTATCAGGCCAGTATCGGCATGGCTCCTTTTGCAGCCTTATATGGAAGGAAGTGTCGTTCTCCCCTGAGTTGGGATGATGTGGGTGACAGGGAGTTGATGGGACCGGAAATGATTATAGAAGCTGTGGATGTTGTGCGCACTATCAGGGAGAAGCTTCAAGTGGCACAGGATCGGTATAAGCACTGGGCAGATGTGATGCGAAGACATTTGGAATTCCAGCCTGGTGATCATGTTTTCTTGAAGATATCTCCTACTAGAGGTATGATCCGATTCGGACGAAGAGGGAAGCTCAACCCTCGTTTTATTGGACCTTTTGATGTCTTGGAGCGCGTGGGTGAAGTGGCATATAGACTTGTACTTCCTCCATCCTTGGAAGGAGTGCATGATGTGTTCCACATATCTCAGTTGCGCAAGTATGTAGGAGACCCATCACATGTTGTCGATCACTCTGAGATCACAGTGCGGCCTGATCTGACATATGAACAGCAGCCAGTACGGATCATTGATCGCCAGCAGAAGGCCCTTCGAAACAGAGTTGTCAACCTAGTGAAAGTGATGTGGCATCGAGACTCTCCTGTGGAATCCACTTGGGAAAGGGAGGACGAGATGCGAAAGCGTTTTCCTCATTTGTTTGTTGTATCTTAGTTTTGTTTCGTTCTTGTTTTTGTAATTCCGTGGACGGAATTTTTTTGTAAGGAGTGTAGAATGTAAAGGCCCGTTGGGCCTTTAATTATCTCCCCCCCATCTCTCACGTGACCCCCACCCCCCTTCCACTTATTCTCTCTCTCCCCCTCATTTTCTCTCCCCGTCTCTCTCTCGTGCGCGATGCAGGCGGCGAAAAAAAAAATCGCCGCCGCCTTACGTCTCACTCCCTCTCGCCGAGTCTCTCTCTCTCTCATTCCTTCACCCCGAAGGAACTCCGCTCGGCATTTCCCCTCTTGCCACCTCACTCGACGCGTGGCGTGGGCTCGTGCCTCAAACGACGCCCTAAATCCTAGGGTTTGACACGTTTTCTCTTCAAATCGAGGCCATTCTCCTACGTGTCGAGATCCTAACTTCTCAGGTTTCCTATCCCTCTCTATTTAAGCCCGATCTGAGTCCTAGGGTTTCGGTTTTCTCAAAAAGGTGAAATTTTTCATGCAAAAATTTGGTTTTCTCTTGGTTTTGAGTTTGGCCTGAGCCCTAGAGGTGGGATTTCTCTGTGATTTCCTCATCAGTCCACGATTTGAGGTAAAATCACTCTGATTCTCTAGATTTTGGATTTTAAAGTTATGAATTTGCCCCTTTAGCTTTCTGCGATGATGAATCTGAGCTCCGGGCGAGGCGGCGAACTTCGCTGCAGCCCTGATGACCCTTGAAATAACTTCTGTTGGATCTGCCCCTTGTCTGAAGTGGGTAAAAATCTGTTTTTCCCTTGACTGCGGCTGTTTTTGGGTATTTTCTTTCGCTGAATCTATCCAGTTAATTCTGTTCTCTGTCGAAATACTTTGAGGCCACATTATGACTGAAAATAGTCTCCATGACAGAAACTTGTTATTGGCTCTAGGGATTTTTCCCTTACTATATCTGTTGGAAATTTTCAGAGTTGAATAATAGTTGGTATAGAGTGTATGTTGGCTTAGTAATCTCCCAATGATTGAATATGAGAGTTAGGCCTCAAAGGCCGTTGGAAAGTATGGATAAAAAGCTGCCTGAAGGATCAAAATTTACTACCCCTAGGATCATAAAAAGCTGCCTGAATGATCATATGAAAACCATTAATAAATAGTGAAGTCCCGAAAAGATCAATGATGAAAACTATCTGAGATCACCAGATTGTCCCTCCCCCCATTTGACCATCCCCCCATAAATTCCAAGAGTATGATAATTGGAAGTTGCTTTTACTTGCAGGTTTGTTCTCATACTTATTTATATTCAAGTTTCAGTTTAGACTAGCATGATATAAATTGTAGTATCCATGTTTAGATATTTAATTTCTGCACTCTTACAACATATTGAATATTATGATGCTCTATATAAAGTTGATAAATGGCCCATGACATTGGACTAATTGGTATATTAGGTGTACTATGGAAATAATGATTCGAAATTCAGTGAACTATTTATATGTTTAGAATGAATGAGAATGTGATTGAAACCAGAATGTCATAGCACACTGATATACGAACTGAGTTTAATGTGGCCTTAGAATTTAAATTCACTTTGGACACCATGTTTAATCATTGTGTAGAACGACACCTGGACTATATCACTGAGGCACTGAGAGGTGTACACTATTATACACTTGGCACTTCAGACTCACGGGTTTTGGGGTAAATCATATTAGAGAGAGTGCGGGAGCGACTGGAGCCACGCTCCTATTGACTTGACCGCATCAGGTAGTTCCGACCTGGGTCACATCATTGAATCAGGATCTGACCCCTATTGTACCGTCGGACTTAATTATTGAGTTTCACACTGTTGACTCATGGCCCCCACCGTCCCTGTTTTTGGGCCTGGCCCAGGTGAGCGCCCCTGGGTACTGATGTGGACTCCTTGGTTGTTTCTGTACTCTCCAATATGATGCACGACCTAGGTTTGGCATAGAACAATGAAACCATGATATTATTACCTTCAAATTGAGCTACATGTTACTCTTAAAGTGCCAATGCAATAATAATTAGTTTGTTCTCAGTTTCTACCTCCTAGTTAGTGTTTTTCCATATTCATATATTTAAAGTCCAAAATTTTTAGAATCATTGTGATTTACTGGTGGGCCTTCATTGTTATTGTACCACCAGGTGTTGATCCAGACGTAGAGTAGATACCAGAGTTTGTGGACTCAGCTGACCTTTGACTAGAGGTAGCATATGTACTTTTGTGATAACGACAGATGTACTTTTGTTTGCATGCTTATAGCATGATGTATAGTTTTTTGTAAACGTGCTTTTAGCATGATGTACATCATTTTGTAAACTCGTTCATATATATATATATGAAAATTTTTGTTAAGCATTTTGACACATCTCTGCTTGTGTCTAGATTGTTTTCACTGGTTATCTGCAGGGCCTGCTATCCTTTGTGAAACATGGTGTGACCCCGGGTTGCGGGGCGTGACAGGGAAGGACTCCAAAAATGAGATTTAGGGGATCATTCCATCCCTTTGCCTATATAGCGTTATCGCGTGTATGCAAAAGGGGGCGGTGTTTGCATTTCATAGCGTTATCGCGTGAATGCAAAACATAAACATACTAAAACAAAAAGAATACAAAAAAGAGAGAAAATGAAAAAAAAGAAAAATTGATTGAATAAATGAAAGAATAAGCTTCATGAATGATGCAATCTCATCTCCCACAACTTAGAAGGGGTTTCTTTTGGTTTTGGCCATTTCCATGAAAATTGAAAATTTTGCCATGTGCGCATCGTCCCACAGAATGTGATACGCGCTTATTTCCTTTTCTTAAAATTGGATTGAGGAGAATATCATCTATTGTTTACTTTTATACATTGTGTATATTAGCTTTGAAATCATTTGGAAATAATATATGAAGGATGACATGATGATATTTTGAATTTGGTGCATGTTTTTACATTTAATTCGGAATTATCGCTTCTTTTGCTAGGGACTAGCAAAATGCTAGTTGGGGGTGTGATTCGGAGTGAAAAGTGTATATTTATACCCCTTACCTACCCCCATTTTGTGCTAAGAATTATACTTAATCGTGCTCTTTTTGGGTATATTTTCACTTCATGTCATTTTTAGAGCTTATCCTCATTCTTTGCACAAAATATGGTTTTTATCGTCCTTATTGGCTTCCTACTATTTTTCATATCCTCCTGCTATTATTGTGATCATATCGCCATTTTTTGGGAATTATTTGAGCATTGGAATATTTTATAAGAATCATTGAGGGTCAATAGTGTTTTATAATAGCCATTATATTTATTTTATCATCATATGGACTAATTTCTGCTTCTCCTATTTTTCAGGTACTCCTGGGAGTCTTGGAGATTTTCCAGAGTTTTCTGGGATTTTCTTGAGATTTCTGGGTATTTTTGGTGAATTATATGGAGGAGAAATGGGGGTTTAAAGCAGGAAAAAAGGAATTTAAAGATGGCGCCATCGCACCACGTGGCGCCATCTGCGCCCTTCAAGTCAAACCGGAGCGGGCCGCGCATTTGTGCATGCAAATGCAAATAAATAAAAAACGTTTTGTTAATGCCCAACGGGCCGGCCCGCGGGCCGGCCCGCCACCTTGCAACAATCGGGGGCACGCAGACCGCGCGTGCCCCCGCGAATTCAATCAGCGCCCGCTGCTTGCGGGCGCTGGGGCATATCGGGGCCGGATCCGACCCGATCCGGCCCCGCTTCGAACGAATGGCTGGCCGCCCGACCCGCAAGCGCCCAACTCAGACCCGATTGTGCAAATTGGGGGTATTTTGCAGCCTGAGCGAAAAATTGAAGGTCTCTTAGGCTGTTCTGTTCTTTTAGGGTTTTGGGAGTCCTCTTCTTCCCCAAGAGCTAGGGCAAGGGCTTGGAGGCCATTGGAGGCTAGGAAAGCTTGGAGGAGGAGCAAGGAAGGGGAAAGCTTGGGTTTTAGGGCTTCATTTGGTTATCTCTTTCCCCTCTTTTGTAACTATTGGTTTCTAAATGAATTGAATGTATATTTGAATGATTATTGAATGAATGTGAGAATCTTTTGATAGTTATTCAATTGATGGCTTGTAATGAATGCTCATTAATGTTTATCATCTTGCTTTTCATTATGATGGCCTAGAGCCAATAGTGTGTGGAATTGGGATTAATTAGGGTTTGGTGAGATTGATTAGTATTGGTTCATTTGGATTTAATTAATTTTTATGTGGTGTAGATTTAAGTTTCTAAATTAACTCTCTTATACGAACCCAAAAGATTTTATTAGAGAGCCGATCATCCCAAAAGGATGAGTTTGATCTTCTCAAAAAGAAGTATCAACTTAACTTCCATGAAACCTAAATCTTAAGCCACTACCCTTTTCCCATCGTTTTAACTCCCAAAAGGATATCCCCGATGACGCTTCCCCAAAAGGGATGCCATTGAGTCATAAAGAACCATAACCCGTGACCGATATCACTTCCAATTGTGACCCCAAAAAAGGAACCACGACTTGAAGAAGAAAACCCAGTTCAAAGTTTTCCAAAGAAGTAAACTGAAAATTACGAACAGAACGCATCAGATGCCAATCTAGCAGTCTTTGGAAAAGGATTATCCAAAAATTGTTGGAGTCCTGCTGTTCTGGTGTTGCTACACAAGGATGTAGTTCATATAAAAAGGAAACAACTGAAAGCACTTGCGCACAAGAAGTAGAAAAAATAGATAGTGATCTGAAATTAAATATTAATGTGCCTACTGCAGAACTAGAACAGAAAATGCAGCATTGCTGCATTGGTACTTCAAATGAGAATTCCAGAAAACTTAACATCATTTCACTAAATAAACACTACAAACTGTTTGCTTAACAATAGAGGAAGCTGGCCAATCTAAGTCAAAAACTTAATGTCTTAGCAGTAGTTGATACATAAGATAAATTTGTTGACTGAATCCATATTGAGAGCATAACTTTTTGCCAATATACTTCACTTCTTCAAGCAGATTGTGACACAGGTTTTCAAGAGTATAATTTTAGGAAGTTACCTGGTATAATTCCCTCCTGCGAATCCGCAGGACGATATCTCTAGATTCCTTCAATTCCATGTCAGGAGCTGTTTCGATGGTTTTCAGAATTGTATCATCTAACTGCAAAATGCAAACCAAAGATACGCTTAATAAATTAAGCTTAATGTATAACATACAATTCAAACAAGGATAATTGTTACACGGCAATCATAAATATTAATAATACCTTCCAATATTCGGCGGGGTCAGAAATGTGAGAAGATATGTTGAGGTAACTGTTTGCTTTAACAAGTGCATCTACAAGCATGAGCTCTATGGACTGATTATATGCAGCAGTTAGAAGACAGATTCCGAATAGTAATAACAAAAATGTGATAACAATTAAGTCATCATACTGAACACATGCACAACTCAGCAGACCATTCTGATTAATATGAAATAAAACGAAAACATTAAATCCAACAATAATCATTTGTAGATCACAGAAGCAACCTATACTGATACCTTTACTTTTGCATGGGTATAGACGGTTCGGTGAAGATCAGCGCGTGTTGCAAACAATTTGTGGATAGTTAGGTCTGGCCCAAAGGCAAAAAAAAACATTAGCAATAGATATGTATGAAAAAATGGTTTCTAATAATCTATATTACAATTGACAGCTGTTTTTGAACTTTGTCCTATGTGGCAATGTCACATCGAGTTTTGGGGGGAAAATTTTTTGGATTGGGAGAAAATTTGTTGGGAGAATACAAAAGCTTTTCTTATTGAAATTGGCATCATCATCACTTAATACTCTTCATTCAAAAATGACCCAAAAAAATGAGACCCAAAAAAAATACAACGAATGTGCATTCAAAGAAGCGGGTTGAGTTTTTTGGGCGTCAAGCAGAGGTCTAACCAACCTATCCGCGCCGAAGGTGCCCGCTAAATTTTTTTACGCTAATTTGTTGTTCTTTTAAATTTTAGCTGTAGAAATATTTTTTAGGGGACAAAGATTTCACGGAAAAAAATCTTAAATGCACCGTGCCCGCGGGCATGGGTTATAACTAGTATACTTACATTCCTTGGCTGGATAACATATTTCATCTTCCATAACACGCATGCTATCGAACAGCCTGCGTGATTTTAAAGATAAAGTTATTGAGACTGGATAAAAAAGGATATGTTGGACCTTGAAACACGGTTTGCAAGAGAAAAGAGTTTGTGAGCATATGGACCATTCCAATATAATTTATTTTCTGCAAAATGACCCTAATCTCAAAATTGCAAACCATTTTCCCCACTGTACTACTAGGTGTAAATACTATCCTATTATGCTGCCACCTCATTGTCAACTTTAATCTCTGGCAGAAGATAAGCATAACACCTTGAGAAATTGCCTTGCGCACGTTTGGTAAATACTGGCTAGATTATATTTTAGTTGACTATTCCAAAAGCAAGACAGGGTGATGGAAAAAAAAAGAGAATATGTAAAGTAAATCAGCGATCTCTCCCGTACCTGTTTATCATAGTAATATCATCAATTGATGACCTGGCATATTATTAAATCTCGGACAAAACTAAGGACCAAGGTACTTGTAAGGAAAAAGGTTCTTGTTATGGAACCATTTTATTAAATATCATGCAAACCCTTTAAGCCTGCATTCCCTGTGATGACTTTGTTATTGATAAGTAAAAACAGGCGAGACCATTGGAAAAGAAGAATCACCATATAGACTAGACTAGCCAGAGTCACTAAAGATCTATTTCCAAATTTCCAAATTTCCATTTATCGAGAATTTCCATGTGGATGCAAATCTCTAACACATTTCTTCTAATTTTGACATGGTTCACTTTCAGGCAATCATCTAACCGGAAATGAACAAGATGATCTTGTGTATGTGTATCTACGTTTCCAAACGATAAGAAAAACTTGCTACAAAGAAGTGAAACATATTCCCATTCACACAGAGAGAGATGGATAGAGAGAGAATGAGAATTGAATAGAAGGAGAAAAAGGTCAGCGTCACACTGCTTTCGAATAACATATAACAGATTCCATTGTATCTTGTCCATATTGACTAGTTTGGTTATGTAGATCCTATTTTTCCAATTATGTAATACTCCATACTGAAAGAAGCAACAAAATCCAATATTTACCGGAAGTTCTCCATGCTAAAGAACATAACAAAAGATTATAAATAACATACCTTCTGAACTGAAAATTGCACCCAATACTACAAGCCCGACAATCACGGTTAATATAGTCAAACCTGTAAGTAAGAACAACATATAAGTAACTAGGAAGACAACTAGAGCATAGGTGCAAAATTGCTGCCAGCTGTTAAGTATTATCAGGATAGTTCCTTACTTGTCAACATCAATTCCAGTGCGACCATTAGCAACTATATCATACAAGAAATGTTTCTCTTTTGTGCTCTATGTAAAATATATGGGGTCAGAAAGCATGGAAATAATATAATTAAATCATGGCTCTATTAAAATGACATAGTTTGAATGCATATAATGTATTACTTTAAAAATCAGATGGCATTTGTATAGACCAATAAAGGGCAAAACGAAGAGACTAACCTTTGCTGATGAAATATAAGAGCTGGCTGTAATCATCTCCTGCAGAGAAAGGCTCAGTAATTTGTAATTCATTGCACAAATTGTATATGCTAATTTCATCATGTGCATTCTCTTTCTTGCAAGAGTGAACTAGCTTCCAAGAAACAAACAAAGGGGAATAAACAAAACCATGCAAGAACAATCATAAATTTGTTGGGAACTAACTTAAAATCCAACATCAACTTTGCATGTTCTAGTCCCCAGTCTATGATGATACAATGAGGGTTCCAGATAGGCTATCTTAGAAATTGGGACCAATATTGCATTTATACATAAATAAAGAAAATTTCTTACCTTCACTTTTCTAAGACAGTCTGAGTCAATGTCAATGTTGTGCTCATCAGCAATGTAATCAACTAACTGCACAGACATCTGTTCATGAGACCTAAAACAAAAACATAGAAACATAAGTCAATGATTTCTAACATTAAAATGTGTGACTGACATGGAGGTATTGCAATGACAATATTAAACTTGGAATCAAAATATTTTGATGATAAGAATATCAAACTATCATTCTCAATGGATGGGAAAAATGTTATAGCTAATCCGTTTCCACATGATATGAAAACTTTGGATAAAATCATATATAATAATTTCCAAATTCAATCATATGCATTCATAAAAGCTGCTAAATCACGCACAATTAATCACAAGTACAAGTCCGCATGACAAAGGGATATGACCATGCCTTTGCAACAAACTCGATCATTTTGAATTTTTGCATTCAAAATGCAAAGTTCCATGATGGCATCAATATATATATATAATTAGAGTTTGCAAACGGGTCGGGCCGAACTCAGATTGGGTCATGTTTGACCCAATCCGGATATGGACAAACCTGAACCCGTTCTATGTTGAATCCGGGTCAATGTTCTGAAACCCAAACCTAACCCAGGTATAATCCGGGTCACCCATATCTGACTCGCTTTATGTGACAGTTTGCGTACAACCGCGTTCGAGTTATAATTTTTTAAATATTTCGAAAAGAAAAAACTAGATACACCAAACAAGAATTGAACCCATGTCACCCATATTTTTAAAACACACACACTAACCATCAGAGCCATCAAGCCAAGATGTGTAAGCATGTATTATATAGCAGAATAATATACATGTGCGATCAACACGAGACAATTTCCTACGCTGACGCGCATATACATCATTTCCATTTATTTTTATATAAAAAATTCGAATTGTGTTCTACGCATCATAATTCATGAATGATTAGCATACCAAAATCCAAGTAAATCAAATGCTATTTGACACTCGATCCAATTGCTACAAAATCAATGGTTTGAGAATAATAGAACTTTTTGTAGCGAATGGATCAAGAATCAAATTCCCTTAGGATTCATCCATATTTGGGATTCTATGGTTTTAGAATATGTGTACCCCCAAAGGAATTTGACCTTTGATTGGTTCATTAAAAAATTATATTATTCAAAACCTGAAATATTGTAACAATCGAATCGATGGTCAAATCGCGTTGGATTCACTTGATTTTAGTGTGTTGATAATCCATTATGTGTAGATAAATTTCTAAAAAAAATTAAAATTAAAAAATTAAAAAACAATGGAAATGGCTATCAACGTAGGAATTTTCCCAGTACAGATAGCACATTTCCATTATTCTGATACATACATACATACACTTCGAAAAATAAAAAACACAAACTAAAGCAGGTTAGGGGAATCGAAACATCATTGTCTCTCTCTTAACAAAGGCGCCTACCGACTGAACAAATGTAAGTTTGTGTGAATGTAGCATGTGTGTATACATATATGTATGTGTACACACAAATATAAATATACATGCATACATATATGTTAAGGCCAAAAATGGCGTTAACGGTGTCGAGGCTGACGTGGACTGTTCTGTCGAGATGAAGCCTCGTCAGCTGACTGCGTGGGACCCTGGTTAGTAGAACCGATGTCGTTGGTGTCAGGAATTACTGGACGACAATCGTTCGACCCTCTGAGTATGTCGAGTCTTAAACGACCATTGATAGAATTTACGACCTTCTTGTTGAATCACTCCACGAGCTTCATGTATCACACAGGAACGTTAATGGGGTAGGATCTGGGTCCCAATCCAAATCTCCTTCGATACTTAAGTTAGTATGTAAACTTAGGGGGGAAAGAGCTTGGAGCTGTCGAGATCAACCCACAGAGGCTCGTCTCGAGTCAGGCGTCACAAACTATCTTGAAGAATAAATATTAAGTGGAGTATAGAATATCAGAGTATCGAGTTTCGTACCTCCTTACGTTCATCTCCAGTGTATTTATAGACCTCCGAGGTCTCTTCAGTGACGTTGGGAGGATAATAGTCCCCAATTATGGCACCATGATCCTCCCTCTCTTAATACGAGTTACCGTCGTCCATGTCCCCGCTATTTATGAGCTTCCTTCAATCCCACGTTCGATGGGTGGAAGTGCAACGGGCGAATGACACGTGAGCTTTGACTAGTTCGCTTCAGGCTTCTTTTATAGGCTTTGTGGGCTTTGATCTCACACTGAATGGATCCCTCGAGAGCCGCCCCAATAATGCAACAATGGCTCCCGTCGCTCGAGCTCAAACAGTTCGTCTGTTAGGGTCAAGCGACGTTGCATCTTATTAATTAGGCACGGTAGTTGAGAAACTAGCACTCGAGTTTTAGGCGCCAAAATGCTAGCTTTTCTAATTTGGAACGATTCGTCGGTTTGAAATTCGAGATACTAAGATCCACGGATCACCGACACGTGTCCCAACATGATGTGGTTGTTTCGTCTAAATAAGACTGTTCTGGAGGGAAAATTAAAATCGTCGTCCTTGGCATACCTGACCCAGATTTTCTTCTTTGGAGATGGCTTCATCATCTGGTCATGCATCTGGTAGGAGCTCAGCTTCTATCGCTTAGAAGTGTAAGGAGGAGGCCGGCGTGCCCAGTCTGATCGTCAACCAAGTCTCTAAAGTGGACGCGAATCAAATTTCCGAGTTCTAGGAAAAATATGTTTGACTCGACTATCAGATCTGGTTGCCAAAGAGGGATGAAAGGATCATGGCGCCATAATTGGGGACCATTATCCTCCTAACGTCACTAAAGAGATCTCGATGTCTATAAATACACTGGAGATGAACAGAAGGAGGTACGAAACTTGATATTCTAACATTCTATACTCCACTTAATATTTCTTCTTCCAGATAGCTTGCGACGCCTAACTCGAGACTAGCCTCTGTGGGTCGATCTCGACAGCTACAAGTCCTCTTCCTCTTAAGCTATCATACTAACTTAAGCATCGGAGAGGGTTTGGGTCGGGACCAAGATCCGACTCCCCTAACGTTCCATTATGATACATGAATCTCATGGAGTAATTCAATAAGAGGGTCGTAACTTCTATCAATGGTCGTTTAAGACTCGACATGCTCAGAGGGTCGAACGATCGTCGTCCACAAGTTCTTGACACCAACGACCCCGGTTCTACTAAACAGGGTCCTACGCAGTCAGCTGACAAGGCTTCATCTCAACAGAAGAGTCCATGTCAGCCTCGACACCGTTAACACATACACACATACATACATACATATATGCGTATAAAAATGGGTTGGACCCAGGTCGAGTCAGGTAGAAGGGTCAAACACATACCCGACCCGACCCAGATTACATCCGGGTCTATTAGGTCAACCCGAATTCTATCCGACCCAGATTTTATCCAGGTCTATTAGCGTGATAAGTTTATAACAATTTTGCCAAGAGGATATTGACATAAGAAGAGCTTTGCATAAATCTAGAAGACCAGTTGGCGTTCGATCATGTAGTTTACGCTTTTGCAATGCAATTTCTCCTATTTTAAAAAAGAATACTATTGTAAACTCTCAGCATGAAAGAATATTAGAAGGTGTAAACAGAAAATGACATTCCCAATTAGACTGCAGAAGAAAAATGAACAATATTATGATCTCTTTTTTCCAATAGTCCAATATAACACCTGATCCTCGAGAAAAATGAGGGGAGGGAAACGTGAAAAAAGAAGGAAACAAAAAAATCTGAAATAATCGGACTTACGTGGATGATGAAGACGTAACATTCCTTTTACTGATAGTCCCATCTAAGTGTCACTCATAAAGGTGCAAATTTGATTATGAAGAACCCTCCTACCAACTTTAGAATAAGAGCATGACAAAGGTGTAATGCACAGAAAAGCACAACAGAGAAAGCAGTATATTTTACAATATGAAACTGAATTATGTTCAGAAATTATTAATCCATAGCAAAAATGTTTTATCATCATGAAGATAGTTTACAAACAGAACACTTGGATGTCTAGCGCATGTTCGCCCTTTTAGATTTCTAGCGCATGTTCGCCCATTTAGATTTCTAGCGCATGTTCGCCCTTGGGAGCATTTGAGAATTCAATTCACCATCCACCAATAAAACTGTGCATTAAAAATTAAATGAAACGTGCATAAAGGAAAAGAGCATAATACCATTTTGATTCCCCAAGAACCCGAGGAAGAAACTCATGTTCAAACATGTGACTGAAAGGACCATGGCCTATATCATGCATAAGACCTAAAAGGGAAGAAGAAAGGAGCAAGATGTTATTACATCAATCTAAATGTGTGGGATCCAAGCAAGCAAAGAAATACCTGCAAGTTTCACTGTCTGTGCATCAAAGCGGTCAATATCAAGTTCCGAACCCTGCAGGCATGCAGATTTATCAGTGAAACTCACAGGATCATTAGTGAAAACTAGTAGATAAGCAAGAAAACTGCCAAGCATATCTTACATGGTAGGTTTGAAGACACCGAACAGCCTGCCCAGCAAGCCAGTACACCCCTAGCGAATGTTCAAACCGGGTATGTACTGCTCCAGGATAAACCGTATATGCAACACCTAAAATTTATCATATCATTGATTAGTCTTTAGCATAGCACAATGAAAACAAGGTATTACACGAGACTATAATATATTTACATACATGTTTATGTATTGATGGTTCGAGAATGACCAGTTACAGTGCAGAAACTGATCAAATATTGAAGGCATACTGTGACAAGTGGAAACATTGCATCTCTCAAAAAAAGGACAAGTTGAAACATTGTGAAGCACACAGAAGAATGTATGTACCAGGAAAAGTGTCTAGAAAATGACTAAAGTCTGTTTTATAACGGAGGAGACGATAGCAGTACACACAAAAGGATCAAATATGATTATGGTTCCAAATTTGTTCTATATGTGGATTTTCTTCATCATTCTTAGCAATCTCAGCATGAATTCTGTGGACAAAAGGGTATTGGTTTATGCAACCGAATTATTCTTTGACTAATGTCCAAATGATGACAACCTTTTGTGATCCTTCATTGTGGTTAATGTACCATTGCACAAGAGCAACATTCTCTTTGCTGCGACTAGCACAGTTAAAAAGCAATGATCTATTGACAATGTAACTTCGGTTGTCAAATTCTTGAGTGGCTTCATGCGTCTGACACAATATTTAAAATAGTAGAATTTGAGGGAACTGATCATATGTACATACAAATGCACAAACCTACCATATTTAGAGGATCAATAGTCTCTTTAAGTCTATTTGTTTACCTCCCATGAATTGAATATTGCAGGAAAAAAGGGGGTGAGACATGTTTGGATGCATATGTCAGCAATGAAACATAATGCTGGTAAGTTTCTTACTTTGCTTTCTTCTGTATTTCCTTATGGGCGTTTCTACTTCTTTACCGTCTTTTATTACAAGCATGTCCTATTTCTCTGTTCTTTTTTTAATTGTTTACATCATGCCATGACATTTAATACAAACGTCCTGGGGCCAGACACGTCAAAATTTGTAACATATAGTGTCCCGGCAACACTGTCCGTTAGAATTCAGAGGATCTTGTATTACTTGATCATATTATATATGCATAATTGCATATTACATGTCAGTAGGAAGGGCCAAAGTTGCACAGGCACTTCAATCAGAGTCAGACAAATGCAGAAGTCTCAAACACCTACTACTAACAAAATACTGATATATAAGAATACTTTTTAGAATATGCTGAAATGTCTGTGTGCAGTGTTGCACCTAGCCTGTGTCAGCATGTCTATGTTCATACGACATACGACATAGGCTGGCAGGCATCAATTGCTAGTCAAATATGACACATAAAATTAAATATATACATACATGAACTACATGAACTTCTAAGGAGTGAAATTGTAATGGGCTTCTTTTTTTTATTTGGGCGGCCCATCAGTTAAGCCCACGAGGGCTTTTCTTTTTATTTCTTTTTCTCTCAACCCTCCCCTCATTTTCTCACGCCGAGCCCCTAGGGCTCCCAAGCTCGACAGCGCTACCTCTCGTACGTGTGTCTCGTTCGCCCCGAGCAATCGACGCCACGACCTCTCTCTCTCTCTCTCTCTCTCTCTCTCTCTCTCTCTCTCTCTCTCTCTCTCTCTCTCTCTCTCTCTCCCTCTCCCTCTCCCCCTCTCCCCGCAGGTATCGCAACCGCCGCCTCTCCTCTTCTTCGATGACGCGAGAGGATCTCGCCACGACCCCACACCCCACGATTTTCCCTTCAACGGCTCCTTTGAGCCTATATCTTCAGATCTCCCCTCTTCTCCTAGTTTTACGAAAACTGTAAGTTCCTTAAACTTTGTAGGTTTTTCGGTTTGATCTTTCTCAGATCTAGAAGCTATTTCCTTGCGGGTATTATCTGGATTTTTCTGAGGGCTTTTATTCTTTGGTTCTTGATCATCGGCTTCAAAAAGGTAGATTTTTATCTTACTACACTTCAGAATATTTCGATTCCTTTATGCTTAATTTCTGAAATGAAATTCGTATTTAAATTCATACAAAGTCGGATTAATGGGATAGGATGATGACGGGAATGTTTTTAGGGTTTTAATCCCTATCATCTATTTTTTGTGGGATTGGCTCTTTTTCATGCTTGGCATGGGGTCTTGGGGCTTATGAATGGCTAATGTAAACAATTTCAGTCCCCCTCTAAGCTTGTCTGGCCGTGGGTTTTCACTTGAGGGTGATTCTGCTTACAGTTTCAGTTTTCCCCTTTTACCTTGTGAGGGTTTCGGCTTCTGTTTGGTTCTGAAATATCTCTGTCATCGTGAGTTGATCATCTGAGGTTTTGGGTGCTCGCTGTTTTTTGGTGTTACCTGCTGAACTGACATATGAACTTCAGAAACCGTCTTACCCCTCGCAGTTGATAATCCTTGGCATGTTTCCTTGCTGATATAATCGCAGTTCCTGTAGACCTTGCCGCATGTTCGGGAACTCTGAGGTTTTGGGTGCTCGCTGTTTTTGGGTGTTACCTGCCGAACTGACATCTGAACTTCAGAAACCGTCTTACCCCTCGCAGTTGATAATCATTGGCATGTTTCCTTGCTGATATAATCGCAGTCCCTGTAGACCTTGACGCATGTTCGGAAACCCCTACAAACATGATGAAATTCCCAAAATCGGATCCCCTAGTTACTAAAATTTTCCAGTCCATAATTTCAGTGATTAAATTCAGTTAAAACTGAAAATGAATGGAAATTTAAATGTTTCAGTTTTATAGTCATTATTCATCCTCAGTTCAGTTAGCGTAGAAGGTGAATCTCGATTTTAAATTCAGTTTCTTATGTACGTAAATCTAAATGCTAGTCTATTAGATATGTTAGACTGAAATGTTAGTTTAGTTAGTTTATGCAAGTTTAAGTTCAGATTCCTTTAGTATACACTAGTGTGAAGGAGTAGAATAATTATCGGTAATTTTATCTTGAATGCAAGTCTCCACACGTATACAAGAATTTGTTGAATCCCATGGAAATTCCAATTATAGAAATGATCTCATATATTCAAATACGCAATTTAAAGGTGACACATGAAATTAAAGTAAATTGGACTTGATCCAATATTTGATACTTGATACCTATGTTCGGCTTTAAAGCAGCGAATGTATCTTGACATGATACAAAGAAACCCTTTAGATTGTGTAAGTTGAGATAATGAGTAAGATAAATGACATTACCTGAAATGGAATTTGGATGCAACGTCAAACCGTTAATTGAACAACTTTACATAACTCGTTGGGGTTGGGAAACTTATAAATGAGAGAGTGCGAGAGCGATTGAAGCCCTGCTTTCGGCCCGTATCTGAGAGGATTTCCATTTACGGATCCTGAGTCCCCGTCACGTTGACTTCTAGACTCGGCCCAGTGTAGCACCATGCGGTCCAAGATGGTCTCCTGGTTGCACATCGTGCTCTCCGTTATAAGTTTAAGATTGAAATTGAACAACTTAATAGGGTAGCCTCGTAGTAAATGAACGACATCGAAACCACCATAACATGTTAAGTCTTGGCTCATCACTACTTATACAGGTTCATTGACATACTTCTCTCTTCATGAATCGCTATCATTGTTGTTGCTTGGTTTGATAAATCTACTCTATTGAGCGATGGTACCACTTCTGTTGTTGCCACCAGGTGACCAACAAAACTACGCAGAGGCACCGTTGTACGAGAAGACAGAGTTTCTGATTCAGAGCGACGAGCTTTGAGGACCGATTGGGTGTGAGTGACATTGAATCTTCATTTCATGTATTTATGTTTCTGCATTAGAGTGATGATGTACTTTCCTTTTTATTGTATATAACGTTGTAACTCTGACATGATGGTAATGAAATGAGTATTTTAAATTCTGTCAATTTCTACTTGCTTCACGTTGTTTCCACTGGTAACTGCAGGACCTGCACAAAATGGTACGAAAATAACGACACCCGAATACGGGGCGTTACAGAAATGATGTCATTAGTCTCTCCCAATAAATTGTTTTTGAGTATCATTGACAAATAAGACCTAAGTCATGTATCAGAATTATATCATAGAAAATAAAGTAATAAATATAGGATCTCATTTACTCATTCATTTGTTTGACTCCTGGCATCTATCATACACCAAAGACTAATGCAATTCCCCGTAACAGATATACTATGTTAACACCTCTTCTCATGACCTCTTCGTTTTGGAGAATGTTAGAGAGTTGCACGTTAATTTTTAGTTTTTCTTCGTGTCAACTAACCCACTAGGTTCTATGGCCATCCTTCTCTTGTTCACGACTTCCTGGAAAATACTATGTCAACAGCCATTCACAAGCTTAGCCTATTCTACTATGAAGCATAGTTGTGCTCCAAGCCAACCCCATATTGATGGGAAATTCTTGCCAATTATAACAACACGGTCTGGGCGGCTTTCGTATCCATGATAACAATGAAATGGCAAGTTTGTATCTGTTTAGCAACATTTGCATCTACAATAACAGCGCTAAGACCAAAGAAACCCCAAGAAATACTCAGGATCAAAGTTCGCATGCCTTGTGAGAAGAGTCCATTTAAACTGGATTCTTAGCTTTATTCTTGGTTAATGACTTTATTAATGAGAAGTTTAGAACAGGTTCTGTGAAGTAGATTCTTTCTTTCTTAAATAAAATAAATATGAAGGAAATGGTGGATGTATAAGTTTGTATATGAAAATTTATACGCGTAAGAACAAAACAAGAATTTGAGCTTGATCATACTGAGGTAATTACAAAGCACTTCTAAATATTAAATGCTGCATAAAAAATCACTGAAACTTAACAGAGCTTACCGAGTTGCTTCAAATCTCTTAGCCTGCATTTTTAAAGATGCAGAGTATGGTTAATTAAAACAGCCGAGTTACCTAACAAGATAAACATGATACTATACGTTCATAGAAGACAAACTGACCTTTGAAACTGTTCTGTGTCTATAAACTTCAAGCTAAGCTGCAGTTATCCAAGAACAGTTAAAAGGGAATAAATTGAAGAAAAAAACTAGGGAAGACATAAGAACGAAAATAGAAAATTCGGGAAAATATAATCAACTATAAGTACCATAAGTCAACGCAAGAATTAAACCCATTCATTCATAAATACACAGGTCATGGAGAAATGAGGTGCACCAGTAACCAATTTAAAAGATGCAATGCACTGAATGCATGCCATGAGGAGAATAGCAAAGAAAATGATGTGCCTTAAGATATAATTCAAATCAACATAATCAAATACAAATACCCATAATGGCAAGTACCATGCCCATTCATTCAGCTTTACAAAATAAGTCATAGAGAAACGTGATGACACTAGGCACTTAAAGAAATGTAGTGACAGCATAAGAAACAAGAACAAAGTTCTTCATAGCCTAAAGGCACATGATGCTGATACGAAAGAGAATGACATTGTTATCAAAAGACTACATAAGGAAATACGGACTAGGAAGAAGACATTTGTGTCAACAGATTGCCAAAAATGTCCACAAAGCACAAGCATGCAACCAAAGTCAGTATCAGAGCAGAAACATTAGGAATAGGACTGTGTGATGGGGAAGAACAGCAAGAACTCAATGTAATAACATTGTTGCTGTTGAAAGCAACTTCAATCAAATAAAAACCATAGATTGAAGAATACCATGCAGCAATCAAGCCTAGACAACTAAAATAACCAAATTTAACATCCTTCCAGTTTTAGCTCCAGTAGAATTCCACCATACGAATAATTAAGGTACAAAATAACCTGAATTTTGCCAAATAGCCAAAAGCAACACCACCAGCACTAAACAATGCATATAATCATAAACAAACTATGCCCAAGAAGAAATCAGATGAAATTTGGGCATTCATAACAGAACATGACTTCATAACAGTTGCAAATCACAAGCTTGTTATATAGAGTATATGTGATCTCAAAAAAAGAAAAAAACCTCAAGTAAAATAAATTACCTATTTGGAATAATAAAATATACAAAATGCAGCGTTACAGCACATGAATGCATGTGAAAGTATTCTTCAATGTTAGTACCCACAGTTCAACCCGAAAACAGACCAAAGTCTCATCAAGATACACATCAATTGAGTATAATAATGGTAGATAAATCTTTCAAAAATAAATAAAAATATGCTCGAAGATATTCGGTAATCTAGCAAAAATTCCTCAGAGCCAGTTATATCCAAAATTACAGCATTACACTGTTAGAAGAGTCAACACTGCCGAAATCACTGCATTAACAGTCAAGCACAAAATCTACGGAACTACACAGAATTGGACAATACATTTCAAAAATATTCATATCTACCGAAAAAAATAATAATAACTAAAATCCGCAATATTCCATATAAATATAGGTACTCATTTGAAACTGTGGAGCGAACCGGTTCTAATTCGCAAAACTTACATGTACGTAAATCTAAAACAGGCTAACAACAATCAAACATCAAAAGCACCTGGAACAGATCAAAACCATTTCAATTCCACAGAAACCATCAGAATCCACGAATCAACCACAAACTCCACTCAATTTCAACGAATCCAGACTCTGCAGCATCTCAACATCAACCAAAACATTTCAATTTTGCTGAAACCGAAGAAAACTTCAAATAAACCGCATCAACTTTCAAATCTGAGCTCCTAGCAAACAAATCATACTTCAATCCCTTTGAAAGAACTAAACTCAAGAACACAAATCATGATGCAGTTCAAAAATTTCAGCATGCTCAACCACAAATCCCTATGAATTTCCACAGAACTCGACCTCGCATCATCTCGAGAGCGATTTAATCTGACAAAACCGTTTCAGTTTTGCCGAAACCGAACATGATGCTCAACATATAGCGGAATCGTTCAAATCAGAACTCTTAACGAGCGAACCATCACTTCAAACTTACAAAAAGCAAACAAAAAAGACAGAAGAGCAAATCATCAAACAGTTTTTTTAAAACAAATCCTCGAGACTCCGACTAAACCACGGAACTAGCCGTTGCTTTGTGATATCATCAAATCCACACAATCCAACGACGAAATTACACGTAATCTCACGAAACACGTCAATTTTCGTAGAAATCAACAAGACTTCAGAAAATCACAATATTCAAATCTTGCGCAAGAGCGAATCACGCGTCATCGAACAAAGAGATTCCACGGAATTTTCGCAGCACCGAGAGAGATTTCAGAACCTTTGAAAAGAAGTCCTCGAGAATCGGATCGAGAATCATTTACCGGATCGATCTGGATGTTGCCGTGGACGTTGTCGAAGACCTGCTTCAGGTACCGCCGGTCGATCTCGCCTCCTCCGGCGAGCGGAGCCGCCGGCTTCGGCTCCTGCGACAACGACAAGTCGCCGAAGAAGCACTCCCCCATTTCCTTTTTCTCTCTTCGAGCTCGAATTCAACGAAAGAGCAGAGGGAAAGAGGATGAGTGAAAATTGAGTGAAAACGTTAGGGTTAAGAAAGAAAGGGACTATTTATTTGTATGGAGAGGGAAGTCGAAAGGGTGAGGATGCCGCCAAAATAATTTTTAATTTTTAATTTTGATTTATTAAAAAATTGAAAATTTATCGAGGGGAGAGAGAGAGAGAGAATTTGAGAGATATTAGAGAGATTTTTATTTGGATAATGGGAGTCGAAAAAGAACTGAGAAGATGGGTAGTTCCGTAGTTGTCGAATAATGAAGTGCATGAAACAAAGAGTCAAACATAACGCGTGAGACTTTATTAGCCCAAATAAAGCCCCACATAATCAATTTCAATATTATGAATTACGTTTCCGCCGAGCTTTTGCGTTTCCTGATCCGCAAACCTATTGGTTTACACACTGAGCTTTTACGTTCCATTCGTCATCGGCTTTATTCACCTATAAATCATTTTTTTTAGAATTGCTTTTTGCATCCCTATTCATAGGGGTGCATATAGCTTTCTGTGCCATGTTTAACTTAAACTAGAAAAAAAAGTGTAAATGATTTGAATTAATAATTAACAGTTTCCACTCTGGGAAAACACCCCGTACATGCACCCCTACTCATAAGGGTGCATGTAGCACTTCTCTTTTTTTTTTGATACATGGACAGATGTAAAGCTGTGTCGGTCAAGTCGTGATGCCACGTCTATCAAGATAAAGACAGAAGAGAATAACATCTGAATAATTAGTCGTTAGTATCTATGAATAAATTTCGAGCTCAAAAATCAAAACCTAACCTGTCAAAATCTGCACACACAACATCTTATATCATTTAATTTTTGAGCCTCGCACTGTTACTGTATTGGGCCGGCCATGAGGCGGTGGAAATATCTACACAAAAGAGAGTACAATATGAATACGTCTCCTCAGCTCAAAAGCTCAGAGACCGACATAGGAAGCTAGCTGCTTGACCTGTCAAAGTGACAGCTCATCCGTACGTTGAGCTCCCGAATATTAAGGGGTCAGTTAGTAATGCCGGGAGTATAAATGGATTGCCGTTATGCTCCTTTTTAGGGACGGCAATGATGTCGTCGTGAGGGCAAGGCCGTTATCAACAAACGACACACAAAGGAACCATCACTTATCAGAAGTATCCACTGCAATAAGATAGAGAGATTCAAGACATACTAAACACTCAGGTACTCTGACACTCAGATATCTGATTCCACTTTATATTTCCTCCATGGCTCGGCGAGACAGTGATCAGATGACCTCCCAATAAGTCGGGCCTAGCTGTCCCGAGCCTTTTCTTAGTCATCCATTGATTTAAGCATCGAAGGGGATTTGGGTCGGAACACAGATCCGACCCCCTGACGATTTTCCTGCATTGCAGACCTACAAAGATAGCTCGGAGTTAGGTCGGTCTTCAACCCAACAGCTCGGACCCAGCTTTCGCCTCTGTTGCAGGGTAAAATCCGCTAACAATGAATTTGTATTATAATGTGAATCACGGTTACAATGGTTACAAGTGTTTAGGGGGTAGACGAGGCTAATCACGCATTCGAGAGCACTTTGAGGAGGAAGACCTCAAGGTCGCACGTCTATCGGTGAAGGTCGCACGTCTATCGGTGAAGGTCGCCGCGGGTCGCTTCGACCGCTGGTAGCTGAGGTGAGCTTCCGGAAAGAAGAACAACTCGTCAGAAAGGCTCGGTTGGCTATTAACCGAGAGCCTCTCTGATGCTTAAGTCAGTTGATGACTATTTGGAGAATGTCGGACACGTTGGACAATCTCAAAGGCAGATCGGCACTTGCTTGGCGGACTAGTGTGGAAGGCGCAAATATATGGAGGATACTCGACCTTGAATGTAAATAGAAGTGTTAGGGTTTCTTACTGATTAGCCAAACCCTTTATCGATGGAGGAGAGGGTGTATTTATTGGCTGTTGGAGTCAATTGCTTTAGCTGAGCTGGCGGTATCAGGGTGTCAGAAGGGTTGTTGGAGTCGGTTGCTTTAGCTGAGCTAACGGTATCAGGGTGTCAGAAGGGTTGTTGGAGTCGGTTGCTTTAGCTGAGCTGGCGGTATCAGAGTGTCAGAAGGTCGCCCGAGGATGTCAGAGCTGAAACTGTCCGGTGTACAGTTGTCAGGCTGTCAGGCGCGAAACTGTCAGGTGCGCAATTGTCAGGCTGTCTGCTATGAGACTGTCAGAGATATTTATGGCAGGTCGCATCCATCTTGAAGTCTCAAGTCCTTACTTGGGCGCGATTCTTCTGGGTTGAGAGTTAGGCAAGCTACATTTGGAGCGAGCTACCTTTGGGGCGAGCTGGCGTAGATCGTGTACGATCAGCCGGAGGGCTCTTCTCTTTGGTTCGGTTGACAAGTTTGTCGCTCTGTAGGCGCAGGCTGCTCCTAGCCTCGGCGAGCTAGTTCTCATTAAGGAGATTCGACGAGCTATTTACTTGGGCCTTGATCGACTGGGCCGATCTTAAGGTCGTAACAATTGCCCCCCGTCATTCGAGTTCGAAACGGGAAGTCCGGCTCGGCTCGGATGACGTGCTTCACTTTCTATTGGGCAACAGCTATGGAATTAAATGCGAGATGACCGCCGAATTTATAAAGTAATTATGACGATTCGGCATCGGGGAGAAATCGTGGCACCCAGCCACTCAAAGCACAACACGTGTCCTGTACGGTTCTGGGGAGAAGTTGAGGCGACAGCTTTGCTTCAGATCTTGCCCTGTGGCCCATCTTCGACGACCGAGATTGCCAGACTTCCTCTATAAAATAGAAAGAAGGGGCAACGGTTGAGGGCTTCTGCGTTTGAATTTCAAAAAGCCTGTTCTTTCGTTCTTCGTTTTCGAGAGTTCTCGCCGTCGGTCGCTACTTCGTCGGATCTTCGTTGATCTTTGTCACGCCCCACTTCCAAAGTATGGAAGGCGAGACGCGAAGAGGTCCGCTCGGACTTGAAGCTGTGAAGCTACAGTCTGATAAGCGTCTGTGGGTTCATCCATTCACAGATTCTTGCATTGCAATGAAACAACAACAATAATAATTTAGAACACATGCAATAATTAACCAACATTCAAAAACAACATCCAATCTTTATTCAAAGCATCCATAGATAAGTCATAAAAGAAGTACAAGAGTTTGAAAAGAAAGGCCCCAAGAATGGCCGAAACTAAGACATAGATAAGGTGCTACGCACCAAAAAATCTAACAGCAGTAACTAGGAAAACAAACAGCAACTAAGAAAAAGCCTCCAGCTGAGACTAGGATAGGTCTCCGGTATCCTCGAACTGAACGTCAGCAGAATTCTCAAGCTCAACATCAGCGAACTGGTCGTCCTCAGCAACTACCTCAGACTCAAAGCCTAACATGCGACACTCAAAAAGAAAAGGGCGCATGTCAGCAAAAATCTCCAAAAGGTAAAAATGAAGAGACTTTTGTGCAAGGAAACATAAGAGTAATGAATGCAACTAGCAGTTTAAAACATGATGACATGGCATAATATTTAATGAATGTAGTAATTAAAATGAATATGATAGTTACCAATGAGTGTTATGTCGTAGCAAAAGCTACTAAACAATATTTCACGTTTTCACGAAAAGCTAGTAATCACGTCGTGCACAGGATTTACGCCTTTCAGCTGAAGTTGCTGTACGGGCACACTTCTACGCTGAGTGATCGCTTAATCCTACCCCTCCACGTGTGTCTGAACTGGCGCTCAGCTTCTGGATCACGAGCCAGTAAGTGCTGTTATGGCATAGGGTTGCACCTAGCCTTTACATGTTATAGGAGTCAGAATCCTACTCGCCGCAGCTTATGATTCATTATAGTGTGTGCTACGCATTCATGGCAAGACAATCAAATGCATGAAATGACATGTGATATGCAACATTGATAGTATAAAAGGCAGTTATTGCAAACAACGAATGCGTACAGTATATCAAAAGTAAACGTGACATGTGATATGCATGAACATGGCATGGCAAGGGTGTCGGATCTAGATTCGTTGTCAAGCTAGATCAAGCATGGGTGTGTAGGCGACTATCATTTCATCGCCTAGCCTCTTTTACACAAAATCTCAGATTAGCATAAACATGGCTTTAACATTAACTGAACAAGTTTCACTTGCCTGAAATAACGTGCCGCAAATCTCAGATCAAAGGGTCCAGAATCTTCCTTTGTGCTCAAACCAATATCCAACCTACAGTCCCATATTAATTAGCTTCAATTAGTTATTAACCAAAGCAAGGAAATTACGGCTTTTAATCTTGTTAAACATGCGGGTGTGCGGGTTCCTACGGATCGGGGGCTTACCTTAACACGACGCAAAAGCTACACTGATGTCGGGTAGTGACGTCAGTGGTTGGATTCTGGCAGTGAGCAAAGTACGGCCTCGGCTTGCGGTGAAAATGGCGACAACTAGGGGCCGTAGCACGGCGGTGAAGGTGGCCACGGGAGTACGGGGCAAGGGAGGCCGGCGACCGGTAGTAGGGGTTTGCGGCTGCAAGGGGCGGCCGGACTGTCGTTGCGCGGGGGTTGTCGTCAAGGGGAAGCCGGCAGGGGGTAAGGGGAAGGAAGAGGGGGTGCGGTCTACAGGTGGGTGGTGCAAGCGGAGGAGCCGGCAGCAAGGGGAAGGCCGAGGGTAGGGGCTACTGAGCGATTTTAGAGGGGGTGCACCGGCGGTTTATGTGGAGGAGGGCCGGCAGGTGATGGGTTGCGCGTGGAGGCTCCGTGTGGAGGGGAGAGGGAAGAGGGGGCTTGCGGCTGTGGGGCTTGGCCGGAGGTGGCCGGCGACAAGGGGGCTCGGCAGGCTGTCGAGGGCAAGGAGAGTGGCGGCTAGGTTTAGAAAACCCTAGGGTGAGTTTCCGCTATAATGAGGGTGTGTTTGTTAAATGGGGTAGGAAAGGGGTGGACTTAAGGGTAGATTGGAGAGAGTGTGTGAGAGGGAGAGGGTAGATTTAGTGTGGCCAATAGACTAGAAAATATTTGATGATACGTAGGATCCCCTAGGATTAGATTCGATTAGATTTAATTAGGGATTCGAATTTCGAATTAGCTAGGGCTAATTATAGATTAAAGATAATTAGGGTGAAGGGTCAGCCTAACGGTGTCCGAAAAATACAAGAAAAATATCGGAACGCCCGTGGCGACGAAAGGATCGAGAATACGATGATCGGTCACGTGCTAGATTCACGAAAAACGATACTAAAAATAAATAGTCAAACGTCGAAGTCTAAAATTTAAGACACCACTTCATTCAAAGCTGATTTGTGGAAGAATGACCCGTGAAATGACGTTCATAAAAATTCCACAAATAACTACTCTCTCTGAGGGTCACAACGATATATAACTTCGCGTGTTTGGGATACAAGAGAATGTCACAATAAATACGTGTAAGAAAAAGAAAGTACGCGTTGAAAAGCACCCGATCGAAAAGCGACCGTTACATCATACCCACCTTATGAATGATTCCGCCCTCGGAATCTACATCAACTACTGCTCAGGAATTAAATGAGGAAGCGCTCTCTCATCTCTTCCTCGCGCTCCCAGGTGAACTCTTCAGGTGATCCGTGACGCCATATCACTCTCACCAGGTCGACTACCTTGTTCCTGAACTGCTTTTGTCGACGGTCCAAAATCTCTACTGGTTGCTGCTCATAGGTAAGGTCCGGTCAGACCGTGATCTCCGAGAAATCCACAGCATGAGATGGATCACTGACGTATCGACGTAACTGAGATATGTGAAACACGTCGTGAGCTCCCTCCAGTGATGACGGCAACGCCAAGCGGTAAGCCACTGCTCCAACTCGCTCTAGGACGTCAAAGGGTCCAATATACCTTAGACTCAACTTGCCTCTCTTTCCAAATCGAATAACTCCTCGATTCCGGGAGATTTTGAGGAATACATGATCTCCAGGCTGAAACTCCAACGGTCGCCGTTTAGCATCAGCCCAATGCTTGAAACAGTCTTGAGCAATCCTAAGCTTCTCCCTGATGTTCCTCACAACATCCACCGCCTCAACAATCATCTCTGGCCCCAACAGCTCCCTGTCGCCAATGTCTTTCCAGCTCAGTGGCGATCGACATTTATTCCCATAAAGCGCGGCAAATGGCGCCATGCCAATGCTCGCGTGGTAACTGTTATTATAGGCGAACTCCACATGATGAAGATGATCCTCCCATGATCCCTTGAAATACAACATGTACGCTCTCAGCATGTTCTCCAGAATCTGAATCGTCCTCTCGGACTGGCCATCTGTCTGCGGGTGGTACGCGGTGCTAAAACGCAGACTCGTACCCAGACTCTTCTGCAGACTCTGCCAAAACTGAGATGTGAATCTCGTGTCTCTGTCTGACACGATACTCATGGGGACTCCGTGAAGTCGTGCGATCTCCTGCACGATTCACGATACATCACTATCTATACTAGGGAAAGGAAATAAAAACGGAGCGTAAAAGAATTTACCTCCATGTATCTCCTTGCTAGCGTTTCCGTCGACTGTCCCACTCGGAAAGGGATGAAGTGCGCAGATTTGGTCAATCGGTCTAAGATTACCCAAACCGCGTTATTCTGCTTCGGACTCTGAGGCAGTCCAGTCACGAAATCCATAGTGATGTGTTGCCAATTCCACTCCGAAATCAGAAGTGGCTATAGTAACCCAGCCGTATGATGATGCTCTGCCTTAACCTGGTGGCATACTAAACACTTGGCAATGCTCCGTGCCACACTCCGCTTCATGCCATGCCACCAGTAGTTCAAGTGAAGGTCCTTGTACATCTTTGTGCCTCCAAGATGCACAGAATGCTGCGAACTATGTGCCTCAACAAGCAGCTCTTCTCTAACATCTCCAATTGGCACACAAACTCTGGCTCCATACCTCAGTGAGCCATCCTCATGAATCAGAAAGTCAGTCCACAGACCGGCTTCTACCTGCTCGCCAATCTTCTTCAGCTTCAGATCTCCAGCCTGACCTGCCTTGATCCGATCCACGATCGTCGACTGTATCTGCATACACATCAGCGAAGAAACCTCTCCAGGAAGCACAATCTCAAAGCCTAACTCACAGAACTCCTGCTGCAACCTCCATTGTGAAGTCAACATCATAACTGCTGGAAGTCTGCTCAGTGCATCAGGAACCACGTTCACCTTTCCAGGGTGATACTGCAAGTCGATCTCGTAATCCGCCATGAGCTCCAACCATTGACGTTGTCGCATGTTGAGCTCCTTCTGTGTAAAGACATATTTCAAACTTTTATGATCAGTGAAAATCTTCACTTTCTCATCCAGCAAGAAATGTTTCCAGATCTTGAGCGCGAATATGACTGCAGCCAACTCCAAATTGTATGTCGGGTAGTTCTTCTCATGGACCTTGAGCTGTCGAGAAGCGTACGCGACCACGTGTCCATGCTGATGTAAAATGCAACCGAGACCCTTGCCAAATGCATCGCAAAAGACCTCGAATCCACCACTTCGATCTGGCACAGCTAGAACAGGTGCTGACGTCAATCTCGCCTTCAGAATATAAAAGGCCTCCTCACAAGCATCGGACCAAACGAACGGTATATCCTTCCTCGTCAGTATAGTCATAGGCTCTGCAATTCGAGAGAAATCCTTGATGAAGCGTCGATAATATCCTGCTAGCCCAAGAAACTCCTGATCTCTGACGCTGTCCGCGGAATTGGCAACTCTCTGATAGCCTTGATCTTCTCCTGATCCATGGATATGCTATCTCCTGACACCACATGTCCAAGGAAGGCAACTCTATCCAACCAGAACTCGCACTTGGAATACTTTGCATACAGATGATGCTTCATCAGAATCTCCAGAACTGTCCTCAAGTGCTCGGCATGCTCCTCTTCCGACTTCGAATACATCAAGATGTCGTCAATAAAGATAACGACGAACTTATCTAAGAAATCGTAAAAAATCAGGTTCATCAGGTTCATGAAAACTGCGGATGCGTTGGTCACACCAAAAGGCATGACCACAAACTCGTAGTGTCCATACTTCGTTCTGAACGCTGTCTTCTGCACATCAACCTTCTTCACCCTCAGCTGGTGATATCCGCTCCTGAGATCCAGTTTAGAGAATATCTTCGATCCTCCAAGCTGATCGAAAATGTCGTCTATACGTGGCAACAGATACTTGTTCTTGATGGTGACAGCATTCAACTCTCTGTAGTCCACGCACATACGGCACGAATCGTCCTTCTTCTTCACCAGCAATACAGGTGATCGCGTCCGAGTGTACACCCGAAAAATGACTTGTAGTCTTACCGCAAGCGCACGGTGTAGCAGCGAGCGGGTATCAAACTCAGGGAGGACAAATGACCGTGTCTTTTTCCAATCACCTAGCTATCAAGAGAATCAAGAATAGTTGTGTGTAATAGTCACAATCGTTCAAATATCAAGAGAAATATCAATATAATAAAGCGTCTAGGGATAGGAAATCCCCATTACGGACTTTCTCTCATCCTTGTGATTCATAAGTTTCATTGTTGCTAAGCTTGAATATAGGTGAACTAGTCGCAACTTAATGTAGAACCAAGCTCACGCTCTCGCGCTATTGCCGGTCTATAGCAAACCTAGGATAGTGCCCACTCTCGTACAAACCCTAGCCTAAGCCGCTTGCGTGAAGAACAACAGCATTGTTCAATCGTATCTCGAGCCCACTCTCGTGCAAACTCGAGCTACGACCTAGATTGTGATAGTTCTTATCCGTCCAATCTCTTGCAAACGAATATTAGTTTAGATTCACAATTAAAAATCCTAGCTTTGGTCTAATCTCTTGCAAACCAAATCTAGAGAAATCCAATTGTCAATCTAAATCGAATATCTAGGCCTTACTATCAATTGGGATCCAATCTCTTGCAAATCCCAATTGATATGAATTCCTAGCTACACGTAATCAATTGATCACAACCTAACCTTAATCAATTCTAGCAACAAAGCTACAAATTCATCACAATTTAGAAATAAGGTCCATAGGGTTCATCCCTATGCCCTAAGACGACGGCACTACTCACTAGACATCATGCAAATCTCAGAAAAATCAATAATAATCACGACACAATTCATTGCAAAAGAGAAGTTGTAATAACCCTAATTTCTATATACGTGTATTTGTACGTATTTTTGACGTAGATGCGTTCGTATATTTTTGGGAAGTATGCCCATATTTTTCTTTAATTATTTTGGTGGAGGAATTATTTTTAAATAGATTTTAACCCATTATTAATATTAGGAAATGAAGGTATTAGAATGGAATACCATGTATTTAAGGAATATGGTGTATTTTGCCATGTATTCCTATTTTCCTAATAATTCTAATTTCTAATTTTGTAGCCATGACAACACACATGGCTATGTGTCATGAGATTAACTTAAACTTGGACATTTGGCCTAATCTTGACCAAGATGTGTGGTGGAGAGTAATTTAGGGAATGCAAGTTACTATGCAAGAAAACAAAAACCCAAAAATGAAAAAAAAACCACATTTTCTCTCTTCCACTCTCTCCCTCACTCCCCCCTTGCACCTGGCCGAAATTTAGCCCTCTCCCTTTCATTTTTTTTCTTCATCTCCTTCCTCAAAACATACATCCAAATGGTTCCCTTCTTCAACCTCTAAAAGCCTGAAAATTCCCTTCTCATTCCAACACCTAAAACATCCTCAAATTAGCCCAAAAATCCTACTTTTGGAGACAAGATTAGAGCTTGGAGGAGGAGGACTAGAGAGCTTGCCATCAAGGAGAAGAAGGGTTAGGATTGGTTTTGGAGGACTTTTGTAAGGTAGGAACTCTAATCACATAGTAGAGTTTGGTTTAGGATTGGTTTTCTCATTAATTTAGTAAATGTAACAATTTCATGTTAAAATTATGTTGAGTTTCATATGTGGAATTAGTAGGAATCTCAACTCCACTTAGTAGGATACCAATCTCCACCTTGGAGTTCACTTGCATGCATGTTTGCTTGGAAAAAACTTATCTTTTGTGTTCATGAATCTGTTCTGAAATTTTCAGCAGTTTTAGCCTCTGTTAAAACAGGCATATCTCCCAACCTAGATCACAATAAAATCTGAAATAAATATGTTCATGTAGATCTCGAAATCCTACCCTAAAATCATATAATATATGATATATGTTCAATTCGTAAACTAGGAGAAATGGAGCTTTTTCTGCAACATGTCGAAATTCTGGCAGTTTTGACATCCTGCACTAAAATGGTGATTACCACCTCTTAACTTGATGAAATTAGGTGTTTTAGGACATTTTGGACAACTACTCTTCAAGATACACAATACCATATTTTTTATTTTACCCAGATCTGATTGTAAATAGGATTAAATCACCGATTAAGTTGATGCAATGTTTCTGTTTTTCTGTAGAATTTCCATCTTTTACTAATTTGAGCACAATAAATCACACATGTCATATTATTTTCTGAAATTTGGTGTGGTGATGCAAAACTGTCATACCTGCAACTTTGCAGCTTTAAGTTTTCCTAAATTCTAACTATAAATGCCTTTAAACTGGCCTTCAATCTGACTGATTGTGCATTTCCAGTAACCTGAAATGGTTTGGGTGATGTTGTACTATGTATACATGTTCATATTACCTCTCTTATGCCTATGTATTTTATTACATGAACTAATTGGCCATTATACCATATACTTGTCGAATCACTAGTTGTGTGGTTACATAAGATGATCGGTTTGTTGTGGAATATGAAATGTGGAAAGGAAAGAGAGGTGGGAAGATGGAGAACATGAAGGAAATGGATAATTTGACTATGGAAACATTTCTCTTATGTTGCTTTTCGTATATTCTTGGTTGTGGTTCTTTTACCCCAATTGCTCATGTGTTTTATTTTATCTCACATGAAATTGATATAAGGAAAATGATTAAGTCCTCCCCAGAGGAGGGTGACACGAGGTTTGGGGGAAACACGAGTAAATTGTAGGTGTTAAGAAGCGGACACGATATGATTTCTCACTCGCTTCGTCACTCCCGGAAGGGGGAGTTGACTAGAGTTAGAGAGGCCGCCGGTGCGCTCGTGACGCACCTGGACGGTAATTGATGGTTTTCTCCGTTTGACCCACAGAAAAACCGAGATGATTCTCATTCCGGTACCTTGTCCAGTCGGGTACAGAATTACGAGAGGCCCCTCCAGTGCTCGTGTCGCTGGAGTGGTACCACTTTTCACCCACCCTGGGTGAAGTCCGCTCTCTTAGCAGCCTATGGTTTATCCGGGTTCCAAATACAGAACCACAATTTAATTTATTTAATTTAATCATTCATTACTTCAGTTTTGCTCACCGTTGTTTACTTTCAGCACTTGTACTCTGTTTTTAATTTCTGCGTAACATGTGATGATGTGATACCTGTAGTTAGATAGATAGTTAGGGAGACCAGTTCTAAACTGGGTTCTACTAGGGTGATTAGGAGTTCCTACTGGGTCACGCGTTGACGTGTCCCATCCTGTGGTTTACAGGTGCGGGTCCCGAGCAGTCTTCGGGTGTTCAGGAGCCAGAGGTCGGTGCCAGTGCTACCGAGGTAGAGCCTTCGGGCGACTTTGTACAGATAGACTTCCCGGGGTCAGACTAGTGGGTGCGTTGTACCGGGTGTGGACTTTCGTACTTTTGGGCTGGGGGTTTCTCTTTTGTTGTACCCGCTTTTTGTATCCCCGTTGTACAGCTGATGTATGTATGTGTATGGACTTATGTAATGTAATGTAACTTCAGTGTTGATGTATTTACTTTTCAGTACCGCGTTTTTATTTCTGTTGGAGCACTTTTCTTTCTGTGTACTACTCCAGTGTTATTGCAGTGGCCTGCTAATTTATTTCATAATCAACCACCAAAAAATGCCTAGTAGTATTTAGATAAGAGGGCTCGAAGCCTGAGTCTGAATACTACGGCGACCTCGTCAGCTACGCCCCCGTACTTGGGTTAGCGGGGCGTGACAGAAGTAATGCATAAAAATCAAGTTTTTAATAGAAATAGACAAACCAATGTAATTGCCAACGATCTCCAGGTGAGATTTCACAAAGAGTAGCCGTCTAAATCCTTAAAGAAAGTCTAAAAATTAATTATTCAAAAATCTCCCTAAACTAGGGTAAAAACAGGGTTTAAATACCCTCTAAAATCGTCCAAAAAATCGTGACCAAACTGCCCTTGCGCAGCCCAGAAATCGCAACCCTAACAGCAGGCGGAGAGGGTCACTCGGCCGAGTGACCCTTGTCACTCGGCCGAGTGACAAACCCTAAAAAAACAGTAACTTCGGATGTTTCAGGGTCTGTCTTCGGGGGATGGCTCGGCCGAGTAGACTTATTCATTCGGTCGAGTAGCTATATCGTTCGGTCGAGTGTGGCTTCATCAGGATCTCTGAAAATTCCAGTATCTCTGGCCTTTCTCTGGATGATTTCCCTGTACCACTCGGGCGAGTGAGCTTTCTCACTCGGCCGAGTAGGCTTTCTTCGTTCGGCCGAGTATACGCTGAAAACTCCATGTGCGTATCCGTTCTGGTCGGCCCAGTGGGACTTCTTGTTCGGCCGAGTGGCTGTTCTACTCGGCCGAGTGATGTGCTGAAATGACTGTTTCTTCTTCTTTTTGCCTCCTTGTCGCTCCTTTTGATTTCCTTCTTCTTCCGCTCATCCTTTATCGCTGATAAGCATTCGAATAAGCCATGGGCGACACTCCTAAGCGCGTATAAATCCCTTGATCTCAAATTCGCTCCAAATCGATCCATATTTCCTGAAATATGACAAAAACAAGAAATAGTGAAAAGCATCGTAATATTGTCGAATAATCGTGAAAACCACGACATGGGCGATAAAAACGACATGCAAACATGCAGAAAAAAGGTATAAAATATGGAGTGATCAAAATCCCCCAAGCTTACTTCTTACTCGTCCTCGAGGAAGATAAGTAAAAGGCGAACCCGACGGGAAAAATAATAAAAAGAAAAAACGGAAGAGATAGAAAATAAAGAAAGAAAGCAAAGAGAGAGGTGCTAGATCATTTTCTCAGGACGTGGGCTTTGCTTACTCATATAGCATACGACGAATATAAAACACATGCCAAAGATTTTTATCTCGATATCATGATATAAGGATGCATTCAAAATAGGAAACCCGAGAATAGCAAAATAGTATGAAATATGGAATCGTTCTAGAATTAACATCGTCTGAAGCATCTAAAGCGGTATACGTAATCATAGACCACACACTTTTCAATTGAATGCTTTCTATTTGGAGTATAAGAGATATCACATAATATGGATCAATAAGAATAGAAAGGTACGGTTTTCATGAAGTGCATGCTAAGTGTCAATTCCTGGATTTCGTAAAACTTTTAGCAATCTCACAGAGTATAGAAAATTACCTAGCTTAGGTTTTCATGCACATTCAAATAGTCACACTCTCACACATCATTGGATCCTCTCCCCTAAGCTTATCTATAAGCGTGGTGGCATAAGTAAATCAATAAGTACATTCCCCATTTTTGGAGCTCCAATAAGAATAAAAACAAAAGAAGGAAGAAAGAGAGAAAGAGAATGTGATGGGATCATGTATAAGCTTCTTTTCTCTTTTGTTTTTTTTCATAGCATATATACATATGTGATCCCAAATCAAAAGATAGAAAGATATTCAAGTATTCCCCTTTTTTTTCTTTTTGATTTTGGGGGTATTGAAGCATGGAATTTAATAACAGGAGAAATGCCAATAATAGAATCGCTAAAGGGAGATTCCCCAATGAATATAAGTATAGACATGATGATCAAGATATGTGGAGAAAGAAATAAATGTAACACTCGGTTCACTATATAGGACGTGGACGACAACTTTTAGCAGAGTAATGTAATCTACTCAGTTTAATCTCAGAAAGTAAACTAGTCCGGTTATATCAACCTAACATACATTCATTCAACCTGAAAGTGAAGCGTACAATTTTCATGCAATAAGAAGTGATATAAGAAAGGAAAGCAGTACTCCAGATATAAGCAATCAATGCGTGAAGCTTGGTGTGTTTTCTACGAAGAGTATACATATAAATTATCAGATTCGGCTAATAAAAGAATTTCATCTATATTCATACATGAAAGTGCGTGTTACTATCTCAAATGCATAGCAAGACACAACATATGATATCTGAAATAAAAACTATGGCCCGACAAAGTAATATGCATATAGAGATAAGCTAACACCACGTCATCATCATCACAGAAAATTCATCTCTAGCAAAAAGATGAAAGAAATAAGGATAAAAGAAAATAGAACTACCTGTACAATGCAGCACACTCAAGAAATAGAAAAAACGTGATGCATGATAATAAAGGAAAATTGGGTGAAAATGGGCGTAAAAACGAAGAAATGGTGGGAAAATAAAAATAAAAGGTGACAAAAAAATAAAAAGTGTGAGAACTCACTCCCCCAAGCTAAAGTGCACAGTGTCCTCAATGTGCGAAGTGTGTCACACCGAGAGGCAAAAAGTGGGTGGGGATGGGTGAGGATGCAAGCATGATGGAAAGAAAAGAGAAAAAGGAAAAACAAAATAAGAATATGATGGGTATGCAAGTGATGCATGCAGAGATCAAAATGGTACAAATAAGAGTGTCCCCAAAAAGTACTCCCTCTCTCCCAAACAGATATATACAGATAGGACCAAAATGTGATCAAAACAGTGCGTGGAAGAGGTGTGCAAAATCAGCAGGCTCACAAAAAGTATCTAGCGTGTCGACAGCAAAAATATGGAAGGCATCCAGTGTGTGCCTAAGGGGGTGGGGTGCACCAGCACCGTCATGTGACGGAGGTGGACGTTGGGTGGGTGTGGGTGGCGGAGGCAGTCAGACAAGGATCTGGCTCAGGCAAGCCTGAATACCAGGCAGTAACGCGACCTGCCTCTACACGGATCTGACAGTAGCGGAGAGGGCCCTAAAATCTCCTCTAAGTCCACTGACTGCCCCCTCTAGAGCACGGAGGTGCTGAACTAGAGTGTCGGGGGGAGGTTGAGAGGAGGGACGAACTGGAGAGGCACATGGCTGCCTCACACGGCTACTGTAAAGAATGGGTTCGACGGTGGGGTGGTGAAGAGGTGCTGTGCTCACAAAGTGACGCCCAGCCTCTGTGTGAGGCTGAGACGTAGGAATGGTAGACGAGGATGGAGCGACAGCAGAAGTGGAAGTGGTGGCTAACGACGACGCGGGCAGAGAGGTCAGTGACACAGACGTGGGGACAGACGTCACTACGCTCTCGGAAAATACAGTGGCGGTGGAGACGGTGAGGTCGACGACTGGGGAGGGCGTGAAATGTGAAGGGAAAGACTCCCCAGGGGTCGAGAACAAAAATGAGGACAAGGTCTCTACCGCAGAAGCAAAAGAAGGCTCGTCGCACTCAACTATGGTGGGGGGACGCTCGGGGCTCACAGCGGAAATGGGATCGACAGAAATGAGCACAGTGGTGGTGGTAGCCTGGGTGGACTCAGCTGAAGTGCTCCGACACTAGTAGAAGTGTTGACAGAGGTGTCAGGAGGTGCAGACGAAACAAGCACGGGCTGAGGGATCACATGGTCAAGTGGTGGAAGGAGGGGCTCCTGCTGAGCGCCATCAGGCTCTAGCACGTACGCGGCGGGAATGAGAAGATCCATCGGTGGAATCCACTCCCCGCCCGCGGGTCCAATATGCGTCCGAGCAGGGCTCAGGAGAATCATGTAATCTGCGCTGTGGGGACCGTGCAGCCAAACCCAGTGATGCTGACCATGAGGACGAAGCATCCTCATCCGGGCCATGACATCTATGGAAAGTGAGGTGGGGCCCGGTGGTCTCCACAAGTCATCTGGGAGGTCAACTCCGCATAATATGGCCAAGAGGGTAAGCAGACCGTCGCAGTAAATAGGCGTACGAGCGCCGACAGAAATAATGACGCCGTCGATGTACCAACTGGCAATATCAATCTCTACTGCGGGGACCAGAACGTCAGCTCCATCAAAAACCCTGGAACATGTCATCGCATAGAGCATGTAGAGCTCTGGCGTCGACAACGTCCAGGGCTCGTACCTCGCAAAAAAAGTGGTCACCATACGGCGCTGTGCAATGCGGAGGCACGGGTGGAGGACGGCGGAGGCCTTGGCCCTACTAGGGTCAAAGGCAAAGGGTGATCCTGTAATCCGGGTCCAGAAAGCGTGGGTGTCGAACGATGGGGGTGGGAGGTGCGTGGGAGCGTAAGCGCGGTCTGGGTCAGGGACAACGGGCCACTGGAAGAATACTCGGAGCATGTCAAGAGTGACTTGGCACTCCTGATCCATCAGGCGAAATGAGCATCCTCCAGCGGTCCACTCAATAGAGCTAAGGACCTCTAGTGTCAGGCGGATATAAGTGTCCGCTGACACCGACAAGAAATCACGCCATCCCACATTGTCGTACAATTGGAGTACCCCCTCTAGAACCCCTAGGCGCTCTAGGTCGGCGAGGTGCACGAACCTAGTGGGTACGATCGAGCAATGGGAGATACGCTCGAATCTGGCGCGCTGGGCGTCATCTCGAAACGTAATCCCCATCGCATCGAACGCATGGGCAGGCTGTGCAGGTGGTGGAATGGGATCGACAGGAGGTAGCTGTGTAGGTGGTGGTGGGCTAGGTGGAGGGGAGTCCTCCCTAGCGGAAGAGGAGCCAGGATCACCTGACTTCTTCCACTTGGAAGTGGGCTCCCGGGTGCGTGGCCTAAGGCGAGGCGGCACGAGTGCCGCGAGTCGTGCCCACCCAAAATAAAAATGCGATGTGCTATGTAATGAAACGAGTATACCTGAGCACGCCGCGAGTGCAAAATCTGATGTGTGCGAAGAACGCTTCCTCCGCGAGGCTCCGAGTGCGTCCAAAAGCTCCTCCAAGCTCCCCCAAGCTAACCTGAAACGCAAACAATAGAATCAGCGAATGATAATCAATATACATGGGGGAGGTAGGGGATAACAGATATATATATAGGAGTTGATTTGAGTTTGGGGCGCAATGGGCGTACGAAATGGGAGAATGGAGGAGATTTTCGAAATTCGGGGTAAATTAGGAGTGAACGACGGCGGGGGGCGGCGGCTGGGGCGGCGACGGCGACGGTCCGGCGTCGGCGTCTGTCGGCGGTGAACGTCGGCCGGCAGCGGCGAGGGATCGGGCAGGGGGGCAGTGATTCGGACGAAGGGAGGTGAAGCGGCAGCGGGCTCGGGTGAAGATTGGGGATTTTTCACGTTTCGAAATTCACGCAGCCCGCTCAGCATATATATAAGAGAGTTACGACTCGGTCGATTGAAGAGCTCACTCGGCCGAGTAAAAAAATTTCGAAATATCTTCGCAACTTACGACTCGGCTGAATGGCTTTTCCCACTCGGCCGAATGGATAAGTTCCATTCGACTGAGTGGCATAGCCACTTGGCAATTTTTAGAGCGTGCATGGTATCTGATTCACTCGGCCGAGTGGCATAGCCACTTGGCAATTTTTAGAGCGTGCATGGTATCTGATTCACTCGGCCGAGTGACAAGTCACTCGCCCGAGTGACAAATTATACTGTAAATCGCAAAAAATAACAGAGAGTTGGTCAGAACGATCTTCCCTGATCTGTACTCCACTCGGCCGAATGGAGTCTTTGCTCGGCCGAGTGACATATGTTACTCGGCTGAGTGGCATCCTGTTTTCTGCAACGGCTCTCTGTTTTCGCTACATTCTCTGTTTTTCTTCCTCTAGTCAGTCCCTGCCTTCTCCTGAGGCCTGAGCGCGTTCCTGAAGCGCTCTCCCTTACCTTAGTCATCCTCTATATGAATGATCTCTCTTTCTCCATCTCCTGTCAATAAAAATAGAGCCCGTTGTCACGATTTTCATAGACGCTAGACTCTAAACACTAAGAAAAATCTAAAATAAAAATAAAAATCAACTAAAAATGATATAAAACCGTTGGGTTGCCTCCCGACAAGCACCCGTTTAAGGTCATGAGCTCGACCCCTTAAGATTTTCGTTTAACGCGTGATATTGGGTCCATGCGAGATACGCCCGTCAAATTTACCGGGAAGGCCACTTGGATTTGGTTGTTGATGCTCGTTGGCCTTCCTCGGCGTCCCCTCATCATGGGTAGAGTTGGAGGATAAGTTCCCCAAGCTTGAGCTAGAACTAATCTTCTTCCTCGCCGGTGACACCAATCTTCTATTCGGAGGAGCTTTCTTCGATTTGTTGGCCATTGAGAGCTTGCAAAGCTCCCTTATCCTCACGACATCAGCGTCGTCTTTATCATCGACTGTAGAGCTATCCAGAGGGTCCTCCAACTTTTCTTCAATGCTAGAAGTTTGGCCTTCTTCAAGGCCATCATCATGGAGAGCGCCAATGGAATGCGGAATGGCTTCGTCAATTACCTCATCAAGGAGGTCCACATAATCCAACTCCTCTTGGTAGGGCATATGCTTCATGGCCTTGGGTATGTGGAGCTAAACCTCGATGTTACCGACATTCAAGGATAATGTACCTTCTCTTACGTCGACTATAACACCGGCGGTGGCTAGGAACGGGCGTCCAAGTATAAGTGAAGTGTCGCCCTCTTCCTTAATGTCCATAATGACAAAGTCGCAAGGCAAGCATATCCCTCCCGGAACTTGTAGCGGAATGTTCTCTGCGATCCCTACCGGCCTAGTAACCCGACCATCCGCTAGTTGTATTCTCATGTCGGTCGGCTTCAAGTCGGTCCCCGTATTCAATTTCTGGAACATGCTAAGGGGCATTAGGCTTACACTTGCTCCTAAGTCAACTAGGGCCTTTTGCAATGGGACTCCTCCAAGTGTGCATGTGATGCGAAAGCTTCTGGGATCCTTGAACTTCGCGAGCTCCTTTTCCTTCCGGGTGAACCAAGTCCCTTGTTCGGCAAGCATTATTTTCTCCTTCCTTTTCTTTCCCGATATTAAGTCCTTCAAGAACTTTGCATACGACGGGATCTCCACTATAGCATCCAAGAAAGGTATGTTGAGGCTTACTCCCCTCAAATATTCAAGGAACTTGGCGAGCCTCTTCTCTATTTTGGCTCTTGCCAACCGTTGTGGAAAGGGCACTGGCGACATGTAGGTGCGTTCCTCATTAGGCTTCTTCATTTTAGAATTTCCAACTTCTTGTGGCTCTTTTGTGCTCTCCTTTTCAATAGCCGGCTCTTTGTCGTTCAAAATCTCTTCCACGGGCTCCTTGGTTTGGACCATGGCGGGAGTGGTATCCTTCCCACCCGTAGTTGTGACCGCCACTACCGCATTTATGTGACCGGTATTGCTCCATGGATTGGGCTCCGGTTGAGCCGGTAATTGTTGAGTGTTTTTGTTTACCAACGCAAGTTGCTCTCCAAGTTGCGCAACGACGGTATTTAGCGAATCTTGTTGCGTCGTCAACCTAGCATTGATTTTTCTTTGCTCCACCATGAATTCCTCCACCATAGCTTCATGATCCGATCGTGGTTGAGCTTGTTGTGGGTTTGGAGCTCTCCAACTTTGGTTATAACCGGGCGGCCTATACGGTTCCACTTGTTGCCTAGGCGGGTAACTTTGTTGCGGTGGCCCCCTCGGTTGGTATTGAGGTTGTGGAGGTGGAGGCCTAGCTTGAGTTTGTTGCGGCGGCGGCGGGTTTAGAGCCCCTTCATTATTTGCATACGAAAATCCCAGATGGTTCCTTGCGGCCGGGTTGGCCCAATAACCGGAGTTCCCCGCAACATATTGCACTTGTTCCAAGGCTCCCTCTCCATGCTCTCATCGTACGAACATAGCTTGAGATTAGTCTTGCCAATCACTCATATTGCTCCCCGGCGTAGATGTGGAGGGAGCTCCGTGTGGCTCGATGATATACTTCTCCAATCTATCCACTATCTTGTGGAGAGAGTCAAATTTATTCGAAAGCTCTGCTACGGCCTTGGCCTCATATATGCTCGTAGGCTTCAAGGAGGTAGAAGATTGCCTTCGCTCGTCGCCCCATTGTTGATTATTAGAGGCCATCTCCTCTAATAGGGCCGTAGCTTCATCCGGTGTTTTGGAAGGAATGGCTCCGTTGGCGGTTGCATCTATGATTTGCTTAGTGCCCGGTTGGAGTCCATTATAAAAACTGTGAACTAGCTCCCATGCCTCTATGCTGTGATGGGGGCACTGATGTTGTAGATCCTTAAAGCGCTCCCATGCCTCTTATAGGGTCTCCTGCGGTCCTTGCTTGAAGGACATGAGTGCGCTTCTAATCTTCACCGTCTTAGATGGCGGGTAGAATTTGCCAACAAAAGCACTAGCCAACTCATCCCAAGTAGTGAATATACCTTCCGCTTGCGTTCTCAACCAATATAGAGCTTTGTCTCTGAGGGTGAAGGGGAAGAGTCGCAATCTAATAGCATCAGCAGAAACACCCGGCATTTAAAAGGTGACGCACTTGGACAAGAATAGCTATATATGATAATGTGGATTCTCATGGGAGTTCCCATGGAATGAGTATTGTTGCATTAAGACCACTAATCCCGTCTTAAGATCAAAATTCTTATCCGCCGCCAACTCCGGCATAGCGATGGAGGAAGTGGTGGAAGAAGTTTTAGGCCGAAGCCTATCTCTGATAGATATAATCCTCACCATACGTGCCGCTAATTCTTCCGGTGTCTCCGGGCAGTTCATTCAATTATCCTCTATATTGAGTCTCTTCTCGGCTATGATCCTCCTCTCAGTACGTTCGATCTCCGGATCAAATATTATATCCTCTGGGTCTGCCGTCGATCTTGTGTTCATGCAAAGAAAAACAGAGCTTCGATGGAATTGTTAGCACAATAGAGGAGTAAAATAAAAAATAATAAAACAAAAAGAAATAGCTAAGTAAGGAAAATAAAACACTGTCGCCTCCCCGGCAATGGCGTCAAAGACTTGATCACGTCCGAGTGTACACCCGAAAAACGACTTGTAGTCTTACCGCAAGTGCACGGTGTAGCGGCGAGCGGGTATCGAACTCAGGGAGGACAAATGACCGTGTCTTTTTCCAATCACCTATCTATCAAGAGAATCAAGAATAGTTGTGTAATAGTCACAATCATTAAAATATCAAGAGAAATATCAATATAATAAAGCGTCTAGGGATAGAAAATCTCCACTACGGACCTTCTCTCAACCTTGTGATTCATAAGTTTCATTGTTGCTAAGCTTGAATATAGGTGAACTAGTCGCAACTTAATGTAGAACCAAGCTCACGCTCTCGCGCTATTTCCGGTCTATAACAAACCTAGGATATGGCCCACTCTTGTGCAAACATTAGCCTAAGTCGCTAGCGTGAAGAACGACATCATTGTTCAATCGTATCTCGAGCCCACTCTCGTGCAAACTCGAGCTACGACCTAGGTTGTGATAGTTCTTATCCGTCCAATCTCTTGCAAACGAATATTCGTTTAGATTCACAATTAAAAATCCTAGCTTTGGTCCAATCTCTTGCAAACCAAATCTAGAGAAATCCAATTGTCAATCTAAATCGAATATCTAGGACTTCCTATCAATTGGGATCCAATCTCTTGCAAATCCCAATCGATATGAATTCCTAGCTACATGTAATCAATTGATCACAACCTAACCTTAATCAATTCTAGCAACAAAGCTACAAATTCATCACAATTTAGAAATAGGGTCCATATGGTTCATCCATATGCCCTAGGACGACGACACTACTCACTAGACATCATGCAAATCTCAGAAAAATCAATAATAATCACGGCACAATTCATTGCAAAAGAGAAGTAATGCATAAAAATCAAGTTTTTAATAGAAATAGACAAACCAATGTAATTGCCGACGATCTCCAGCTGAGATTTCACAAAGAGTAGCCGTCTAAATCCTTAAAGAAAGTCTAAAAATTAATTGTTCAAAAAGCTCCCTAAACTAGGGTAAAAACAGGGTTTAAATACCCGCTAAAATCGTCCAAAAAATCGTGACCAAACTGCCCCTGCGCAGCCCAGAAATCGCAACCCTAACAGCAGGCGGAGAGGGTCACTCGGCTGAGTGACAAACCCTTAAAAAAACAGTAACTTCGGATGTTTCAGGGTCTCTCTTCGGGAGATGGCTCGGCCGAGTAGACTTATTCATTCGGCCGAGTAGCGATATCGTTCGGCCGAGTGGGGCTTCATCAGGATCTCTGAAAATTCCAGTATCTCTGGCCTTTCTCTGGACGATTTCCCTGTACCACTCGGGCGAGTGAGCTTTCTCACTCGGCCGAGTAGGCTTTCTTCGTTCGGCCGAGTATACGCTGAAAACTCCGTGTGCGTATCCGTTCTGGTCGGCCGAGTGGGACTTCTTGTTCGGCCAAGTGGCTGTTCTACTCGGCCGAGTGATGTGCTGAAATGTCTGTTTCTTCTTCTTTTTGCCTCCTCGTCGCTCCTTTTGATTTCCTTCTTCTTCTGCTCATCCTTTATCTCTAATAAGCCCTCGAATGAGCCGTGGACGACACTCCTAAGCCCGTTTAAATCCCTTGATCTCAAATTCGCTCCAAATCGCTCCATATTTCCTGAAATACGACAAAAACAAGAAATAGTGAAAAGCATCGCAATATTGTCGAATAATAGTGAAAAACGCGATATAGGCGATCAAAACGACATGCAAACATGCAGAAAAAAGGTATAAAATATGGAGTGATCAACAGGTGCTCTCCAGTGGGACACACTAGGATGAATATAACCCTGCTGCAGAAGCTCATCCAACTGTCTACGCAGCTCCTCTAACTCTGCCGGAGCCATACGATATGGTGCTTTCGAAATGGGCTACCCTCCCGGAATAAGATCAATCGAGAACTCAAGAGCTTGATCGGGCGGCAGTCTTGACATCTCCTCGGAGAAGACGTCATCGAAGTGAAGGATCCTGCCAAAACAGAGTTAGGATCGATAAAATGAAGTTTAGACTTACGCTTGCGTATGCGGCACGGTAGTCTACGAACTTCGCCTTCGGATTCACCACGACGGATCGAGTCTTCTCACGAACGGAGTAAGGCTACTAAATCCACAATCTAAATCTCTACTTTTAGATTAAGAACTTGGATAAAGGGAGAGGAAGTATTTCGGTAGAGCTTCGCTAGAATGAAAATGCATGCAAGAATGCCATGCAAAAGTGTAAGGAAATGGCTAACCCTTGGGTCTTATTTATAGCCCCCAAGGTAGTTATTTTAGGAGCAATTGTTCCTTTGGAACAATTTAACTAAGGTGTACCATCGTACATGGCATATTATAAGCTTAAGTTGTACCATATGCATGGTACAACATAAGCTTAAGATATTACCCCTTTATTAGCCATATGTCGCATGCACTTATGCACATATAATGCGACTTTCCCATCAATCTAGAGATCCTCTCCGCAAGGGAACATATTCCCTTTGCACACGACTTCGTGTACGCGACGTTCGAGGTCCGTATTCCCTCGTACATCCCCTACAAGGGTGTACTAACGTCTTCCATATCCAACATCTCCCACTCACACTTGAGGGGATTGTAAGAGAACGTCTTTCTCTTAGTTCTTTCATCTATCATACTGAGAAATAGACCGTGCGACCGTCATGCGCGTAGAGTCTGTTGTTGTGCACTTGTTAGAGATACACAACGACCTCGAAGGTGCAAAGTTGAGTAGTTCAACGCATGCTTTACCCTAGATTATTTCTTCACATTTCTTATACTTTATATTCAACAATTGAATCCCATCTGGATCACAATTGGCTGGCCAGCTTTGAATCATTAAAGTCCAAATGTGAATATGAAATCAATCTTCCTCTTCTTGCGAACCTTCTGATCTTGACTTGATTCGCTTTTCTAACGTTCCCCGCCGAGCCGAATTATCATAGCCCATTAGCAACACGCTAAGATAGCGATCATCTCGTCAAATCTAAAGGAACCAATTGGAGTCCTTGAGGGTAAGAGTTAAGGCCCATATGGCCTTTGAGTCTCACATAATAGCAAACACTATTGCTACTAACTCAGTGGTCGAAATGCATACGTGGTATGAACACGTATTACAACATCACTCCTTTCCCAGGGAGAGTATGTCTTAATGATGTTGTACGGATGAAAGATCAGACACCACAGTGCCTATCTTTTGAGTCCCCTTACTACCCATGAAATATTCCCGGACTCTCATCCTGCATAAGACAGATATGATTTAAAAAATCCTATGAGATCCTTTTTAAAATATCCTTGTGATACAGATCTCAGATCTTTTGTAAGCATCCATATGATGCAGATCTTTCATTCGACTATCTTGTTTAAGTCACGACTCTAAATCATTCGTCTAATGATTTTGACTTTAAACTAGTCTCATCTCTATCTTATCCATCTGATAAGATAAGGCGGTTGCTCATGTGAGAGAGCCAACCTTAATCTGTCCGACATACACACAATTCAGCTGAGATTTCAAAAATGTACACAAACATTTCTTAAGAAATTCATATGCAATGTTTGAAAAAGAACTTATTCTTTTATTAATTTTGATCATTTACAGACATGGGAATCTACATTGGTACAACTCAGCTCTTACGCAATCCTTGAGATGATAAGTGTTTGTAAAACACATTTCTGGGGATCGCTTTCGTAAGCTGATCCTCTATCATCTCATGCGTAGATATGTACCTTATGTCTACCTTCTTGGTTTTATCATAGTCTTTTGCAAATCTGCAGTTCCTTTAAGATACTGCATTTTGCTCTTTAACCGTTTTCCAGTGTTCTTGCCCTGGGTTGGATTGGTAACGTCTTACCATTCCAACGGCAAAACAGATGTCTGGTCTTGTATGCATCATAGCGTACATAAGACTAACAACTGTACTGGAATATGGAACTTTTTCCATAATTTCCCTTTCCTTTTGGTTCTTTGGACATGATTTCAGATATAAATTATCGCATCTGCTTATAGGAGTATCAATTTGACTTGTAGTCCTACATATTAAACCGTTCTAGAACCTTCTTTATATAAGTCTCTTGTGAAAGAGAAAGAAGTTTCTTCGAACGATTCCTTGAAATCTTAATTCCAAGGATATATGTGACTTCCCCATGTCTTTCATCTCAAAACTGATGAAACTCAAGCCTTGATATCCATCACAAAGCCCTTGTCATTTCTGGTTATTAAAATGTCATCTACATATAGAGACATAATAACGTGCTTGCTTTTAATCCTCTTGATATATACGCAGTTATCTTCATCAATCATAGAAAATCCATTTGATAAGACAACTTCTTGAAATCGTATATACCATTGCCTCGAGGATTATTTAAGACCATATATGGACTTACAAAGTTTACAAACCTTATGTTCGTTTCCTTCTTTTACAGACCATGTTGGTTGTTCCATATAGATCTCCTCGTCCAATTCTCCATTGAGAAAGGCAGTCTTTACATCCATCTGATGTAATTCGAGGTTTAAGCAAGCTACCATTGCCAGAATCAGGCGAATCGAGGTAAAACGCACAACAGGTGAGAAGGTCTCTTCGTAGTCTATCCCTTCCTGTTGCATAAAACCTTTCGCGACAAGGCGAGCTTTATATCTATCTATAGAGCCATCAGCCTTATGCTTAATCTTGAGAACCCATTTGTTCCCAATTGCTCTATGTCCTCTGGGTAAGTTAACTAAGTCCCAGACTTGGTTAACTTTCATGGATTTCAATTCCTCCTTCATCGCTTCCATCCATTTGTCTTTTGCAGGGCAAAATACGGCCTGTTTGAAAGTAGCAGGCTCGTCATTTTCTTGTAGTAAAATCATAAAGGTTTGCGGAAATTTCAACCTCAAATGTTAGAGGAGCCAACCTTGTATGACTACTACGTCGTATTTGAGATTCTTCAAGTCCTTGTTGACTCGAAGTTAGATCAATTCTAATATCACTCACACTTGAAATGTCGTTTAGAATTGCTCCCACTTGGATCATTATTCCCGTATGGAATAGGATAATCGTCATTCGTATAATCCATTGGTGAAGGTTGAAACGTATCTTCGTTTTCACCAAGAATTCTCCCACTCGAATGAGGTAATCCTTCTTGATCATAAATCTCAAATAGAGATAAGTCCTGACTTATCTCGCCCTGTCTTGGAAACTCGTTTTCCAAGAAAGTGACATCCCTCGACTCAAACTCAATTAGCCCACCATTGTCTTCCTGACTAACAAAAACATAACCTTTGGAGTTTTCTGCGTATCGTTTAAAGATACATTTCCTTCCCCTTGGCCCAAGTTTGCCATATTTATGGGAGGAAATATGTGCGTAGAATGCACAACCCCAAGGTTTCAAAATGTTTAAGTCAGGAGACCTTTGGTTCCACAACTCATAAGGAGTGGAGCTAACTGATTTTGAGGGTACGCGGTTTAAAATGAAAACGGCCGTCAATAATGCATCACCCCAAAAGGTGATTGGCAAGTTAGCTTGTGCCATCATTGAACGGACCATTTCCATTAAAGTCCTATTTCTCCTTTCTGCAACACCGTTTTGTTGAGGAGTATAAGGCATAGTTACCTGATGTACCATGCCTTTTTCATCACAAAGTTCCTTAAAACTTGTTGATTGATATTCACCGCCCCTATCGCTTCGTAAGACCTTAATCTTGCGATCTAATTGATTCTCCACTAAACTCATATAGTTTTTAAAGCAAGCCAAAGCTTCACTTTTGTGGGATACCAAATAGATATGTCCGAATTGGGTGAAATCATCAATAAAAGTGATGAAATAGGACTTTACGCGTCTTGTCTTGACATTCATCGGACCTTATATGTCCGAATGGATAAGCTGTAATGGAACCTCGGCCCTTGTGCCTGTTCCAAACGGCTTGCGACAAGATTTCCCCACAAGGCAATGTATGCAGGTCGACATTTCAACCTTTGAAACATTTGATAGAAGGCCACGTTTGGCAAATCTATCCATACGCGTTGGTCCAATATGACCAAGCCTTGTGTGCCAACAAATTATTTTAGACTCATTAGTCAAAGAATTTGTCACAAGGAAATTTTCATTACATGAGGAATCATACATTGTACTTATTACAATAAATCCTTTGAAATACAAACCCAGTACCAATAAAGGAATTATTACAAAATAGGTCCATATTACAATCATGAAGGAACCAACTATAACCAAGACCCATTAAATTGACCACAGTTTTTTTAATATTCCTTTGAATATATGGAATGAAGAGAACATCATGAAGTAGGAGAGTGCGGCCGTTGTCCAAGACTAGCTTGCGAGTCCCAACGCCTTTCACTTCAACACGTGTGTTGTTTCCTACATTGATCCACTTCATTCCTTGGGGTATCCGGTGATACTCCACGAAGGACCGTCTGTCCTTTGCTATGTGGTCGGTGGCACCTCGTCACTTCCACTCGTACACGAACGAGCATAGTGACCGAGCTTGTTGCACTTGAAGCACTTGATCCTTTTCAAGTCTTTCTTCTTGTGCCATTTCTTGAGCCCACCCTTATGTTTGGGTTCCTTGGTAGACTTAGGTTGCTTATTACGTTCATTAGAAGACTTCGAACGATCTTTACGTTTCTTTCCCCCTTGTGAGGAACTAGCAACCATGTGCACTTCTGCACTTGGCTTGGCAGCCGCAAGCCGCTCTTCCTCTAATTCGAGGTGCTTGGAAACATCGTTGAAGGTCTTGATGCTCTCATTATGAGTGAGATGCATCTTCATCTGATCCCACCCATTTGGTAGGGAACGTATGACTGCTTGGATTTGTTGCTCATCTGTGAGCACATGACCTGCATCCGTTAACTCCGAGATAAGGTTCGCCATATGTCGCAGATGTTTCCCCATGGAATGATCTGGACGTTTCTTATATGAATCGAACCTTATAGTTAAGGAGCGAAGTTTGGACACCGATGTGCCACCGAACTTCTCCTCTAGCTTGGACCATATGTCCATGGCTAGGTCATGTTCTCGGAAGATGCGCATTATGTCATCAGCCATACTGCTTAATAACGTAATGCACGCTATCTTGTTCTTCCGAGACCAAGCATCAAAAGCTTCCTTGTCTCGTCGGTGTTGGGCCGTAGTGCCCAACTCGGGTTCAATCATAATGTTCTTTAGAGTTTCGAGCACTTCTTGCTCCTCTAGAACGTATTGTATCTTGATGGACCAAAGTTTGTAATTATCGCCGTTGAATTTTTCACCTCTGTTTAACTCAGCGACGATATTCTTTGAAGCGGAAGACATTTTACTTTTAAAATGCTGCAAAAGACACAAAAACCGAAGGTTTGATCAAAACATTGCATAAAAATTCTTAAAATATAACTCCCACTTGAAATGATAATAGAATATCCCATTTGGATAGTTCTAAAAATTCAAATCCCACTTGGAATTATATTATATTTGATAAGTTACTTTCGAAAAATATTGAAGATGTTGTTCTAGAATCGAAAAGGTCTCTATGATTCCAATCACCATCTAGAACAACCTTCAATATTCCCCCATCACTTATCAAACAATCGTACTCTTATAGTACTTCACAGCGGAAAATTACTTTTGAAAAACATATCTTTCAAAATGGAATAGGTGAGAGTTTGCGCAAAGAATTTTAGCGCAACAATTGCCAAGCCACGCGACCTGTTCTATACACCCATGGGTTAGATAACCATGGCCGGATCGTGGTAGGACTTGGAATTCTAAATTGCGCTATCCCGATTAAGGACGGGACATAACCTATTTGAAAACATCTTTTTCAAAAAAAAATTTAAAATACATTGGCTAATCTCCGTAGAGTAGAGCACAACGTCATAAGTACATTGGCTAATCTCCGTAGAGTAGAGCACAATGCCATGGCTAATCTCGCATGAAGTAGAGCACTATGGCTAATCTTCAAGGAGTAGAGCCCAAGGAAAAACTTCATTAAAATGTTAGCCCCGTATGGGCTAGTCGGCACTGTGGTTAGCCCCGTATGGGCTAATCGGCACATTCGATTTTGACCAAGGCCTTTTGTCACCCCGTATGGGTCAGTCGACAAGTTTGCGATCGACCAAGACCTTCTACCGGATTGGTCGACCAAAACAACCAAATTGGTCGACCAATTATTTTGTCTGCAACTTCTCCCGGCCAGGGCCTCTGCCCTGGCCGAGGCTTGGCCAAGGGCCGGCCAGGGGCCCTGGCCCCCTCGGCCCGGGCCTCTGCCCGGGCCGGGGCCGGCCAGGGCCGGCCAGGCCCGGGCCTCTGCCAGGGCCGGCAAAGCCCTGGCAGTGGCCAGGGCCGGCGCCCTGGCCACTGCCGGCCAGGCCGGCCCGGGCCAGGCCCGGGCCTCTGCCAGGGCCGGCAAAGCCCTGGCAGTGGCCAGGGCCGGCGCCCTGGCCACTGCCGGCCAGGCCGGCCAGGGCCGGCCCTGGCCTCTGCCAGGGCCGGCCAGGCCGGCCCCTGGCCTTGGCCCGGGCCGGCCACTGCCGGCCTGGCCACTGCCAGGGCCGGCCACTACCGGCCTGGCCTTGGCCGGCCACTGCCGGCTTGGCCATGGCCGACCATGGCTTGGCTATGGCCGGTCATGGCCAAAGCCATTTTTGCCTTGGCCGGCCATGGCCCTTTGGCCATGGACGGCCTCCCCTTGTGTGGGGTGGCCGCACACCCCCGCCGGTGGGGGTTGCCGCGGTGGTTATTGGCCGTAGCCAACCCCCTCCGCATGGGGAGGGGGGTGCATGGCCTTTATAGCCCATTTGTCCATGGTGCACATGCACTAAAATTCATATTTCCCGATGGGAATAACCACCACCTTCTTCCTCGATGAAGCACCCGTTCGTCGATGAAGCACCCGTTCGTCGAGAAAGTGGTTATTTTCTAATGGCCGTGTGCCAAAAATGAAAAATGACATACTACGTGAACGGTCGGTTCTTCCCGTCACGTAGAGTTCCTACCATATCCGTAATGATAGTAGACCCTAACGTGAAAAGAACAACCGCTGCGTTCTCTCCGTCACGAAGCGTTCCTACCATATCCGTAATGGTAGGATACCCATTCTTGAAAAAGACAACGACTCGTTCATAGTTTCGACGGGGCGGCGGTTTGACCGGGGCGAACCCGCATGGCTCTGATACCAATGAAGGATCCTACCAAAACAGAGTTAGGATCGATAAAATGAAGTTTACACTTACGCTTGCGTATGCGGCACGGTAGTCTACGAACTTCGCCTTCGGATTCGCCACGACGGATCGAGTCTTCTCACGAACGGAGTAAGGCTACTAAATCCACAATCTAAATCTCTACTTTTAGATTAAGAACTTGGATAAAGGGAGAGGAAGTATTTCGGCAGAGCTTCGCTAGAATGAAAATGCATGCAAGAATGCCATGCAAAAGTGTAAGGAAATGGCTAACCCTTGGGTCTTATTTATAGCCCCCAAGGTAGTTATTTTAGGAGCAATTGTTCCTTTGGAACAATTTAACTAAGGTGTACCATCGTACATGGCATATTATAAGCTTAAGTTGTACCATATGCATGGTACAACATAAGCTTAAGATATTACCCCTTTATTAGCCATATGTCGCATGCATTTATGCACATATAATGCGACTTTCCCATCAATCTAGAGATCCTCTCCGCAAGGGAACATATTCACTTTGCGCACGACTTCGTGTACGCGACGTTCGAGGTCCGTATTCCCTCGTACATCCCCTACAAGGGTGTACTAACGTCTTCCATATCCAACACGAAGTCCCTTACCACAGCTGGTCTTCTCTCCTCAATCTGCATAGCTAATATCACCTTCACTGGCTTGGCCCGAAATCTGACAGGCCCAAGCGAACTGCTACCGCTGCTGAACTCGAAGGTCGGATGACCTGGAATCTCAAACACCACCTTCTTCCGTTGGCAGTCGATCATAGTAAAGAAACTGCCCAGCCAATCCATCCCAAGAACGGCATCATAATTGGTGATGTCGTGGACGATAAAATCGGCATATAGCTCGTGTCCACAGACAACCAAGGGACAAGATTGGCAACCAAGGTGCACTGAGATTACACCATTCCCCGTAATGATATCCCAACTCTTGGAAAGAGGCGAGATCGACAGAGAATGCTTGTCCACAAAACTCCGAGATAAGATGCACATAGATGCACCCGAGTCGAAGAGAACTCGAACAGGAAATGCAAAACAAGGATAACTCCTAACAAACAAGCTATCAAATCAAAATCTATTCTAGCAATGCAAGATCTAGTCTAACATGCAAGATCAACCAATGAAAAGTAAAGACTAGTCTGAGGATTACCTGTAATAACTCCGTCCTTAGCCTCTGCCTCTACCGTAGTCATCGTGAAAGCTTGCTTCCTAGGCTGAGCTGCCTGCTGGAAAGCCTGCTTTTGAGATATAAGAGGCGTTCCACATCCGGTAGCTACTGGTACTCTCTGTTGCTGATTAGCACACGGGCAATCCTTCAATGTATGTGTAGCGTCGTCACAAAGTAAGCACTGGCCCATCAACCTCCTGCACTACTCCTTCGTATGTCCAGCTTTGCCGCAGTGATAGCACACATTCTGACTAGGCCCACCTGACCTCTTAAACTGTGTAGACTGATTATGCTTAATCACAGACATAACCACAGCTCTGGCCTGCTCCATATGCCTCTTTCCTCCTCCTGAAAATTGCACCTTCTTTTGATTAGCAATCAATTCCTGCCTCTTCGCAGCTATAAGCAACCTCCGGTACGAGTCCAAGTCCAAAGAAGACATCGAACTCTGCAGATCCAAGGAAAGACCCTGGAGGAATTGCTGAGCTCGATCCTCGGGGGTCTGCACCAAATTCGGCGCAAAGCGGCACAACCTGGTGAACTCCTGGTGGTACCGGTCCACCATTAGACTTCCTTGCTTCAAGCTGATGAAATGCTGCATCAACTCCCTCCTGGCAGCTCGAGGGAAGAATCCTCGTCAAATCTAGCTCTGAATGTAGCCCAAGGGATATGCCTCACTAGCATCTATTCCTCAGCATCCCACCAACTACGGGCATTTTCCTTCAGCTGCTTCTTCACCAACTCGACCCAACCAGCCGGGTCATTCTTCGAAAGAAGCAGGTTGTCCATAGTGTTCCTCATACAGTCTACAGCAGCCAAAGGTCCTTCTGATCCAGTGAAGTACGTCGGGCCCAGCTCTCGAAACTGCTTCGCTCCAGGCTCAAAGCAAGGGGCATTCTGAAGCATGCCCTGCTGTACTTGCATCATTTGCTGCATCAGCCTCATCATCTCAGGAATGCTATCGGCTCCATCAGCTCCATCATCATCTCCTGCTCCACTACCAGCTCGGGTAATACATCTTCCAGCCATCTAAGACAAGAAAAAGTTTACATTAGACTCCAATTTTATGACTCGAATGTTTCGAACGTTTCAATGGATGTTTTATTATTATCTTTGTTTCGATATTTCGCCGGTGCAACGGCCTACGTAGGCCACCACAAAAACCTGTCACGCCCCACTTTCCAAGTATGGAAGGCGAGACGCGAAGAGGTCCGCTCAGACTTGAAGCTGTGAAGCTACAGTCTAATAAGTGTCGGTGTGTTCATCCATTCGCAGATTCTTGCATTGCAATGAAACAACAACAATAATAATTTAGAACGCAGGCAATAATTAACCAACATTCAAAAACAACATCCAATCTTTATTCAAAGCATCCAGAGATAAGTCATAAAAGAAGTACAAGAGTCTGAAAAGAAAGGCCCCAAGAATGGCCGAAACTAAGACATAGATAGGTGCTACGCACCGAAAAATCTAACAGCAGTAACTAGGAAAGCAAACAGCAACTAAGAAAAAGCCTCCAGCTGAGACTAGGATAGGTCTTCGGTATCCTCGAACTGAACGTCAGCAGAAGCCTCAAACTCGACGTCAGCGAACTGGTCGTCCTGAGCAGCTACCTCAGGCTCAAAGCCTAACATGCGACACCCAAAGAGAAAAGGGCGCATGTCAGTAAAAATCTCCAAAAGGTAAAAAGGACGAGACTTTTATGCAAGGAAACATAAGAGTAATGAATGCAACTAGCAGTTTAAAACATGATGACATGGCATAATATTTAATGAATGCAGCAATTAAAATGAACATGATAGTTATCAATGCGTGTCACGTCATAGAAAAAGCTACTAAACAATATTTCAAGTTTTCACGAAAAGCTAGTAATCATGTCGTGCACAGAGTTTACGCCTTTAAGCTGAAGTTGATGTACGGACACACTTCTACGCCGAGTGATCGCTTAACCCTACCCCTCCACGTGTGTCTGAACTGGCGCTCAGCTTCTGTATCACGAGCCAGTAAGTGTTGTTATGTCATAAGGTTGTACATAGCCTTTACATGCTATAGGAGTCAGAATCCTACTCGCCGCAGCTTATGATTCATTGTAGCATGTGCTACGCATTCATGGCAAGACAATCAAATGCATGAAATGACATGTGATATGCAACATTGATAGTATAAAAGGCAGTTATTGCAAACAACGAATGTGTACAGTATATCAAAAGTAAACGTGACAAGTGATATGCATGAACATGGCATGGCAAGGGTGTCGGATCTAGCTTCGTTGTCAAGCTAGATCAAGCATGGGTGTGTAGGTGACTATCATTTCATCGCCTAGCCTCTTTTACACAAAATCTCATATTAGCCTAAACATGGCTTTAGCATTAACTGAGCAAGTTTCACTTGCCTGAAATAACGTGCCGTAAATCTCAGATCAAAGGGTTCAGAATCTTCCTATGTGATCAAACCAATATCCAACCTACAGTCCCATATTAATTAGCTTCAACTAGTTATTAACCAAAGCAAGGAAATTACGTCTTTTAATCTTGTTAAACATACGTGTGTGCAGGTTCCTACGGATCGGGGGCTTACCTTAATACGACGCAAAAGCTACACTGACGTCGGGTAGCGACTGTAATGCCCCTATATGTGTTATACTTGGATGAATACATATATGTATTTATGTATGTATATTTGGATGGATACGTGTATATATATATATATATATATATATATATATATATATATATATATATATATATATATATATATATATATATATATATTGAAAACCCAGAAAAATCCCCAACCCCCTCCCCCTGCCTTCGGCTTTTTTTTAGGAGGGTAAGGTGAGAGCCCGGTCGAGACTATGCAAACTGGGGGGTGACCGCCGTGCCCCCAACGGCCCCCGGGTTAGTCCGAGAGGGGAGATGTAGCCCCAGGGTAAATAATTCCACAACAAATTCCACAATAATTACCAAGTCACGGCGGCCATAGGCCTCGAACCCCGCACCCCTTGGCTTTGGAGCGGAATGACTTACCACTAGGACACCCTCTCGTGGGATATATATATATTTACACACACACACACACACACACACACACACACATGGCTATTTGTTTTGTATTGGATATTTGAATTGGATGTTGGTAATAAATATTTGTATATGTAGTTGTGTGCCTATATGTATTGGATTGCATGGTGCATTAATGTGTATGGATGAAGTAAATATTAAGAGGTTATTGTATGGAATTTTTGTATGTGAGTATATAAACCTTGGTTGATATGGTGTTGTTGATGTATGAATAATGCTTGGCTAGGTGAATGTATAATCATATAGAGTTATGTATGAATATTAGTATAAGAATATTGGTGAATGATTATTAGCTAATATGGTGATGCATGGAGTATTAGTGCTATATGTTAATAGTGTAAGTGATTGGTATTATGTTAGTACTAATATTGTTGGGTGGCATTATTGTAATAATGGGAAAGTGTGTGTAGTAGCATGCAATGTGTGGAGAATGGCATACTTGTAATTAGGTTTGGGTTGTGTGTATAAGAGGGATGAGAAGAGTGTAGAGAATGGCAAACTTGTAATTAAGGGGATCATTAGAAATATCTCTCTTTCTCCACTCTTCTACATTATTCTTTTTGTTTTCTTTTTCTTTTTCAATTCATTATTTCCTCTTCCCCTCTTTCACATGGGAGGCCAAAACTAGCAATCAAAAAAGAAAAGGGGAGAAAAAGAAAGAAATAAGAGAGAAGAGGAAGGGGGAAAGCCATGGAAGAAGGAAAGTTGGGGTTGAGCTTGAAAAGGAGATTCTTGGTGGATTTCTCTTGGAATTGGATGAGGGGTTTGTTTCTTCAAGGAGGTATGAAACCAATTTCCTCTAATATGCTATTTAGTTGTCATTTGTAGAGTTGGTTCATGTTTAATTTTGAGCTTAATACATGATTAATTCCTTGAAACACTTGTGTTCTTGATGCTGAAAATTTGATCCTGAAAAGCTGAAACTTTGACTAACTTTTGGGCTTAATTGGCTATTAGAAATGCTCTGAAAATTTTATATGTTGTTTATTTCATAGTTATGAACAACTTTCATGTTCACCACTTTTTCCAATTCAAACTGGAAGTTAGGTTAAAAATTCAATGTTTACAGCTTGTCTGAAATTCTGTCAAACCGGTCACTGTTTAAAAAAAGAAGTTTATTACATGTACACTCCATGGAATTTGATATTCTTGGTCTTGTTAGAAAGTTAACAAGTTTTTCTCCAACTTCATCAGAGTGCTTAATTTTTGTAATTCTGACTGCAATAGGCCCAAAATCAGCACTCAAGACAGGCCCTGAAATCTGTCTGGAAAACAGATTTGGCAGCCTTCACTAAATAATTCACTATAAATCACCTTCTTAATATTTTTGCCTGAAAATTTTTATCTGTGAATCCATAACTATCATACCTACAACTTTCATTTACATTGCATTGTTATGTTCCATACAAAAATATGGAGTAAACTGCTATTCTACCTAACTGTTGTGCAATTTCCAGCAAGCTGAATCATTGGATGTTGAACTTACTTTTATTTGTAGTTATTTTCCATGGCTCTGTTGGGGGTTTGATGTTGATTGTTTGGTATATGGAAGATGAGAAGGTGTAAGTGAAGTACTTGCCTATCTTTATGAATCATGGATCTTAGTCTTTATGTTTTACGTGTACTGCCCAGCACGTGCACAGTGGGCCTGCTAGTGTATTCGTATTGTAATTCTCTTTTCATTTCGTAACACTCGCTTCTTGGGGTAATCCTGGGGAGTGGGGCGTTACAGCGACGTCAGGAGTTGGATTCCGGCAGTGAGCAAAGTACGGTGTCGGCTTGCAGCGAAGATGGCGACAACTAGGGGCCGAAGCACGGCGGCAAAGGTGGCCGCAGGAGTACGGGGCAAGGGAGGCTGGCGGCCGGCAATAGGGGCTTGCGGCTGCAAGGGGCGGCCGGACTATCGTTGCGCGGGGGTTGTTGGCATAGGGGAAGCCGGCATCGGGTATGGGAAGGAAGAGGGGGTGCGGTCTGCGGGTGGGGGATGTGCACGGAGGAGCCGGCGACAAGGGGAAGGCCGGGGATAGGTGTTGCTGTTCGGTTTTAGAGGGGGTGCGTCGGGGTTTATGTGGAGGAGGGTCGGCAGGTGATGGGTTGCGCGTGGAGGCTCTGGATGGAGGGAGAGGGAAGTGGGGGCTTGCGGCTGTGGGGCTTGGCCGGAGGTGGCCGGCGACAAGCTGGCTCGACGGGCTGTCGAGGGCAAGGAGAGTGGCGGCTAGGTTTAGAAAACCCTAGGGTGAGTTTATGCTATAATGAGGGTGTGTTTGCTAAATGGGGTAGGAAAGGGGTGGACTTAAAGGTAGATTGGAGAGAGAGAGTGTGTCTGGGAGGGTAGATTTAGTGTGGCCAAAGGAAATATTTGATGATACGTAGGATCCCCTAGTATTATATTAGAGTAGATTTAATTAGGGATTCGAATTTCGAATTAGCTATGGCTAATTATAGATTAAAAATAATTAAGGTGAAGGGTCAGCCTAACGGTGTTCAGAAAATACAAGAAAAATATCGGGACGACGGCGACGAGAGGATCGAGAATACGATAATCGGTCATGTGCTACGCTCACAGAAAACGATACTAAAAATAAATAGTCAAACGTCGAAGTCTAAAAGTTAAAACACCCCTTCATTCAAATCTAATTTGTGAAAGAATGACCCGTGAAATGACGTTCATAAAACATTCCACAAATAACTACTCTCTCCGAGGGTCACAACGATATATAACTTCGCGCGTTTGGGATACAAGAGGAGGTCACAATAAATATGCGTACGAAAAAGAAAGTATGCGTTGAAAAGCACACGATCGAAAAGCGACCGTTACAATCTTCATTCTAGGTACTTTCTTGATCTTTCTCAGATGGCATTATCCGATTCTTCTTCCTCCAATAAGTATGTAGAGAAGAACTTCAACGAATTTGAAGGTGCCAGCTCCCTGGAGACGGAGGAGCAGACAATGTCAGCGGATCTGGCAGAGTCTTGGCCAGAGGAGCATGAAATAACCCCCGTCATCCCCTCGATGTCGACGATTCCCAAGAAATCCAAGAAAAAAGGCTCAAGGCCGGCTGTCGGTGAAGTTACAACTGGGTCCCGGCGGAGATCCAGGCCATAATGTCCCAGACACAACATATCAGTCGCGCCGAAATCCGCTCCAAATATATCCATCCAGTCGCCTTACACAGTTCGCCTTTCCGAGTCCAATGAAAGGGTCTGCTCGCCTAGGGATAACGAAGTCGGGGTCTACTATCCGACCTTCGAACTTGGACTTCGGTTTCCACTCCATCACTTCCTCCTGCACATACTGAATTTCCTCGATCTCCCTCTCTTCCAGCTGATACCGCACTCAATCAGCACCATGGTTGGATTCCTTGTTCTCTGCTTCGACAGCGGCATAAGTCCGACCCTGCCACTGTTCAAGTATTTCTTTGAGGAGAGGCAAAGAGGGTTATACTACTATGTTAGTGCGAGGAGGGATCGACATCTCGTACTTGATCTGCCGATTAAAGTGAGGGCTTGGAAGGAGAGGTTCGTCTTCGTTTCGACGCCAATGAACTTGACTTTGCGGTCGAACTGGGGGAGGTTGAATCCCCAAGTGAATTAGGAGGTGACTTTGCAGAGACAGGATCTGGAGAACTCCAAGATCATAGTGAAGATCCCCCAATAACTCCGGAAACATGCGAAGTTGGTTAAGGACGACCAGATCCCCCAGTATATCTGGCCCGAAGGTACTGAGATCTAAGCGACCTTATTCATATATGCTCACCCTGGTCTCTTTTCTCTTTGTAAGTGTGAACATGAGTCTATCAAGAGACGAGCTGATGAGGATGTCTATGGGGGGACCGTCGACCAAGGAGCCAGTGGCCAAGGTCAAAGGCAAGGAGGCGGCACCTAAGAGCTTGCCGAAGAAGGCTGGCCAGAAACGGAGCCTGGAGGTGTCTTACACTGTTCGGGCTGAGGAGGAGGAGCGGAACAAGCGAACAAAGAAGAAGACGTCCGTGGTTGCCTTTCCTACCCATCAAGTGAGCGAGCTCGCGCAGGGTTGCATTGTCGACTTTGACGTCGTCGAGGAGCCGGTGGCCGATCTGACGGTCGCCATGCCCCAGGGACCGCTGACCTAGGTCACCATTACGGCCCCCCTTCGCTCGGATCTCCCTCCAAAGTCTCCAGCCATGGTGCAGATCGACAAGGCTACAAGGGTTGAGCGTTGGCCCTTTAGATGCCCCTCTTAGGAGCAGGGGGAGCCGGATCGGAGGAGGCCGGGGCACCCAAGCTGCGAGGTAGTGCTTGCAAGTTTCAAGGCAAAGAAAGCAGAGGTCCAGGCCATTCTAAAGATGGAGCTTGTCGTGTCGTGCTTCTCGGTGGGTGCCAAGGAATCGTTGTCCGAGGACGCCGGGGTTGCGACCCGTATGGCGGAGAACTGTCTGTTGCCGAGGGACCGGGAGTTCATATGGGACGTCGGTGTCGAGCGTCTTTGTGATATTACAGTTTGGCACAGCATGCAGGTTCATTACTCTCTCTACTCATACTGCTGGTCTTCATTCATTCATGCAGGCTCATATATTTTGTTCCTTCTATAGGCTGTGGCAGCGATGGCGTCCCTGCATCGCCATACTAACGTGGTCGAGCACAAGGTAACTCTTGGGAAGAAGAAGGTGGAGCTCAAGGTGGTCACCGATAAGCTGCAGCAGGAGGCTGAATGCAAGGAGGTCGCTGAGAAGCTGCGGGACAGGGATGAGAAGTTAGAGCAAATCCGCAAGTACTATGCGACCCAGAAAGGGGAGACCGTGAGGCTAGGGAAGATCGTGGATGAGTTGGAACAGTGGCTTCGGGACGAGGAGGCCCGAAGGGTCGCTGCGATGAACACCCATGCCAAGGATGTGGAGGCAAAGGCGAAGGAGATCGTCGAGCTCAAGCATCAAGTGGTGGAGCTGAAGAAGGTCGATCCGGAAGCCCTGAAGGCCGAGGCTGTCCACAAATATCAGCTCGATGAGCTCCTCCCTATAATGAATGATGTGAGGGTCAAAATCATAGAGGAGGACCAGCATGCGGGCCTCCAGGCGGGCCTCGGGAGGGCGGAGAAGAGATTGAAGAGGTTGCATCCCGAGTTGTAGGTCGACTTCTCCTCGTTGTTGGTGGCCTCGGATGGCGAGGAAGAAAATGATGTCAGAGAAGTAGGATGTCCATCAGTCAGCGATCAAGCGGGTGGCGATGTGGGCAATCTGAGGGGAGGCTGCAGCGATGGATCCGGCGGAGACCGAGGTGGAGACACGTGTTGAGGTGCAGGATGAGGAGGTCGGCGACCGAGTAGAGGCACCAAAGTTAACTGGAGGGGCATATATAGTGCCGATCTTGGGGCCAGGCTTAGTACTTAGTGTAAAAAAACTTGGTGTAAATATTTTAATTTTAATGAAAGATATCACATTTTGAGGTAGTTTGCCTTATTTGTCTTTATGCTTGTATGCCCCCAACTTTCAGCTTGGAAGAGCACAGGAGCAAGGATAAGCGAAATGTTGTAGAGTCATTCTTTGTGAAGTTGAGTCGGCGGGGTTCCTTAGTGGGTCGCCGTTGGAGAGTTTTATAAAGGGCGGGTCCGGATGGTGATCTATCGGGGACGCAGCTCGGACGCCTACCCCGGAGGTCTTTGAGAGGACGGGTATAGATGTGCTGTAGCCAACACCGCATTTTCTGTAGGCGGGCAGGTATAGATGGTCCGTAGCCTACCCCGCATTTTCGCTCCGAGCTGCCCCGGAGGTCTTTGAGAGAGTAGGTATAGATGGGCTGTAGCCGACCCAGCATACTCTGTAGGTAGGTGGGTATAGATGGGCCATAGCCGACCCCGCATTTTCGCTCCGATTTGGGTGGCGAGCTGCCCCGGAGGTTTTTGAGAGGGCGGGTATAGATGGGTCGTAGCCGACCCCGCATCCTCTATAGGCGGGCGGGTATAGATGGGCCGTAACCGACCCAGCATTTTTGCTCCGGTTTGGGTGGCGAGTTGCCCCGGAGGTCTTTGAGAGGACATGTATAGATGGGCCGTAGCTGACTCCGCATCCTCTGTAGGCAGGCAGGTATAAATGGGCCATAGCCGACCCCGTATTTTCGCTTCGATTTGGGTGGCGAGCTGCCCTGTAGGTCTTTGAGAGGGCGGGTATATATGGGCCGTAGCCGACCTGGAATTTTCGCTCCGGTTTTGGTGGCGAGCTGCCATTTTAGTTCGCATAATATGTATATACAAACGAAAACACAATAGTTTACTTGTAGCGAGGTAGCCCGCTCCGGATGATTAAAACGACCTTTATGAAGGGGCTTTCTATCTTAGAGAGGATCTGAAACTTACATTCAAATAACACATTGTTTGTACAAACATAAAATCACAAAATTTATTGATAGTACTTAAGTAAGTGTTGGACATTCCACGGATGAGCTAATTCTTTGTCCTCCATGTTTGCCAAAATATAGGTCGCTGGTCCCACAATGTCCGATATTTTGTAGGGGCCTTCCCATTTGACGGAGAGCTTTCCACGACGGCCGATCTCGGGTTTGAAGGTTGCGTCACTGAGGACGAGGTCGCCAACTCTGAAGCTTATCTTTCTCACCCGAGAGTTGTAGTACCTCGTCATCCTTTGGTTGTGTTTGATAAGACATGTTAGAGCACGATCCCTTACCTCGTCGATGAGCTCAGTGTTGAGGTCGAGGCTTTCTTCATTTACTTGTTCTTCAAAGTACTGGAGGCAAAAAGATTGTTCGTCGACCTCCACTGGGACGACGGCTTCCGCCACATAGGCTAGCATGAAGGGGCTCTCGCCAGTTGAAGCTTTGTATGTAGTGCATGTAACGACCCGCTCTCGGGGGCCAGTTACTTATTTGATAATTGCGCAGGTTCTGCAGTTAACCAGTGAAATCAAAATAGCCACGATGTAGAGATGTACAAAAATACCCAAATAGTGTCCAATTATTACAATCCGTACCGTACAAATTATTCCAACAATGATACATGCAAGAAAGAAAGTACACAACTGAAAATAGCTCTGGAAGCTGCGGTCTCATGGTCAAAGTCTGGCGATATTAACTCAAGAGCATCTGCCTCCATATGTACGTCGTCTGCGGTGCCACGGAGATGGAACCGTAGGTAAGTCACACCAATTCTAAATAAAGAAAGAGAGGTACTATACAAGTATGACAAAGCAGACCAAAGTGAAAGTAAAGTACGGTGCAGTGTCTGTACAAGTGTAGAAAGTAAAAGTACGGCAAGTAAAGCGAGGCAAGTATGGTAACTGTACTGGTAAGGAAAGTAAAGTGCAAGTACTGTAAAGAAAGTAACTGTGCAAGTTACACTGGAACTACGTGACTCAAGTCGGAGAGTACAATATGTGACCGTTCAGTTCGTCTCTTGCCTGGGTGCTACCCAGACGAATGCCGGTACCCAGGCAGCAGGATGGTTTGCCGAAACACAGGCAGCTAGACAGGAGGCCGAAACACGGGCAGCTTGACATGTAGATCGAACTCTAGTCACTCCCGTACTCTCGCAACTGTGAGTTACCCCGAAACCCCGGTGACGTGTCAATTACAAGTTCTATACAGGATTGTTCCACAGGATGTTCCACATGTTAGTCACACCAGGTCAACTGGTTGACTTCCTCATTGAAAACCAGCAAGTAGGATAAAGACAAGTCCAACACCAAAAGCTGTTACTTCCGTGCTTTGAGCACGTGGTAGTGTGGCTAGCACACAATTTACCCAAGTTGGTAGTTGCGTGCTACAACCACCTAAGTTGAAAGTTGGCAAAGTAATCTTTAGTCGATTACTTTCATTTAGTTTAAGTCTCTTGTTCGGTTCAAGTTAAATAGCCGTTGGAGGCCATAGTGGTGTCAACTAGTTCATCCAAGCACAGTAAACTATAGGTTTCTAAATTTAGAATATATCGTGACTTACTTTATCGAGCTCGTCGTGGCAAGACGAGGTTGGAGCTAGAAGATCTAGTGCACGAAGATTGGTACCTGCAATCACAAAAATTCTTGGTTAAGGAACGCTACATTTCTATTTAGATAATTTGATCGTTTTGATTTTTAAAACTGGTTGAAACATTGTCGAAAACGATTCTAAAATTTTATATAGACTATATATGGTAAAAATAATTTTACTGCAGGAGGAAATATTTTTCTGAGGCTTATAGTAATTTTTTAGAATTTTTAAAAGCTCAAAAACAATTTAAAATCTGTTTTCCAATTAGTAACGTATTTATTCCACAATTTATTCTGGATGCAATCTACATCGGAATGTTGCAAATGAGGTGTCAAAATGACCGTCTCAAAGAGTATTAAGACATATATTTTTATCAAGTATTAGTTTACGTAAAAATAAGAAGACACGGATTTTTGAACGAAAATCAGGTATTTATCTTTTAGGCTTAAAAATTAATTCTGGAAAAACTAAGCGTCCGATTGAGATGAAACTAGCGCCATTGGGTCCAGGATATTGTTTCTGATTTTCTGGAGCTAGCCACACATTTTTCTAGGGCTTATATTTTAAGTTATGGATTTTACACTATAAAACCCTATTATTAATTAAAAAAACAAGAAATTTCGAAATGTTCTTCGAATTTACGAGAATGCCATTGCTCACCCACGCACCCACCGTCGACTTCTCCTTCGTTCACAAGCTGTAGGGAGGCGGGGGCTTCGGACGTCGACGATGCTGACGGCGGCGAGGAACGGCGGCGAGGCTCAGGCGGCGGTGTGAGGCGTCGGAAGCGGCGGCAATCGGAGCGGAGGAGGACAGCAGATGGGGCTCCGAGCGGTGCTAGTTGCGGCGGTGGCGGAGGAGCTTCGAGCTCCTGTCGGAGCGACGAGCTGCAGGGCCTCACGACGGCGTCGAGGCGAGTGCAGAAGACGACGACAGCGGGAAGGCGACAGCGGCAGACGACGGAGCGCTGGAGGGACGGCGAGCTCGTCGCCGTGGACTGTCGGAGCTCGGAGGTGAGCGTACAGTAGTTGAGCGGTGAGGGCATGGGTTCGGTGGTGCTCGAGTGCTCGGAGAGGCGGCGCTGCGACGATCCGTAGCGGCGACGGTCGGACCTCCGGGGCGGGAGAGAGAGAGGGAAGAGAGAAACGGAGAGCGGGAGAGGAGAGGGAGAGTGCCTGGGTTCGAAAAAAATATAGGGAGAGAGAGAGAGAGCTTGTGTGTTTGCATTTGGAAGAGAGAGGGGATGACTCTGTGTGAGGGTGTGAGACCCTGGGTTTTGGGTAGATAATATATAGGGTAATGAAATGGGGGTAGTTGGGGGTTCGTGGGTTAGCTGAAGGAAAAATGTGGGGTTAGATACGGGTAGATTTAGGTAATTGGATTAGCTAGGTTAATGAAAATTAGTAGGGTAGGTAAAAGATAATTAGGGTTAATTAGAAAATTAGAAAAAACAAAATTACGAAAATGCCCCTATTAGTAAACGTGTCCGAAAAATTACGAAAACATACCCACGGGATCGTATCGTCATGAGGATCGCGAATACGAAGACCGTTTCAGGGTTTGGGCTACGGGGATACTAGTTTTTGGCCAAAACGTTTAGAAAGCGGGTTTGCGGGTTCTCTATTGAAATGACATCAGAAAATTACGAAATTAATGTGGGGAGCCCTAAACAATAATAGGATGTTACTGCAGAAGTTTGAAAACGTTTTGAAGACGTTTGAATAGAAAATAAATTCATTGAGCCAAAACATCAATATCTGAAAATGAATTTTTGTCAAATCTTTTAGAGGGATTTGATGAAATCCGATCTTACCAAAATACTCCATAACTAGTCTGGTACTTCAAAATATTTTTATAAGAAATTTTGAAATCAGTTTAAGACTCCTGATCAACTATTACATAATACAATTAAAATGAAATTACTTTAAATACTTAATTTAAATGTATTGGAAAAAATACAGGCCGTTACAGTGCAGTAAGACCAAAGGATGACTGGTAGCTCGTCAAGCCAAGATCTAGGGGCATTGCCAGCCTTCTACTTCAAGGCTCCAAGGATGTATTTGTTCGCTGCCTCGACTATGCCATTGCACTACGGATGCGCCACTGAGGCGAAGCGAAGCTTGACGCCCCAATCTGAGCCGAATTCTCTGAAGTTCGCAGAATCGAACTGTGTCCCGTTGTCTGTCACAATGGAGCGGGGTATCCCGAAGCAGCATATGATAGACTTCCAGATGAAGTTCTTCATGTCCGTTGAGGTAATACGCGCTAGGGGATCCGCTTCGATCCACTTGGTGAAGTAGTCGACGACGACAACTAGGAACTTCCTTCCTCCGGTTGCCATTGGGAACGGTCCGAGGATGTCGAGGCCACACTTGGCAAATGGGACCAGGCTGAGAATTGGAATCAGGTCGACAGGAGGATCCTTTGTATGCTTTAAGAATTTCTGGCATTCCTCGCACCGTTTAACGAAGTCGATTGCATCCTTCAGCATGGTCGGCTAATAGTAGCCCTGCCGGACTGCCTTATGTACAGGGTGCGGCCACCATGACGATTCCTACAGAATACTTCAAGTATTTCGCGGATGACTTCCTCAGCTCTTCTCGTCCCACGACACTTTAAGTAGGGCAATACGTCGTTCTTCGTGCGACGCTTTCGGTAGAGTACGTCGTCGAAGATCACGAACGACAAAGCCCGTCTCTCGGTCTTCCGTGCCTCCAGACTATCTTCTGGTAGGCCTCATGTCTTCAGGTAGGCGATGATCGGGCTCATCCATTGTAACTTTCGGTATTTTTAGGCGTGTTTGATTTTTTGTACACGTATTATATTTCGATCGTCCGGATGTTTTTCGTCCGTGAATTCTATTTCTACTCGTCGACGCGAGCGCGTCTCTGTTTTTAGAATTTTAACATAGTTTTTATAATTATCTTTTAACCTCAAACTATTTACCCTAATCGCCCACCTTTGATTAGCCGTAAATAGTTGGTGAGATCCTAAATACTCGGATCTCAGCCCCCATTCAGGATTCATTTCATACATCATTTTTATCACAACTTAATTCTAAGTTTGCCCATATACGAGGCCTTCCTCTTTCCACCAGGCAGACACAACATCATCTCCCTCCTTCAACCCAACAGCAAACAAATCAAAGAAAATATTCTCTCTTCACCAAAAAAAATCAAGCAACCAAAACAAATCTGAAATTGTAGGGGAAAACAGCGAAATTGAAGTCCAAATCGAGCAACTCACACTCTCAATCAACCCAATTTCGTTCTCCTTCCTCCCCCACTTCGATTCGTTCTCCTTCCTCCCCCACTTCGAATCCCAGTTGCCCTAGCCCCTGCGCGCAACCTCCCCTTGCACTCTAGCCCCAGGCCGCCGGCCCCCCTTGCACCGCCGCCGCCCAGCCTCTTTGTCGCCTCCCCTTGCTGCACGTCGCCTGGCCGCCTCCCCTTGCCGTCGGCCGTCTCCACCCCCTGTGCGCCCTAGCACCCCGCGCCGCCGTGCCCTAACTGCCGTCCAAGCCGTCCCCGCCTCCCCTTACCGCCCGACGCCCCACCCCCAGGCCGCCACTCCTTCCCACCGTGCGCTCTCTGCAAAGGAAAACGAAGAAAAAAGAAAGAAAGAGACAGATCGGTGAGAGAGGAAGTTGAGAGGTGAGTATGTTATAAGTAAGTTAAGATAATTTAGTATATAAGTTAAGTTATAATATAAGGATAAGTTTATATATATATATAATTTAAGTTATGATTTATTAAATAAAGTTAAGTTTATATATATAAAGTTAAGTTAGTTTATATATATAAGTTAAGTTATAAGTCTTTAACTAAGTTATAAAGTTTTAAACTAGTAAGTTTTAAGCTTTTAATTTATTAGTTATAAATTTTATTTTTTAGCTAATAAATATAAAGAATTAGTTTTATAACATCGTTACTTTAAGTATTATATGATAGCCATATTTTTAGTGTGTAGCTAACTTGCCTTTTAACGCATGTGAACCAGGTATCCCTACCGCTAATCAAAACGCGCCTTTCACTACGAGGCGAATCAGTAACTCTTTGTATTCTTGCAATGGGCTTTAACACAAAAGCAAATGCATGATAAAGTTAGTTTCCTTTCTTTATAATTGATCGTTGGAACAGTTAACTAATCTTGACGATATGCACATTATCGCTAAAGACTGCATGATAGCACTGTAAATTGTGTAAATCTAGGTAATGTGTAAATCGAGATTAAAAGACTGCACAGTATTGTGGAAGCTTGATCGTTTGAACAGTATCATAACATGTGTAATTACAGATAAATGATTCCTAAATTGTAAATACGGTAACACCACAGACACTGGGCTTGGAGTAACTTATAATAGCGAGAGTGCGGGAGCGACTAGTCCAGGCTTTGTTGTTACCGTGCGGGTTCTAGCAACCCATCACAGTAGCCGGTGATAAATTCATAGATCACATATTCTTGAACAGTATTCATGGCATAGTTCGCCCGGGTAGCGCCCGTGGTAAGAGATGGACTCTTGGTTGCTCATTGTACCCCGCGTTATAAGTCACGATCTAGGTTCGGCACAGTTTGACTCTCGTAACATGATCACTTTTAATAATGTATATTTAATTGCTGGAAATTGCTATAGTTGTAAAACTGCAAAGTTACGTTTCCACTCTATTTCCTTACCATTATTGTTCGCACTTTACTTCTCTTCTCTTTAGATTGCCATGCTTGCACATTGTATTAATCTACATGCTTAGAGATACTTTGAGTTACGTCTGATCCCGGCGACCCTTCTCTTTATGGTGGACCTGCCAGATATCTCACAAGTTGAAGAGCTTGCACCAGCGACTGCAGACGCTGAGTTTGCTATTGAGTTTGACTAGCAGGACACTGGGTATTAAGAGTGAGTGTGTGTGAGTTACTTTATTGTTTTCAGAGTGGCTTGGTGTATTATTTGTTTTCAGCTGTATTTCCTCTCTTGTACACTGCTGGTTTGTAATAAGGTTGTATACCATTTTCATGTATGAGTATTTGGCGTATTTCTGCAACAGAGCCTGTATTGACTTCATTAGTGCCTAGCAGAACTTGTGCATGTCCCAAACAGCAACGAGCCCCGAAAGTGGGTCGTTACATCCATGATCGCTCTTGGTCGATGCACATCAGTTTGCCCTCCTCAATGCTTAGTGTCAGTAAGTTCTCAATTTAGATGGCTTTCCCAATCTCTGCCGGAGAAGACGAAGGCAGCTTTGAGAGGGCGTCGGCGCAAAGGTTGTTTGACCTTCGTAGATGTTGGACCTTGGTAAATATGCGTTGGAGAAAACGAAAACACAATTTCTACAGCTTATTATTATCTTCATCTTAGTCTCCTATTGTTTTTCAGTTGAAGTTTGTAAAGTCCCGATTCCAACGCATATTTTTCCAGAAATTTTAGAGGTCCGAGCAATTTATTGCATTTTTGGAAGACTGTGTGACGGTGCCGAAAATTTCTGCAGATTTGAGCATTAGTTGCGGGTTTGGGCGCGGATCCGACCCGTTTGGGCTATTTCCAGACCCGAATTACTGGGTTTATTTCTTGGTCCTTCCTCCCCTCTATTCCCATTATTCCTTCTTCCTCTTTCTTCATCTTAGGGTTCGGGTTTTGGTGGAGCAACAAAGAAGCAATGAGGAGCAATTGCGTTTTGGTTTGGGTTTTCTTTGGAGATCTTGGTGAACTCTTTCTCTCTCCATTTGTATTTTGACTTAGTGATTTGTAATGATAATGGATGATGTTTTTAGAAGTAAAAATACATCTTTTCTTGTTGTAATGAGCTAGATTTTCTTCTTGTGTGGTTATGTGGTGATTTGTGTTTGTTGTGCTATGGTTATTCAATCTTGCAGGTTTAAATATTTATGTAGTAGGATTTTTTGTGATATACTTTGTATTAGGGACCCTAGTGGGTATCCCTAGAGTGGAGTTTGCCTAGTGGTACCACTCATGTATGCTTGGTTGTTTATTATCTCAATTTTCCATACCCTACTTTCATTGCACACCAAGTGTTTGATAAAATGCTACATCCACCAATTTCTCATTCCGTAGCCGGAAAGACAATTGAGTTATATTCGGATTGAACCCATGTGCCTAGCAACCACATTCCCACACACCACACAAGCTTCCTCGCCTATTTGTCTCTCCGATTCTCGAACCCTAACTTGTTGATTTGGTAGATGGTTTCACACACATTTTCACACACTTCCACCCCGTTAGCGTAGTTGGCTGTTAACCGCCGTTACCATTCCTGCATAAATTGAATTTACGATTGCAAAATGACTTGTTCCAGTGATCCGATCAGATCTCACCGGATATAAATTTATTACTTGACATCCTCCTACACTTGGGAGTAGTGCTCAAGCATCACATATTTGAGACGCGTTCAAGCAATTGGCGCCGTTGCCAGGGACAACGGTTTTTGCATTTACATCTTTGATTGATATAGGAAATTTTGGCGTTATACATCCTACTATTTACTGCGAGTCTTTTTGATTCTTTACCTTCCATTTATTATTTTTCCTCTTTTTTTATTTTTCACTTTTTGAGTCATTTGCTATCTTTATTTTCATTTTCTTTTATAAAAATTCAAAAAAAAGCTATGGACTTTAATGGCATAAATTCTTTGCATGATGCACTTTCATTTTCTTTGCACATGACCACTTATTTGAAGCTCAAAATTGTCGGCTTTGCTCAAATTGACAGTGAATCCTTATATCAAGCTTGGAGGAGGTTTATGGATTTATTAAGCAGCTGTCCACATATTCACGATGACACATCTTTTCCAGTTTTTCTACGAGGGGCTGCGGGAGGAGATGCAGAACTACATGGCGATGTTGGACGATGGAGCTCTATTTGACATGTCACATGAGGATGCTTGGTAGTACCTGGAGTCCATGGAGGATATGACACGACCATTGGATGAAACTTCAGGGAGTGACCCATTAGCGCCATATCATGATAGTGTTGGAGCATCCCTTGACCAAGGAGAGCAAAGCATGGACGCACCCATGCAACCCTTGGGCAAGGAACTTCAATTGTTTATTCAGACACATGTGGCTCAATCCCGATATTTTCTGCGGAGCATGGAGACTCGGAGCCAATATATTCAGGAGATCATTTCGAATCTCGCATTGCTTGCCTCTTGTAACGGTCGGTATTTTTAGGCTTGTCTGATTGCGTGTGTGCTTGTATTACTTCAGATTGTCCGAGTATTTTCTTTTCTACGAGTCGACGCGAGCACGTCTAATTTTTCACAATAGCTTAAATAGTTACTTTAGCTAATTTATTTTACTAATTACGAATTACGCTTACTAATTATTTTAGTTAATTATTAATTACCTCGTATTAATTACCAACCTAATTTCAAACAAACATCCATTCCACGTTTAATTTCCCCATGGCTGAATTCATCTCACCGTCATTAATGGAAACCAAACCTTGACTAATCTTCCCCCGTTAATGAACCATGTCCCATGCCTCTTCATTCTTTAAGGATCACCCTGCATCTTCCCCGTGAAAATTCATCAGCGTCTCCCCTCTCCAGTTCATCAATTTCCTCTTCCCCCAAAATCAGAACAATCCATTCACAGTTTCATCGTCTATCCCTCTTTCAATTTCAAACAATAACCCAAAACCAAAAATCAATCCCATTTAATCATCCTCTTTCATCCCAAAATCAAACAAAATCAAAAATCAGAAAATTGAGGGAAAGAGAAACGAAAATCAGAGCTGAAAATCAAGCAATTCAACCCAATTTTGTTCATCCTTCCTCCCCCACGTCGAATCCCTGCTGCCCAAGCCAAGCCGCCGCCATCCTAAGCCCTGCCGTGCGCCTAGCCCATTGCCGGAGCTCTGCTCGCGTCCGCCCCTTTCCTCTACCGTCTGACCCTCTCGCACGCCCTAGCCCAACACCGCCGTCGACCGGATCTCGCCGCCCCCGGCCCCCCCCCTCGCGTCGCCGGAGCGCCCCCGACCTCCCCTAGGCCGCCGCCCCCGCCCTAGCCTCCTTGCGCCGCCTCGAGCCCCCCTTGCTGCCGTGCGTCCCCTAACCAAAGAAAAAATGAAAAGAAAGAAAGAAGGGGAGAACGAAAGACAGAGAGGGGGATATAGGGGTAAGTATTAAAGAAGTTATTCATTTCATATAACAAATCATCCATAGTTTACTGGTTGTCTCCTTCATTTAATAATACTACAGGGCAGATATTACTTGTTGTTTCTATAATATCTGCCCTCTCCTTTACTTTTGAGGCAGATATTACTTACATAATCTCTGGTTGGCATACATCCCTGGTTACCGCTCCTATTAATGCCCATATTAATAGAGATTTACTATTAATACACCTGTTAATAATAGTTATTAATATAATAGTTAGTAATATCGACCTTACAAGTAATAATTAAGTAATAAGGCAGATTAAAGTTCCTTTATTCATACCTCGTAACATGCATGTATCCTTAGTTTATAATCTAAGCAAACAATACCCATAATTTTAATGTTAAGTAATATAAGCACCATCAAGTAATATAAGAGTGGAATGGGTAACTTATAATACAATTAAGTTATTCATTTTATAAAGTTAACTTATATTAATAATTAAGTTAGGTTATTTTTTATTATTTAAGTTAAGTTTTTAAAATAAGTTTTTAAGTTAAGTTATAATATTAAATTTAGAATTAAGTTAAGTTAATTTTATATATGTTAATGTTAAAATTTTCTTTTAATATAAGTTATTTCATAAAATTATTTTATAAGCTAATATTTTCTTATAGCTAATATTTTGTAAATCTATATTGTAAATCTATATTAGTTAAGAATTAGTTTTGTAAGCCAAGTTTCTAAAAATTAGATTATAATAAAATAAAAAGTTCTTATTATTATTAGTTTGTATAGCTAACTCTTTTTTGAACCAGATACCCCTACCGTTGATCAAGACCCGCCTTCTGCTACAAGACGAATCGGTAACTCATCGTACCCTAGCTATGGGGTTTAAAAATTATTTTAGTTAATTATTAATTACCTCGTATTAATTACCAACCTAATTTCAAACAAACATCCATTCCACGTTTAATTTCCCCATGGCTGAATTCATCTCCCCGTCATTAATGGAAACCTAAACCTTGACTAATCTTCCCCCGTTAATGGACCATGTCCCCTGATCCCTCCATATTTTACACCCTTTTTCTGCATGTTTGCATGCCACTTTGACCGCTCATTGATGGGCTCCGAAAAGGTGCTCTCTCTCAAGCGCAAGAGTCCGTACAAGTAGTAAAATCTGGGAGTCCAGATGTCGAATCCACGGGAAGAAATCTGCTGCAACCACAATTCAAATCAAATAGAAATCCTACGAAAAGAAACTAACCACTTCACTAATGATGGCGATGTGACGATTTTAATGGTGGTGAACAATGCGAACAAGAAATTCGTATATGAAAATATCTATAAAAAGTATGCACATGGTATGGGTTCGTTAGGATCAACGATTCGTATTAATTTGGTTGATAAGTATAACGCAATGAATTCTCCTTTTGGGAGCAATTCACCGGAAAATACCCAATATAACTCAATGAATTCTCCTTTTGGGAGCAACTCATCGGAAGATGCCCTTTTGGGGGTTCAAACACAATATTCAAAAAGATCGTCGCTAAAGTTATAATACGATATGAAACTCTCTTTTGGAGAGATCAAAACTACGGTATGAAACTCCCTTTTGGGGAGATCAAAACTCACCCTTTTGGGGCGATCATCAACTAAATCAATTCTTTTGGAATATGAAAAAGTCGATTTACGAACAAAGATTACAACTTTAACGATGTTTAACGGTTTAGCACAAGGAATTTCAACCAAACTAACACAAATTACATCCCCTAACTACTCCATACCAAGCACAATTAAGTTTTAGCTACTCATAATATCAGAATAAACAAGTTCCATAGCCAAATACATCAAGTTTATAGCAAAATACGGTAGAAAAGCATCAAATACGGGGTTTAAGTTAAGAAATATATCACCAATTCTCCTTGAAAAGACTTCAAACTCTCTGGAAATAATAATAAAAGCCTCTGGAATTTTACAGGATTTTTCAGAGGGGAAATACGGCTCCTAGAGCCTCCAATACGCTCAAAATACGCCCCAATCTGGCTGTATATCCCCAAAAAAACCCTAAATACGCTTAAATAGAGGCATTGCGGGTTTACTATGCTTAACAGGTTCAAACCCGCACCAATTCACGCAAAATCTGCATCCTATAACCGCTGGATAATTTCATCCGCACGATCTGTGCGGGATCGCACGAGGTAACGCCACGTGGAATGGATGCGGATCTGCTTCTTCATTTGAAACCGAATCCAAATCGGGATGAACGACGTCCGTCCGATCAAAAGTTTAACGCTCACGATCGCCCCACGTGGCCCGCCAACTTCAGCTGCTCCGCTCGCCTAGGGGTAAACGATGGCCGTCGATCTCGAATCGGAGGGTTTAGCATCAGCCACGTCGCCTTTGGATGGGAGTCCGCCTCGCGGATCCGAATTTGCCTCCGCTTTCGATCTGGAGCATCGGATCTCGATCCGACGGTTTATATGAAGCCACGTCGCCGCTTCGTTCTCCTCGAGTGCGGACCGTTGGATCGCAATCGGACGCTTCACAGCTAGCCACGTCGACCCGTATGATTTCGAGTGCGGGATGAATCTCAGCGGTTGGATGCGGCGGGATTTAGCTGGATGGTGGACACGTGTCGCCATATGATTGGATGGCTCCCGTATTTTCGTATTTTCGTGCGTATTTCTCCATTTAAATGGTATTCTGCATTCCAAAAAACACAGTAATTAGCACAGATCTCAGAAAAATACAAATAAATAGTCGTTGGAATCGTGAGATCGAGACCGAGCTATGAAAAATATAAAAAGTGCAGAAATGCGTCGTTAAATGCTGTTTTGTACTCAAATATTGTGTTTTCTCTAATAAATAAATGTGTTGAAAATACGTTTGAATTAGAGAACAATGTAGCATCACATGAGCACAAAATAGGGCTAAATGGGGGGTTAAATATGTAATATTGAACCCGAATCACTCATATCGCGTTTTTCACGATTATTCGACAATATTGCGATGCTTTTCATGATTTCTTATTTTTGTCGTATTTCAGGAGATATGGAGCGATTCGGAGTGATTTTGAGATCAAGAGGATTTGCACCCACTTCGGAGTGTCACCTGAGGCTCTTTTGAGGGCTATTCGGTGATGGAAGACAAGTGGATGAAGAAGGAACGTCGTAGGAGCGACGAGGAAGCGAAAAGATGAAGAATGTGCATTTGCAGCATCTCACTCGGCCGAGTGAAGTACTCGAGCCAGAAGACCACTCGGCCGACCAGACCGGACACGCATCAACAGAAGAAAATAGGCGTGCACTCGGCCGAGTGATGATTGTCCACTCGATCGAGCATGGAAATCCCTTCACCCGAGTGGCATAGGAAGTTCCACTTCAAAAAACGGCCGACTTACTGTTAATTTACAGGCTTTTGACGACTCCGACTCGACCGCGCAAGAAATGCCCCTCGGCCGAGTGAGTAAAACTACTCGGCCGAGTCACCTTCCGAAGACAGACCCCCAAAATCCCGAACTTACTGTAATTTTACAGGGTTTGTCACTCGGCCGAGTGACATTTGTCACTCGGCTGAGTGGGCCGCCCCGCCTGCTGCGTAAACTGCGATTTTTGAGCTGCGCAGGGGCATTTTTGTCACGAATTTCTGGGCGATTTTGAGGGGTATTTAAACCTAGTTTTTGCATTAGTTTAGGAGAAATTTTTTGATACTTTTTGCAGCCTTTTTAGAGAGCTTTTTAGGGAATTAGATTTAGGGCTTTTGAGAGATTAGAAAGGGGATTTTTGTTGGATGCTATTGGATTCTCATTGGTTTGTCTCCTTTCTTGTCAAAAACTCTATTTTTATTGATAATTTCTTTATTGTAATGAATTGTGCTGAATTTTCTATTGAATTTCTTATGAATTGCATGATGAATAGTGAGTAGTTCTATTGTCCTAGGGCATAGTGATGAACCCTATGAACCCTATTTCTAAATTGTGATGAATTGGTGAAATTCTTGCTAGAATTGATTAGGGTTAGGTTGGGATTGATTGATTACGGATAGCTAGGGATTCATATTGATTGGGATTTGCAAGAGATTGGATCCCAAATTGATAGGAAGCCCTAAAAATTCGATATAGATTTACGATTGGAATTTTCTAGAATTGGTTTGCAAGAGATTGGACCAAGGCTAGGGTTTTCAATCGTAATTCTATACCCATACCCGTTTGCAAGAGATTGGACGGGTAGGAACTATCTCAACCTAGGTCGTAGCTCGAGTTTGCACGAGAGTGGGCTCGAGATACGATTGAACGATGATGTCGATCCTAATGCTAGCGGCTTAGGTTAGGGTTTGCAAGAGATTGGGCCCTGACCTAGGTTTGCTATAGACCGGTAATAGCGCGAGAGCGTGAGCTTGGTTCCACATTTAGTTGCGACTAGTTCATCTAAAATTCAAGTCTAGCAATGATGTAACCTACGAATCACAACGATGCGATACGGTTCGTAGCGGGGATTCCCTATCCCTAGGCGCTTTATTTCATTGATATTTCTATCGATATACGAACGATTGCGACAATTTTACCCCAAACCATTTCGATAGCTAGGTGATTAGAACGAGACACTGTCATTGTCCCTCCCTGAGTTAGATACCTGCTCGCCACTTCGCCGTGTGCTTGCGGTAAGACTACGAGTCGCTCGTCCCGTGTGCGTGTGCATACCAGGGCGTCGATCAAGTTTTTGGCGCCGTTGCCGGGGAGGCGACAGTGTTTTATTCTCTTTACTTAGTGTTTTCTTTTTCCTTTATTACTTTTGTCTTTTTACTCCTTATTCGTGCTAACATTTCATTTGAAACTCTGTTTTCCCTTGCATGTACACGAGATCTACGGCGAACCCCGAGGAAATATTATTTGATCCGGAGATCGAGCGTACCGTGAGGAGGATCAAAGCCGAGAGAAGGCACGCTACGGAGGCCAATTGTATGAACCGTACGGAGACACCGGAGGAGCTTACTGCACGAATGGCTAGGATCATATCCATTAGAGATAGGCTTCGGCCTAAGACTTCTTCCACCACATCATCCATCGCCATGCCGGCACTAGCGGTGGACAAGAATTTTGAGCTAAAGACGGGCTTGGTAGTATTGATGCAACAAGACCCGTTTTGTAGGATCCTGCCAAAACAGAGTTAGGATCGATACTATGAAGTTTAGACTTACGCTTGCGTATGCGGCACGGTAGTCTACGAACTTCGCCTTCGGATTCGCCACGACGGATCGAGTCTTCTCACGAACGGAGTAAGGCTACTAAATCCACAATCTAAATCTCTACTTTAGATTAAGAACTTGGATAGAGGAAGAGAAAGGATTTCTGCAGAGCTTCGCTAGAATGAAGTTGCATGCATGAATTTCATGCAAAAAAGGTGTAAGAAATGGCTTACCCTTGGGTCTTATTTATAGCCCCCAAGGTAGTTATTTTAGGGTAAGTTGTTCCTTTGGAACAACTTAATTAAGGTGTACCATGATACATGGCACATTATAAGCTTAAGTTGTACCATATGCATGGTACAACATAAGCTTAAGATATTCCCCCTTTATTAGCCATATGTCGCATGCACTTATGCATATATAATGCGACTTTCCCACTCATCCAGAGATCCTCTCCGCAAGGGAACAGATTCCCTTTGCACACGACTTCGTGTACGCGACGTTCGAGGTCCGTATTCCCTCGTACATCCCATACAAGGGTGTACAAACGTCTTCCATATCCAACATCTCCCACTCACACTTGAGGGGATTGTAGGAGAACATCTTTCTCTTAGTTCTTTCATCTATCATACCGAGAAATAGACCGTGCGACCGTCATGCACGTAGAGTCTGTTGTTGTGCACTTGTTAGAGATACACAACGACCTCGAAGGTGCAAAGTTGAGTAGTTCAACGCATGCTTTACCCTAGATTATTTCTTCACATTTCTTATACTTTATATTCAACAATTGAATCCCATCTGGATTACAATTGGCTGGCCAGCTTTGAATCATTAAAGTCCAAATGCGAATATGAAATCAATCTTCCTCTTCTTGCGAACCTTCTGATCTTGACTAGACTCGCTTTTCTAACGTGCCCCGCCGAGCCGAATTATCATAGCCCATAAATAACACGCTAAGATAGCGATCATTTCGTCAAATCTAAAGGAACCAATTGGAGTGCTTGAGGGTAAGAGTTAAGACCCATATGGCCTTTGAGTCTCAGATAATATCAAACACTATTGCTACTAACTCAGTGGTCGAAATGCATACATGGTATGAACACGTATTACAACATCACTCCTTTCCCAGGGAGAGTATGTCTTAATGATGTTGTACGGATGAAAAGATCAGACACCACAGTGACTATCTTTTTGAGTCCCCTTACTACTCGTGAAATATTCACGGACTCTCATCCTGCATAAGACAGATAGGAAAAAATCCTATGAGATCTCTTTCAAATATCCTTGTGATACAGATCTCAGATCTTTTGTAAGCATCCATATGATGCAGATCTTTCATTCGACTATCTTGTTTAAGTCATGACTCTAAATCATTCGTCTAATGATTTTGACTTTAAACTAGTCTCATCTCTATCTTATCCATCTGATAAGATAAGGCGGTTGCTCATGTGAGAAAGCCAACCTTAATCTGTCCGACATACACACAATTCAGCTGAGATTTCAAAAATGCACACAAACATTTCTTAAGAAATTCATATGCAATGTTTGAAAAAAGAACTTATTCTTTTATTAATTTTGATCATTTACAGACATGGGAATTTACATTGGTACAACTCAGCTCTTACGCAATCCTTGAGATGATAAGTGTTTGTAAAACACATCTCTGGGGATCGCCTTCGTAAGCGGATCCGCTATCATCTCATGCGTAGATATGTACCTTATGTCTACCTTCTTGGTTTTATCATAGTCTTTTGCAAATTCGTATCGGATATCAATGTGTTTGATCTTACAAGACACATTATCCTCTTAACCGCTTTCCAGTGTACATTGCCTTGTATTGGATTGGTAACAGCTTACCATTTCCAACGGCAAAACAGATGTCCGGTCTCGTACACACCATAGCGTACATAAGACTATCAGCTGCACTGGAATATGGAACTTTTTCCATAATTTCCTTTTCCTTTTGGTTCTTTGGACACGATTCCAGATATAAATTATCGTATATGCTTATATGAATATCAATGGACTTGCAATCCTGCATATTAAATCGTTCTAGAACTTTCTTTATATAAGTCTCCTGTGAAAGAGAAAGAAGTTTCTTCGAACGATTCCTTGAAATCTTAACTCCAAGGATATATGCGGCTTTTCCTATGCCTTTCATCTCAAATACTGATGAAAGCCAAGCCTTGATACTCATCACAAAGCCCTTGTCATTTCTGGCTATTAAAATGTCATCTACATATAGAGACATGATAATATACTTGCTTTTAATCCTCTTGATATATACTCAGTTATCTTCATCAAGCATGGTAAAACCATTTGATAACTTTATGAAATCGTATATACCATTGCCTCGAGGATTGTTTAAGATCATATATGAAGTTTACAAACCTTATGTTTGTTTTCTTCTTTTACAAACACTGTTGGTTGTTCCATATAGATCTCCTCGTCCAATTCTCCATTGAGAAAGGCAGTCTTTACATCCATCTGATGTAATTCGAGGTATAAGCAAGCTACCATTGCCAGAATCAGGCGAATCGAGATAAAACGCATAACAGGTGAGAAGGTCTCTTCGTAGTCTATCCCTTCCTGTTGCGTAAAACCTTTCGCGACAAGGCGAGCTTTATATCTATCTATAGAGCCATCAGCCTTATGCTTGATCTTGAGAACCCATTTGTTCCCAATTGCTCTATGTCCTCTGGGTAAGTTAACTAAGTCCCAGACTTGGTTAACTTTCATGGATTTCAATTCCTCCTTCATCGCTTCTATCCATTTGTCTTTAGCAGGGCAAGATACGGCCTGTTTGAAAGTAGCAGGCTCGTCATCTTCTTGTAGTAAAGTCATAAAGGTTTGCGGAAATTCATCCTCAAATCTCAGAGGAGCCAACCTTGTACGACTACTACGTCGTATTTGAGATTCTTCAAGTCCTTGTTGACTTGAGTTTAGATCAATTCTAATATCACTCCCACTTGGAATGTTGTTAGAATTGCTCCCACTTGGATCATTATTCCCGTTTGGAATAGGATAATCGTCATTCGTATAATCCATTGGTGAAGGTTGAAACGTATTTTCATCTTCACCAAGAATTCTCCCACTCGAATGAGGTAATCCTTTTTGATCATAAATCTCAAACAGAGATAAGTCCTGACTTATCTCGCCCTGTCTTGGAAACGTGTTTTCCAAGAAAGTGACATCCCTCGATTCAAACTCAATTAGCCCACCATTGTCTTCCTGACTAACATAAAACATAACCTTTGGAGTTTTCTGCGTATCGTATAAAGATACATTTCCTTTCCATTGGCCCAAGTTTGCCATACTTATGGGAGGAAATATGTGCGTAGGATGCACAACCCCAGGGTTTCAAAATGTTTAAGTCAGGAGACCTTTGGTTCCACAACTCATAAGGAGTGGAGCTAACTGATTTCGAGGGTACGCGGTTCAAAATGAAAGCGGCCGTCAATAATGCATCACCCCAAAAGGTGATTGACAAGTTAGCTTGCGCCATCATTGAACGGACCATTTCCATTAAAGTCCTATTCCTCCTTTCTGCAACACCAATTTGTTGAGGAGTATAAGACATATTTACCTGATGTACTATGCCTTTTTCATCACAAAGTTCCTTTAAACTTGTTGATTGATATTCACCGCCCCTATCGGTTCGCACGACCTTAATCTTGCGATCTAATTGATTCTCCACTAAACTCATATAGTTTTTAAAGCAGGTTTAGTGCTTTCACTTTTGTGGGATATCAAATAGATATGACCGAATCGGGTGAAATCATCAATAAAAGTGATGAAATAGGACTTCCCGTGTCTTGTCTTGACATTCATCGGACCACATATGTCCGAATGGATAAGCTGTAATGGAACCTCGGCCCTTGTGCCGGTTCCAAACGGCTTGCGACAAGATTTTCTCACAAGGCAATGTTCGCAGGTCGACATTTCAACCTTTGAAACATTGGATAGAAGGCCACGTTTGGTAAGTCTATCCATACGCGTTGGTCCAATATGACCAAGCCTTGTGTGTCAACAAATTATATTAGACTCATTAGTCAAAGAATTTGTCACAAGGAAATTTTATTACATGAGGAATCATACATTGTACTTATTACAACAAATCCTTTGAAATACAAACCCAGTACCAATAAAGGAATTATTACAAAAATAGGTCCATATTACAATCATGAAGGAACCAACTATAACCAAGACCCAATAATTTGACCACAGTTTTAATATTCCTTTATCAAATGTTAGTACTCTTATAGTACTTTGCAGCGGAAAAGCGTTTTTGAAAACGTATTTTTCAAAACGTATGAAAACGTATTTTTCAAAAATGTATATTTCAACTTAGTACCCTTATGATACTAGTGAAATATTCGGCACTCCCTGACCGTTTGTCGGGAATGTAGCCGTGCCAAGGTCGGATCCCCCTTTTGGGGATTTTTCTGCAAACTATCGTCGCTGGCTCCCGTATGGATCCAGGCGTTTCTCCCCGTATGAGAGAATTTTGATGCAGACGACTATCGTTTGGCCCCGTATGGGCTAGTCGGCACGTTCATGTTCAACCAAGGCCTTTTGCCAAATTGGTCGACCAAAACACCCAAATTGGTCGACCAAAATTTGGTCTTCTTCACTCCCGGCCAGGGCCCCTGCCCTGGCCGAGGCTGGCCAAGGGCCACTGCCCTGGCCGGCCAGGGCGGCCTGCGGCAGCCCTGGCCACTGCCAGGGCCGGCCGGGCCACTGGCCTGGCCCCGGCCAGAGGCCGGCCAGGCCTCTGCCTGGCCCGGCCTAGGCCAGAGGCCCCTGGCCGGGGCCAGGGCCCCTGCCCTGGCCTCGGCCAGGGTGGCCAGGCCCTGGCCTGAGGCCAGGGCGCCTGAGGCCAGGGCGGCCAGGCCCTGGCCTGAGGCCAGGGCGCTGCCCTGGCCTCTGCCAGGGCGGCCAGGCCCTAGCCGGGGCCATGGCCTCTGTCCTGGCCTCGGCCAGGGTAGCCGGGCCCTGGCCTGAGGCCAGGGCGGCCAGGCCCTGGCCGGGGCCTGGCCTGGCCGCGGCCAGGGCCTTCTGGCTCTGGCCGTGGCCGGCCAGGGCCGGCCATGGCCCGGCCATGGCATTTTTTGCCTTGACCGGCCATGGCCCTTTGGCCATGGCCGGTTTCCCCTTTTATGGGTGGCCGCACACCCCCGCCGGAGGGGGTTGCCGCGGTGGTTATTGGCCGTAGCCAACCCCCTCCGCATGGGGAGGGGGGTGCATGGCCTTCATAACCCATTTGGTCATGGTGCACATGCACAAAAAATTCATCTTCCCCGATGGGAATAACCACCACATTCTTCTCCGGTGAAGCACCCGTTCGTCGATGAAGCACCCGTTCGTCGAGAAATTAGTTATTTCCTAATGGCCGTGTGCCAAAAACGAATAACATACTACGTGAACGGTCGGTTCTTCCCGTCACGGAGAGTTCCTACCATATCTGTAATGATAGGAGACCCTAACGTGAAAAGAACAACCGCTGCGTTCTCTCCGTCACGAAGCGTTCCTACTATATCCGTAATAGTAGGAGACCCATTCGTGAAAAAGACAACGACTCGTTCATAGTTTCGACGGGGCGGTGGTTTGACCGGGGCGAACCCATATGGCTCCGATACCAATGTAGGATCCTGCCAAAACAGAGTTAGGATCGATACTATGAAGTTTAGACTTACGCTTGCGTATGCGGCACGGTAGTCTACGAACTTCGCCTTCGGATTCGCCACGACGGATCGAGTCTTCTCACGAACGGAGTAAGGCTACTAAATCCACAATCTAAATCTCTACTTTAGATTAAGAACCTGGATAGAGGAAGAGAAAGGATTTCTGCAGAGCTTCACTAGAATGAAGTTGCATGCATGAATTTCATGCAAAAAAGGTGTAAGAAATGGCTTACCCTTGGGTCTTATTTATAGCCCCCAAGGTAGTTATTTTAGGGTAAGTTGTTCCTTTGGAACAACTTAATTAAGGTGTACCATGATACATGGCACATTATAAGCTTAAGTTGTACCATATGCATGGTACAACATAAGCTTAAGATATTCCCCCTTTATTAGCCATATGTCGCATGCACTTATGCATATATAATGTGACTTTCCCACTCATCCAGAGATCCTCTCCGCAAGGGAACAGATTCCCTTTGCACACGACTTCGTGTACGCGACGTTCGAGGTCCGTATTCCCTCGTACATCCCCTACAAGGGTGTACAAACGTCTTCCATATCCAACACGTTTCATGGGAATGCCCATGAGAATCCGCATTACCACATCCACCTTTTCTTGTCCAAGTGCGTCACCTTCCAAATGCCGGGCGTCACCGTTGATGCAATCTGACTGCGACTCTTCCCCTTTACACTCAAAGATAAATCTTTATATTGGTTGAGGACGCAAGCAGAAGGGACATTCACCACTTGGGATGAGTTGGCAAGCGCCTTCGTCGACAAATTCTACCCTCCTTCCAAAACGGTGATGATACGGAGTGCTCTCATGTCCTTTAAGCAAGGACCGCAAGAAACCCTCTATGAAGCATGTGAGCGCTTCAAGGACTTACAACATCAATGCCCCCATCATAGTATAGAAGATTGGGAACTTGTTCACAGTTTCTACAATGGACTCCAACCGGGCACGAAGCAAATTATTGACGCAACCGCCAATGGAGCCATATTATCAAAGACCCCGGATGAAGCTACGGCCTTGTTAGAGGAGATGGCCTCTAATAACCAACAATGGGGGGACGAGCGAGGACATTCTTCGTCCTCTTTGAAGCCCACTAGCATTTACGAGGCCAAGGCCGTGGCGGAGCTTTCAACCAAATTTGACTCTCTCCACAAGGTGGTGGAGAGATTGGAGAAATATATCACCGAGCCACATGGAGCACCCTCTACATATACACCTATGAGCAATATGAGTGATTGGCAAGACCAATCCCAAGACATGTATGTAGGAGGGGACAATGGAGAAGGAGCCTTGGAGCAAGTACAATATGTCGCGGGGAACTCCGGATATTGGGCCAACCCGGCCGCTAGAAACCATCCGGGCTTTTCATATGCAAACAATGATGGTGCTTTGAACCCCCCCACCACAACAACTTCCCCAAGCTCGACCTCCACTACCACAACCTCAATATCAACCGAGGGGGCCACCGCAACAAAATTACCCGCCGAGGCAACAAGTGGGACCATATAGACCCCCCCGGGTACAACCAAGGTTGGAGAGCTCCCAACCCACCTCAAGCTCAACCACGATCGGACCACGAAGCTAAGGTGGAGGAATTTATGGTGGAGCAGAGAAAGATAAATGCTAAGTTGACGGCAGGGCAAGAGTCACTAAGTACCGTCGTCGCTCAACTTGCGGAGCAACTTGCGTTGCTCGCCAAGAACGCCCAACAATTACCGGCTCAACCCGAGCTCAACCCATGGAGCAACACCAGACACATCAATGCGGTGGTTGCGGTTACAACAAGGGGCGGGAAGGATACCACTCCCGCTATGACCCAAAGCAAGCAACCCGTGGAGGAAATTTTGGAAGAAAAAGAGACGGCGATTGAAGAAGAGAGCAAAAAGGAGCCGATCGGAGAAGGAAATTCTAAAGTGGTGGAGCCACTTGATGAGCGCCGCTACATACCACCGGTGCCGTTTCCACAACGGCTAGCTAGAGCCAAGATGGAGAAAAGGCTCGCCAAGTTCCTAGAGTACTTGAGGGGAGTAAGCCTCAATATTCCTTTCTTAGATGCAATTGTTGAAATCCCGTCTTACGCGAAGTTCTTGAAGGACTTGATTTCGGGAAGGAAAAGGAAGGAAAAAATCATGCTTGCGGAGCAAGGAACTTGGTTTACCCAGAAGGAGAAGGAGCCGGTGAAATCGAAGGATCCCGGCAGTTTCCGCATCCCTTGCACACTAGGAGGCTTACCTTTGTAAAAAGCTCTAGTTGACTTGGGTGCTAGTATGAGCCTTATGCCCCCTTAGTATGTTCTGTAGATTGAACACGGGCACCGACTTGAAGCCGACCGACATGATGATTCAACTTGCGGACGGTCGGATTACTAGACCCGTAGGGATCACAGAGAATATTCCACTCCAAGTACCGGGAGGTATATGCTTGCCTTGTGATTTTGTCATAATGGACATCAAGGAAGAGGGCGACACTTCGCTCATACTTGGACGCCCGTTCCTCGCAACCGCCGGCGTTATCGTCGATGTGCGTGAAGGAACTCTATCCTTGAATGTCGGGAACATAGAAGTTGAGCTTCACATACCCAAGGCCATGAAACATATGTCATATCATGAGGAGTTAGATTATGTGGATCTCCTCGATGAAGTGATTGAAGAAGCAATCCCCCACTCTATTGGTGCTCTCCATGACGATGGCTTCGAAGAAGGCCAAGCTTCGGGTGAAGGAGATAAGTTGGAAGACCCTCCAGATAGCTCCACAGATGGTGATGAAGGTGACACTGATGTCGCAAGAATACGAGAGCTTTGCAAGCTCTCAAAGGCCAAGAATCCGAAGAAAGCTCCACCGAATGGAAGATCGGTGTCACCGGCAAAGGAGAAGATAGGAACAAGCTCTAGCTCGGGGGACTTATCCCCCAACATTGTCTATGATGAGGAGGCGTCGAGGAAGACCGATGACCATCATGACCTGAACCCAAGCGACCTTCCCGACAAGTTTGACGGGTGCATCTCATATGCACCCAATATCGCAAGCTAAATGAATATCTTAAGGGGTCGAGCGCACGACCTTAAACGAGCGCTTGTCGGGAGGCAACCCGACGGTTTTTGCGTTATTTTTATTTGATTTTCATGTTTTGGTTTAGCCTTTTGTTAGTTTTTAGAATGTTTTGTCCATGAAAATCGTGACAACGGGTGCTATTTTTCATGACAGGAGAAGGAGAAAGGGATATCAATCATATGGAGGATGATAGAGGCAAGGAAGAGCGCTCCATGAACGTGATCAGGCCTTAGGAGGAGGAAGAAACAGACTGGAGGAAGAAAAACAGAGACCAGAGCGAAAACGGAGAGCCGATGCAGAAAACAGCACGTCACTCGGCCGAGTACCCTATGTCACTCGGCCGAGTACCCTATGTCACTCGGCCGAGTACCCTATGTCACTCGGCCGAGCAAAGAATCCACTTGGCCGAGTGGAGCACCAAACAGGGAAGTTTCTGCAGACCAACTCTCTGTCAATTTTTGTAAGTTTTAGTTTTAATTGCCACTCGGGCGAGTGACTTTTCACTCGGCCGAGTGAAACAGATACCCACCTAGCCTAAAAATTTCCGAGTGGCAGAGCCACTCAGCTGAGTGGAGTTTCTCCATTCGGCCGAGTGAACCAAAGCCACTCAGCCGAGTCGTAAGTGGGAACGAGAATTTCGAAATTTATTTCGTTTACGCACTCGGCCGAGTGACATTGTCACTCGGCCGAGTCGTAACATTTCCTATATATAAGCGGCAGCGGCAGGCGCAGTTTTCGAAACGAAAAAAATCCCTTTTCGCCCGAGCCTGCTGCCGTTTCCTCTCCCTCGCCTGCTGCGCTCGCTGCCTCGCCCGAATCGACCCACTTCACCGGGCGATCGTCCTCCCCTCCCCACGCCGACGTTCGGCTGCCGACACCTCTCGCCGGTGCCGGCCGCAGCCGCCTCGAATCACCTCTTTTGCCCCAAAAACCCCTTTTCTACCCATTTCTCTTGATCTGTATGCCCGTTGAGCCCCAAACCCAAATTAATTCTTATATCTATCTATTATCCCCCATCTCCCCCATATATATTGAATATTATTTGCTGATTCAATTGTTTGATTTGCATGCTAGCTTGGGGGAGCTTTGGGGAGCTTTTGGACGCGCATTGAGCTTCACGACAGAGGCGTCTCTTTGCACACACCACCTATTGCTCTCGCAACGTGTTCAGGTACACTCGTTCCATCACTTAGCACGCCGTAGTATTTATTTGTTTGGGACACGTCTCGCGGCACACATGCCGCTGCGCACTAGGCTGCGTACATGGGGATCCTCTCCCAAGCGGAGGAGGACCGATGATCCCGGTCCCTCTCACGCTAGGGAGGACTCCCTTCCACCTAGCCCGCCACCGCCACCACCACCCACACAGCCTATCCCAGCCTATCCTGTCCCTCCGCCCGCTCCCGCTGTCGGGCCGATAGGGATCACGTTTGAAACGACGCACACCGTGCCAGGTTCGAGCGTATCTGCCATCACTCGATAGTACCCTCTAGGTTCGCGTACTTAGCTGAACTTGACCGCCTAGGGGTACTCGAGTGGCTTCTCACGTTGTACGACAACGTGAGATGGTGTGATTTTCTGGCGGTGTCGGCGGACACTTATATCCGCCCGACACTTGAGGTCCTGAGCTCTATCGACCGGACCCCTGGAGGATGCACATTCCGCTTGATGGATCGAGAGTGCGAGATCACTCTCGACATGCTTCGTGCATTCTTCCAGTGGCCCGCTGTCCGTGTCCCTGACCGTGCATACGCCCCCATGCACATCCCACCCCCGTCGTTCGATACCTCCACCTTCTGGACACGGATCACGGGATCCCCACTTGGCTTTGACCCTAGTAGGGCCAAGGCCTCAGCCATCCTGCACCCATGCCTCCGCATTGCACAGCGCCTCATGGTGACTACCTTCCTAGCGAGGTACGAGCCCGGGACCATGTCTATGCCAGAGCTCTATATGCTCTACGCGATGACTCGCCCCAGGGTTCTGGATAGGGGTAGCGACGACCTGGTCCCTGCCGTCGAGATTGACATTGCTAGTTGGTTTCTGGACCACATCATCATTTCGGTGAGCGATCGCTCACCTATTTGTTGCGGCGGTCTGATCACACTTCTAGCCCTTATGACCAGCGTGGACCAACCTGACGACTTGCGTCGAGCCCTGGGCCCCACCGCACTCTCGATAGATGTTATGGCCCGGATGAAGATGCTTTGTCCCCACGGTCACAGGCACTGGGTGTGGTTGCACGGTCCCTTTAGTGCTGACTACATGGTTCTTCCGAGCCTCGCTCGGGCACACATTGGACCGGCCCACGGGGATTGGATTTCAGCGATGGATCTCCTTATCCCTGTTGCCTACGTGCTTGAGGTTGAGGATGCTGAGCCTACACCACCTGCACCCCCTGCACCACCTGTTAACCCCGTGATCCCTAAGCCCGCGCCTGCACTTTCTGCACCTCCTGACACTTCTGTCCACACATCTATCAGTGTCGGGAGTGTTGGTAACAACGATCTATGAACTTCGTGTTTGATGATAACAAACGTGTGTGAACGTTTTTAACGTGTGTGTTAAGTGGTTCAGGAACGACGAACGCGTGATTAATTCACAGAAGGATTTGGCGAAGTGTGCAAGTGATTAGTGAACGAACCATAAAATTCAAGTGGACGTCAGGATCTGTCTTTTTGGTTTACCAAGCAAACAATGGCAACTCGGTAATTAAGTGGATAAAGGGTGTTGTGCATAGCTTTATTTAGCCTAGGTTTTCAAGAGGGGACATCAACCCAAGGGCCCAAAAGAAAAAAAAACTCTTCATTATTTTCCAAGAGCCGCCCTCCAGAGAGTATACACACAAAAAAAAACTGTGCAAAAATTTTAAAAGGCCGAATCCTGTTTTTTGTGTTCTTCTCTGTGAAACCCTCAAATGCAAAGAGCCCAACTCTCTTTCTTAGTGCTTACGAAATCCCAAGGCTTCCTAGGTTTATATTATTCATTGAATATAGAAAAAAATCGAAGCCCCTCTCATCTCGTTTTTTCCAGGTGCTTTGAAACATCCAAGGAGCCTTCTTTTTATATAACCAATCATCCATGCCGTTTTCTTTCGGGTGAGCTTGCTAAGAAACCAAAGGCCGGCCTGTTTAAAGACACATCTCCCCTTTTGAACAAAAAGATAGCTATTATTAGAAAAACCCTAGAGAGCCGCAAAAACATAAGCACAGGCCGCATCATTTTTTTGCCCATTCTATTGCCAGCCGAAAAACTTTGACCAAAAAAGGGATCAATTTCCCAAGAGCTCTTCTACATAAATCATCCCCAAGGGCAGCCACAAAAGGTTGAGATGTGCACGTCATTTTCTTTTGGGCAGTAATCACATCACAGTCGCAAGAAGACTCTTTGTTTTGGTTTTTCGTTTTCATTTGCAGGGTGCCGCAAGTTGGTCTGTGAGAGATCAAAACAAATTCTCAAAGTTTCTTCTCCAGGCCGTTTGATTTCTTTTGGGAGTGCGCATCATTTCTCAAAGTCAGGGTGCCGAAATAATTATAAGGGGGTGCAGAAGTTTCTTTACAAGATAAACTTCATTGGCCGCAAGACATGAAGCTCAAAACCAGAACAACACTTTCAGATCAACATCCAGAATGTGAGACTCGAGAGGAGGGACTACTTCATGTCAGACTGCTACTTACGATGCGCTGAACGACCGAGACATCAACACCTTCACAACTGAGCAATTCTAAACTCTGAACTTTATTTTATTTGTGATCTGGTGTTGTAATCTCTGTGAAACAATTTTTATTATTTGTTTGGGGACTTGGCTAGTTGGGGCTAGCCAAGAGAGAGCTTTACTAGTATTGTTATTGTTTGGGCACTTTGGTGAGTGCAGGTGCTGAGAGCCAGGTGAGTGTAGGGTTGGTGCCCTAGCTACATGTTGTACCAGTTAACTTTAATAATCTAGTATTGCTTTTGGGGCTGGATGTAGGTCGTGGGTGTGACCGAACCAGGGTATATCGCCTGTGCATGCTGTGACTGCTTTTCTATACTCTGCATCTGCTTGATTGTGCAATAACTGCGTGTGATTTCTCGTGGGTTGCACGCGAATTTTTATAAGCCTATTCACCCCCTCTAGGCTTAGATCCAGATCCAACAAGTTGTATCAGAGCCAGTTTAGAGGATCTAGCCTAGTTGATCATGTCTATGAATATGTCTGATTCTGCTTTTGCTGAGGGTCAGTCTATTTCTCGTCCCCTAAATTTAACGGTGTTGATTTTGCGTTTTGGAAAACTAGGATGAGGATTTATTTAGCTGCTGTTGATTATGATGTATGGAGCATTGTAGAAAAAGGCTATAAACCTCCCACTATTAATGTTGCTAATAATGAAATGATAAAACTAGAAGATAAGTGGGATGACTTTGATAAGAAGCGCTTTTCATTGAATAACAAAGCTATGAATGCATTGATCTGTGCTTTAGATAAAGCTGATTTTAACCGTATATCTCAATGTCAAACTGCGCAGGAAATTTGGCATACTCTGGAGGTGACTCATGAAGGTACATCGCAGGTTAAGGAGTCCAAACTTGCGCTACTCAGCACTGAATATGAAAGCTTCCGCATGCTTCCATCAGAGTCAATTAAAGAGATGTTTGCGAGGTTCACAGACATCGTCTACAAATCCACCTCTCTTGGAAAGCCGTACTCGAGTCTGGAGCAGATCAGAAAAATCTTAAGAGCATTGCCTAGTACCTTCCGTCCTAAAATCACAGCTATTCAGGAAGCAAGGGATTTATCGCAAATGAAAGTGGAGGATCTGATAGGGAACCTGATGTCCCATGAGCTAGAGCTGCAGAGCATTGAACTGAGAGAGAAAGATGAAATGAAGACATCAAAGGCAATAGCACTTCAGGCTAAAGCGGATGAAGATGGAGATGAAGAGGAGGCTTTTTTGGTGAGAAGCTTCAAGAAATATATCAGAACTGGCAACGGGAGATCAGAGATGCTGAAAAGGTTTAATCGCTCTAAATTTAATTCTAATAATAAATCCTTTGAGCAGACTACTACTGATCCAGTTATATGCTTTAAATGCAAAAAGCAGGGACACTTTATGAAGCAATACCCTCAAGGAAAGAACAACGCTGCGGAGCAAAAGGGGAAATCTTTGATGCTCACATGGGATATGGACAGCGAGGATGAATCTCAAGAGGAAGTTGCACACTCCTCCCTTTGCCTGATGGGACAACTAGATGAGGTAAAATCTTTGACTAAAGCTCAACTTGTGACTACTTTTAAAGAAATACAAAATGAAATTGAAAGGTTGTAATCAACTGTTGAGTTACTAGAATCCCATGTAGAGAAGTTTAAAAATGCCAATTTTGAATTGCAACAAGACAATTATAATATGTCATTAGAAGTTGATGAAATTAAAGAGAAACTTGTTGCATGTAATTCTACTATTAGCTCTTTGGAAAAGGGAAAATCTTGTATGCCTACTGAAACTGAGTGTCTGAATTGCTCTACTTTGCTTAAAGACATTAGCGTGTTTAAACTAAATATGGTTAAGCTAGAAGTTGAAAATGAATTATTAAATGAGAAAATTTGCATGCTAATAAATGAAAATAAAGAGCTAGAAAAGAAGATGGCTAATCTGAAAAAGAGTGAGGAAGAGAACAAAAAGGCCTTCATTAGTAAATGTACCATGCTTGTTAATGAGAACATGTTTTTAAAGTCTAAAATATCTGATATTGAATTGTCTATAAAAAAATTTGGTGTTGGAAAGCATTCATTAGACATTATTCTAGGTAATCAGATACAAGGAAATAACATGCGTGGTTTGGGATATGGAAATAAAATTGATGAGAGGCCTAGAATTAATAGAAAGAATCAAAAAGAAACTGGTGTAGGAAGAAGCATGTTTGCTAAATGTTATACATGTGGTGGTGTTGGTCATGCTTATTATAATTGCAAGTATAGGAATACCAACATCAAATTTAAGCAAATTTAGGTTCCAAAAAATAAAGTGACTAACACTAGTGGACCTATTTGGATTCCTAGGTCACACATATCATGCTCTTCTTATGTGTAGGTACATGGCACGGCTGAGGGACAAAAGTGTGAGTGGTACTTAGACTCTGGCTGCTCAAGACACATGACAGGTGAAAGAGGAAAGTTCTTTAGCCTTGCAAAGCATGAAGGAGGAAGTGTTACTTTAAGGGGACAATGGAAAATGCAAGGTAATTGGTAAAGGTGTTGTAGGTAACGACACCTTTCAGCTTACAGATGTCCTATTGGTTGAAAAGTTGAAACATAATCTCATTTCTATCAGTCAGCTGTGCGACAAAGGTATGAAAGTTGAATTTGATGCAAAACTTTGTAGAATCATTGATATCTTCACAGGTGACATTATTATTACTGCAAATAGAAAGAATAATGTTTATACTCTTATGATTGAAGAACTGACTGTTTCTAAATGCTTGCTTGTAGGTGAAGAAGAGGCCACACTATGGCATAGACGATTAGCACATGCAAGCATGTGATTGATAAAGAAGCTGGAAAACAAAAATTTGGTAAGAGGACTACCACATCAGACATATGAGAATGGTAAGTTGTGCGTGGCATGCACCAAAGGTAAGCAAACTAGATCAACTTTCTCTAGCATTAATGAAGTTGCCACCACACGTATATTGGAATTAGTGCACATGGATTTATTTGGTCCAACAGACATTGCTAGCCTAGGAGGTAAAAAGTATTGTTTAGTGTTGGTGGATGATTTCTCTAGATATACATGGGTATACTTCCTAGCCAAAAAATCAGACTCATTTGACCATTTTCAAAACTTTTGCATACAAGTTTCTAATGAGAAAAATTCTTCCATTGTAAAAATTAGAAGCGATCATGGAGGTGAGTTTGAAAATGCTATTTTTGAAAAAATTTTGTTTTGAAAAAGGAATTTTACATGAATTCTCTTCTCCTAGAACACCCCAACAAAATGGGGTGGTCGAGAGAAAGAATCGCACATTAAAAGAAATGGCTAGGAGTATGTTAAATGAATATAGCTTGCCTATGTCTTTTTGGGCTGAGGCCATTAATACAGCATGTCATGTATGCAATAGAGTTATGCTTAGACATATACTAAATAAAACTTCTTATGAACTATGGCATTGCAACACCCCGAAAGTCTCTTACTTTAGAGTTTTTGGATGCAGGTGCTTTATATTAAATACTGCAGATCAGCTTGGCACCTTTGAATCAAAATCAGATGAGGGAGTGTTCGTAGGATATTCAGCAAGGAGCAGAGCATACAGGATTTATAATAAACGCACCCTTGCTATTGTTGAATCTATAAATGTAAAATTTGATGAATCTGATATAAACTCTTTGGATTGCAGGCAGAACAATGAAGAGGAAAATGTAGAGCAACAAAGCGTTCCAAAAGTTAATGAGGATCAACCTGAAATACAGAAGGAAGCTGAAACTGACACGACAGAAATACAAGATGAAGCAGTTACCAGAGGAGAGCTGAGATTCAATCCAAATCACCCACCAGACTTAATTCTAGGTGAGCCTACGGCAGGTATTCGCACACGTTCCTCTTTTAGAGATCTTTGTGCTCTATATATTTATGGTGACTTTATTTCTGTAATAGAGCCTAAGACTATAGATGTTGCTTTAGAAGAGGAAAGTTGGGTTTTGGCCATGCAAGAGGAATTAAATCAATTTGTCAGGAATAATGTCTGGAAACTAGTACCTAGACCCACTGATTATCCCGTAGTTGGTACTAAATGGGTGTTTAAAAATAAGCATGCCGAATCTGGTAATGTTATTAGAAACAAGGCTAGGTTGGTAGCTAAAGGGTATAATCAAATTGAAGGAATTGATGTGGATGAGACTTTTGCACCAGTTGCTAGGCTTGAGTCCATTAGAATCTTGCTAGCTTTTGCAAGCTATAAAGGGCTCAAGCTGAAACAAATGGATGTAAAAAGTGCTTTTCTTAATGGCTACCTAAAAGAAGAGGTATTTGTTGAGCAACCCCCAGGCTTTGAAAGCTATAATTTTCCAAACCATGTCTATAAATTAGAAAAAGCTTTGTATGGTCTTAAGCAAGCTCCACGAGCTTGGTATGACCGTCTAAGCACATATTTGTTGGAAAATAATTTTAAAAAGGGGAGTGCTGACAATACACTATTTTTGATGCATGAATCTGAAGATTTTCTCATTGTGCAAATTTATGTTGATGACATTATTTACGGTGCTACTAACGATCTTCTATGTCAAAAGTTTGAGAAAGTCATGCAGGATCAGTTTGAGATGAGCCTTGTGGGAGAGCTGAAATATTTTCTGGGGTTCCAAGTAAAGCAAGGAAAGGAAGGCATCTTTCTATCTCAAACCAAATACATCAAGGAGCTTTTGAAAAAGTTTGGGATGGAGAAGTCTAAGGGAATTGGAACGCCGATGTGTCCCAACACAAAAATGGACAGAGATGAACAAGGAGTTGCAGTGGACCAAAAGCTATATCGAGGTATGATTGGTTCCTTGTTGTACTTGACTGCTTCTAGGCCTGATATAATGTTTTCTGTATGCTTGTGTGCACGGTTTCAATCAAACCCAAAAGAATCTCATTTGAAAGCCATTAAAAGGATCTTTAGGTACCTAATTAGTACACCTATCTTAGGCCTTTGGTATCCTTCTAGTGGTAACTTTGATTTGGTGGGTTATTCTGATGCTGATTATGCGGGAAGTTTAACTGATAGAAAGAGCACTAGTGGTACTTGTTTTTTGCTAGGACACTCTTTAGTTTCATGGTCTAGCCGTAAGCAAAATAGTGTTGCATTATCCACTACTGAAGCAGAGTATATTGCCCTCGGCAGTTGCTGTGCTCAAGTATTGTGGATGATGCAAACATTATCTGATTACGGACTAGCTCTTAAAAGAGTTCCTCTTCGATGTGATAGCAAGAGTGCCATAGATCTTTCTAATAATCCCGTACACCACTCTCGTACTAAACATATTGACGTAAGACACCATTTTTTAGAGATCACCTCACTAAAGAGGATGTGTCTGTGGAGTTTGTTCCTACGGAATCTCAACTTGCAGACATATTCACCAAACCTTTGGTTGAGGCTCGCTTTTTTCGTCTTCGTCTTGAGCTTGGTATTATTGATAAAACTTAGTACGAGACTCCATGCTTTTTGTATGCTTGAACTTTTTTCTTGTTTGTGTGCTAGTAGTTGCATTGTTATGTGTGCATGATTTTTTTTATTTGTGTTATTGCATCTCATGTTTGCTTTAGTATCTCATGCATTCAAAAAAAACAAAAAAAATGAAAACAAAACAAAAAAATGGTGCTTAATTGTGTATCTGTCTCTTTGATTCATTAAAAAGGTATTCATGAATGATGTTCATATTTATGTAGAAATTGCTATATTATTTCCTCTGCTACATGCGCATGTTCATCTTTCTAAATATTCAGGGCATATTCAATGTTAGAAAATAACTTGATTTCTACACCTCCTATTTCACTCCCACATGTATTATTATTGTTGCACATTTGGAGATATCGTTTATGAAATTGGAAATGTGAATGTAGGAGGAAAACTTAACTGAAACTCTAAGGGATATGCTATACCTTGCCATGGATAAAAATTGAGCATTACAAACATGTTACTACAAGTATAAAAATTGAAAAAGAAAATACATGCTCTGTATGAAAAATGGGTACAATCCTTGGCAACGGTATTACCCACTAGTATCCAACATAAGCTTTATGGGTAAACTTTAGCGTTGGTGTATTTACTCGTCAAGCAATGCCACCCCCACATCTAAGAGTCCTTATAGGCTATGTTTTTGGGGTGCGGTACCTTGAACTCATTTGTAAATGAGGTGGAAAAAATCAATCCTAGGTGATAGAATGTTATTTGGAAAATGTGGATTGTTTTTGGTTGATTTTCTTAATGATTCTCCTTATGTGCTTCAATTTTAATCATCGCACGTACACGTTGGTGTTGAAGTCGTAGTTGTTTAATTTCATTGGATTTTGACTAGATTAATCTATGATTATATGCATGCAATTGTTGGTAATGGTTAATAATACACTTTTTTTTTCATAATATATGATTTTGACTTCGTGGTATGCCTTTTGATGATAACAACGGGGGAGAAAAATTTGGGAAGATTTACTTGGTGTTCACAAATATATGATTGTTTGATTAAGGGGGAGCATTAATGAATATTGGGGAAGCACAAAAGTAGGGGGAGCATGCTTATTCCTAAACTTTACACATTATTGTTCGCACATCATTTCATCTTATTGCATGTCACTCTCTATCATCACACACACACACACACTATTTGAAACTTTATTGTGCAAATCTTATACTTGGTTTGTCATCATCAAAAGGGGGAGATTGTTGGTAACAACGATCTATGAACTTCGTGTTTGATGATAACAAACGTGTGTGAACGTTTTTAACGTGTGTGTTAAGTGGTTCAGGAACGACGAACGCGTGATTAATTCACAGAAGGATTTGGCGAAGTGTGCAAGTGATTAGTGAACGAGCCATAAAATTCAAGTGGACGTCAGGATCTGTCTTTTTGGTTTACCAAGCAAACAATGGCAACTCGGTAATTAAGTGGATAAAGGGTGTAAAAAAACTCTTCATTATTATCCAAGAGCCGCCCTCCAGAGAGTATACACACAAAAAAAAACTGTGCAAAAATTTTAAAAGGCCGAATCCTGTTTTTTGTGTTTCTCTCTGTGAAACCCTCAAATGCAAAGAGCCCAACTCTCTTTCTTAGTGCTTACGAAATCCGAAGGCTGCCTAGGTTTATATTATTCATTGAATATATTAAAAAAAATTGAAGCCCCTCTCATCTCGTTTTTTCAAGGTGCTTTGAAACATCCAAGGAGCCTTCTTTTTATATAACCAATCACCCCTGCCGTTTTCTTTCGGGTGAGCTTGCTAAGAAACCAAAGGTCGGCCTGTTTAAAGACCCATCTCCCCTTTTGAACAAAAAGATAGCTCCTATTAGAAAAACCCTAGAGAGCCGCAAAAACATAAGCACATGCCGCATCATTTTTTTTGCCCATTCTATTGCCAGCCGAAAAACTTTGACAAAAAAAGGATCAATTTCCCAAGCGATCTTCTACATAAATCATCCCCAAGGGCAGCCGCAAAAGATTGAGATGGGCACGCCATTTTCTTTTGGGCAGTAATCACATCACAGCCGCAAGAAGACTCTTTGTTTTGGTTTTTCGTTTTCATTTGCAGGGTGCCGCAAGTTGGTCTGTGAGAGATCAAAACAAATTCTCAAAGTTTCTTCTCCAGGCCGTTTGATTTCTTTTGGGAGTGCGCATCATTTCTAAAAGTCAGGGTGCTGAAATAATTATAAGGGGGTGCGGAAGTTTCTTTACAAGATAAACTTCATTGGCCGCAAGACAGGAGCCTCAACCCAAGATCAACACTTTCAGATCAACATCCAGAACGTGAGACTCGAGAGGAGGGACTACTTCATGTCAGACTGCTATTGACGATGCGCTGAACGACCGAGACATCAACACCTTCACAACTGAGCAATTCTAAACTCTGAACTTTATTTTATTTGTGATCTGGTGTTGTAATCTCTGTGAAACAATTTTTATTATTTGTTTGGGGACTTGGCTAGTTGGGGCTAGCCAAGAGAGAGCTTTACTAGTATTGTTATTGTTTGGGCACTTTGGTGAGTGCAGGTGCTGAGAGCCAGGTGAGTGTAGGGTTGGTGCCCTAGCTACATATTGTACCAGTTAACTTTAATAATCTAGTATTGCTTTTGGGGCTGGATGTAGGTCGTGGGTGCGACCGAACCAGGGTATATCGCCTGTGCATGCTGTGACTGCTTTTCTATACTCTGCATCTGGTTGATTGTGCTATAACTGCGTGTGATTTCTCGTGGGTTGCACGAGAATTTTTATAAGCCTATTCACCCCCCCTCTAGGCTTAGATCCAGATCCAACAGGGAGCACTTTAGCTGAGTCCACCACCACCACCACCACCGTCGCGCCTATGTCCATCGAGCCTATCACCTCTCTTAGCCCCGAGCGTCCCACCACCATTCTAGAGAGCGGCGAGTCTTCCTTTTCTACTGCCGTGGAGACCCTCTCCCGATTGCTATCGACGGCTCCTGGGGAGTCCACTTTTGTGCCCTACACTGCCTCCCCAGTCGTCGACCTTACGGTCTCCACTGCCACTGTCTTTACCGAGAGCGTCGTGACTTCTGTCCCCACTTTTGCGTCACTGACCTCTCCTGCTGCCTCGTCGCCCATTTTGCCTTCCACTTCTATTACTGCTGCCTCCGCTTTGACACAGCATGCGTCCCAGCCTCACACCGAGGCTGGGCATCACTTATCGAGCACAGCACCCCTTCCACACTACCCTGCTGGCCCCATCCTATACACTGCCCGCCAGAGACAGCCCCGCACCCCACCTGTTAGACCTATGCGTCCCTCCGCTCCACCTCCCCCTGACACTCTAGTTCAGAGCATTCGTGCTCTCGAGGGGGCTGTTAATGGACTTCGGGGAGACTTTAGGGCTCTCTCTGCCATGGTCAGTTTTGTGCAGTCCCGCATCGCCATGCTTCCCGATATTCAGGCTTGTCTGAATCAGATTCTGGCGCGTGTGCCTCCACCCCCATACCCACCCAGCAGATACCACGCCCACCACCTCCGCCACCACCTCCGCCATAGGACGGTGATGGTGCAGCGCCACCACCAGCTTAGGCTCACTCTTGATGCCTCTGATATTTTTGTCGTTTTGCTGCCCGTTTGTTCCTGGGTCTGGTGATTGACTTTTGCCCCCCTCCTCCACGTATTCCTTTGGTACCTACCTGATCATATATTTTTATATCTTTTTGGGAGTGAGAGAGAGACTTTTTGGGGACACTCATATCTGCATCATCCTGATCTTTGCATGCATCACATTCATTCGCATCTTATTTTCTTTTTCTTTTTCTTTCTTTTTCATCATGCATGCATCCTCACCCACCCCACCCACTTCACGTCTCTCGGTGTGCTACACTTCGCACATTGAGGACACTGTGCACTTCAGCTTGGGGGAGTGAGTTCTCACACTTTTTACCTCTCTTGCCACCCTTTATTTTTTATTTTTCACATTTTCTTTCCACTTTTGCACTTATTTTCACTACTTTTTCTTTTTTATCATGCATCACGTTTTCTTTTCCTTTTTGAGCATGCTGCATTGTGTATATATAGTTCTATTTTCTTTCATCTTTGTTTCTTTCATCTTTTGCTAGAGACAGTGTTCTAAAAATCGGCCTGGGCGGCCGCCTAGGCGCTAGGCGGCCAGTAAACGCCCCGATTATGGCCTGGGCGGTCAATCTGGGCGTTTTTGGGATTAATCGGCCGCCTAAGCGTTCTGGGCGGTGTCTGGGCGCTCTGGGCGGTTCCTAGGCGGTTCCTGGGCGGTTCCTAGGCGGTTCCTGGGCGTTTTTGGTAAATGGCTTAATTGCACAAGAGTATCTTTTAAATTTTATTTTGTTGCACATAAATACTCTAAAATAGGTAAACTGGATTTGATTTAGTATGTATTAGATATTTGATGTATTTTAAATAATATATATATTTATATTTATATATAAACATAAATATATTATATAAAAATAAATAAAATAATTAAAAACTGCAAATCCGCCTAGGCCGATTAATCCCCGATTAATCCCCGATTAATGCTCTGGGCGCTAGGCGCTAGCAATCCGAACGCCTAGCGCCTAGCGTTTTTTACAACCTTGGCTAGAGATGATTTTTCTGTGATGACGACGACGAGGTGTTAGCTTATCTCTATATGCATGCTATTTTGTCATGTCCTAGCTTTTGTTTCAAATATCATATGCTATGTTCTGCTTTGCATTTTGAAATAGTAACCCACGCTTTTCCTGTATGAATATGGATGAAATTCTGTTATTAGCTGATGTCTGATGATTCATATGTATGCTTTTCATAGAAAACACACCAAGCTTCTCGCATTGATTGCTTATATCTGGAGCACTGCTTTCCTTTCCCCATATCACTTCTTGCATAAATTGTACGCTTCACCTTCAGGTTGATTGAATGATTGCTAGGGTGATATATCTGGACTAGTTTACTTTTTGAGATTAAACTGAGTAGATTATATTGCTCTGCTAAAAGTTGTCATGCACGTCCTATAGAGTGAACCGAGCGATACATTTATTTCTTTCTCCACATATCTTAAGCATCATTTCTCTATTTGAAATTCATTGGTGAATCCCCCTAGCAAGTCTATTATCGGCATTTCCCCCGCTATTAATTTTCATGCTCCAAATCCCCAAAATCAAAAAGAAGAAAAAAAATATACATGCATATCCTTCTCTCTTTTGATTTGGGATCGCTTATGTATATATGTTTATTTAAAAAAAAGAGAAAAGAAAAAAAGAGGAAAGAAATTCATAACGATCCCATCTCATACTCTTTCTCTCATTCTTCCCTCTTTTGTTTTATTTTTACTTTATGTTGGAGCTTCAAAAGAAATGGGGAATGTTAATATTGATTTGTTGATGCCACCATGCTTATGGATAAGCTTGGGAGAGAGGATCCAATGATGTGAGAGAGAGTGACTACTAGATGGTGCATGACAACCTAGGCTAAGTAATCTTCTATACTCGGTGAGATTGCTAAAGTTTCACGAAATCCAGAAATCGACACTTAGCATTCATTTCATGAAAACCACACTTTTCTATTCTTACTATTCCATATCGTGTGATATCTCTTATACTCCTTATAGAAAGCATTCAATTGAAAAGTGTGTGATCTATGGTTATGCATACCTCTTTAGATGCTTCAGACGATGCTAATCCTAGAATGATTCCATATTTCATGCTATATTGATATTTTGGGGTTTTCTATTTCAAATGCATCATTATACTATGATATCAAAATAAAAGTCTTTGACGTGTGTTTTATATTCGATGTATGCTATATGAGTAAGCAAAACCCACGTCCTGAGATAAATGATCTAGCGCCTCTCTTCTTCGCTTTCTATTCTATTTTATTTTATTTTTCATTTTCATTCTTTTCCATTATTTTTGCCCGTCGGGCTCGATTTTTACTCATCTTCCTCGAGGACGAGTAAGAGGTAATCTTGGGGGATTTTGATCGCTCCATATTTTACACCCTTTTTCTGCATGTTTGCATGCCACTTTGACCGATCATATCGCGTTTTTCATGATTATTCAACAATATTACGATGCTTTTCACGATTTCTTGTTTTTGTCGTATTTCAGGAGATATGGAGCGATTCGGAGTGATTTTGAGATCAAGAGGATTTGCACCCACTCCGGAGTGTCACCCGAGGCTCTTTTGAGGGCTATTCGGTGATGGAAGACAAGTGGAGGAAGAAGGAACGTCGTAGGAGCGACGAGGAAGCGAAAAGATGAAGAATGGGCATTTGCAGCATCTCACTCGGCCGAGTGAAGTACTCACTCGGTCGAGCCAGAAGACCACTCGGCCGACCAGACCGGACACGCATCAACAGAAGAAAATAGGCGTGCACTCGACCGAGTGATGATTGTCCACTCAATCGAGCCTGAAAATCCCCTCGCCCGAGTGGCATGGGAAATTCCACTTCAAAAACGGCCGACTTACTGTTAATTTACGGGCTTTTGACGACTCCGACTCGGCCGAGCAAGAAATGCCCCTCGACCGAGTGAGTAAAACCACTCGGCCGAGTCACCTTCCGAAGACAGACCCCCAAAATCCCGAACTTACTGTAATTTTACAGGGTTTGTCACTCGGCCGAGTGACATTTGTCACTCGGCCGAGTGGCCGCCCCGCTTGCTGCGTAAACTGCGATTTTTGAGCTGCGCAGGGGCATTTTTGTCACGAATTTCTGGGCGATTTTGAGGGGTATTTAAACCCAGTTTTTGCCCTAGTTTAGGAGAACTTTTTTGATACTTTTTGCAGCCTTTTTAGAGAGCTTTTTAGGGAATTAGATTTAGGGCTTTTGAGAGATTAGAAAGGGGATTTTTGTTGGATGCTATTGGATTCTCATTGGTTTGTCTCCTTTCTTGTCAAAAACTCTATTTTTATTGATAATTTCTTTATTGCAATGAATTGTGCTGAATTTTCTATTGAATTTCTTATGAATTGCATGATGAATAGTGAGTAGTTCTATTGTCCTAGGGCATAGGGATGACCCCTATGAACCCTATTTCTAAATTGTGATGAATTGGTGAAATTCTTGCTAGAATTGATTAGGGTTAGGTTGGGATTGATTGATTACGGATAGCTAGGGATTCATATTGATTGGGATTTGTAAGAGATTGGATCCCAAATTGATAGGAAGCCCTAGAAATTCGATATAGATTTACGATTGGAATTTTCTAGAATTGGTTTGCAAGAGATTGGACCAAGGCTATAGTTTTCAATCGTAATTCTATACCCATACCCGTTTGCAAGAGATTGGACGGGTAGGAACTATCTCAACCTAGGTCGTAGCTTGAGTTTGCACGAGAGTGGGCTCGAGATACGATTGAACGATGATGTCAATCCTAATGCTAGCGGCTTAGGTTAGGGTTTGCAAGAGATTGGGCCCTGACCTAGGGTTGCTATAGACCGGCAATAGCGCGAGAGCGTGAGCTTGGTTCCACATTTAGTTGCGACTAGTTCATCTAAAATTCAAGTCTAGCAATGATGTAACCTACGAATCACAATGATGAGATACGGTTCGTAGCGGGCATTCCCTATCCCTAGGCACTTTATTTCATTGATATTTCTATCGATATACAAACAATTGTGACAATTTTACCCCGAACCATTTCGATAGCTAGGTGATTGGAACGAGACACTGTCATTGTCCCTCCCTGAGTTCGAAACCCGCTCGCCACTTCGCCGTGTGCTTGCGGTAAGACTACGAGTCGCTCGTCCCGTGTGCGTGTGCATACCGGGGCGTCGATCATCCCCTGCCTCTTCATTCTTTAAGGATCACCCTGCATCTTCCTTGCAAAAATTCATCAGCATCTCCCCTCTCCCGTTCATCAATTTCCTCTTCCCCCAAAATCAGAACGATCCATTCACAGTTTCATCGTCTATCCCTCTTTCAATTTCAAACAACAACCCAAAACTAAAAATCAATCCCATTTCATCATCCTCTTTCATCCCAAAATCAAACAAAATCAAAAATCGGAAAATTGAGGGAAAGAGAAACGAAAATCAGAGCTGAAAATCAAGCAATTCAACCCAATTTCGGTCATCCTTCCTCCCCCGCGTCGAATCCCTTCTGCCCTAGCCAAGCCCCAGCCGTCCTACCTAAGCCACGACGTGTGCCTAGCTCCTTGCCGGAGCTCCGCCCGTGCGCGCCCTTTTTCGCTGCCGTCCGCCCCTCTCGCACGCCCGAGCCCAGTGCTGCCGTCGACCGGATCTCGCTGCCCCGGCCCCCCCTCACATCGCCGGAGCGCCCCCGACCTCCCCTAGACCGTCGACCCCCGCCCAAGCCTCCTTGCGCCGCCTCGAACCCCCCTTGCCACAGTGCGTCCCCTGCAACCAAAGAAAAGAAAAAGAAAATAAAGAAAGAAGGGGAGAAAGAAAGACAGAGAGGGGGAGATAGGGGTAAGTATTAAAGAAGTTATTCATTTGATATAACAAATCATCCACATTTCACTAGTTGTCTCCTTCATTTAATAATACTACAGGGCAGATATTACTTGTTGTTTCTATAATATCTGCCCTCTCCTTTACTTTTCAGGCAGATATTACTTACATAATATCTGGTTGGCATACATCACTGGTTACCGCCCCTATTAATGCCCATATTAATAGAGATTTACTATTAATACACCTGTTAATAATAGTTATTAATATAATAGTTAGTAATATCGACCTTACAAGTAATAATTAAGTAATAAGGCAGATTAAAGTTCCTTTAATAATACCTCGTAACATGCATGTATCCTATTCTATAATCTAAGCAAACAATACCCATAATTTTAAGGTTAAGTAATATAAGCACCATCAAGCAATATAATAGTGGAAGGGGTAACTTATAATACAATTAAGTTATTCATTTTATAAAGTTAACTTATATTAATAATTAAGTTAGGTTATTTTTTATTATTTAAGTTAAGTTTTTAAAATAAGTTTTTAAGTTAAGTTATAATATTAAATTTCGAATTAAGTTAAGTTAATTTTATATATGTTAATGTTAAGCTTTTCTTTTAATATAAGTTATTTCATAAAGTTATTTTATAAGCTAATATTTTGTAAATCTATATTGTAAATCTATATTAGTTAAGAATTAGTTAAGTAAGCCAAGTTTCTAAAAATTAGATTATAATAAAATAAAAAGTTCTTATTATTATTAGTTTGTATAGCTAACTCGTTTTTGAACCAGGTACCCCTACCGTTGATCAAGACCCGCCTTCTGCTACAAGGCGAATCGATAAATCGTCGTACCCTAGCTATGGGGTTTAAAACAATATTGATGCTTAGTAAATTAGTTTCTTTTCTTTAGCAAAGTGTTTCACTTGAACAGTTAGCTAAACTTGTGTCATGCCCCGCTTCCCAAAAATGTGGAGGCGAGACGTGAGAAGGTCCGCACAAACTTGAAGCTGTGAAACTCCAAGTCTGATAAGCGTATAAATTATCATATGGCAGGTCCTTGCAACGCAAACGAAACAACAATAATAATAAAGGAAAGAGACAAAAGAGAAATCTCTGAATATCCATTGAATGAATTACAATATCACAGAAAAGCCACCTAGCTAAAGGAAAAAGAGTCTAAGGCCCAAACATGGCCAACAAAGTATAACATACATACAAAGGTGCCACGCACCAACAACTAACAGCAAACCTAAACAAAGAAGTGAACACGAGCGGTCTTCAAGACAGGCCCCTGGTGTCCACTCACCACCACAGCAAACAGTAGCATCAGCATCACCATATCCCCTGCAACAAAGCTCTGGCTCTGGGTCTAACATGTGACACCCAAAAGAGAGAGGGGCACATGTCAGCAAGTCTGGAAAGACTTGTGCAAGGAAACTGAAAGAAAGGTAAACTAACAACCTAGCAGTTATAGTATGATGCATGGCAGGGCAAGTATAGTATGGAAGTGACAAGTAAAGTACAAGTAGCAAGTAACAAGTATGTCATGGATAACAAGTTTTACAAGTAAAACACGGACAAGTACAAGTGGTAAGTGTGACAAGTATTGTCAAGTAACAAGTACAAGGGATCACCCACACATGGATGCCCTATTGCCCGTAGGCTGTATTCAAGTACAAGGGATCACTCAACGAGTGCCCTATTGCCCGCAGGCTGTATTCACGCATCAAGTACAAGGGATCACTCAACGAGTGCCCTATTGCCTGCAGGCTGTGTTGAGCTCGTCTTCTGGAACACGAGCCAGAAAGTGTATTTGGCATAGGATTGTGCCCACGCAAGGTGGGTGCCTAGCCAGGACAAATAGTACAAGTATGTAGCGAAGCTACGCAATCACGATGAGTATTCAAGCATGCAATGACATGAGCATATATTCGCGTACCGTTAATTGTATTTAAACGTGGCAGTTAAAATGCAATGTCATGAACATATTCGCATACCGTTAATTGAAATTAAACATGGCAGTTAAAATGCAACAGCAGTTAAGGATGCATGGATGACATGAACAGTTAATACGTGTACCGTTTAGGGAAAGTAAACGTGACATACAAGCATGATGAAGGTGACGGACCAAGCTTCGTTGTCAAGCTAGGTCAATGGCGTCTAAACGGCTATCCTTTCACCGTCTAGTCTCTTTTACGCTAAAGCAAGGTAAGTGGCCTAAGACATGGCCCAAATCAAGAGATGCAAGTTTCACTTGCCTGGCACCGAGGAGAACGATCAACGTAGGCACATCACACAAATTTGTTATCTACGGGAATGGATCACTGCCATGGAAAAACAACATTAGAATGGTAACTAATCTGTATTCACAATCGAATCCTACGATTTCTAATGATCCATTTTATTAGGGTTTCACAAATATCAAGTGTGGGTTATGAGATTATTAGAGGAAGAATACTACCCGTGAAGAAGCGGAGGAACGACGCCGAGAACCATGGCGACGGAAGAACGATCCGGCTCAGATCTGGAAATGGGGGAAATCTGGAGAAATGGGTTTGGATGAGGCTTTTGGGGATTTGATGAGGGTTTGAGGTTGAGGAGAGGTAGGATATGTGAAATGAGGGTTTGGATGATGATGGATGAGCTTGGGATGAAGGATCAATGGTTTGGGGAAGAAGGGGGCTCAATGGGGGAGAAATTAGGGTTTGGGGTGATGAGGAAGAAGAAGAAAACGTTTGGGGCGTATTTATAGAAGAGTGTGGCGGCTAGGGCAAAACTAGGGTTTCCTGGGCTGATTAGTCGGTCAAAGAAGGATTGGTGACCGACTAGTTGAGGATCTAGTCGGTCGGTCATTCAACATGGACCGACTAAGAGTAAACAGTAGCTCGCTCAGGAAAACTGGACTATGAGTTAGTCGGTCTGTGAAGGCTTGTCAACCGACTAGTTTGAGAACTAGTCGGTCGGTGAGTGTTCATTGACCGACTAAAGGCTGAATTCTGAGAGAGATCAAGGAAATGAGAGTTAGTCGGTCTGAGAAGGATTCCTGACCGACTAGTTTAGCATCTAGTCGGTCGATGGTTGTTCTTAGACCGACTAAGAGTAAACAGTAACTCCAGAATAATTGATTGAATGAACTAGTCGGTTCCAGTTGATTTCCTGACCGACTAAATTGGAATCTAGTCGGTCGGTTGATCTTCTTGAACCCACTAACGTGCACGAAAAGTCTCGAAATGGAGCGCGAAGGTCCGGGATGAATTCTAAGGTTTCTAGGATCAACCTATCGCTAAGATATGATCGATATGAAGCTCGTCACGAGTGACTTACTCCGAGTTCAATGATTCTAAGGAAGAAGCTAGAAGATCACATCAAAAGGAATGAAAACAAAAGTTAGGAAATCTCAACGAGATGAATGAAAGCGAGAACTATGGAAATGGAAACCACACAAGGAGAGAACCCACCATCACAAGCAGAACCTACTGATAATCCAATCATACAAAAACCAGTCGTTACATCCTACCCACCTTAGAATAAAGTCCGTCCTCGGACTTTCTAACATATATATAGTCGCTCGGGTAACTACCCTCAACTAATATCACATCATAAATTCAACCAAGTACTTTCATTTCGAGTGCTTATATATATATGCACTAGAAATCAAATATTACTACCACTACACACATATTTTCACGCACATAGTACACTCATACTTATTATAGTCAATCAATTTCATACACGTATTTCAATCACATATATATAGTCAATATATTTATACAACAATAAACACTTATTACTTACTGTAAGAAAATAACCAAGCCTCTCTTATTTGAAAATAATTTCACATTTATTTAGTCATTCAAATACATGCAAATATTTCACCCTATTTTCACCTCACATATAGTCCTATAACTATATATTGGTATAGCCACCCACAATCGTGTGCGTAACACAACCAAGCACAAACAACCCAAACACCATACATACATCATCCGTCACTATTCATCACCACATACAATTTTACCAAGGTACATAGAGTATACCCACTCAAGCTTGAGTGAGACTCAAATCATAGCAGGACATTTATATGCGTAACACAGTATCCATACACATACCAATACAACTCCAAGGCATACACATCCACGTATCACATATTTTCACACCATATCCATCCATTTATAATTACCATATCAACACATCAACTACATACAAGTTTAAGAGATGCAATAGTCGGGTATACCTCCTGATATACACGCATACGACATCTCATAAAACAAGTAGTACCAATCAAAATTATCATTCTGTTATCATACGTATATCACATCATACTCAAGCAGAAAATTACCTACACACAACATACAAATGCCAACACCCATACCACTATATACACACCACGAAATCAACACTACGAAGACATGACCACTTAACTAATGGGCCCACCAAACTATAACAAGGTTGACACAGGCAACGACAAGCTCTATGGGCTAGACAATAGGAAAGAAATTGAAATCAAAAGCGTAACGAATAGAAGGATCGAAAAGCATGAAAACGGTCGTGTAATGATGTAATGATGCTCCATTAGGACACATGGAAAATAGTGTAATTAACATATTCTAAAATAAGAAAAGTTTGAAAACCGTTATACTTCAAAAGTTGGAGTCCCTTTTTGTATTAAAAATATTTAGAGGTCGATAAAACAAATTGTTTGAAACAAGTTTGAGTCGATATACATAATAGGAGAAAACGGTTAATTGGCTTACATAAAGTCATTAAAAGGAAGTAAATCATTTACACGAATTTTGAGGTCGTAGTTTAGAAAATATTACACAGCAGTAACTTAATAACGTTTGCAAGGTTTGAAATGAAATTAAATTAATTGAAAATTTTAAACTCAGGTTGAATGCTTTCAAAATCCTTAAGCCAGGGAAAATTTAAAGTAATCAATATTGAAACTACTTTTAGAGGAATCAGGATTTGCCAAAAAGAGACTGTTTTACACAAAGCTCTTAACATACGAGCTAATGAGCCTAACACTGTTATAAAAATATTCGAAATTCGATTTAGTTTAGAAATTTCCTAAAAGCAAGTATGGTGAACGGAAAACTTAGTAGTAGGTTTATCAAAATTCGTAATAAGCTTTTAAAACCAAATTATGGAAGGTCCAGGTCAGAAAATGGTTACGGAAACGTAATTTTCCAAAAATTGGAATAGAGAAAATGTTGAACATATCCTTGGTTTGTTGAAAGCTGAAATCATGTGTGACTTGGAAGGTATATTAAGGGAGCGTGATGAATCATTTGAGCGGCATAAATAAGAAAGGAAAAACTTTATAAATCGAATTTGGGAAAAATTAGTAAGCTCAGAATTTAAATTGATATATGAAAAGGGACGAGATATTTAAATAGGTATGAAAGTAAAGGCTGGAAAAACATTATAAAACAGTAATCAAATCTCGTTACAACTTTCGAAATTCAAAAATAAATTTAAGTCAACGAAAGGGTATGAGGTAAAAGTATATATATTGAAGTTCCGAACAAATTTAAACTTATCAGAAAGTTCAAGATTTGCAACGGAGAGGTTCGAAAATATTATGCGGCAGTAGCTTAATACAATATTTCGGCAAAATTTCGAAATTCAAAGAATGAAATCCGATCAACTATAGTGTGAAAATTTAGGCCCATGCTAAAAGCTTACAAGTTTTTAAAACTGAAGAGAAATTCCAAATAAATAACATTTTAAATACTTTTTTTTTGAGGGACTCGGATTTGCCAAACAACGGATTTATACAAGATCTTAAAGTACGAGCAAACGAACGTGGTACCGATATATAAAAATAATTGAAGTCATATTTTAGAAATTATCTTAAAAGTGTGTATGGTGCATGGAAAGATAATATCTTAGTAGTATGGAAAGAGAAAAGGATATTTAAACTCATCGAGCTAGTATTAAAACTTTTAAACCGTTTTATGAAGGGTCTAAGTCAGGAATGATTTCGAAATAGTAAAAACCTTTTTTTAATACAAAAATCTGAAATATGGAAAATGTTGAGCATAAAATCGACTTGCTAAAAGCCGAAGTCCAAAGGGACTTGAAAAGTTTATTAAGAGTAAGCACGAGGTGTTTTCGAATAAAATTTTAATGGCACAAGTAAGAAAAGAAATTATGAATCGAGTTAGGAAAATAGAAATACGGTTCAAAATGAAATTGGTATATGAAAAGAGACAAGACATTTATATCGATACGAAAGTATATGCTGAAAATATTATAAACTTCAAATCTAAAAATCTCAACACAAGTTTCGATATTTTAAAAACATAAATAATTCAAGTCGGCGAAGGAGCATGAAACCTTACATATATCAAAAGTGTTTCGAACAAATTTAAACTTAACGAAAGAAGAAGATCGAAGATACTTTTAGGGAAATAAGGATTCACCATAAGAACGTGTTGGTATAAAACTTTTGAAGTACGAGTACGACGAACCTATAATTGATATATACAAAAATTAGTTGAAGCACATTCAGTTTGGAAAAATACCCCTAAAGGTATGTAAGATAAGTGGTTAAAATAAAATTTTTTTTTGTAGTTAGGAAAAAGGACGGTATATCGAACCATCAGGATAGTAATAAAGTTTAAAAATCGAAATGCGAAAGATACATTGTTAGAAAAATAGTACAAGATAGTAATTTTAAAATTACAACCAAAAGTCTTCAAAATTCAAGAACGACTTTTAACTCCATCGAAATTTAGGGAGACATATTTAAAGAAGTTTAGAACAAAATTTAAATTGAGTGAAACTTCAAATAAGGAAAGCATTCGAAAATAACTTTGGAAGAATTAAGAGTTGCAACGGAAAACATTTGAAAGATCAAGGATAATTGTAATGAGGTGGTCATGTGAATTGAATGCGCCTAAATTACGATGCAAGAAAACCATGATGAAGATCTACGGTCAGTAACACCAAAGTGTAGTGACCAGGAAAGATTGAATCAGGGGGGGTTCTAACCATCGGGTTAACTAAAGGCCAAGGGAACCTTAACACTAAAGCTTCTAATGGGTTAGAATATATAGATCTCAGGAAGGTTCTAAGGGAATCAAGATCATGTTCTGTTGGGCCCGAAATCGATGAACCCAAGCGAACGGCTAAAGAAGTCCTAGGAGTCTATCATGGTCGGAGCTAGACAGGAACCACTAAGGTAACTCTTAAGACTATCATATCAATCACTAGCATGGAGTCTAACAAACAATCAGAGGCCTCTAACTAGCAAGCACAAACTTCTAACTAAGTCTCACTATAGTCCTGACCTAATGGATTTCCCATCAAGCTGGGACAGGTGCTCTAACACGTCTATTAGCCACCTAAGACATAGGGACGCTAAAAACCTAGACTCCAGGCTTTTAATTTGGATGTTCTAATTCGTTTAATGGACATTCTTTAATTATTATCGTTGTTCCGATAGTTCGCATTTGCAAATGGACCTGCATGGGCCACCAACAAAACCTGTCACGCCCCGCTTCCCAAAAATGTGGAGGCGAGACGTGAGAAGGTCCGCACAAACTTGAAGCTGTGAAACTCCAAGTCTGATAAGCGTATAAATTATCATATGGCAGGTCCTTGCAACGCAAACGAAACAACAATAATAATAAAGGAAAGAGACAAAAGAGAAATCTCTGAATATCCATTGAATGAATTACAATATCACAGAAAAGCCACCTAGCTAAAGGAAAAAGAGTCTAAGGCCCAAACATGGCCAACAAAGTATAACATACATACAAAGGTGCCACACACCAACAACTAACAACAAACCTAAACAAAGAAGTGAACACGAGCGGTCTTCAAGACAGGCCCCTGGTGTCCACTCACCACCACAGCAAACAGTAGCATCAGCATCACCATATCCCCTGCAACAAAGCTCTGGCTCTGGGTCTAACATGTGACACCCAAAAGAGAGAGGGGCACATGTCAGCAAGTCTGGAAAGACTTGTGCAAGGAAACTGAAAGAAAGGTAAACTAACAACCTAGCAGTTATAGTATGATGCATGGCAGGGCAAGTATAGTATGGAAGTGACAAGTAAAGTACAAGTAGCAAGTAACAAGTATGTCATGGATAACAAGTTTTACAAGTAAAACACGGACAAGTACAAGTGGTAAGTGTGACAAGTATTGTCAAGTAACAAGTACAAGGGATCACCCACACATGGATGCCCTATTGCTCGCAGGCTGTATTCAAGTACAAGGGATCACTCAACGAGTGCCCTATTGCCCGCAGGCTGTATTCACGCATCAAGTACAAGGGATCACTCAACGAGTGCCCTATTGCCTGCAGGCTGTGTTGAGCTCGTCTTCTGGAACACGAGCCAGAAAGTGTATTTGGCATAGGATTGTGCCCACGCAAGGTGGGTGCCTAGCCAGGACAAATAGTACAAGTATGTGGCGAAGCTACGCAATCACGATGAGTATTCAAGCATGCAATGACATGAGCAGATATTCGCGTACCGTTAATTGTATTTAAACGTGGCAGTTAAAATGCAATGTCATGAACATATTCGCGTACCGTTAATTGAAATTAAACATGGCAGTTAAAATGCAACAGCAGTTAAGGATGCATGGATGACATGAACAGTTAATACGCGTACCGTTTAGGGAAAGTAAACGTGACATACAAGCATGATGAAGGTGACGGACCAAGCTTCGTTGTCAAGCTAGGTCAATGGCGTCTAAACGGCTATCCTTTCACCGTCTAGTCTCTTTTACGCTAAAGCAAGGTAAGTGGCCTAAGACATGGCCCAAATCAAGAGATGCAAGTTTCACTTGCCTGGCACCGAGGAGAACGATCAACGTAGGCACATCACACAAATTTGTTATCTACGGGAATGGATCACTGCCATGGAAAAACAACATTAGAATGGTAACTAATCTGTATTCACAATCGAATCCTACGATTTCTAATGATCCATTTTATTAGGGTTTCACAAATATCAAGTGTGGGTTATGAGATTATTAGAGGAAGAATACTACCCGTGAAGAAGCGGAGGAACGACGCCGAGAACCATGGCGACGGAAGAACGATCCGGCTCAGATCTGGAAATGGGGGAAATCTGGAGAAATGGGTTTGGATGAGGCTTTTGGGGATTTGATGAGGGTTTGAGGTTGAGGAGAGGTAGGATATGTGAAATGAGGGTTTGGATGATGATGGATGAGCTTGGGATGAAGGATCAATGGTTTGGGGAAGAAGGGGGCTCAATGGGGGAGAAATTAGGGTTTGGGGTGATGAGGAAGAAGAAGAAAACGTTTGGGGCGTATTTATAGAAGAGTGTGGCGGCTAGGGCAAAACTAGGGTTTCCTGGGCTGATTAGTAGGTCAAAGAAGGATTGGTGACCGACTAGTTGAGGATCTAGTCGGTCGGTCATTTAACATGGACCGACTAAGAGTAAACAGTAGCTCGCTCAGGAAAACTGGACTATGAGTTAGTCGGTCTGTGAAGGCTTGTCAACCGACTAGTTTGAGAACTAGTCGGTCGGTGAGTGTTCATTGACCGACTAAAGGCTGAATTCTGAGAGAGATCAAGGAAATGAGAGTTAGTCGGTCTGAGAAGGATTCCTGACCGACTAGTTTAGCATCTAGTCGGTCGATGGTTGTTCTTAGACCGACTAAGAGTAAACAGTAACTCCAGAATAATTGATTGAATGAACTAGTCGGTTCCAGTTGATTTCCTGACCGACTAAATTGGAATCTAGTCAGTCGGTTGATCTTCTTGAACCCACTAACGTGCACGAAAAGTCTCGAAATGGAGCGCGAAGGTCCGGGATGAATGCTAAGGTTTCTAGGATCAACCTATCGCTAAGATATGATCGATATGAAGCTCATCACGAGTGACTTACTCCGAGTTCAATGATTCTAAGGAAGAAGCTAGAAGATCACATCAAAAGGAATGAAAACGAAAGTTAGGAAATCTCAACGAGATGAATGAAAGCGAGAACTATGGAAATGGAAACCACACAAGGAGAGAACCCACCATCACAAGCAGAACCTACTGATAATCCAATCATACAAAAACCAGTCGTTACAACTTGATAAGTTGCATAGTATCGTAAGTTGCACCGTATCGTAAGTTAAATTGAATTGGACTCCGTGACATGCTTAATCGAAAGTTGTATCTTGAAAAGTGAGAATAGTAAATAACTCGTAAACTGTAAGTACGGTAACCTGCACACACATTGGGTTTTGGGGTAACTTATAATAGTGGAAGTGCCGGAGCGACCAGTCCGATTTGCTGCACACTATCGTTTTGTTGAACGGTATCGTTTTGTTGAATCGTATCATTTTATTGAACCGTATCGTTTTGTTGTAACCCGGAATATCAGGTGGACTCTTGGTTGCAAATTGTACTTCTCTTTATAAGTCACGAACTAGGATCATGCACAACTAAAAACCTCGTAACTGGTCATTTTTGTTTGTTGCTGATATAATTGTAATAGCTGTAAATCTGTTATGTTACTTTTCTGCTCTATTGTCCGCACTTTACTCTTTAGATTGTCATGCTTGTTTATTGTTTTAAATATCATGCTAGAGATACTTTGAGTTACGTCTGATCCTGTCGACCCTTCTTTTTGTGGTGGTCTCGCCAGATACAACACATGTTGAAGAAGTTGCAACAGGGACTGCAGACGCTGAGTTTGCTGTAGAGTTTGACCAGAAGGACGCTGGTTATTAAATTATGAGTGTGAGAGTGTTTTGTATTTCATGTATCAGAGTGGCTTGGTGTGTATTTGTATTTCAAGTTGTATTTCCTTTCCTGTACGCTGCTGATTGTAATAAGGTTGTATTTTCATTTCATGTATGAGTATTTTGGCGGATTTCTGCAACAGAGCCTGTATTGATTTCATTGGTGCCTAGCGCGACTTGTGCATGTTCCAAACAGTAACGGGCCCCCGAGAGCGGGTCGTTACACCTCTTGCTTGGTAGAAGATAATCCAAACACTCAAAAAATTTTATTATCTGATTTGGATTCATCTTCTCTTGCAGTAGATTTGTGTAAAGATGGAGAGATGAGCATGAAATTTTGGATAGAGTGGAGAAGGAGACTAGTAGGGCCACAAGCTCATCGATCATTTTGGTGGAGCCCGAACCATGCTCTCCCCCAATCTTGTCCCAAAATCCATCATTCCTCTCCCTCGTGGTCATGCATCATACGGAGATGGATGCAATCATTTTAGGGAGTTTTCGTCAACTTGATTTAAATTCTTTATCTTATGTTGACGATTATTTTGGATCACTTTTGTTGAAAGGCAACGGTGTCAGCTTTGGATTGACACACCCTCTCTCTCGCATGGCATGATTGTAACTTTTTTGGATGGATCACTTGTTGGTGCGTTGCTAGGGTCCGAAGTGATTTGTAGAGGAAGACACTCGCGGAGGAGCGTAAAGATCTAATTGAACAAATTTCCTCACCGTTATACATATAGCATAATTAGCAGTAGCTACTAACTGTAAACATGATAACACAATATGGATAACAATGCAAAAATCATGACATCACTTGTGAAAGAAAAAATCAAGTGATCAAATAGTGTCAAGTACACAAACAAGCTCAATTATCACAAAATTTATAACATTAAGTATAATGTGATAGACTATCCTTGAGTAAGGGCATGACATATGACATGAACATGATTAAAGACATAATGGTAGAATCAATATCATTACAATAACATAGATCAACAAATAATATCAATAGATTGAGATCTAAGCCAAACGTAGCAGAAAAATGCAACAAACATGACTATGGAAATTTTTAGCCACCCGTACCAAGTTATGTTATGAAATAATAACTCAAATTAAGTTCTAATGATCATAATACCAATGAACTAATCACTGCATGTCAAAATATATCAATTGAAAGTGAAGTGACAACAAGTGGTGAAGATATGATCAAAAGGGGACGAATAATAAGACAATTATGGTTATGAACTCATTACTCAAAATAAATTTTAATGAGCATACTAACATACTCAAAGCCTCACATACTGTAATTACATCAAATTATCACGTTTAGTGGAAACCATCTTAAAAATCTCATAAAAAATTGATCTAGTACTATGACATATATATTTTTCGTACGTCAGTGTACGTGAAAATCTCGATTATAAGTTTGTAAGTGAAAGTAAGCTTATTAAGTTTTATCTTTAAAAATTCACTGCGAGAAATGTACTTACCTTTTGACGATGAAACCAGCGTCAATGTGTCCGTTTCGTCATTTCGGATTTTCTGGGCATTCCCTCGTAATTTTCTGAGGTCTATACAATCTATTATCATTTTAAAACGAATCGGCCTTAAATATAATACTTAAATATGAGTATATTATTAAGAGATGTATGCCCTCAAGGCAATTTATCTATGTAAACATCGTGTTCATGAATGAAAGTATGCTTTCTGGTATCGATTATCCGAGAAATTTTCTATTGATATGTTGCTTAGTTAATTTCCTTAGACTCATAGTAAGGTCATACATGTTTCGAGATAGAGATCGCGATTATGAGAAATGTATGACTGATAGGAGCTTGAGTCTTAAAGTGTTCATGGTCATAGATGCGTCGAAATAGGGATATCGACACATCGGACAGACCATTGTGTCTTTGTCTTGATGATCTCATAATCATTTGACTTAGTGAAGTCAGAGACAAGACACATGTGCTCATTAGAGAATGAGCCCACTGAACGACCCAAACAAAGAGTTATCAAATTGTTAAACATTAACTAACTATCATTAATAACTCTCTAGTGAGGATAGGCAAGTTGGTACTTAGGACTTGAGATCATTGTACAAACCTGTGCGTGAACAATGTCCCTTAGATCCATAATCTAGCTTCAAGGCAAGGCCTGCTGTAAGATCTTAGGTTGGATGACACTTGAAGCGTACAAAGTGAGTAGTGATCAAGAGAGGATTCGTCTCTTCCGTTAATGGAAAGTTAGTTCCGCAGGCTCAGTACGGTTCTTGGTAAAACCTTGGCCAAGGTATGTTGTAGGAAGTACAAATGTATATACCAGAGAACCGGAAGATACTGGCCAGTGCTAGCTAGTGGGGTTGACATTTTTCCATACTCTAGGCTATGTAGTGACATAGTTAAGACGAAGTGACTAAAACTGCGGTATTCATCATGGACACAGTCAAAGTGGTCCCGATGACACTTTTGTTGACAAAACAATCAAGTAATTATGATGCCAAAACAGGGACGACACCTACTACTCGTGGCTACTGTCGTCTAGAAATTTCGAATCCCAACCTGTAGTAGGGTCAGGCTGTAGGGTCTCACACCGAGTAGTTATCACGTCTTAGTAATAGGAAGAGTGTTAAGAGGATGCATTCGAAGCAATGGAATAATTTGGCTCACAAGTAAGTTGTGAGATTAAAGCTAAAGAGTTTAGCATTTGTGACAAATACACGAAATCAGCTAGAAGGGGGCCGATAGTGGGTCGGACCCATGCAAGCGGGTGGGCGCCCGCCCGCCCGCCCGCCCGCCCGCCCGCAATAGCCCAAGCGGGCGTGCCCGCTACGGCCAGCAGGGCCTGCCCACTTGGCAGACAGGCAGGCCTGTTGCGACCCAGCAGGGCCCGCCCGCCTGGCGGGCAGGCGCTCCCGCAAACCCAGGCGGGCGCGCCACTTGGCGCGCCTGCACAGCTGTGGGCCCCATCTAGGGGCCATGTCACGCCCCATTCTCATAAATACCCAATAGTGCATTCATTACCATGGGAAATGGAGGATGGAGTATGACAAGCCGCAGTATTACACCAAGCGTGAATATATAACATACAGGAAGCATGCCACTGCAAATGCTGGGGTCATACATCACAGACATATAAAAGAGAGCAACCACATGATGCCATCACAGAAAGTACATAACCACATATTTACATAACCAAAGAGTGTAACTACATACTAGCATCAAGTACAAAGTGAAACTAACTCAAGCATACATAAGAAGTACTACAAGCTACCAACACATTCCACAGCTACAAAAGACAACTCACTCACTACTCTACCCAGCTCACACTACAAGGTATAACCCAAAAAGAGTAGTGTCCCCAACTCACGACTCACGTCTGGGTAATCTCCCGAGGGAGATTCTGCTCTGGCGTCACCTGCTCAAGCCCTGAAAAGTAAAATGAGCACATCAAAATGTGCCCAGTAGAAACCAACTAGGGTAGGAGAATCATTCAGGGGTTATGAGTGTAGATACAATAGAAAGTACAAGTAACCAGAATGAAGAGTACAACACACAGTTGTGTAACAACAAACACATATGGAGTTCATTAACTAGAAGATATTAGTGACTCTTTTGGAAACCTGGGTATCACCTAAAGTTAAGGGCCTGGACCTCACCTCATATTTGAGGTGAATATAGCACATGACGCAGTTGACACGTGCACTATACGCCGGGCATCTCAGCTCCCACGTCCCTGGTAGGAGTGAGGAACTCCACAGTAATACAAGCACCAGGTCACCTCCACTCCCGGTAAAGGCGAGTGGGAACAAACATCGCACGTCACATCTCTTTTCCCCCACATTCATAGTCCAGTCCTTTATACTTAAGTAACACCCAATCTTCCGCCATCCCCATACTAGGATGTTCACCCGCCTTAGGGCAGATCGAGACATTCTAGTTATCATATCATATGTCATAATATTCAATAGACATATGCAATTTCATAAGTATAGACATGGCACAAACATTTCCATGTCTATTTCCCAAGTTTCTTTAACTTCACATTCATTGGGGCATTTCAACGAACACGTGGCAGTCGTCATAGAAATAAATATTGTCACATCATCAAATTTAGTAACAAATAGCATGACTAAGCACTCTTTGTAAATAGCACAACATTCATGCATACTGGAATGGAAAATTGACATTACTACAAGATTCAACTTCATTCAAAACACACCAGCTTGTATGAACTACCAGGAACTGCCATAATGATCAGCACATTTCATCCATTTTACTTGTGAATTTGACAAAACTCTTTAGATGAAAGTTGAAGATATAGTAGTACTGGATTCACCTATAAAATTTCATGCAAAAATGTGGACTAGATGATTTATAGTAAATTGTTTGGTGAAACCTGTCCAGGCTGATTTTCAGACAGATTCCAAGATCTGTAACAATTGCTAATTTAACACATGTTACAGTTACAATTTCAAAAATATGACCTAGAGAAAAATTGTAAAGCAGGTTGTTATCTTTAAAATGAGACCAAGAACACTAATTTCTATAGAGTGTGTAGGGACTGAGCTCAATTTTGCTGAACTGTGTCCAGTCTGAATGAAATTCAGACATGTTGTAAAGATGGAATTTTTACTTCTAATTATTGAACTTAAATATATAAAATTTTATATGGATCTGGGGTAGAATTTCAAGAGCTACAATTCGATAATTTTTCAGAAATTAATTCGACCCACAGAGACCAAAATTCAAGTAGCAACATGCAGCAGAATTTCAGAATTTCAGAGGGGGTGATTTGCTAAGAAAACCAAGGGAAAACTTGATCTTTTGAATTATTGCAAACATATCACATAAATTCAAGAGCATGTGCAATCTAAATATCATCATAATACTATCATAATCCTAAATGAAAATTCCTAATCCAAGTTGGAACCCTACCTCAAGAAGGCCATGTTCTCCTTCTCTTTCTCTTTCTCTTTCTTTCACCTTCTTTCTCCTTGAAGCAAACTTAGGGTTTCTAGGGGTTATTTAGATAAACTTAGGGCTTGTGAGCCTTGATGAGGAGGCAAGGGGGATGGGAGATTTCGGCTAGGTTCTAGAGGGGGGGGGGGGGGGGGGAGAGAGAGAGAGAGAGAGAGAGAGGAAAATGCTAAAAAAATTAAAGGGTTTGGCTTAAACTAGAAGCCTAATGGGTTTTGGCTTAAGGAGGAAGCTATTCTTTACACACACACACACACACACACCCCCTATTTCTATACACACACATCTCCCCAAAGACTATTATACCCATCCACTTCTTAGGAATTCACAAAAGTGCCACTAACCTATCCCCTTCATACTACGTCTATGCACATACCCTCTTTTTCCACAAATTACATCATCACCACTCACTTCTCTTACACGTCCACACAGTTACGTGTCATCAGAGATTAGGTATCCCCTAGTGCTAGTACCGTACATCGCAGATAGAGGGGTTACATGCCCGATTTCTAGGGGTTTTTGAAACCCTCGACGACGGCTACGAATTATGACTTTTTGCTCAACTTTGAGCAATTGTTTGAGGGGTCAAATGAAGTCGAAATGCATCGACGTTTGTTCCTATGCGTTCACCGTTCATAGCTCTTTGAAATGATAGGTTGTATCACTTTTGAAGCTGAACTGTGAGGGAGATTAAATTAGTTGAAGTTTAGCCTTTGAGAAAGGCAAACTAACTTAATTTATTCTCCTAAACTGTAATAGTCCCACATTGCTTGTGTGACGAGCAAGGGGGTCCGACTCCCAATATAAATAGGGGTCGACACCCCTTACAAAAATAGCACAAAGTTTCCGATTCGAGAAGCTCTATATTTTGAGCACGCTCGATCTACGACTTAAATTATTCCTCCCCTTATATTTCTTCCGATCCTCCAATCGAGTCCTAGCAAGATGACGAGGAGGTTTGGATCTGATCCAGAAGTCTTTGACGTGGGTCTGCTCAAGTGAAATCTTCTTCGACGAGTGATTGGCTCGAATGCGTGGTGCAGTTTGGGAAGCGGTTCAGCTTGGGGCGAGGTGCGGCTCGAGACACGGTTTAGTACACTTTGTCGGTGCAAGCAAAGTTCGGGGTAAGTCAGTTTTATTTACGCTTTTCATATATTTGCAGTAGTTTAGATCTTTCTTCAGGTTGGTCGGACCCAACCCAAGTTAGTAGATTATCCTGGCTAGGGTGCATGATTCCTTAGGGTTATTTTATTAAAGGGTTTAATAATATTTCAGCTGCATGTTTCATCGTCCGTCCGACGTAGGACGGGCATAGTCTTTTGCCCTAAGGGTCCTTCAAAAACCCAACATATATACGTATAAAAATACGTGTACTGTTCATTCTCACGTATTTTTGGGGTTACTGTTCATTCAGGAGTGTTGCGTTCGTTTGCAAAGTCACCGGTGGCGACTGCGGCAGAGGGGGAGGCGGCGGACTGGCAGAGGGGGCAGGGGTGTTGCGGCGGAGACAGAGGCGACCAGTGACGGCGCTCACGGCGGTAAAAATGGCGGCGAGGAGCGACAGAAGCTCGGGGCTACTACCGTTGGTTTTTTGCGACGGTGGGTGGGGGCTGTCGACGATGTCAGGGCGATGGCAGAGGAGGTAGTCGATGGATGGCTTCGTCGACGGCCTGGTGGCGACGGTAGCGGCGCCCACGACGGCAGAGAACGGCAAGGAATGCCACTAGGAGGGGGCGTGCTTCACTGTCATAGGCTGTCGTCTGGATTCGGAGGAGAGCAGGCAGTGGCGACGACTGAAGGTGGTGGTGGCGAGGTTGACGAAGTTGGTTGGGCCCAACGGTGGTGCTCACAGCGACGTCAGCAGCGACGAGGAGCGACAGCAGGGAGGATGAGAGCTAGGGGCGTTGTGTCGTCTTCAACGGTGGCGTGGGCGGTGCTGCGGGCTGAAGGAGCAGTGGCAGCAGTGGCTGTCGCAGAGGGGATGTTGTAGATGGGGTTGTTTGTGTCGGGGCCTTAGGAAGAAGGAGCAGCAGGCGGCTGCTGGGTTGCAGGGCTCGGTGATGGTGGAGCTTGGCCTCGGAGGGGGAGGGCGCAGACGGCGGTGCAGGCGGAGCTCCGTCAAGGGTGGCGGCGCGAGGAGCTTCACTATGGCGAGCTCAGGGAGGGGGCTGAGCATAGTGGGTGCGAGGGTTGTCGTAGGGAGGGGAGAGGGGCATGGATCGGGCTGTGGAGTTAGTGTGAGGGTGAACAAGGGGAGAGGGTTGGGTATATATAAGGTTAAAAATATTAATAATAATCTATATATAAATGATTATTAAGTATTAAATATACTAAATGGAATGACAAATGAGGGGTTGAGATGTTGGATCTCATCCTCTCATTCGGTGGGGTAATGGAGGTGGTTAGAGTATCGATTAAGTGAGATTATGGATAAAAGTAACAAGTTAAAAGGGTAAATATGGGATGTAATAAGTAAAAACGATATAATACCATGTCGTTTTCGCACACGACTCCGAAAAATTCCCAAAACACAACCACGGGTTCGTATCGTTACGAGAATCACGACTGCGAAGTCCATTTCAGAGTTTGAACTACGGAGATACGCGTTTTAGGCCAAAATGTTTGGGTTGCAAATTTGCATGTTCTAGGCCGATTTAACTCCAGAAAATTACGAAAATAATACTGGGGGGTACTAAATGACTATATAATCATACTGTAAAAGTTTGAAATCGTTTTGATAACATTTATATAGAAAATTAATTGATACAGCTATATCAGTAACAATTGAATATAAAATATTATATAAATTATTTAAAGGTATTTGATGATACCCGAACTTACTAAAATATACCACAACTATTGTGATGATTCAAAATATTTTTATAAAGAATTTTGAAATCATTTTTGATATAAAACTCATGACAAACCATTTTAAAATACTTTTAAAATATAAAATACGTGAAATACGTAAATACTCGTATCAAGAAGAAGGACCGCTCAAAGTCCCGACAATCCCGTGATAGGAGGGACACATGCTTCGTATCCGTGATGACCAATGCCCCAATCGATTTGGGAAGAAAGGCAAGGAATCATCCGGTTCCGTTTTGATAGGAATAGAGGACATGCATATCCGTGATGACAAAGGCCGTGGTGAGATGGATAGAGATCCATAGATGTTCGCAGCGGGGGTGTCCGGTGAGGCACAAGTTGTGTGGTTAATAGATAGTAGTTGTTCCTATCATATGACTCCACATCGGAGTTGGTTTTCCACTTACCGTTCCCAAGAAGACGGTTCTATCTTCATGGAGAATAATGCAGCGTGAAAGACCGCGAGTATTGGAACTGTCCGAGTCAAAATGCACGATGGCATAGTGCGTACCCCAGCCGATGTAAGACATGTCCCCACCTTTGAAAAAGGTTGATATCCATTGGTGTTTCGGATAATGTTGGATGTAAGTAGATATTTGATAACGACCAACTTAGAGTATCTAAGGGAGCCATGATTGTGATGAATGAAAGAAAGATAGGAAACTTATATGTCATACAAGGTATCATAGTAAAAGGCAAAGCTAATGCCACATCTGGCTTTATCGTCTAGGTCACCCGTGTGATAAGACCCTTGATGTTCTCTGTCAAAGAAAATTGATTGGAGCTAGGATGAGAGCATGTAGTTTTGTGAAAGCTGTGTATCTAGGAAAAAGACAAAGGTGTAGTTCAACACGGGGTTGCACTCTATCCGAGGTCCTTTGGATTACATACATTCCGATGTGTGGGGTCCATGACCTGTAGCAGCAGGAGGTGGCGCTAGGTAAGAATGGCAATTTTGCCAGGTGGGCTGGGTATTTCGATACCCAAGCCTGACCTGCGGTCAGGCCCAGGCTGCCCGACCTGGCCTGTGCCCTAGGGCGGGCCAGACAGCGCAGGCCCGTAACCTGCCCCGCACTGGCCGGGGTGGCTCGACCCGCCTTGGCCTAAAGAGGATCGGGTCAAATTTCATAGTCCATCAAAATTCAGTTTCCTGTAAACACTAAGTCCATCAAAGATTCAATATCCAATTCCTGTCAACATTCAGATTATTTCTCTAAAGATTCAAAGAATTTGACATTCAAATTATTTCTCTAAAGAATGCATACAATATGTCCTCATCCTGACAAAAATTATGCCAATTGAAATCCAATTACATGTGAACACTTAAATTATTTCTCTAAAGAATGCACACAATAGGTTCTCATCCTGAAAAAAATTCTGTCAATTTGAAACCAATTACATGTACATAATAACATAAATCACTCTTTCTCCAGTGAGTTCAAAAATCAAACAATAGTACTCTCTTGAGTCTTTACACACACACAGAAGAAGGAAGCAAAGAAATTGTATCCAATGTCCCAAGCTTGAAATTTCTCTTGCAATAGGAAGAAAATGAGCTGTATCCAATCACCTGGCTATAAGCCTATCAATACTCTGTGGCCGCAAGTACCATACACCAAACATTCACGAGTCCTTGGGCAATTGGGTTCGTCTCCTCCAACCAACAAAGCCGATCATCAATTCATCATGCACTCCAGCATTACGCCATTACCACTAGATCCACTTGAAAGAATTAAATCACCACAAAACATTCGCACTCGTTAGAAACCTGCTAAAGCTGAAATTAGGATATGTGTATGCATGCTGACAATATTCGACTAAAAAGAATGAATAACACAACAAGTAGGTGAAAATACACCCAATGTTCTATTAAACAGTCTTATGCAAAATAATACTAAAAGTTAAAATAACTTATACGGAAAAGGCTGCAACCTTGGGTCCTTGACTTCCCAATAGTGTACAAGAACAATGTGCCATCCTACTAACATAACATGCTATCCTGAAAATATATTGATGCATCTCAGCGGATAGTGATACAACAGTTGATATTGCACAACTTGAACAGACATTAATGAATCAGTGTTGCTAGATTCTACACACTAGTGGATCAACCTCATGAGCTACTTGAAGCCCACTTCCCTACTTTCCCACATTCCTGCATCTTATTGACGCTTTGCCTTGTTAATAAATCATCAAAAGACATAATTTACTAATTACCATAAAACTTATCATGCCAACAATAAAATTCAAATAAAAATAAAATTTAGATAAGAGGTTACCATAAAACGTATCATGCCAAAATTCAGATAAGGGAAAATAAACAAATTAAGAGTTCTAATGCCAAAATTCAAATAAGGGAAAAATAAACAAATTAAAAGTACTAAAAGAAATTGAATCTGAATGTCAACTTCTTTAATCTTCAATGCAACTTCGTAAACTTCAACTTTCAACTTCAAGTATTAGCATGTAATAATTTAAAAATAAGATATCAAGTAAATAAAATGTAGTACATGAAAGAAAATTAGTGAAACAATTACGTAAAGAATTTTAAAATACCTCAACTTCAATCTCGTCATCCAAATCCTCAAAAACCGAAGCATGTGAGTAAACCCCAGAAGAACCACCTACATCAATATTTGATAAGATTATGAACACAATTTACAAAAGTATATATTATCTAATTGATAATTCAACTTTAAAAACAATTACCATTTGAATCGACGAATAGCCAACTTTGTGCACACATTAAGGCCTCTATAGTCTTCTCATGGAGCCTACTACGATGGGGACCAATGACCCTTCCACTTGTACTGAAAGCCGACTCGGAAGCAACAGTTGAAACAGGAATAGCCAATATATCTCTTGCAATCCTATGCAAGATAGGATATTTACCCTTATTTGATTTCCACCATGATAAGACATCAAAATTGGGTGTTTGGGGGTAAAATATCATCTTCCAAGTACATATCCAACTCCGACCTCATCGGTTTCCTTTTCTTTTAAGAAGAATATAAATTAAACTTGCTAAGTTGAAAAAATTCATGATTCACATTTATTTCTGAACCACTCTTCCCACCAACATCATTCGATTTCTCTTTCTCTTCATATTGTTCAAATAAACTGTGACACAAACTAAGAATCTTCTTTACCTCATATTCACCATCATCGCGATAAATATCTGTAAAATAACATTCTAAGAGAGCCACTTTATATTGTGGATAAAAAACAACTCCTACCCCCATCAAAGCATGCACCTCAGACCAATATTTCTCAAACTTTTTCACCATCTCTAACGACATCATCTCAATGGCCTCAATGCCACAAGTACGCCACTGATCCAAAGCCACCTTAATCTCACAAATTATTGGAAAATATAAATCTGCTGTAGGGTATTTAGTTCCAGAAAACACCTTAGTAGCCTTATAAAACATCTCCTACCTCTTACAAATCTCATTAGTCAAAATCCAATCACGTTCATTAGGAACACATGTAAACTTTGGTTCACGTTGCTTCAATCGAAAAAATATATCATTGTATGCTAAGGCAGTATGTAGCATCAAATAAGTAGAATTCCAACGGGTTTTACAATCAAATTCAAGCTTCTTACCAATTGAAATCTTAAGCTGACGTGATGTTTCCTCAAACTTTTCCCACCTCTTCGGTGTTTCTGTCAAATATGCAACACTATCACGTATTCTTGAAATCGACTCACAGATAACTTCCAAACCTTCTTTCACAATCAAATTAAGAATGTGTGCTCCACATCGCATATGCATTAACCTCCCATCGACCAAAATTGATGCCGCATCAAGCTTATCCACAAGTAAATGAAGGGTTTTGGCGGATCCTCGGAGCTCGGATCTGTGTCCATTCTAAGTCGGACGGACCATAGAGGCATAAAGCACAGCGAAAAATTAAAACTATCTAGCTAAACAATTTAGCTAGGCCCTGAGAGAGCCAGAACCTAGACCGATCTATGCCAACTTGGGGTGGATCTGACCACCCCAAGAGGGATCTATTCTACTGCGACGAACTTAAACAACAATAAAATTACTTAGAGAACATATCCGAAATCTCGACCCTGGGGCGGGCAAGATGTACCGCACCGTCTTCTGACGCTCCTCGTAGCCGAACCGCCTTGACTCGATCCACCCGAGCCGCCTCGCACCTTCGAACCGATCTGCCCGAGCCGACTCCCGCCTCCAAGCCGATCACACGCGGTAGAAGGTTTCACTTGAGTAGACCCGCGTCTTAGACGTCTGGATCCGAATCCAAGCCCCCTTCGTAGTCTTGCTAGGACTAGTCGGGAGAATAGGGGAGAGGGAGGGAGGGAGGGAGAGAGAGAGAGAGAGAGAGAGAGAGAGAGAGAGAGAGAGAGAGAGAGAGAGAGAGAGAGAGAGAGAATAGTTTAGCCGTAGATCGAGCTTGCTCTAAAATTCGGAGCTACTCGATCGAGGACTTGGTGCATCTTTCAACGAAGAGAGTGCACCCCTATTTATATAGGGAATCGGCACCTCTCCTTTCGTTACGAGCAATGTGTGACAAAGACAAATTGAAGAGAAATTAATTAAGCTAATTTAGCTTAATTGAAGTTTTAGTAAGCATTTCATAAAATCCAACTTCAACGAATTAATTCTCTTTATCCATTAAACTTCAGACACCAAACAAGCTATCAATTCGAAGGGCTTCGAATGGTGAACGCGTAGGAATGAACGGCGATGAATTTCGACTTCGTTTGACCCCTCAAATAATTGCCCAAAAATGGGCAAAAAATCTATTTCCGTAGCCGTCAAAAGGGGTTTCAAAAACCCTATTTTTTAACTTAAGTTGCGGGCGCACCCGCCCAAGGCAAGGAGGGCGGGCGGGCGGCCCGCAGGGCAGCGGGCATGCGCCCGTTGTAACCAGCGGGCCGAGCCCGCTGCGGCAGTGGGCGCTCGCCCGCTGTAACCAGCGGGCCGTGCCCGCTGTCGCAGCGAGCCGTGCACCTGTTTACCCCTCGCGGATGGGCCCGTTAGCCCAGTGGGTCTAACTCACTTTGCCTTGAACTGTTTTTGCATTTCTGGGCTCGTTTGAGCTCCGATTTGGACGCGATTTGAACCTGTGTTTAGACCAGGACGATCTCGTCAACCAGGTAACCCTTTCCAATGCATTTGTTCCTACAAATATTGTCGTGACCAATTTACGACATGCTTAATCTTTGTTTGCATCAAATGCAACATTGTCCTTATTGCATCTACGACTTAGTCTCACAACTGGCTTGTGAACATTTAACTATTCCATTTCATCATATGAATTTCTCTTATTAATCTTCCTATTACTAAGACACGAACGCTACTCGGTGTGAGACCCTACAGCCTGACCTTACTACAGCTTGGGGCTCGAAACCCCTAGACGACGGTCACCACGAGCAGTAGTTGTCGTCCCTGTTTCTGAATCATCATAACGTGATCGACCCATTGACAAAGTATCGTTGGGTTCACTTTGGATGTGTCAGTGATGAATATTGTTAGCTATAGTCCCTTCGTCAAGACTGTATTTATGTTGGCCTAGGGTATGGTTTACTGTCAACCTCATTAGACAACATTGGTCAGTATACGGCGGTCTTGTTGTATTCACGTTATACATCTTACAACGTATCTCGGCCGAGGATTAACACAAAGACCGTACTGAGCCCGTGACACTAACTTCCCTTTATAGGAAGAGACGAATCCCATCTTAGGCATCTACTTGCCTCGAGAGCTTCAGGTGTAACCCAACCTAGGATCTTTCAACAGGCCTAGCCTCGAAGCTAGATCACAGGTCTAAGCGACACTGTTTACTCACAGGTTCGTACAAATGACTTCAGGTCTTAAGGACCAGCTTACCTATCATCTCCCTAGAGTTATTATAGACAGTTTAGTTAAATTTAACCATATAATAACTCTAAGTTGGTCGTTCAGTGAACTCATTCTCTAATGAGCACCTGTGTCTCCTCTCCGACTTTACCAAATCGAATGACTATGAGATCATCATTACCCTAAGGTAAGACAAAGACACAGTGTATGTCCAATGTGCCGATATCCAGTTCTCGACACATCTATGACCACGAACCGTTTAAGACTTAAGTTTCTATTCGGTCACTTTACTACTCATGATCGAGATCTTATCTGACTAGTAAGGACCTAACTGTAAGTCTATGGACATTATCTAAGTATATTATTCATCCGAATTCATACTTAGGATAATGGATACCATATTTTCTATTAACAAGACGTACACTAAGGATAAATCGCCTTATGGGCATATATCCTCCTACAGTAAGGTCATCATCGCATCATTAGTTGAACAATTATCTATCGTGATAGTAGATAATTTATTATCAATGTTCCAATCCATTAAACATTGTAAAAGAGCTCCACATAGATTTTCACTAGTATAAGGACATGGCACATAAATAAACCTACAAAATTTTCAAAAACATGACATGAAAATCTATACTAAAACATATAACACAATTAACTATAAGTATTTAAGTGAAATTGTAACTAAGTAAATATAATACCTGATAATTCGATTTTGCAAATTCCAGTCATTGTCAATGAAATGTGCCGTAACAACCATATATCCCCTCTTTTGAGAAGATGTACACATATCTGTTGTTACTGCCACTCGACCATCAATCTTCTCCAAGAGCTGCATTGTGGCTAACTTCCCAACTTCATATATATTGAACCAGTCTTTCTTGATAGTGTTTCTTGATACCGTCTTGAAACACGGGTTCAAACAATTGCAAAATTCTCTAAATCCTTCATGATCTACTATCGAAAATGGATACTCATGCTTTATGACCATCTTTGCAAGTGGTTTGTAGGAAGCTTCTTGATCAAAGTTGAAAGGCAACAGCTTAAATTTGTCCTTGTCGAAATTCGCTTGTAAAACATGTTGCCTTATATCTTTATACTTCCATTTATCACATCTTTCATAATGTCTCTTTAAATGAGTTGTTCCCTGCCTTGGATCTCCAAGTAAACATTCATTACAATAATTACACTTAGCCTTGGCCTTCCCATCAACATTTACTTTCGTATAATGATTCCAAATTTCAGAGTACTCTCTGCGAGCTGTACCACCCGTTGCCTTCTTGGGATTTGTTTCAGTGGACTTAGTTGAGACTACAACATCAGGGAGGCTTGGTGTATCAAAGGCTGAAGCATTAGGCATATCAGGCTATGAATTAGGCATATCAGGAGATGAATTTATCACTAAATCCAAATGTTGGCTTGTAGGTTGTGATCCCTCTGACATGGTATATATTCTGTACATAAAAGAAATAGAGGAACAATACTAGAAATTAGGATGTGTGTGTATGATATTCTCTTGAGAAAAGTATACATGCTTTAACAATTCAATTAATGTATTCATAGGGGAAGTAACATTTCATTGATCATGTTAATCATCATTCTACAAAATGTTTCGTTCCCATAAAATTGAAACAGAAATTTGTTTTCCCAAGTCTGCTAAGCTGACAAAACATATATAACCAGTATCTACAACGTGTCAACTTTTGTGCTCATTGCAGAGTGTTCCAAGGCATCCTAAATATGAGAAAAAATCAAGTCGCAGAAGAATCCTGCAGATTTGATTCTTAATGACGTGTAAAAATAGAACATAGATAATGTATTAACATTTGGTTGAAATTTTGAAATAGATTACAGTATTGTATAAATTTATAATTGAAGATAAACATATAATGCGATATAACTTAGGAATTCTTGCTAATGCTGCCATCTTCATTATGCATGTCAAGTTGTCAACAGGGTTACAGGAATTTCATAGAAGCCATATGTATACTAAAATAAACATTGTATAAGGATTAATGACAGCTGCTTAAATTGAAAGTTGGGCTATAAACATCACATGTATTATATAGCCAAAAACTGTCTTATAACATCAAAATACGTTCTACTCTAGAATAAAATTAAAATTAAATATTAAAGAAACACATGTCTAAATGATAAAATGCATGCTTAAATTGAAAGTTTGGATCAAAACGTCTTGATTAAAGATGCAGACTCTAGCATGCGATCATCGATTGTAAGTCTAGCACACAAAATCAAGTGAAGATTGCAGGTAAATGACTTTTAAAAAACCTTCGGATGAGATCGACGACGACTGATCACTTCAACGAGATGAAACCACGCAACCCACTAACCGTAAAAGCTTCAAACTGTGAGAAATTGGAGATATGAGTCGAATCTGCAAGACTTGATGTCGTCGGGCTCGGATAGGATTGACAAATCGCTTCAACGAGACGAGGAAAGTTGGAACCCCACCGCAAACCCCTTTGCTCGATTTGAGAAATTGGAGATTGTAACCTGGTATTAATACACGATTGATTGAAGAATTCGAATCGATTAATAGTTCTTGAGGATTTGATTCTCGAGAGGCCGCCTCCGAATTCCTATTGATTGAAGAATTGTAATCGAAATCGATTTGCCATAATGTCTGAGTCCGTCTCCAAGGCTCCCTCAGCCCTCTCGAATTGCCGAATTGGAATCGACAGGGGCTTCGTCGGTTCGAGTCTTCGACGCTTCATTTGGGTCTTCGAGAAATTAATTACACCACCAACGTGACCCATCCGATTCCAGCATGAGTCGCTTGCAATGCAAGCCGAAGGTGTGTCGGGTCTCACGTAATTTTTTTTAATGGGCTTGCTGCAATGCTGTTGAGTGCTGACGCCTTTAAAGACTAAAACATGTATTTAATGGACACCGGGGCGGGGCGGGTCGGGGCGGGTCGCTTACAAAGCCCAAGCCTGACCTGACCCATCTGCGGGTCGGGTCAAGGCCCGTTCAAGGTCACTGCGGGGCGGGCTAATTCCTACCAAATCTGGGTCGGATTGGGTCGGTCATGTCGGGTCAGGTCATTTGTGCCATCCCAAGCGCTAGGTACTTTGTTCTCTTCATCGATGATTATTCTCGGAAGGTTTACATGTACTTGATGAAGAAAAAAGATCAAACCTTCGTGATGTTCAAGTAATGGCTAGCCTTGGTTGAAAAGAAAACCGAAAACAAGGTAGTGAAAGTCCGTAGGTCCAACAACGGAGGGGAGTACACCTTAAGGGAGTTCACAGAATTCTGCAAATCCCACGGGATTCCACGTCATTTTACTACACATAGTATTCCGCAGTCGAATGGGATTGTGGACAGGATGAACCGGACGTTATTGGAGAGAGTGCGATGCTTGATGCACTCGGCCGGGTTGGAAAAGGAATTTTGGGGTGTGATACTCACCGCCGCCATGCATATAGTGAACCGAGTTCTGTCGGTGGTAATTAACTACCAACTTCTGGAAATGAAGTGGAGTGGAAAAATTGGTGACCATTCATACCTACGTATCGTTGGTTGCCCGGCATATGCACATGAGAGGGGCGACGGGCCAAGAAGTACATTTTCCTCGGATATGTCGATTGTGTGAAAAGGATATTGCTTGTGGGACCTGATGGGACTGTCATGCCTGTTTAGCCCTATACGACGACTGATACGGTAGTCCTCTATGCACGAGTAGAGGGAGTAAAATGAGTTGATAAGAGGTGATATGGCATGTATGTCGCTGGTGGCAGTCGTGTAATTTCGTGAAGAGTGTAGGGGCATTTTGGTCATTTGGCTATATGGGTGAAAGTGGGTATAGAGTAAATGTGGGTGTGTAAAGTAATGTCATACTTGTAAATTTTGAAAGAGTGGGTTAGTGTGAGAGGGTCTAGTGTGAAAAGGGATGGGATTAGTGGCATACTGGTAAATTTTTAGAAAGGTTGGGGGCAAAACAGACATTGGGCTAAAGCTGCTGTGCATACACACTAAAGGTGTGTGTGCATAAAGTAATGGCAAACTTGTGAATACTTGAAAGTTGAGGGGTAGTTTGGGAGGGTATTATAGATATTTCACCATGTGCATGCTTATCCTAGAGTAGGTTCTAGTGATAGATATTTTTAGGGGAGTTTCTAAACTCTTCTTTAACTTTTCTTTTCTTTTCTTTTTTCATTCCTATCTTCCTCTCCCCCTCCTAAAATCTGGCCGAACCCTTTTTCCCCCATTTTCTTCTTCATGCAAGCTCAAAAACCCAAAACTTTACTTCCAAAAATTTCAAGAAACCCCTAGCTCTTCAAGGAGAAAGAAGGGTGGAAGGAGGAGAAAGAAAAGAGAGAAAGAAAGAGACTTGTTTGAGGTAGGATTCTAACTTTGGTTTGGGAATTTTTATTTAGGATTATGAGGATGCTATGTTGTTATTTTGATTACCCATAGTCTTGAATTCATGGATTATATGTGCAATAGATTAAAAAGATGACATTTTTCTTGGTTTTTCTTAGCTAATTACCTTCCACTGAAATCTAGATTTTCTGTTGTGAGTTTCTTCCTCAGTTCTAATCTCTGTGGTTTGATTTACTATCTGAAAAAAATATGTATGTGTAGATCTTGAAGTCCTGCCCCAAATTCATATAAAATTTGTCATATGTTAAGTTCAATAAGTAGGAATAAAAATTCAGTATTTGCAACATGTCTGGAAATCTGTCAAACTTGACACGGTTTAGAAAAATGAGGTTTATTACCTGCACACTCTATGGAATTTGCTGTTCTTGGTCTTATTGAAAGGTTAACAAGTTTATCTATAATTTCATCAGAGTGCTCATATTTCGAATTTCTGGCTGCAACATGCCTAAAATTGGATTTTAATACAGACCCAGAATTCTGTCTGAAAAACAGTCTGGACATGCTGCACCAAATAAATCACCATAAATTGCTTAGTTCACATTTCTGCATGAAATTTTATGGGTGAACCTAGGACTATTATAGCTTCAACTTTCATTCAGTGAGTTTTTCCAAATTCACAAGATAAATTGATGAAATATGCTGATTTAGCAGCTGTTTCTGCACATTTCAGCAAGCTGAACTGTTTTGGGTGAAGTTGAAATTGTGATTGTTGTTAAATTTTCCATTTTAATATGCATGAATGTTGTTGATATCTTTAAGAAAGTTTAATTATGAGATTTTTTACTAAAATTGATGATGTGGCACTTTTCATTTACATGGCAAACGCTATATGTTTGTTAAAATGCCCAAATTAACTTGAAATTGAAGAAACTTGGGAAATGGCTATTGTAACGTGTGTGCCATGTATTACATTTGAGAAATCGTGTATGTTCTTTGATGATCCTGACACATGACATGTCAACTGGGACGTCTCGATCTGCCCTAAGGCATGTGAGCATCATGGTATGAGGATGGGGGAAGTTTGGGTATAACTTAGCTATAAGGGGCTGGACTAAGAAGTTGGGAAAAGAGATATGTGATATGTGATATCTATTCTCACTTGCCTTTATCGAGAGTGGAGGGGACATACAGAGGTTGTGTTATTGTGTGGAGAGTCTCACTCCTGTCAGGGACGGGGGAGCTGAGAGGCCTGGCGTACAGTGCCCGTGTCCACTACGTCATGTGCTAAGATCAACCCAAATTTGGGGTGAGGTCTAGGCCCTTATCTTTAAGTGATACCCAGGCTTCCAAAGAATCACTAACATCTGCTAACTAATAAATTTCATGTGCGTTGTTGTTGTTCATTTGTGTGCTGTACTCTTTACCTTGGTTGCTTGTACTCCTATTGTCTTTACACTCATAACCTCTAAATGATTTTCCCCTACCCTAGTTAGTTTCTTACGAGACACATTTGACGTGCTCATTTTACTTTTCAGGTCTTGAGCAGAGGACACCAGAGCAGAATCTCCCTCAGGAGATTCCTTAGGCGTGAGTTTTGACTTGGGGACACCACTCTTTTTGGGTTGTGTCTTGTAGTGTGAGTTGGGTTAAGTGGTGAGCGAGTGATCTTTTGTAGCTGTGGTATATGTTGGTGGCTTGTAGTACTTCTCATGTATACTTGAGTCAGTCTCACTTTGTACTTGATGCTGGTGTGTGGTTCTCTCCTTGGTTATGTAAAGATGTGGTTATGTACTTTCTGTGATGGCTGAATGTGTTGCTTTCTATTTATATAAATATATGTGATGTATGATCCCAGCATTCACAGTGGCCTGCTTATTGTGTATTTTCTTTTCACGCTTGGTATAATACCACGGCTTGTCAGGCTTCATCCTTCCTTTTCCATGGTATGGAATGCCATACACGGTATTTGTAGGAATGTAGCGTGACAGGTTCATTGGTGGCCCATGCAGGTCCGCTCACACTGCAATATGCGAAAGGATGATACATCCAGTACACTTTAATGCCATCACATATGGTACTAATTCCACTTGTGTTGTCCCCTTTCTCTACAGAATGGACAGTGGAAATGGGATATCTTTGTCAGAGATGGAGCACGCTGAGCCCTCATTGATGGAGAAGATTTTGCTGGGTTTCCAGGCGAGTCTGGGTCAGCAGGCTGAGATGCTCGCCAAGATGCAGGGTCAGAAGACCCCAGGCTTCAAGCAGTTTAGGGAAATGAAGCCGAGGACTTTTTCTGGCAAGGAGACTGCATTGGAGGTCGAAGAGTGGTTACGGCGCACAGAGGATGATCTCACAGCTGTTGGATTTTCATTGGAGAGTTGGGTTGATGCAACAAAAAGGCAGTTGACGCATCAGGCCAGAGATTGTTGGGACGCCCAGGAGCGGCATCTGACTGGTCCTATCTCTTGAAAGACCTTCAAGGAGCGTTTTGAGTCCAAGTTCATTCCAGAGACGACAAAGGATGAGCTCAGACAATGTTTTGATCAGTTGACTCAGGGCCGACGGAGCGTGGATGAGTATGACGCTGAGTTTTCTTTGCTGAGCAAGTTTGCCCCGGAGCTTGTTGCGATTGATGTCACCTGAGCTCGACACTTCCGTATGGGATTGGATCCAGAGTATAGAGGGGTGATGTTTACACAGAAACTCGCCACACAAGAGGATGTGCTCGAGGCGGCAAGATTATATGAGATCCATTTGCAGAGCATAGGGAAAATGCCTACAGGTGACAGACGACCCTTAGGACCACAGAAGGCATTATCTCGGCCAGTACAGACGGCCCAGTTCAAGAGGCCAGGAGCCCCTGCAGTGACACAGAGACGTCTGACATGCCAATTCTGTGGCAAGATTGGTCATGAGCGGAAGGAGTGTAGGGCTTGGGCTAGACAATGTTTCGCTTGTGGTGGCCGAGGACACATTAGCAGGTTCTGCCCGCAGCAGGGTGCCTATCTGGCCCTAGTAGCACCTGTGGCTGCTAGATCGATGCAGCAGCGAGCTCTTTCACCTGGTCCGCAACGGCCCTCACTTCTGGCACCGACTGGACCAGGCATACCAGCCCCTAGAGGACCTTCCTTGCCTCCTCAGCGGTAGACCTTTAAGAAGACAAACTCTGCTCCAAAGTCCCAGGCTTTCACGATGACAGCAGTTGATGCAGAAACTTAGGCCAGCTTATCACTGGTATGGTTCTAGCCCTCTTCTTTCTTTACATTACATCACTTGTTGCTTAGTTATGATAGACGTTGGTTTGATTTCCTTGTTGGCTTCTAGGTATGGTTAAAGTAGCATCTTTTCCTGCTTTGGCACTTTTTGATTCTAGGGTTTCACATTGTTTTCTGTCCTGACAGTTTGTGGACAAACATGATATACCAGTAGACTCCTTCACTGTTAGTTGGAATATTCATACATGGGGTGGTGTGATTAGGAGTACTTCAGGGCTCCGTTGTTGTCCAGTGGAAATTTACGGTTGGGAGTTATATGCTGACTTCCTTGTGATTGAGATGCCCACCTTTGAAGCAGTGTTTAGTGATCACTCCATATTTTACACCTTTTTTCTGCATGTTTTCATGACGTTTTGATCGCCCATATTGCGTTTTTCACGATTATTCGACGATATTGCGATGCTTTTCACTATTTCTTGTTTTTATCGTATTTCAGGAAATATGGAGCGATTTGGAGCGAATTTTAGATCAAAGGAGTTTCACGCACTTCGGAGTGTCACCCAAGGCCTATTTGATGATTTATCAGCGATGGAGGATGAGCGGAAGAAGAAGGAAATCGATAGGAGCGACGAGGAAGCAAAAAGGAGAAGAAATAGGCTCAGGAGCACCTCACTCGGCCGACCGAGACTGGTCATTCGGCTGAGTGAAAGATTACACTCGCCCGAGTAAAACGGATACGCAAAGCAAATTTCAGACGTTCACTCGGCCGAACAAGGAATTCCGTTCCGCCGAGTAAGAAAGTTCATTCGCCCGAGTGGTACAGGAAAATCAGACAGAAAAGAGCCGAAGTCACTGGAAAATCTAAGAAAGCTCACTCGGCCAAACGTTATAGCTACTCGGTCGAATGAAGAAGTATACTCGGCCGAGCCACCCCCGGAGACAGACCCTGAGAACCCCCCGAAGTTACTGTTTTTGTACAGGGTTTGTCACTCGGCCGAGTGACCCTCTCCGACTGCTGCTAGGATTGCGAATTCTGGGCTGCGCAGGGGCAGTTTTGTCACGATTTTTTGGACGTTTTGGCTTGTATTTAAGCCCTGTTTTGCCCTAGTTTTAGGAGAGACTAGAATTATTTTTTAGAGAGTTCTTTTAGGTTTTAGACGGCTATTCTTTGGAGAAATCTCAGCTGGAGATCATTGGCTACGTCATTGGTTTGTTCTTTCTTATTAAAAACTCAATTTTTATGAATTGTTTCTCTTTTGCAATGAATTGTGCCATAATTGTTATTGTTATTTCTGAGCTTTTCATGATGATTAGTGAGTAGTTCCGTCATTTTAGGGCCTAGGGATGAACCCTATGGACCCGATCTTTTGAATTGTGATGAATATATGTATTTGTTGCTAGAATTGATAATGGTTAGGTTGTGATTGATATATTACGAGTATCTAGAAATTCATATCGATTGGGATTTGCAAGAGATTGGATCCCAATCGATAGGAAGGCCTAGATATTCGATTTAGATTGATAATTGAATTTCTCTAGATTTGGTTTGCAAGAGATTGGACCAAAGCTAGGATTTTTAATTATGATTCTATATTAATGTTCGTTTGCAAGAGATTGGACGAATACGAACTATCATAACCTAGATCGTAGCTCGAGTTTGCACGAGAGTGGGCTCGAGATGCGATTGGACAATGATGTCGTTCTTCACGCTAGCGGCTTAAGCTAGGGTTTGCACAAGAGTGGGCCCTAACCTAGGTTTGCTATAGACCGGCAATAGCGCGAGAGCATGAGCTTGGTTCTATATTTTGTTGCGACTAGTTCACCTATATTCAAGCTTAGCAACAATGAAATTGATGATTCATAAGGATGAGAGATGGTCCGTAGTGGGGATTCCCTAGCTCTAGACGCTTTATTATATCGATATTTCTTGCTATTGAACGATTGTGACGATTACATCAAAATTATCATTATTCTCTTGATAGCTAGGTAAATAAAGTGAGATACTGTCATTTGTTCCTCCCTGTGTTCGATACCTGCTCGCCGCTACATCGTGCGCTTGCGGTAAGACTACAAGTCGTTTTTTGGGTGTATATCTGGACGCGATCAAGTTTTTTGCGCCGTTACCGGGGAGGCGACAATATTTTCTTTTTCTTACTTAATTATTTCTTTTTCTTTTTTTATCATTTCTATCTTTTTATTCCACTATCGTGCTAACAATTCCATCAAAGCTCTATTTTCCTGTGCATGTATACGAGATCGACGGGGCATCAAGAAGATCTATTATTTGATTCGGAGATCGAGCATACCGAAAGGAGGCTTAGAGCCGAGAGAAGATTTGATATAGAGGACGATTGTACGAACTGACAGGAGACACCGAAAGAATTGGCGGCACGCATGGCTAGAATAATATCTATCAGAGATAGGCTTCGGCCTAAGACTACTTCCACTGCTTCTTCCATAGCGATGCTGGAGTTGGCGGTGGATAAGAATTTTGAGCTCAAGACGTGACTTGTGGTTCTAATGCAACAAGACCCATTTTATGGGAATTCCCACGAGAATCAACACTACCACCTTCAGTCATTCTTGTCCAAGTGCACCACCTTTCAAATGCCCGATGTACCAGTCGATGCAATCCGATTGCGCCTCTTCCCATTCACTCTCAGAGACAAAGCTCTATATTGGTTGAGGACGCAAGCGAAGGGGATCTTTACTACATGGGATGAGTTGGCGAGTGCTTTTGTTGATAAATTCTACCCACCATCTAAGACAGTGAACATAAGGAGCGCACTCATGTCCTTCAAGCAAGGACCACAGGAGATTTTATTCGAGGCATGAGAGCGCTTTAAAGATCTCCAACATCAATGCCCCCATCATAGCATTGAAGCATGGGAGCTAGTTCACGGCTTTTACAATGGACTCCAACCGGGCACCAAGCAAATTATTGATGCAACCGCCAATGGAGCCATTCTATCGAAGACACCAAATGAAGCTACGGCCCTATTAGAGGAGATGGCCTCTAATAACCAACAATGGGGCAATGAGCGAGGACATTCTACATCCTCCTTGAAGCCAACAAGCATATACGAGGCCAAGGCCGTAGTGGAACTTTCCATGAAGTTCGATTCTCTCCACAAGGTCGTGGAGAGATTGGAGAAGTTAATCACCGAGCCGTATGGAACTCCCGCCACATCTACACCGGGAGGCAATATGAGTGATTGGAAAGACCAATCTCAAGCTATGTTCATTGGAGGAGAGCATGGAGAAGGAGCTATAAAGCAAGTGCAATATGTTGCAGGGAACACCAGTTATTGGGCCAACCTGGCCACGAGGAATCATCCGGGATTCTCATATACGAATAATGATGGAGCTTTAAACCCACCGCAACCGCACCAACCTCAAGCTAGGCCTCCACCTTCACAACCTCAATATCAACCGAGAGGGCCACCGCAACAAAGCTACCCGCCTAGGCAACAAGCGGGACCATATAGGCCACCGGGTTATAATCAAGGTTGGAGAGCTCCAAACCCACCACAAGCACAACTGAGATCGGATCATGAAGCTAGGGTGGAGGAATTCATGGTGGAGCAAAAGAAGATAAACGCTAGATTGATTGCTCAACAAGACTCTCTTAATACCGTCGTGTACCAACTAGCGGAGCAACTTACGTTGCTAAATAAAAATACTCAACAATTGCCGGCTCAACCGGAGCCTAATCCACGGAGCAACACCGGCCACATCAATGCGGTGGTGGCGGTTACCACTAGGGGAGGGAAGGACACTACTCCCGCCATGGTTCAAACCAAGGAGCCCGTGGAGGAAATTTTTGATGACAAGGAACCGACAATTGAAGAGGAGAGCCCAAAAGAACCGCAAGAAGGCGGAAATTCTGAAATTAAAAAACCAAATGAGGAGCGCACCTACATGCCACCGGTGCCCTTTCCGCAACGGTTGGCAAGAGCTAAGACTGAGAAGCGGCTAGCCAAGTTCCTTGAGTACTTGTGAGAGGTAAGCCTCAATATACCTTTATTGGATGCTATCGTAGAGATCCCATCATACGCCAAGTTCTTGAAGGACTTAATTTCGGGAAAGAAAAGGAATGAGAAGATAATGCTCGTCGAGCAAGGCTCATGGTTCACCCGGAAGGAAAAGGAGCCTGCAAAATTTAGGATCCCGGAAGCTTCTGCATCCCATGCACACTTGGAGGAGTCCCACTACAAAAGGCTTTGGTAGATTTGGGAGCAAGTGTGAGCCTAATGCCCCTAAGCATGTTTCGGAAATTGAATACGGGGACCGACTTGAAGCCAACGGATGTGAGAATATAACTAACGGATGGTCGGGTTACTAGGCCAGTGGGAATTGCGGAGGACATACCACTCCAAGTACCGGGAGGGATTTGCTTGCCGTGCGACTTCGTTATTATGGACATCAAAGAGGAGGGCGATACTTCACTTATACTTGGACGTCCCTTCCTAGCCACCGCCGGCGTGATAGCCGACGTGAGAGAGGGTACTTTATCTTTGAATGTCAGAAACATCGAAGTTAAGTTCCATATTCCCAAAGCAATGAAGCACATGCCCTACCAAGATGAAGTGGATTATGTGGACCTCCTTGATGAGGTGATCGATGAAGCTATACCGCACTCTATTGGCGCCTTACACGATGATGGCCTTGAAGAAGGCCAATCTTCTAGCAATGGAGAAAAGTTGGAAGATCCTCTGGATGGCTCTATGGGTGATGACAAAGAAGACGACGCTGATGTCGCGAGAATAAGAGAGCTATGCGAGCTCTCCATGACCAACAATATGAAGAAAGCTCCGCCGAATAAGAGATCGGCATCATCGGTGAAGAAAAAGATTGGTACAAGCTCAAGATTGGGGGACTTATCCCCCAACACTACCCATGATGATGGGACACCGAGGAAAGCCCACGAGCATCAACAACCGAATCCAAGTGGCCTTCCCGCCAAATTCGATGGGTGCATCTCGTTTGCGCCAAATATCACGCACTAAATGAAAATCATAAGGGGTCGAGCACAAGACCTTAAACGAGCGCTTGTCGGAAGGCAACCTGACTGTTTTATATTGATTTTAGTTGAATTCTATTTTTTAGATTTTTCTTAGTGCTTAGAGTCTAGAGTCAATAAAAATCGTGACAACGGGCTCTATTTTTCATGACGGGAGATGGAGAACGAGAAATCATTCATATGGAGGATGACCATTACAAGGGAGAGCGCTCTAGGAATGCGCTCAGGACTTAGGAAGAGGAAGAAACTGACGGAGACGAGAAAAACAGAGAATGGAGCAAAAACAGAGAGCCAAGCATGAAAACAGCTAGCCACTCGGCCGAATGAACTTTTCATTCGGCTGAGTGAAGACTCTACTCGGTCAAGTAGAGTACCGATCAGGGAATATCCTACATACCAACTCTCTGTTATTTTCTGTCATTTACAGTACTATTGCCACTCGGCCGAATGACTATGTCACTCGGCCGAGTGAATCAGATACCCTACACGCTTCAAAAATCGCTGAGTGGCCTTACTACTCGACCGAGTGGAACTTGTCCATCCGGCCGAATGGGAAAAGTTACTCGGCCGAGTCGTAAGTTTTGGGAGAATTTGAAAATTTTTAATCGTCGGGCCATTCGGCCGAGTGAACGCGTCACTCGGCCGAGTGACCCAACCTTATATATTGAGCGGGCGCAGCACGCATTTCAAAACCCCCCAAAATTCCCGATTTTAATCACGCTCGCCCGCTGCCGCTCCGACTCCCATCGCCCGAACCACCCTCTCCTTGCCCGAACCACCCAACGCCGGTCGACCGCCGCCTCACCTTCGGTCGCCGACGAGTCGCCGCCGCCGGTCATCGCCAGTGCCGCCGCCCGGCCACCGATCTTCCCCCATTTTGCCTAGAATTTGCATTTCTCGCACATTTCTCCAATCTGTATGCCCATTGCGCCCCAAATTCAAATTAAATCCTATTTATATCTATTACCCCCTATCTTCCCCGTGTATTTTGATTATCATTCGCTGATTTGATTGTTTGTGTTTCAGGTTAGCTTGGGGGAGCTTGGGGGAGTTCCAGGACGCTCCAGAGCTTCGTGGAGGAGGCGTTTCTTTGCACACTTCAGTTTTTGCTCTCGTGTCGTGCTCAGGTATACTCGTTTCATTATATAGCACTTCACATTTCCATTTGGGTGGGCAGGTCTCGCGGCACACATGCCGCCTTGCCTTAGGCCACGCACTCGGGAGCCTGCTTCCAAGCGGAAGAAGTCAAGTGATCCTGGCTCCTCTTCCGCTAGGGCGGAATCCCCTCCACCTAGCCCACTATCACCTACACAGCTGCCTCCTACCGCATCCATTCCACCACCTGCACAGCCCGCCCCCGCGTTCGATGCGATGGGGATTACGTTCAGAGACGACGTCCAGCATGCCAGATTTGAGCGTCTCTCTCATCGCTCGATCGTACCCACTAGGTTTGTGCACCTTGCTGACTTAGAGCACCTAGGGGTCCTAGAGGGGCTACTCCAGTTGTATGACAACGTGTGGTGGCGTGATTTTTTATCGGTGTCGGCGGACACTTATATCCGCCCGACACTAAAGGTCCTTAGCTCTATTGAGCAGACCCCTGGAGGATGCTCATTTCGCCTGATGGATCAGGAGTGCCAGGTCACTCTTGACATGCTTCGAGCGTTCTTCCAGTGGCCCGCTGTCCCCGACCCAGACCGAGCTTACAGCCCCACGCACATCCCACCCCAGTCATTCGACACCCACGCTTTTTGGACACGGATCACAGGATCACCCCTTGCCTTTGACCCTAGTCAGGTTAAGGCCTCTGCCGTCCTCCACCCGTGCCTTCGCATTGCACAGCACCTTATGGTGACCACTTTTCTTGCGAGGTACGAGCCCGGGACGTTGTCGACGCCAGAGCTCTACATGCTCTATGCGATGACACGTTCTAGGGTTTTTGATGGAGACGATGTTTTGGTCCCCGCCATAGAGATTGATATCGCCAGTTGGTACATCGACCGCCTCATTATTTCTATCGGTGCTCGCACGCCTATTTGCTGCGGCGGTCTGATTACCCTCTTGGCCCTTTTGTGCGGAGTTGACCTCCCAGCTGGCTTACTGAGACCACCGGCCCCCACCTCACTTTCCATAGATGTTATGGCCCGGATGAGGATGCTTCGTCCTCATGGTCAGCGCCACTGGGTGTGGCTGAACGGTCCCCATGGTGCCGATTACATGATTCTGCCGAGCCCTGCTCGGACGCATATTGGACCTGCGGGCGGGGAGTGGATTCCACAGATGGATCTTCTTATCCCTGCCGCATACGTGCTTGCGCCTGATGGTGCTCAGCAGGAGCCCCTCCTTCCACCCCTTGACCCTGTGATCCCTAAGCCTGCACCTGCTTCATCTGCACCTCCCGACACCTCTGTCCACACGTCTGTTAGTGTCGGGAGCACTTTCGCTGAGTCCACCCACACCACCACCACCACTGTGCTGATGTCGATAGATCCCATTTCTGCCGCTAGCCCCAAGCGTCCCCCACCATAATTAAGAGTAGCGAGCCCTCTTTTGCTTCCACGGTGGAGACCCTGTCCTCATTTCTGTTCTCGACCCCTGGGGAGTCTTTTCCTTCACATTTTACGACCTCCCCAGTCGTCAACCTCATTGTCTCCACTGTCGCTGTATTTTTCGAGAGCGTCGTGATGTCTGTCCCCACGTCTGTGTCACTGACCTCTCTGACCGCCTCGTTGTTTGCCACCACTTCCACTTCTGCTGCTGCTCCATCCTCTTCAACCATTCATGCGTCTCGGCCTCCCACAGAGGCTGAGTGTCACTTAGCGAGCACAACACCACGCACCACCACACTGTCGCCCATGTACTTTACAGTAGCCATGCGAGACAGCCCCGCGCTTCATCTGTTCGTCCCTCCTATCCACCTCCCCCTGACACTCTAGTTCAGCACCTCCGTGCTTTAGAGTGGGCTGTTAGTGGACTCAGAGGAGATTTTAGGGCTCTTTCCGCTACTGTCGGTGCCGTGCAGAGGCATGCCGCTTTACTGCCTGGTATTCAGGCTTGCCTGAGCCAGATCCTTGCACGACTGTCTCCGCCACCTACACCCACCCAGCGTCCACCTCGACCACCACCTTCGCCACAGGACGGTGCTGGTGCACCCCTACCCCCTTAGGCATACACTGGATGCCTTCCATATTTTTGTTGTCGATACGCTGGATATTTTTTCTGAGCCTGTTGATTTTGCTCCCCTCCTCCACACTTTTTGATCATATCTGTCTATATCCTTTTGGGAGTGAGGGAGTATTTTTGGTGACACCTATCTGGTACTATTTTGATCTTTGTATGCACCACCCGCATATCTGCATTCCTCACATGCAGTCCCATCACATTTTTCTTTTTTTTCCTTTCTTTATCTTATTTTCATCATGCATGCATCCTCACTTGCCCCACCCATTTTTGTCTCTTAGGGTGCCACACTTAGCACATTGAGGACCTGTCACTTTAGCTTGGGGGAGTGAGTTCTCACGCACTTTTTTTGCCGCCTTTTATTTTTATTTTCCCACCTTTTCTTTGTCTTTTCACTTATTTTCACCCACTTCTTCATTTTTTTTCATGCATCACGTTTTTCTTTCTTCTTATATGTACAATAGTTTTTATTTTCTTTTTATCCTTATTTCTTTTATCCTTTTTGCTAGAGATGAATTTTCTGTGATGATGATGACGTGGTATTAGCTTATCTCTATATGCATACCTTCTTGTCATGCCATAGTTTTTTTATTTTCAGATATCATATGCTATGTCTTGCTATGCATTTGAGATATTAACCCGCACTTTCATGTATGAATATTGATGAAATTCTTTTATTAGCTGAGTCTGATGATTTTTACTGTATACTCTTCATAGAAAACACACCAAGCTTCACGCACTGATTGCTTATATCTGGAGTACTGCTTTCTTTTCTTATATCACTTCTTATTGCATGAAAATTGTACGCTTCACTTTCAGGTTGATTGAATGTATGCTAGGTTGATATAACTGGACTAGTTTACTTTCTGAGATTAAACTGAGTAGATTATGTCACTCTGCTGAAAGTTGTCGTGCACATTCTAGAGAGTGAACCGAGTGTTACATATATTTCTTTCTCCACATATCTTGAGCATTATTTCTATATATAAAATCATTGGTGAACCTCCCTTTAGCGAATCTTCTATTGGCATTTTCCACCGCTATGAAAATCCATGCTCCAACCTCCAAAATCAAAAAGAAAAAAATACATGTATATCTTTCTATCTTTTGATTTGGGATCACATTGTATGTATTATTGTTAAAAAAAGAGAAAAAAGAGAAGAAAAGAAAAGAAAAGAGAAAAGAAGTTCATATATGATCACATCTCATACTCTTTCTCTCTTTCTCCCCTCTTTTATTTTTATTTTTGGAGCTTCAAAATGGGGAATATGCTTATTGATTTATCTTATGCCACCATGCTTATAGATAAGCTTGGGGGAGTGGATCCAATCATGTGTGAGAGAGTGACTACTTGATTGTGCATGACAACCTAAGCTAGGTAATTTTCTATACTCTGTGAGATTACTAAAAGTTTTACGAAATCCAGGAATTGAAACTTAGCATGCATTTCATAAAAACCATACCTGTCTATTCTTATTGATCCATACTATGGGATATCTCTTATACTCCAAATAGAAAGCATTCAATTGAAACGTGTGTGGTCTATGATTATGTATACCGCTTTAGATGCTTCTGATGATGTTAATTCTAGAATGATTCCATATTTCATATTATTTTGATATTCTTGGGTTTTCTATTTTGAATGCATCCATATGATTATGATATCGAGATAAAAATCTTTGGCATGTGTTTTATATTCGACGTGTGTTATATGAGTTAAGCGAAACCCACGTCCTGAGAAAATGATCCAGTGCCTCTCTCTCTTTGTTTTCTTTCCTTATCTATTTTCTATTTCTGCCATTTTTCCTTTTTATTATTTTTTCCATCAGGTTCACCTTTTACTTGTCTTCCTTGAGGACGAGTAAGAGGTAAGCTTGGGGGATTTTGATCACGCCATATTTTACACCTTTTTTCTGCATGTTTTCATGACGTTTTGATCGCCCATATTGCGTTTTTCACGATTATTCGACGATATTGCGATGATTTTCACTATTTCTTATTTTTGTCGTATTTCAAGAAATATGGAGCGATTTGGAGCAAATTTGAGATCAAAGGAGTTTCACGCACTTCGGAGTGTCACCCAAGGCTTATTTGATGATTTATCAGCGATGGAGGATGAGCGGAAGAAGAAGGAATTCGATAGGAGCGACGAGGAAGCAAAAAGGAGAAGAAATAGGCTCAGGAGCACCTCACTCGACCGACCAAGACTGGTCATTCGGCCGAGTGAAAGATTACACTTACCTGAGTAGAACGGATACGCAAAGCAAATTTCAGACGTTCACTCGACCGAACAAGGAATTCCATTCGGCCGAGTAAGAAAGTTCACTCGCCCGAGTGGTACAGGAAAATCAGACAGAAAAGAGCCGAAGTCGCTGGAAAATCTGAGAAAGCTCACTCGGCCGAACGTTATAGCTACTCGGCTGAATGAAGAAGTATTCTCGGCCGAGCCACCCCCGAAGACAGACCCTGAGAACCCCCCGAAGTTACCGTTTTTGTACATGGTTTGTCACTCGGCCGAGTGACACTCACCGACTGCTGCTAGGATTACGAATTCTGGGCTGCGCAGGGGCAGTTTTGTCACGATTTTTTGGACGTTTTTGGTTTGTATTTAAGCCCTGTTTTTACCCTAGTTTTAGGAGAGACTATAATTATATTTTAGAGAGTTCTTTTAGGGTTTAGACGGCTATTTTTTGGAGAAATCTCAGCTGGAGATCATTGGCTATGTCATTGGTTTGTCCTTTCTTATTAAAAACTCAATTTTTATGAATTGTTTCTCTTTTGCAATGAATTGTGCCATGATTGTTATTGTTATTTCTGAGGTTTTCATGATGATTAGTGAGTAGTTCCGTCGTTCTAGGGCCTAGGGATGAACCTTATGCACCCGATCTTTTGAATTGTGATGAATATATGGATTTGTTGCTAGAATTGATAATGGTTAGGTTGTGATTGATATATTACGAGTAGCTAGGAATTCATATCGATTGGGATTTGCAAGAGATTGGATCCCAATCGATAGGAAGGCCTAGATATTCGATTTAGATTGATAATTGAATTTCTCTATATTTGGTTTGCAAGAGATTGGACCAAAGCTAGGATTTTTAATTATGAGTCTATATTAGTGTTCGTTTGCAAGAGATTGGACGAATACAGACTATCATAACCTAGATCGTAGCTCAAATTTGCACGAGAGTGGGCTCGAGATGTGATTGGACAATGATGTCGTTCTTCACGCTATCGGCTTAAGCTAGGGTTTGCACGAGAGTGGGCCCTAACCTAGGTTTGCTATAGACCGGCAATATTGCGAGAGCGTGAGCTTGGTTCTACATTTAGTTGCGACTAGTTCATCTATATTCAAGCTTAGCAACAATGAAATTGATGATTCACAAGGATGAGAGATGGTCCGTAGTGGGGATTCCCTAGCTCTAGACGCTTTATTATATCGATATTTCTTACTATTGAACGATCGTGACGATTACATCAAAATTAGCATTATTCTCTTGATAGCTAGGTAAATAAAGTGAGATACTGTCATTTGTTACTCCATGTGTTCGATACCCACTCGCCGCTACATCGTGCGCTTGCGGTAAGACTACAAGTCGTTTTTCGGGTGTATATCCGGACGCGATCATTTAGGATGGACTGGTTAGCGATGTTTTGTGCCACTATTGATTGCAAATTAAGGAGGGTAGTCTTCCAGATTCCCGATCACCCAGAATTCGAATTCAGGAGCGATAGTTGTACATTCGAACCTGTAAGCTTCAGTGCGACACCAGTGGAAGCAGAAGTGTGGGCAATGGCCATAGAGGCAGAGCCAGTCTTACCCAGGGTTGTGCGAGACTTTCCTGATGTCTTCCTTGATGACATTTATGGACTTCCTCCTGATAGATCATTGGAGTTCACCATTGATTTGATACCAGGCACGCAACCCATTGCGAAGGCTCCTTATCGGATGGCACCGCCTGAGTTGGCTGAGCTTCATAATCAGTTAAAGGACTTATCAGAGCGAGGGTTGATACAGCCAAGCGTGTCACCTTGGGGAGCACCGGTGCTTTTGGTGAATAAGAAAGATGTATCCCGGAGGATGTGTATTGATTATAGGGAATTGAACAAGGTGACAATAAAGGACAAGTACCCACTTCCTTGCATTGATGACCTCTTTGATCAGCTTGGTGGATCTCAAGTCTACTCAAAGTTGGACTTACGGAGCGGTTATCATCAGATAAAGGTTCGGGGGTCTGATGTACCGAAGACAGCTTTTCGAACCCGTTATGGACATTATGAGTTCCTGGTGATGCCCTTCGGAGTGACTAATGCTCCAGCTACCTTCATGATATTAATGAATCAGGTATTCTTTGACAATTTGGACAAGTTCGTGGTAGTCTTTATTGATGATATCCTGATATATTCCAAGGATGAGGAAGAGCATGCAGAGCACTTGCGGATTGTTCTAGAGACTTTGAGGCAGCATCAGTTATATGCCAAGTATAGTAAGTGCCAGTTTTGGCTGTCTAAAGTGGCTTTTCTGGGGCACATAGTTTCAGGAGATGGTATATCAGTTGATCCAGACAAGGTGGCTGCGGTGGAGAAATGGCCTATCCCCAGGTCAGTTTCAGAGATTCGAAGTTTCTTGGGATTGGCTGGCTATTATAGGAAGTTCATCAAGGATTTCTCCAAGATTGCGGCACTACTTACTCACCTGACTAAGAAGGATGTTGCTTATGTCTGGTCTGAGGAGTGTCAGTATGCATTTGAGGAGTTAAAGAGAAGGTTGACTACTGCACCAGTTCTGACGGTTCCAGATCGTTCTGGAGGATTTGAGATTTTCTGTGATGCTTCTGGTAAAGGGCTTGGATGTGTCTTACATCAACATGGTCGTGTTGTAGCTTATGCCTCTAGACTTCTGAAGGTGCATGAGCTAAACTACTCTACACATGACTTGGAGCTGGCAGCCGTAATTGTTGCCTTAAAGTTGTGGAGACACTTTTTGCTAGGGGAGCCTATCAAGGTGTACACCGACCATAAGAGTTTGAAGTATGTGTTCACCCAGAAGGAGCTCAACATGAGACAGCGTCGGTGGCTTGAGCTGATGGCAGAATATGATATCGATCTCCAGTATCACTCTGGAAAGGTGAATGTGGTCCCTGATACACTCAGTAGATATCCAGCTGTGATGATGTTGACCTCTCAGCCTCAGCTCCAGAGGGCACTGCGACAAATGGAGGTAGAAGTTATTCTTCCAGGTGTTAAAGCAACCATGTTGGGTTTGCAGGTCCAGTCTGATCTGGTGGACCGGATCAAGGTCGCACAGTCAAAAGATGAAAAGCTGAGGATTCGAGAGCAGGTAGAGGTCAGACTTCGGACCGACTTTTGCATTCATGAAGATGGCTCTCTTAGATTTAGAACTCGGTTATGTGTGCCAGCTGGTGATATTCGAGAAGAATTGCTTAAGGAGGCCCATAGCTCCCCCTATTCAATTCACCCAGGAGGGACAAAGATGTACCGCGACCTGCGACAACATTACTGGTGGCATGGGATGAAGCGTAGTATAGTCAGAAGTGTGGCCTCGTGCTTGGTCTGTCAGCAGGTGAAGGCCGAACACCAAAGAGTTGCAGGTCTGTTGCAGCCTCTCCCCATACCTGAATGGAAATGGCAACATGTGACGATGGATTTTGTGACTGGGCTACCCCGCACACCCAAGGGAAATGACGCAATTTGGGTAGTCGTTGACCTCTTGACCAAATCTGCACATTTCATTCCCTTCTGGGTTGGACAGTCTATCGAGCATTTGGCTCACAGATATATGGAGGTAAAACCCATTCGTCACCCTTACATTTTCTATATTTGGCAGTGTGAGGTGTTTGACATAATCTTCCCTGCAGGAGATCGTGAGGGTTCATGGAGTACCTGTTTGTATAATCTCTGATCGGGACACAAGATTCACATCACATTTTTGAACAAGTTTGCAGTCTAGCTTGGGGACTCATCTCAAGTTTAGTACCACATATCATCCCCAGACAGATGGGCAGTCCGAGCGAGTTATTCAGATCCTTGAGGACATGTTGAGGGCATGTATGCTGGACTTTAAGGGATCTTGGGAAGATCATTTGCACCTGGTGGAGTTTGCTTACAACAATAGTTATCAAGCAAGCATTGGAATGGCACCGTTTGCTGCCCTCTATGGAAGGAAGTGCAGATCGCCTCTAAGCTGGGACGATGTTGGGGACCGTGAACTCTTAGGAACTGATTTGGTGATGGAAGTGATCGATGTGGTCCGGACAGTTAAGGAGAATCTTCGTATCGCTCAGGATCGCTATAAGCATTGGGCAGATGCAAAGAGGCGTCCATTAGATTTTCAACCAGGTGATTATGTGTTCTTGAAGATCTCCCCGACACGTGGCATAGTTCGATTTGGTCGACGAGGGAAGTTGAGCCCAAGGTTCATTGGTCCATTCGAGATTTTGGCTCGTGTTGGTGAGGTTGCCTATCGCCTTGCCTTGCTACCCTCCCTTGAAGGCATCCATGATGTGTTCCATGTATCTCAGCTTCGAAAATATGTGGGAGACCATAGTCACCTCGTGGACTTCTCAGAGATTGAAGTGCGCCCCGACCTAACTTATGAACAGCTACCAGTGGCCATCCTGGATCGGAGACAGAACATACTGAAGAAGAAGGCCATTAATCTAGTAAGGGTTATGTGGCAACAAGAATCACCTGGTGAGTCCACATGGGAGCGCGAGGACGAGATGAGAGATAGATATCCTCACCTGTTTATGTAAGTTTTTTTATCCATGTATCAATATCTCTTTTTGATAATCTTGAGTGCAAAATTTGTGGAGACAATGGTGTAGGGTAAAATATATAGAGAGGCCACTGGGAATTAGAAGTATTTTCTTCTTATACTAGAACTCTTGGACTTCGAAAGTTCGAGGACGAACTTTAGTTTAAGGAGGGTAGGGTGTCATGGCCTGTTTAGCCCTATACGACGACTGATACAGTAGTCCTCTACGCACGAGTAGAGGGAGTAAAATGAGTTGTAAGAGGTGATATGGCGTGTATGTGGCTGGTGGCATTCATGTAATTTCGTGAAGAGTGTAGGGGCATTTTGGTCATTTGGCTATATGGGTGAAAGGGTGTATAGAGTGAAGGTGGGTGTGTAAAGTAATGTCATACTTGTAAATTTTGAAAGAGTGGGTTAGTGTGAGAGGGGCTAGTGTGAAAAGGGATGTGATTAGTGGCATACTCGTAAATTTTTAGAAAGGTTGGGGGCAAAACGGACATTTGGGCTAAAGCTGCTGTGCGTACACACTAAAGCTGTGTGTGCATAAAGTATTGGTAAACTTGTGAATACTTGAAAGTTGAGGGGTAGTTTGGGATGGCATTATAGACATTTCACCATGTGCATGCTTATCCTAGAGTAGGTTCTAGTGATAGATATTTTTAGGGGAGTTTCTAAACTCTTCTTTAACTTTCCTTTTCTTTTCTTTTTTCATTCCTATCTTCCTCTCCCCCACATAAAATCTGGCCGAACCCTTCCCCCCCATTTTCTTCTTCATGCAAGATCAAAAACCTTGAACTTTACTTCCAAAAACTTCAAGAAAACCCTAGCTCTTCAAGGAGAAAGAAGGGTAGAAGGAGGAGAAATAAAAGAGAGAAGAAATAGACTTGTTTGAGGTAGGATTCTAACTTTGGTTTGTAAATTTTTATTTAGGATTATGAGGATGCTATGGTGTTATTTTGATTACCCATAATCTTGAATTCATGGATTATATGTGCAATAGATTAAAAAGATGACATTTTTCTTGGTTTTTCTTAGCTAATTACCCCCCCTGAAATCCAGATTTTCTATTGTGAGTTTCTTCCTCAGTTCTAATCTCTGTGGTTTGATTTACTCTCTGAAAAAAATATGTATGTGTAGATCTTGAAGTCCTACCCCAAATTCATATAAAATTTGTCATATGTTGAGTTCAATAAGTAGGAATAAAAATTCAGTGTTTGCAACATGTCTGGAAATCTGTCAAACTTGACACAGTTTAGAAAATTGAGGTTTATTACCTACACACTCTATGGAATTTCCTGTTCTTGGTCTTGTTGAAAGTTTAAGTTTATCTATAATTTCATCAGGGTGCTCATATTTCGAATTTATGGCTGCAACATGCCTAAAATTGGATTTTAATACAGACCCAGAATTCTGTCTGAAAAACAGTCTGGATATGCTGCACCAAATAAATCACCATAAATTACCTAGTTCACATTTCTGCATGAAATTTTATGGGTGAACCCAGGACTATTATAGCTTCAACTTTCATTCAGTGAGTTTTGCCAAATTCACAAGATAAATTGATGAAATATGCTGATTTAGCAGCTGTTTCTGCACATTTCAGCAAGCTGAACTGTTTTGGGTGAAGTTGAAATTGTGATTGTTGTTAAATTTTCCATTTTAACATGCATGAATGTTGTTGATATCTTTAATAAAGTTTAATTATGAGATTTGTTACTAAAATTGATGGTGTGGCACTTTTCATTTACATGGCGAACGCTATATGTTTGTTAAAATGCCCAAATGAACTTGAAATTGAAGAAACTTGGGAAATGTCTATTATAGCGTGTGTGCCATGTATTACCTTTGAGAAATCGTGTATGTTCATTGAAGATCATGACACATGACATGTCAACTGTGACGACGTCTCGATCTGCCCTAAGGCAGGTGATCATCATGGTATGGGGATGAGAGAAGTTTGGGTATAACTTAGTTATAAGGGGCTGGACTGAGAAATTGAGGAAAAAGATATGTGATATGTGATATCTATTCCCACTCTTCTTTACCGGGAGTGGATGGGACATACAGAGGTTGTGTTATTATGTGGAGAGCCTCACTCCTGCCAGGGACGGGGGAGCTGAGAGGCCCGGCGTACAGTGCCAGTGTCAACTGCATCGTGTGCTATGTTCACCCCAAATTTGGGATGAGGTCCAGGCCCTTATCTTTAAGTGATACCCAGGATTCCAAAGAGTCACTAACATCTGCTAACTAATAAATTTCATGTGCGTTGTTATTGTTCATTTGTGTGCTGTACTCTTTACCGTGGTTGCTTGTACTCCTATTGTCTTTACACTCATAACCTCTAATTGATTTTCCCTACCCTAGTTAGTTTCCTACTGGGCACATTTGACGTGCCCATTTTACTTTTCAGGTCTTGAGCAGAGGACACCAGAGCAGAATCTCCCTAAGGAGATTCCTTAGGAGTGAGTTTTGACTTGGGAACACCACTCTTTTTGGTCTGTGTCTTGTAGTGTGAGTTGGGTTGAGTGGTGAGCGAGTGATCTTTTGTAGCTGTGGTATATGTTGGTGGCTTGTAGTACTTCTCATGTATACTTGAGTCAATCTCACTTTGTATTTGATGCTGGTGTGTGGTTCTCTCCTTGGTTATGTAAACCTGTGGTTATATACTTTCTGTGATGGCTAAATGTGTTGCTTTCTATTTATATAAATATATGTGATGTATGATCCCAGCATTCGCAGTGGCCTGCTTATTGTGTATTTTCTTTTCACGCTTGGTGTAATACCGCGGCTTGTCAGGCTCCATCCTTCCTTTTCCATGGCATGGAATGCCATACACGGTATTTGTGGGAATGGGGCGTGACAGGGCCACAAGGCGATCTTGAGTAGGCATGTCACATTCGATGAGTCTGTAATGCTTAGGGCAAAACATACTAATTCTGAGGGAAACGAATCACCCATGGAGACCGAATCAAACACGATTGATCTTCTGATCATATCCCAAAGGCGACCGGGCAAGGAGCCAATGGTCGAGGTCCCCGTTGCAGGAGATGATGATGTCCACATTAAGGATCGTGTGCAGACATCTATCCAAACTCAGGTACACTATGAATTTATTCCAAATGAGGTGCAGAGGTCTAAGCGACCCAAGAAGGCATCCGTGAGACTTTGAACTTGGGATTATACGGTGTTCTCCTTTAACGACATGACATCATATGCCTTGAACATTGAGCATAAGGAGCCATAAGCTCGAGTGATGTGGCGAATTAGCACGGAGCTATGGAGGAAGAGATGGAGTCTCTCCACCATAATGACATGTGGGAGTTAGTGCCTCTACCACCCAGAAGCGTGCCATTGGATGTAGGTGGACCTACAAGGTCAAAGAGAGCTCGACCGAAGATGGTGACGATGTACGACACAAAGTAATGCTAGTGGCCAATGGATTTGCACAACGAAAGGGAGACGACTACAGTGAAATATTTTCTCCAATCGTAAGACACACTTCCATTCTGTTTTGTTGACCCTAGTTGCATCCATGGACATGGAGTTGGAGAAACTCAAGGTTAAGACCACATTTCTGCTTGGTGATTTGGATGAGGAGGTTTACATACACCATTCTCTCCTTGACGTCCGTCAAGAACCCCTCTGGTTGGTGCATGTAAATCTCCTCATCCAAATCACCGTGCAGAAATGCGGTCTTGACATCGAGTTGCTCCAACTCCATGTCTATGGTTGCAACTAAGGCTAACAAAACATGAATGAAAGTGTGTCTTACCACCTGAGAAAATATTTCATTGTAGTCATCTCCATTCTACTGTGCAAATCCCTTGGCCACTAGCCTTGCTTTGTACCGTATATCACCACCATTTTCGGTCGAGCTCCCTTTGACATTGTAGATCCACCTACATCCAATGTCACGTTTCTGATGTAATAGAGGCACCAATTCCCACATGTCATTGTGGTAGAGAGACCTCATCTCTTCCTCCATAGCTCTGTGCCAACTTCGGATCACTCGAGCTTATGGATCCACCATATGTCCTTGGCTCATCGTGCTCAATGTTCAAGGCATACGATGTCATGTCGTCAAAGGAGAATGCCTTGTAATCCCAAGCTCTAAGTCTCTCGGGTGCCTTCTTGGGTCGCTCGGACTTCCGCACCTTAGCTGTAATAAATTTATATCGTAACTGAGTTTGGACGGACGTTTGCACACAGTCCTCAACATGGCCTCATCATGTCCCATAACAGGGACCTCGACCATCGACTCCTTGTCTGGTCGCCTTCGGGGTGGGATCAGAAGATCAATCGTGTCTGATTCGGTCTCCACGAGTGACTCATCCCCATCCGAATGAGTATGCTTCGCCATGAGCCATCATGAGCCACAGACTCAACAAAGGTGACGTGTCTACTCAAGATCACCATGTGGCCCACCGGGTCCTACAAGCGATACCCTTTCATGCCATCGCCATAACCGAGGAAAATGTACTTCTTGGAACTCGGACCCAACTTTTCGCCCCTCTTATGTGCTTATGCCAGGTAACCAATGATGCGTAGGTAAGAGTAGTCACCAATTTTTCCACTCCACTTCTTTTTCGGTTGGCAGTTAATCGCGTCCGACGGAACTCGGTTCACTATATGCACTGTGGTGGTGAGTATTGATGGAAATTGAATTCCACCCCCAAGAGATTTTGATGATGAGCACACCAAATGAATGCTTAGTGTACTAACTACACTACACTTTAAGTATGCAGATTTCGTGAAGCTCTACTAATACTCCAAGAAGCACGCATCAATACTCCACGACAAAGACGAACATGGCTAAACTCGAGTGATGAAACAGAACAAGAAGCTCAAAGAGAAGCTCACCTTCACTTCATCAAGTTGACTAAACTTCCGAAGACATGTTCAGAGTCTAGTGTGAGTGTGTCGTGTCTTTTAGGGTATTTGTCAAAGCCATATCAAATAGACAACACACACACACAAATGATTTCGAAACAATTTTAACTATCTTCAAAAATAGTTTTCAAGAGCTTTTCTAGTCACTTCATAATTCTCATAGTGAAACTCCACGCACCCTGAAGCTAACTACCCTTTTTGACTAGAACAACATGAAAAACTTCTCTGAGAGTCGACTACCAAAAGTAGGGAGTCGACTACTTCTCAGGGATGAAAATTTCCTAGATTCCTATGGGAGTCGACTACCTATAGGAGGGAGTCGACTACCTGCTAGAAATTTTCAGACGTTTTGAATTTGAATTTTAAAATATTTTGAGCAATTTACTCCGAAATTTTTGGGACAAAAGTCAAACGAAATTTGAAATTCAAATCTCAGTTTTTCCCTATAAATAGAGCTAAATTCTTTTGTGAAAATACAACAATATTGAAAATCAAAATTCGTGAAAGCTCTCGTGAATCAAAGCTCTCTAATTTTTCTCTCTAGCCAATTTAATTTTAGTTTTGATCTTGCAATATTTTCTCATTCTTTTTGAAGATCATATTATTATTTTTATTGGCTAAATTGTTTTTTTAAAATCATTTCTATTATTTCTCTCTAATTTTATTTGAAGGATTTTTGAAAAAGCTCTAGATCACAAAGAACTTATCTCGTATCTTTGTGTGATCTAGACTATCATTCTATTAAGCCACTACACAAATTGTCTATCTTTTGATTGGCTATAGAATCGGGTGTATTTACCAATCTCTATCATTTATTGAAGAGTATTGGACAAATCTCTTATTGTGTTGATTGCTGGAACACTAGACAAGTCTAGTTGTTGCCAGTTGGAAAGTCCTCGGTTTGTGAGGCAAGGGTAAACCCTAGACAAGTCTAGGTGTTGCGTTCGGAAATCCTGGTCAAGGCTAGGTCATTGGAAATCCTAACAAGTGAAGTTAGGTGCTTGTATTTGCCAAGGCAGATAGTGGAAATCTCGTACCGGATTGGTCGGGGACTGGACGTACCCGGGTTGCGGGGAACCAGGATAAAATCCTTTTGTTTGCGATTGTTGATCTGTGTTTATTTATCCTTATATCTTCTATCTACAGCAAAGATCAATTTTATCTATATACGCTGAAATTCATATTTATAATCTTATTTGTCCTAACATATTCTCTGGGAGTCGACTACTGCTCATAAGGAGTCGACTACCTGCTGTGAAATTTCGCTGTGCACTTTAAAATTATATTGTTGATTAAGAACCAAGCGTAGATCACTCTACTTGGTTTCTTAGGCAACGTTAGAAGGAATTTATTTGTGTTAATATCGTTGAGCGAAAAAGTTTTAGTATTTGATCAACACTATTCAACCCCCCCTTCTAGTGTTGCTTGCCATCCACAGGATCCAACACTTGGTATCAGAGCGAGGCTACAATAGTGATGGAGTCAACATCTTTTCACTCCGAAGGACTGAACACTATGCGACCACCTCTATTCAACGGAACCAACTACGCCAGCTGGAAGATCCGAATGAAGACTCACCTAGAGTCATTGGACATTGAAGCCTGGACTATCACCAAAGTCCCGTACATCGCACCCACCGACATTGAGTTTGGAAAATGGTCCATCGACGACAAGAAGAGAGCTAACCTCAATGCAAAAGCAATGAATGCCTTGTTTTGCGCTGTTACAGGAAATGAGTTCAATCGAGTCTCCCAATGTGAGACAGCACATCAAATTTGGCATACTCTTCAGGTAAGTCACGAAGGTACAGAAATGGTAAAAGAATCTCGTATAAATGTATTACATTCAAAATTCGAAACGTTTAAAATGGAAGAAGGAGAGAGTATCACCGATGTGAATACTCGTTTTACTAACATTACAAACGAGCTTGCAGGACTAGGAAAGAAACTTTCCGAGTATGAACAGGTAATGAAGATACTAAGATCCCTCCGACCCGAATGGAAGGGAAAGACTACGGCCATTCGAGAAGCTCATAATGTAAAGGATCTCACCATCGAAGAACTGATGGGAAATCTCATGGCATATGAGATCGAGCTTGAAGAAGACAAAAAAATCGAAGAAAAACCAAAGAAGAAAAATCTTGCATTCAAAGCTCAAGAAGAAGACTCCGACTACACGGACAAAGAAGATCACATCGCGTTCATCTCAAAGAACTTTAAAGAGTTCATCACAAGTAAGTATGGAAAACGATCTTTTAGACCCACTAACGGTATTATTTGTTTTGGTTGCAATAAACCAGGGCATGTCAAGAGAGATTGTCCATTGGAAAGAAACAACCGTGATTCCAGAGATCGTGGGAAGAACAAAGAGAATAATGAAAGACGAATCAATACAAGAAACAAGTTTCGACGACCAAAGAAAGAAGCCTATGCAGCCTTCGACCAGAGCGACGATTCTTCATCCGACGAATCCCCAGACGAAGATAATGATGAAAGAAGAGAGACGGCACACATGTGCTTCATGGCATCTACATCCTCCAAGGTAAGCTCACATCATGATTCATCTAGCGACAATGAGTCATCGTCAAGCGATGATGAAGACTTGGACTATAGGGGAGCATATAAAGAGCTATGCAAGATGCATGAAAAGCTCATTAAAGAACATAGAAAAACACTTAGAATTGCTAAAAGAGAAACTAAGGAAAAAGAAGAAGTCATTAAAGAAAATAGTCTTCTTAAAGAGAAAAATGATCTTCTAGAAAAAGATATTTTGCTAGTAAATAAAAAGGTTGAAAGTCCGAATAATCTTCTCGTATCCGTCAAAGATAAATACGACGCTACGATGAAAATTATTGAGAATTTCAATAAAGGAAAAGGGAAGCTAGATAATATAATAGATAATCAAAAAGCTTCATCTAGCAAAACCGGACTTGGCTATGATTCACATCATACCAGGAAACGGGTTAAGCACACTAGGATGCATCATGCTAACGATAATGTTTTAAGCATCTGAGTACCAAAGAGATTATCTGATCAGCAAAAAGAAAGGTACGCTACTAACTTTGTTCAACAGATTCACTTTAACAAAAATTATAAATATATTGTTCATGAAGGAACTAAACCATATTGGGTTTGGTTTCCTAAAGACCAACTCCTCGGACTCAAAACCAAAGAGTACCATAAAACGCTTATTTTTCAGGTGCTCTAAAAAGGAGGAAAACAATGAAGAAAATTCAGGAAGTCAAACGGCTGAATTAGAACAAATGCTTTTATTCTTTTTATATATTTATATAATTATTTAAATGAGTTGAAATAAGTTAATTTGTATGTATGATTGTGTTTTATTGCTAAAAATATTTCTTGTTAAAAGAGCACGCTCAACCTGGACCAAACCTTCTCCGGGATGAGAAAAACGACTCAACCCAGCAGGGAGTCGACTACCTACAGGAGGGAGTCGACTACCAGTGCGTAAATTTCTGGGTTGCTCTTTTTTTTGACTATCTCCTATTGGGTTCTATTTGAGTGGATGGGTCAAGATCCGTTAAGACAACTTACCCACTAAAGCCTAAAACTCATCCTAGCCACCCAAATCTAGATCTAATGGCTCTTACTTCTCTTCATCTCTTCACCTCTTCAATCAAAAGCCCAAGAAAACCCTAGAGGTAGCCGACTACCTCCTTTTTCCCTCTCCTCTCTTGAGTTTTCATCTTGAAGCTTGGACTTTTGGAGCAATTTTTTTCATCTTCCTTCAAATTTACTCAAGGTAAAAAATTTTTTACTACCATGAACTTTAGCATTTCACCTCTCTTGGTTATTTAGTAGTGTAAAAATATAGTTTTTGTTGTTGTTTTTACTCTATCTAGATGCCTTTCAAAGGAGCTTTCTCTAAGAAGAGAAAAACTGCTACTGCTGATGTTGATTCTGAGAAAGAAATCATCCTACCCTATCTCTTCAAATCAACTACCTATGAACATTTTGTTAAAGTTTCTAAGAAACCAATCTTGCATGAAAGATTTGTCAAACTTCATGATGTCATCAATTACGGTATTGACAGTCTGCTAGATTTCCAAAACTTAGCAAATTTGTTCTCCTCTGAAAATGTGTATCTATGTTATCCTAGGCTTGTTCATCTCTTTTATGCAAACATGGATTATGATCTCGTGAAAAGTCGTTTCATTACAAAGGTTCTGGATACCAAACTTGCAATAACTGTAAAATCCCTAGGTGAAGCCCTAGTAATCCCATACTCCGGTATGATCCTTGACAAAATTGAGATGACTGACGAGAATATCCTAGAGAGAATGTATCTGCCTGGTAAACACTTTCAGACCAAACTTCCTTGTAGCCATCTTCGCTATCCGGCGAGAATCTTAGCTAATATTCTGTCGTATAACATAACTCAAAAATCTGGGAGTCATGCTATTCTTTCTGAAAAACAAGCTAAATGCAACTATGCCATTCTTGGTAACATTCGTGTGAATTGGGCCAAAGTCATCATGGATTCCATCCTACTTTCAGCTTCATCTGACAGACCTTCCTCCACTCTTTCTCATGGGCACTATCTGACCATTCTATTCATTAGCTTTAACGTGCCTTTGGATCATGAAACAACCATTCTAGAACCTGCCCGTGTCTTTGATGTTCATGCTCTTGGGAGAATGAATCTCCATCATGACCTTGATGAGAATGTCCCTGAAGAGCAAATCGCTACCGAAGGAGGATCATCATCCTCAAGGCGAGGTAAGAACGTTGTCATTTCAGATTCAGATGAAGAAAGTGAAGAAGAAGAAAAAGAAAGCGGCGAGGAAGAAGAAGAAGTTCCTGCTTACATCCTTGAACTTCAGGAGATGCTCCTGAAAAAGATTGGAAAATTGAAGATCTCACAGGAGAAAGGATTTGAAGATCTCAATCAAAAGGTGGACGACCTCAAGGAGATCGTAGTGAAAAGCAACAAGATGACTGAGGAGACGCTTGTTATGATCCTTGAAGAGATCAAGGAACTGAAAAAGAACAGCGGTCATCCTTAGCTTCATGAACTTCTCTTTCAAAACAATGGTTCTTCTTTTTTTAAAAAAAATGATTCTCTAAACTATGGTTTGTAATAACTCTTATTGTGTGATGCTAGCTACTATGAAGTTATCTACTATGCCAAACTCAGTTGTTCCTATGAACTAACATCTCCATTGCAGGCATATGGAATTGAATTCCTCTTATTTTAATGTTCCATAGAAATTACTTTTTTTTGTTGTTGACAAGGGGGAGAAAAATATATGAAATGCAAAAATATGAATTGTATTTCTAATAGCTTCGATGCAGGGGGAGAACCGCATCAAAGCATGGGGAGTAAGTATACTTGAAATATTATTCATATTCATGTCTTACTTCAAATTTTTCATTTGGGTGTCATCATCAAAAAGGGGGAGAGTGATGGAAATTGAATTCCACCCCCAAGAGATTTTGATGATGAGCACACCAAATGAATGCTTAGTGTACTAACTACACTACACTTTAAGTATGCAGATTTCGTGAAGCTCTACTAATACTCCAAGAAGCACGCATCAATACTCCACGACAAAGACGAACATGGCTAAACTCGAGTGATGAAACAGAACAAGAAGCTCAAAGAGAAGCTCACCTTCACTTCATCAAGTTGACTAAACTTCCGAAGACATGTTCAGAGTCTAGTGTGAGTGTGTCGTGTCTTTTAGGGTATTTGTCAAAGCCATATCAAATAGACAACACACACACACAAATGATTTCGAAACAATTTTAACTATCTTCAAAAATAGTTTTCAAGAGCTTTTCTAGTCACTTCATAATTCTCATAGTGAAACTCCACGCACCCTGGAGCTAACTACCCTTTTTGACTAGAACAACAGGAAAAACTCCTCTGGGAGTCGACTATCAAAAGTAGGGAGTCGACTACTTCTCAGGGATGAAAATTTCTTAGATTCCTCTGGGAGTCGACTACCTATAGGAGGGAGTCGACTACCTGCTGGAAATTTTCAGACGTTTTGAATTTGAATTTTAAAATATTTTGAGCAATTTACTCCGAAATTTTTGGGACAAAAGTCAAACGAAATTTGAAATTCAAATCTCAGTTTTTCCCTATAAATAGAGCTAAATTCTTTTGTGAAAATACAACAATATTGAAAATCAAAATTCGTGAAAGCTCTCGTGAATCAAAGCTCTCTAATTTTTCTCTCTAGCCAATTTAATTTCAGTTTTGATCTTGCAATATTTTCTCATTCTTTTTGAAGATCATATTATTATTTTTATTGGCTAAATTTTTTTTAAAATCCTTTCTATTATTTCTCTCTAATTTTATTTGAAGGATTTTTGAAAAAGCTCTAGATCACAAAGAACTTATCTCGTATCTTTGTGTGATCTAGACTATCATTCTATTAAGCCACTACACAAATTGTCTATCTTTTGATTGGCTATAGAATCGGGTGTATTTACCAATCTCTATCATTTATTGAAGAGTATTGGACAAATCTCTTATTGTGTTGATTGTTGGAACACTAGACAAGTCTAGTTGTTGCCAGTTGGAAAGTCCTCGGTTTGTGAGGCAAGGGTAAACCCTAGACAAGTCTAGGTGTTGCGTTTGGAAATCCTGGTCAAGGCTAGGTCGTTGGAAATCCTAACAAGTGAAGTTAGGTGCTTGTATTTGCCAAGGCAGATAGTGGAAATCTCGTACCGGATTGGTCGGGGACTGGACGTACCCGGGTTGCGGGGAACCAGGATAAAATCCTTTTGTTTGCGATTGTTGATCTGTGTTTATTTATCCTTATATCTTCTATCTACAGCAAAGATCAATTTTATCTATATACGCTGAAATTCATATTTATAATCTTATTTGTCCTAACATATTCTCTGGGAGTCGACTACTGCTCATAAGGAGTCGACTACCTGCTGTGAAATTTCGCTGTGCACTTTAAAATTATATTGTTGATTAAGAACCAAGCGTAGATCACTCTACTTGGTTTCTTAGGCAACGTTAGAAGGAATTTATTTGTGTTAATATCGTTGAGCGAAAAAGTTTTAGTATTTGATCAACACTATTCAACCCCCCCCCCTTCTAGTGTTGCTTGCCATCCATAGGATCCAACAAGTATCTTACCCCAAAATTACTTCTTCAATCCGGCTGAGTGCTTTAAGCATCGTACTCTCTCCAACAACGTCTGATTCATCTTCTCCACAATCTGGTTCAACTGCGGATCACCCGGTATAGTAAAATGACGTCTAATCCCATGTAATCTGCAGAATTCTGTGAACTCTCTCGAGGTGTACTGCCCTCCATCATTAGATCTAAATACTTTCACCACCTTTCCGTTTTTCCTTTCAACAATGGCTTGCCATTGCTTGAACATCACGAAGGTTTGATCTTTTGTCTTCATCAAGTACATCCAAACTTTCCAAGAATAATCATCGATGAAGAGAACAAAGTGAAGGGTTTTGGCAGACCCTTAGGGCACAAAAAACTTTATTCCCATCCTAAGTCAGACGGAACATAGACATAAAATGCGCAGCGGAAGAATAAATAAGTTAATCTAATTAACATTCAGTTAAACATTTTAACTTAACCCTAAGGTACAAGACCCTTAGCCAAGATCTATGCCGACTCGGGATGGATCTGACCATCCCAAGAAGGATCTAACCTACTGTGATTAAATTAAACTAATGCTTATAAAACACATACCCGGAATCTTGCCCTGGGGCAGGCAAGATGTTTCGCACCGTCTTCCGAGCCGTTCCCTGTCCCACACCGAGCCGCTTCTCGTCCCAACCCGAGCCGCTCATCGAACCGCTCCTCGAACCGCTCCGCATCTCGAGGCGAGCAATCCTCGTGTCACCGAGCCAACCACGTGCCGAAGAAAGTTTCACGCGAGTGAAAGCCTTCGCCAAGATTTCGGATCCGAATCCGAACTCCTTCGTGGCTTTGCAAGAGCCCTTCAGGAGTAAAGCAGAAATATAGGGAGAAGAAGGATCAATTTAAGCTTGGATCCGAGCGTGCTCCAACATTTACGGGAGCCGCTCAGATCTTGAGCTTGGGACGAGTTTTGAGGAGGGGAGCAGACCCCTATTTATATAGGCGGCTGATTGCTCCCCTTTAATTAAAATCCGACGTGGGACTAAATTTGGGGTTATCAATTCAATTTAGTTTGCCTTTCACAAAGGCTAAACTTCTGTGAATTTTAACTCCCTCATTGTTGAGCTTCATGATTGATACAACCTATCAATTCGAAGGGCATTCAACGGTGAACGCATAAGATAAAACGGCTCGTCAATCCGAGTCCGTTTGACCCTCCAATTGATCGTCCAAAGATTAGCCTACACCCAAAAAACTGCAAAACAGCCAGCCGTCAAAAACTGGGCTCGAAGCCCTATGAAGGGGGCCCCACTGCACTGAGGGGGCATGCGACGCAAGCGCCTCGAGGTGCATGCACTGCACGTGCCTCAGCGCGTGCGCTGGGGTGCGCGCCCGCTCCCGCTGGAGCGGGTGCGGGCTGGCGCCCGCTTCCAGCGTGCGCCCGTGCCCATTGGCTATGGGCGCGGGTTTGTGCCCGCTCCAAGCGGGTGCCCGTGCCTGTCTTCAGCCTGGGTTCAGCCCAAACCTGTTGGGCTGACCCATTTGGGCTCCTTTGGCCGTTTTGGTTCTAACTTGAGCATTTGGTGTCCGATTTGGACGCCGTTCGAACCTGGGTTTAGACAGGGACATTCCCGTCTTATCCGTGAACTTTTTCTTGCGTTTATTTTATTAAATATGGTCTTAAACTATTTAAGACACATTTAATCTCTTTTACATCATATGCAAATTAGTCCCCTATCTTAGCTTAAATTGTCATTTGCATCAAAATACAATTTTCTATCCCTTGCATCAAATGCAAATTATTCTCCCTAATGATTCTACCTATTACTAGACAAAGGTCGCCCTTTGTGTGAGACCCTACAGCCTGACTCTTACAACAGGTTGGGCTCGAAGCCCTATACAGCAGTGACGACGAGCAGTGGTTGCCGTCCCTGCTTCAGAATCATAATTATGTGGTTGACTCATTGACATGAGTATTGTCGGGACCACCCTGACTGTGGACGTGATGAGTTCTGTAGTTATAGTCTCTTCGTCTTAACTATGTCGTGTAGATCAAGTCTAGGGTACGGTCAAACTGTCAACCCCGATAACTTGACTCCGGTTAGTTTCCATCGATCTTTAGTTACTAATGTTGGACTTCTTCCAACATACTCTAATTAGAGATTTTACTAAAGATCGAACTAACTCTACGACACTAACTCCCATTAACCGGGAGAGACGAATCCTCTCTTGGTCATTACTCTCCTCGTACGCTTCAAGTGACACCCAATCAAAGACCTTTCGATAGGCCTAGCTTCGAAGCTAGGTCAGTGATCTAAGTGGCGCCATTCACGCACAGGTTCGTAAAATGACCTCAAGTCAAAAGACCGACTTGCCTATCATCACTAAGAGTTATCATTGACAGATTGGTCAATATAACAATATGATAACTCTTGTGGATCATTCAGTGAACTTATTCTCTAATGAGCACCTGTGTCTCGTCTTCGACTTCGCCAAGTCAAACGATCATGAGATCATCGCCACCGCTAAACGGTGAAGACTAAGACACAATGGTCTATCCGATGTTTTGATATCCTTATCTCGAAACATCTATGACCACGAACCCTTTTAGACTTATACTACAGACGGTCAAATATTCTCCATGATCGAGATACTCATCTCGATACCTGTTTGACCTTGCATAAAGTCTCAGGACTTTACCTAAGTTAATATCTAATGGTAACTACATTATAATATAACTTAGATAAATTATTACCAAACAGCTTACTGTTATTTCGAACAAGATGTTTATGCTATTCACACAGAGATAAATAGCCTCGAGGGTATCATCTCTCTACATCTCCCACTTGCACTCAGGCCCATTTATCCCGGTATCTTATACCGTTTTTACACATAAGTTTTCTAGACTTCATGTGGTAGAGCCTTCGTGAGTGGATCTGCTAAACCGTCTACTCTATAGACTTAAGGGGTTTCTATGTTCATGTTAGACCAACCATTTGAATCTCATTCAAATAATTCACTTGGTCTTTCGGAATCCATAATATTTTATTTCCTTGGATCTTATCCAGCTCATCGTACCTTACGATAATCATTTAAATTTGTTACTGGTCATTTCAAATGGTTCATATCTATTTCTGATAAAGTATCAAACTCTTTGATTACTTTGTCAAAATATATGTTTCATCCTTTTGATGCATCACATGTAATTTGTACGCTCCCACTGACCTTGAAAACTTTCTAGCTAATTCATATAAGTTGGTTCTTCTAAATCATATTTAGAAAAAACGAACTTATAAGTGAATGCTCCAGGTTTCATGGTCAACATGAGCGTTTACATCGGGTTTGGTCCGAGTAGATCTGTACACATTTGCTGGCGAAAACGGTTTTATCATAATCCGTTTTATAGGAATTAGGATGAAAACCGTTCTCGACCAACATAATTGTACTTCACTATTTTCTTTCTGCACCAATCTTTTAACTTAAAGATTTACTTGCAGAAAGTGAGGAAACATTTTCCTTAGGCACGCAAACTAAATTCCAAATTTATTTACGCACACGGACCTATTCTGATTGCATCAAGTTATAAATCGGAGTTACTACTCCGAATTTCATCCTAGAAGTTGACTAAGTCATCATCAATTATGATGTCTAACTCGACCCTTCGTCTCACGAGATTCGAGTAATTATACAACCTCCTAATAATCGATTTAATGAATATCTTATTGATAATGTACTCATAGAACATTATCAAAACCTAGGCATTACTATCTGGGACTTAACCCAGAGGGAGGACTTAACTCAGAGTCACTTGCTATGGATCGCACCAAGTCTAACTAAGTGTGATTCATACCTTTTAACACACCGATGTATTAACAGACTTGACCTGAGAGAAAATCACATTTTCTTTTAATTACGCAAGATATTATATAGCTAAGTATTTTACCATTCGATCTAATCGAATTAGTTTAAATACTTTTATCATTTCGTTCTTTATTTTATCAGACTTGTGTTTCATCAAGAACACGTGTTTTAATAAAATATACGAATATCTTATTTTGGTTAATCTAGACTCGGGTACATCAGTATGTACGAGACTGAGTTCGACAACTCATTCTCCCACTGTCTTGTAGATGGGTTTCTGCCATTATATCTAAGAGGATAAGATTCACACGTGTCCGTAGACTTCATAATACGAGAGGTCAAACCCCTCTTTATGTGACTTGTGAAGCTTAGTCTCTCGATATGACTTAGTCTATTTTTCCATATAAGTTTGGTACTATCTTGTGTATTTATATATTAACATTTAATATATGTATTTTATCGTTATACATATTACTCATTGCTTCAGAAGCAATGTGACGACATTCGTCAAAATGTGTTAACCATTTGTATAACAATAATTATGAAATCGTGACATCAAAATATGTCACATTTTCATCCCTCATACTTATGCCCATATTAATGATAAATTAAACTGTTTAACTCGATTGACTTTTCGGAGTGCATTCTTCCTTTTCTAAATCACATTTAGATATTAAATAGCCCAACATAAATGAATATCTATGCAAGCATCTCATGTATCCAAATGCCTGAGCTTTGCAACCTTGAGTGTAGCTCAACAAGTTGCTTGTCTCAAGATCCGGTCGGGATGCATAGTCTTGAACCGCTTATGCACTCGTATTCGACTCAAACAGTTTGATCGAATTCTCGAACTTTGCTGTAACGGCCGGTATTTTCTAGACGTATGATTATTGTATGTCCGTTCTCCATCCGGATATTTTTGTGCGCGAATTCCTTCGTGCGTCAACGCGAGCGCGTATCCGTTTCGTTTTACCGTATCATCGTTAATTGACTATTAATCTTAATGAATTATCTTAACTTAATTATCTCGCTAATTACAAAATTACTAATCACCTTTTAACTTTCACTAATTACTTTATGTATTTTAATAATTACATTTTTTTCTTAACAACTTAATTACTTAAATTAAAAGGCTAATCAGATTTTAATTAATTTACCTACATTGAACTCCACCGTTTGGGGTAGTTCAGATCCAACACTACATTGAAGTTTCTCCCCCACCTCCAGCTTTTCCATCCGTCAACGTGTTTACTTGCACTGTTGTATTTCAACAGCAGGGACATCTCCTCCTTCCTCATGCAAGCGAATCCCTGCAGTCAAATTTGCAACTCCACCATCACCATCTCCTCCACCATACAAACAGCAAACAACCATCCTCCACCATCCTCATACAACCCAAAATCAAGCCAGAAACCCAAATCCTTCCCAAGAACAAATCAAGTCAGATCAGCCCCCAAAAATCGATTTTCGCCCTGCAAACAAATCCTCCAAGCCAAAATCAAACCAGAGATCAAAACCAAAATAGAAATCCTACGTCCAAACATCAAACCCCAAACTGAAATCTAAAGAGGAGAAATCTGAGATCAAGTTTAGATTTTTGCAAATCAATTTCAGATTGAAACCCCAAAAACAAAATCTTCAAACTTACAAACCTTATATCTGAAAACATTTCAGATTTTTACAAAAAAATTCAAACCCCAAACTTCATCTTCTCCAAACCCTCTTCTTCCTTCTCCATCTTCCTTCATACTTCCCTCACCTAGGCCGGCCTCCTCCACCTTCGCACGCCGTCGGACCCAGCTGCGCCGTCGCCGCCGTGGAGCTGGATCCGCGCCGCCGCCGTTGAGCCTCGAGCCCGCCGCCGCCTGAACTCCAGCGCGCGCCGCCGCCGAGGTACGCCGGAGCCGCCCAGATCTGCCGTCGCCGCCGCCGGAGCATGGCCGCCGCTGGGAGCTGCCTGCCCTCTTCACCCGTCGCGCGCAAGGTGATCTCCCTCTTCCCTTTTGTTTTTTTGCAAGGAATCCCATTGGTTTGTTGCTGCAACATTGAAACGAAAAAGAAAAAAAAATGAAAACAGAATGAAGGAGAGAAGGGTCAGTGAATAAAGAGAGGGGTAGCCTATTTTAACATGAAGAAATAGAGTTAATAGGTATATAAATAAGAGTAAATGATGACAGAAGAAAGAGATAGAGGGTTAGTATTGTTAATAAAATATTTGTGTAAATGGTTAGGTGACAGCCTTAGTGTAGGATGTGGATTTTAATATATTTGTTATTAATTGGTTGGTGTAAGAAAAGAGGACATCCTATAGTATTAACAGAGAGAGAGCTGAGAGTTAAATTTGAAAGGGGGTGACAGCCACTCTACTCTTAAGGGTTTATATTTATTAAAGAATGAGTAAAGGAATTGATATATGTTAAAATAATTTTTAGAAGTAAGTTTTAACATGTTAACTTACCCCATAGTCAAAGTTGGTAGGTGTAGAGTAGATGTACCATTGATGCCATGTTAATCTTGTAATTAACTTAGTAAATTAACTAATAGGGTAGTTAGTGTTAATCAAATTTTAATTGATATTCGTTAAGTAGTTTCAGCAAATTAGAAATGTTGGGTTAATAATATTAAGTTGTCACATTGAACTTTTAACCATATTACTTTCGTCAAACCTGGTAAGTAGTTAATAATAAACTTAACCATATCATTTTATCTAAAGTAAGATTAAGTTTGGTTAGTATTAAAATTGATATTAATTTGTTAATGACAAGTTCACCATGTTGATATGATTACATACCATTAGTAATATTAGAATAAATAATGCGTGCCCTGTTTATATAACCCAATATAAACACCACCCTAGCCTGAGACCCTAATAAAAATCTGACGAACCTAAGTTGGGGATTAACTTAATTTTGTGCTTATCTTGCAATGGACCTAATTCGTTAACTTGTTTAACCAAAACAGAGAACCAGTCGTTCTATAGCGTAACGCTCGTCGAGGCGAACCCACGACAACCGATATCACCGGAAACAGGCAAGTGATACTTGCCAGTAATTATTTAGGCCATGTTTTAGGCCAATTTGTAAAATTGTGTAAAAGAGACTAGGCGGTGAAATGATAGTCGCCTAGACGCTCTATTTGATCTAGTTTGACAACGAAATTAGATCCGACAATTTACTTGCTTTCATTCATGTTGCCATGTTACGTCTACTTTTAATTAACTGTACGCACTATAACTGCTCATTACAGGTCATGCATCAAATTGTTCTATCGTGATTGCGTAGCACACGCTACAATAATTGTAACTATTGAGGCTAGGCACCTGCTTTTGCGGGAACAACCCTATGTCATATTTAAAAATACTTCCTGGCTCGTGATCCAGAAGCGAGCACAGTGTTGTTGGGAAACCAACGCTCGATACACGTGGAGGGGTAGGGTTAAGCGATCACTTGAGCGTAGAAGTGTGCACGTACAGCCACTTCAGCCAAAAGGCGTAAACCCTGTGCACATCGTGAATACAAGTTAATCGTGAAATCGTGAAATCGTGAAATAGTGATTTGTAGCTTTCTGCTACGACGTGCTTAATTATTTTTATCTTGTTAATTTAATTGTTGCACTCTTTTAATGTCATGCCATATCATCATTGTAGAACTGTTAGTTGCATTATATTATTTGTATCCTTGCACAAAAGCTCTCCGCTTCCCTTGGGAGACTTTTGCTGACATGTGCCCTTTTCTCTTTGGGTGTCACATGTCAGGATTTGAGACAGAGCAGGTTGCTGAGGACGAGCAGTTCGTTGACGCTGAGTTCGAGGTCCCTGCAGAGACCGAGTTCGAGGACACGGGTGACCAGTCCTAGACTCGTTTGGAGTCTCCCCTTAGTTGTTACCTTTGCTTAGTTGTTGTTAGGTTTCGGTGCGTAGCACCTATCTCTCTTTGTTTTGTTTGGCCATGCTTTAGGCCTATGGTTCAGACTCGTACTTTTGTGACTATTCTGTGATGTAATATTTGTTGGATGTTGTTGGTGGATATTTTCTTATCTGCTTTATTATTGTTGTTGTTTCGTCGCAATGCAAGGACCTGCTACTTTTCGAAATTTTTACAGACGCTTATCAGACTGCAGCTTCACAGCTCCACGTCTGAGCGAACCTCCTCACGTCTCGCCTTCCATATTAGGGAAGCGGGGCGTGACAGGTTTTAGTGGTGGCCCATGCAGGTCACTCTTTGCATCTGCGAAATATCGGAACAACAATGATGATAACAACACCCATTTAAATATTCATAACATTCGAGTCATGATTAAGTCTAATCTGAGCATTTTCTTGTCTTAGATGGCCGGTAGACGCATCACCCGAGGAGCTGGTAGTGGACCTGCAGCTGGTGGTGGAGCAGGACGTGTTGCGGATGCTGATAGAGAACCCACCACGGCTGAGATGATGAGGATGATGCATCAAATGATGCAGGTTCAGCAGGGCATGCTTCAGAATGCCCCTTGCTTCGAGCCAGGAGCGAAGCAGTTTCGGGAGCAGGGCCCGTCATATTTCACTGGGTCAGAAGGAGCATTAGCTGCGAATGAATGGATGAAAAAAACAGAGGATAATCTGCTTCTCTCGAAGGTTAACCCGGCTGGATGGGTTGACTTAGTGAAGAAGCAACTGAAGGACAATGCCCGCAGTTGGTGGGAGTCAGAAGAGCAGATGTTGGCGAAGCCTATCCCCTGGGCCACTTTCAAGGCGAGATTTAATGATGAGTATTTCCCTCGAGCTGCCAAGAGGGAGCTGATGCAGCAGTTTATCAATCTGAAGCAAGGGAATCTGACGGTGGACCAGTACCACCAAGAGTTCATGAGACTGAGTCGCTTTGCGCCAAAGATGGTGGAGACTGCTGAGGATCGAGCTCAGAAATTCTTACAAGGTTTATCTTTGGAGCTGCAGAGTCTGATTTCCTCTTCGGACTTGGATTCTTACCAGAAGTTGTTGATAGCTGCCAAGAGGCAGGAGCTGATTGCCAATCAGAAGAGAGGACAGTATTCAGGAGCTGGGAAGAGGCCTATGGAGCAGGCCAGAGCTGTGGTTAGGCCTGGATTCAAGCCTAATCAGTCCGTGCAGTTTAAGAGGCCAGGTGGGCCTACTCCGAAGTTGTGCCATTTTTGTGGTAAGGCTGGTCATGTGAAGGAGCAGTGTAGGAGATTCTTGGGCCAGTGCTTAGTTTGTGGTGACGCTACGCATGCATTGAAGGACTGTCTGAGAACTAAGCAACTGTGGAAGGCACCAGATGGAGTTCAGCAGCAGAGAGCTCCGGTAGTCGCTGGACGTGGAGCGCCTCTCATTCCCCAGAAGCAGGCTTTCCAGCAGGCTGTTCAGCCTAAGAGGCAAGCCTTCACGATGACTGCAGTGGAGGCCGAGACTGAGGACGGAGTTATTGCAGGTAACTTCTATACTAGTCTTCCTGATTTATCCATTATATTTGATTAGTTAGATCCATGTTAATCTAGTTGCATGTTACCCTTAGGTGTCATCTTAGTTTCATCTCACCCGGCCGTGACCCTGTTCGATTCTGGAGCTTCCATGTGCATTTTATCTCGGAAGTTCGTAGTCGAACACTCAATACCCACATATACACTTCCCAAGTGTTGGAACATTACAACTGGGAATGGTGTAGTGAAGGTTGCGCTGGGATGTAGACCATGCCCGTTGGTGATTAGTGGACACGAATTATATGCTAATTTCATCGTCCACGACCTATCCAACTTTGATGCTATTCTTGGCATTGATTGGTTAGGAGCTTTTTATGCCACGATCGACTGTCACCGAAAGAAAGTGGTGTTCGAAATTCCCGACCATCTAGTGTTCGAATTTGTCGGCGGAGGACGTTCGCTTGGACCTGTCAAGTTTCGAGCCCAGCCTTACCGATTGACCGTTGCATCTATGATTGCTGAGCCAGAGAAGCCTGCAGTAGTGAGAGATTTCGAAGACGTCTTTCCTGAAGACATTTCTGGACTGCCACCCGATCGAGCATTGGAATTCGACATCGATCTTATGCCAGGAGCTCAACCAATTTCGAAGGCGCCGTACCGTATGGCTCCTGCAGAATTAGAAGAATTGAGGAAGCAGTTGGATGAGCTACTACAGAAGGGTTTCATTCATCCCAGCGTATATCCCTGGGGTGCACCCGTCTTGCTAGTGAAGAAGAAAGATGGCTCGAGGAGAATGTGTATTGATTATCGGGAGTTGAATCAGATCACAGTGAAGAACAAGTACCCGCTGCCACGTATTGATGATATCTTCGATCAGCTTGGTGGATCGAGGGTATTTTCGAAGTTGGATCTCTGGAGCGGATACCATCAAGTCAGAGTCAAGAAGGAAGATGTACTCAAGACCGCTTTTCGGACTAAGTACGGGCATTACGAGTTCGTTGTCATGCCGTTCGTTGTGACCAACGCTCCTGCTGTGTTCATGAATCTCATGAACCTTATCTTTTACGACTTCCTTGACAAGTTCGTGGTGATTTTTATAGACGACATCCTTGTGTACTCGAAGAGCGAGGAAGAGCATGCAGAGCATTTGAAGATAGTGTTGGAGACCCTCCGTCACCATAGACTGTATGCCAAGTACAGCAAATGCGAATTCTGGCTGGATAGAATTGCATTTCTTGGGCATGTAGTATCAGGAGCTGGTATCTCAGTGAATCCGGAGAAGGTCAAAGCAGGCAGAGAATGGCATACACCTCGATCGGCATCGGACATCAGGAGTTTTCTGGGATTGGCTGGATACTACCGCAGATTTATCAAGGATTTCTCAAGGATAGCTGAGCCAATGACGAGATTGACGAGGAAGGATGTTAAGTTCAGTTGGTCAGACTCGTGTGAGCAAGCCTTTTCTACTTTGAAGGAGAGACTGACATCTGCACCAGTCTTAGCTATTCCGGACCGAAGCGGAGGCTTCGAGATTTTCTGCGACGCATCAGGCAAGGGACTTGGATGCGTTCTGCACCAGCACAATCATGTGGTCGCTTATGCTTCGCGACAATTGAAGGTCCATGAGAAGAATTATCCGACCCACGACTTGGAGTTAGCCGCTGTCATCTTTGCGCTGAAAATTTGGCGACATTTCTTACTGAGTGAGAGAGTGAAAATCTTCACTGATCACAAAAGTTTGAAATATATATTCACCCAGAAAGAGCTGAATATGAGACAACGTAGATGGTTGGAATTGATGGCAGACTACGACATCGATCTTCAGTATCATCCAGGGAAGGTGAATGTCGTACCGGATGCCTTGAGTCGACTGCCTGAAGTGATGATTCTCACAGCTCAGTGGAGATTGCAGCAGGATCTACGAAGGATGAATGTTGAAGCTGTACTACCTGGAGTCACATCGTCATTGATGAACATGCAGATTCAATCGACGATTGTGGATCGAATCAAGACTGCTCAAGATGAGGATGCTAAGTTGAAGAAGATCATAGAGCAAGTCGAAGCAGGACTTCGAACAGATTTTCTGATTCACACGGATGGATCTTTGAGATATGGTAGCAGGATCTGCGTACCTGCAGGAGATATCAGTGAGGAGTTGATGAATGAGGCTCACAGTTCGCCTTATTCTATTCATCCTGGAGGTACTAAGATGTACAAAGATCTTCGACAGAATTTCTGGTGGCATGGGATGAAGAGAAGTGTGGCACGGAGCGTTGCCAAGTGCCTCGTGTGTCAGCAAGTGAAGGCTGAACACCATCGCATTGCTGGATTACTACAACCTCTGCCGATTCCAGAGTGGAAGTGGCAGCACATCACGATGGACTTCGTGACTGGCTTACCTCGGAGCACCAAGCAGAACGACGCGATCTGGGTCATCGTTGATCGATTGACCAAGTCTGCGCACTTTATACCTTTCCGAGTTGGGCAATCCACAGAGATATTAGCAAGAAAGTATATGGAGGTAATGACCTAACTCATACCTTAACAATTTCCTTCTAGTACTAGTCGTGATGTGAATTATGTCGTGTAGGAGATCGTGCGTTTGCATGGAGTCCCTGCGAGCATTGTATCAGATCGTGATACGAGGTTCACATCTCAGTTCTGGAAAAGTCTGCAGACTAATCTGGGTACCAGTCTGAAATTCAGTACTGCGTATCACCCGCAGACGGATGGACAGTCGGAGCGCACTATTCAGATATTGGAGGATATGTTGAGAGCTTGCATGTTGGATCTCAAGGGTTCATGGGAGGATCATCTGCACCTAGTGGAGTTCTCATACAACAATAGCTATCAAGCGAGCATTGGCATGGCGCCATTTGTTGCTCTCTACGGAAGGAAATGTCGATCGCCACTGAGTTGGGATGACGTAGGTGATAGAGAGCTCTTGGGGCCAGAGATGATAGTGGAAGCAGTTAATGTTGTGCGAGATATCAGAGACAAGCTTCGGATCGCTCAGGACCGTTATAAGCATTGGGCAGATGCTAAACGACGTCCTCTGGAGTTTCAGCCAGGAGATCATGTGTTCCTGAAGATCTCCCCGAATCGTGGAGTAATCCGCTTCGGAAAGCGAGGCAAGCTTAGTCCGAGATTTATTGGACCTTTCGATGTGCTGGAGCGAGTTGGAGAGGTAGCATATCGCTTAGCTTTGCCACCGTCCTTAGTGGGAGTACATGACGTCTTTCATGTGTCCCAGCTCCGTCGTTATATCAGCGACCCTTCTCATGCTGTGGACTACTCAGAGATCACAGTTCGACCAGATCTGACGTACGAACAGCAACCGGTGGAGATCTTAGATCGACGTCAGAAAGTTTTCAGGACCAAGACTGTTGATCTAGTCAGGGTGATGTGGCGTCGCGACTCGCCAGGAGAGTCAACCTGGGAGCGGGAAGATGAGATACGGGAGCGTTATCCATATTTGTTCCCTACTCTTTAGTTGATGAGAATTTCGAGGACGGAATTTTTCCTAAGGTGGGTAGAATGTAACGGCCGGTATTTTCTAGACGTATGATTATTGTATGTCCGTTCTCCATCCGGATATTTTTGTGCGCGAATTCCTTCGTGCGTCAACGCGAGCGCGTATCCGTTTCGTTTTACCGTATCATCGTTAATTGACTATTAATCTTAATGAATTATCTTAACTTAATTATCTCGCTAATTACAAAATTACTAATCACCTTTTAACTTTCACTAATTACTTTATGTATTTTAATAATTACATTTTTTTTCTTAACAACTTAATTACTTAAATTAAAAGGCTAATCAGATTTTAATTAATTTACCTACATTGAACTCCACCGTTTGGGGTAGTTCAGATCCAACACTACATTGAAGTTTCTCCCCCACCTCCAGCTTTTCCATCCGTCAACGTGTTTACTTGCACTGTTGTATTTCAACAGCAGGGACATCTCCTCTTTCCTCATGCAAGCGAATCCCTGCAGTCAAATTTGCAACTCCACCATCACCATCTCCTCCACCATACAAACAGCAAACAACCATCCTCCACCATCCTCATACAACCCAAAATCAAGCCAGAAACCCAAATCCTTCCCAAGAACAAATCAAGTCAGATCAGCCCCCAAAAATCGATTTTCGCCCTGCAAACAAATCCTCCAAGCCAAAATCAAACCAGAGATCAAAACCAAAATAGAAATCCTACGTCCAAACATCAAACCCCAAACTGAAATCTAAAGAGGAGAAATCTGAGATCAAGTTTAGATTTTTGCAAATCAATTTCAGATTGAAACCCCAAAAACAAAATCTTCAAACTTACAAACCTTATATCTGAAAACATTTCAGATTTTTACAAAAAAATTCAAACCCCAAACTTCATCTTCTCCAAACCCTCTTCTTCCTTCTCCATCTTCCTTCATACTTCCCTCACCTAGGCCGGCCTCCTCCACCTTCGCACGCCGTCGGACCCAGCTGCGCCGTCGCCGCCGTGGAGCTGGATCCGCGCCGCCGCCGTTGAGCCTCGAGCCCGCCGCCGCCTGAACTCCAGCGCGCGCCGCCGCCGAGGTACGCCGGAGCCGCCCAGATCTGCCGTCGCCGCCGCCGGAGCATGGCCGCCGCTGGGAGCTGCCTGCCCTCTTCACCCGTCGCGCGCAAGGTGATCTCCCTCTTCCCTTTTGTTTTTTGCAAGGAATCCCATTGGTTTGTTGCTGCAACATTGAAACGAAAAAGAAAAAAAAATGAAAACAGAATGAAGGAGAGAAGGGTCAGTGAATAAAGAGAGGGGTAGCCTATTTTAACATGAAGAAATAGAGTTAATAGGTATATAAATAAGAGTAAATGATGACAGAAGAAAGAGATAGAGGGTTAGTATTGTTAATAAAATATTTGTGTAAATGGTTAGGTGACAGCCTTAGTGTAGGATGTGGATTTTAATATATTTGTTATTAATTGGTTGGTGTAAGAAAAGAGGACATCCTATAGTATTAACAGAGAGAGAGAGAGCTGAGAGTTAAATTTGAAAGGGGGTGACAGCCACTCTACTCTTAAGGGTTTATATTTATTAAAGAATGAGTAAAGGAATTGATATATGTTAAAATAATTTTTAGAAGTAAGTTTTAACATGTTAACTTACCCCATAGTCAAAGTTGGTAGGTGTAGAGTAGATGTACCATTGATGCCATGTTAATCTTGTAATTAACTTAGTAAATTAACTAATATGGTAGTTAGTGTTAATCAAATTTTAATTGATATTCGTTAAGTAGTTTCAGCAAATTAGAAATGTTGGGTTAATAATATTAAGTTGTCACATTGAACTTTTAACCATATTACTTTCGTCAAACCTGGTAAGTAGTTAATAATAAACTTAACCATATCATTTTATCTAAAGTAAGATTAAGTTTGGTTAGTATTAAAATTGATATTAATTTGTTAATGACAAGTTCACCATGTTGATATGATTACATACCATTAGTAATATTAGAATAAATAATGCGTGCCCTGTTTATATAACCCAATATAAACACCACCCTAGCCTGAGACCCTAATAAAAATCTGACGAACCTAAGTTGGGGATTAACTTAATTTTGTGCTTATCTTGCAATGGACCTAATTCGTTAACTTGTTTAACCAAAACAGAGAACCAGTCGTTCTATAGCGTAACGCTCGTCGAGGCGAACCCACGACAACCGATATCACCGGAAACAAGCAAGTGATACTTGCCAGTAATTATTTAGGCCATGTTTTAGGCCAATTTGTAAAATTGTGTAAAAGAGACTAGGCGGTGAAATGATAGTCGCCTAGACGCCCTATTTGATCTAGTTTGACAACGAAATTAGATCCGACAATTTACCTGCTTTCATTCATGTTGCCATGTCACGTCTACTTTTAATTAACTGTACGCACTATAACTGCTCATTACATGTCATGCATCAAATTGTTCTATCGTGATTGCGTAGCACACGCTACAATAATTGTAACTATTGAGGCTAGGCACCTGCTTTTGCGGGAACAACCCTATGTCATATTTAAAAATACTTACTTGAGCGTAGAAGTGTGCACGTACAGCCACTTCAGCCAAAAGGCGTAAACCCTGTGCACATCGTGAATACAAGTTAATCGTGAAATCGTGAAATCGTGAAATAGTGATTTGTAGCTTTCTGCTACGACGTGCTTAATTATTTTTATCTTGTTAATTTAATTGTTGCACTCTTTTAATGTCATGCCATATCATCATTGTAGAACTGTTAGTTGCATTATATTATTTGTATCCTTGCACAAAAGCTCTCCGCTTCCCTTGGGAGACTTTTGCTGACATGTGCCCTTTTCTCTTTGGGTGTCACATGTCAGGATTTGAGACAGAGCAGGTTGCTGAGGACGAGCAGTTCGTTGACGCTGAGTTCGAGGTCCCTGCAGAGACCGAGTTCGAGGACACGGGTGACCAGTCCTAGACTCGTTTGGAGTCTCCCCTTAGTTGTTACCTTTGCTTAGTTGTTGTTAGGTTTCGGTGCGTAGCACCTATCTCTCTTTGTTTTGTTTGGCCATGCTTTAGGCCTATGGTTCAGACTCGTACTTTTGTGACTATTCTGTGATGTAATATTTGTTGGATGTTGTTGGTGGATATTTTCTTATCTGCTTTATTATTGTTGTTGTTTCGTCGCAATGCAAGGACCTGCTACTTTTCGAAATTTTTACAGACGCTTATCAGACTGCAGCTCCACGTCTGAGCGGACCTCCTCACGTCTCGCCTTCCATATTAGGGAAGCGGGGCGTGACATTTGCGGATCAAAATTGTTTTTCCATACAATCTTGAGTGTAGCTTAACAAGTTGTAGGGAGAAACATACTTCGAATATCCTATATGTTCAAGCTGCCCCATATAGAGGTGAGTGCCATGTAGCCTGAATTTATTTGTTGGACCCAGAACTTAATGAAATCATATTTCATAAGTCTGTTCTTTAGAAGGTCATTTTTATGTCAACAAGAATATAATTTAATTCTATCAATTAGAATTTAACTTGATATTCAATTAATCAACCTATTTGACCAGTTCACTTATTTCATTAAAATATTATATTTTGATTCCATTTGTGAACTTAGAACTTACCCTAGTTTAGCATATGTTCAATATTAAATATATGTAGAATGGCTTTCATCTATCTATATCCTCCCACTATTTTTACGATCATTTTAAGCTTTAATAATGAACGATTTAATAAAATTAAATTAATGGGTAAGAGGTCAAATCACCCTGAGCCTAACAACCTCGGTGTATGCACGACAAATTGCTTGATTCTGTAATCGGAAGATGACTCTTCATCGATCATATCAGATATGTCTCTCTTATCGGTTTTTACCCCTAGCCATTTGTGATCATGAGTGTGCTCATCCAAATCACAATGTCTAGTCTAGTCTGACCCTTGTTTTCGCGTCTAGCCTGACTTGCTCCGGCGCTCGGTGTATTCACGACACGTCGGTTTGGTTCAGGTCTTAGACTAATCTAGCCAGACTACATCATTGACTTAACTTACGCCGGCGCTCGGTGTATTCACGACACGACGGTTTGGGTCAAGTCAAGATTTCATCTTATGTATTTAAGGAATTGGTTTCTACAAGGTTGCCATGTCACAGCTTGAGTGTAGCTCAACAACTGGAACACTGGTCCTATAGTTACCAACCCCTAAAACAAGGAGGGCTACAACTAATCTTGAAGAAGATTATTAACGTATTTGATTTAGATATAGTCCAGGGTGTTATACAATCATGATTCGTGTCATTGCGGTCCAGCGGAACACATCCAGGGAATTGACTAAGCCAGGATCACTTATCCCTTAGACTAACTAGGGTGATCCAACAAACTTAGCCAAGCACATTGACTGGATCATGATCCATTGAATGAAGCTTGTCATTTTTATATGCGTGTCATAGACTAAAAAGCTTTTATTAACAATTAATTAATCCTATCAACTAGTTGTATCCTTAAAGTCAAAATTTTAGGATTTGTTTAATAACTTTTATTAAATCCTTATCAAATATAAGGTTCACGTGCTATCCTAATCGTTATTAGGATTTTAATAAATTTATTAACAACGCTAAAAGCGAAGTCCTTTAATGAGAATTAATTACATAACAATTAGAATTAAAATTTTCATTAAAGGGACTACCCTAATCAGGAATTAGGTCTTAAAGTGTTATTAATGTTTTATTAAAACATAGCATGTAATTAGAATTTATCTCATAAATTTTAATGGTTTCTTAATGGCTAGCCTAAGAGGTATGTCTTGTGTTATCAAATAAGTGACAACATTTGCATAGCCATAAAATTACACTAATTTTATCGCATAAAAGAGTGCACAACTATTTAACAATTAAATAGAATAATGTTTATCAAATAAACAAGTTTAGCATGCATACTTAAATTTAACATTTAAATTAAAAAATATGATTTTTAAAACATTTTATTTTATCTCATAAAAATAAAAAACTTGTTTTAAAAGATCACAAAATTTGCATGCTACTTAAAATATTTATCGCATAAAAATTTTAAACTTTTTAAAATCAATTTTAAAATATCACATAAATTTAAAACATCATTTAAAAAAATTCATGCTAAAAAATTTATCATATAAAAATTTTTAAACATCTAAAATCATTTTAAACTTATCGCATAAATTTTTAAAGTTTTAAAATCAGTTTTAAAAATATCACATAAATTTAAAACATCATTTTAAAATTTTCAAGTTTAAAATTTTATCATATAAAATATTTAAACATCTAAAATCCTTTTAAACTTACCGCATAAATTTAAAGAAACATTTTAAAAGGCATCTAAAACATTTTTAAAAAATTATCTCATAACTTTAAAACATTTTAAAAGTATTTTAAAAGCATTTCAATGTTTAATAAAATCGCAGTGCTAGATCGTTATGCAAACCTAAGCTCTGATACCACTGAAGGGTTTTGGCAGACCCTTCGGGCACAAAAAACTCTATTCCCGTCCTAAGTCGGACGGAACATAAAATGCGCAGCGGAAGAATAAACAAGTTAATCTAATCAACATGCAATTAAACATTTTAACTTAGACCTAAGGTACAAGACCCTTGGCCAAGATCTATGCCGACTCGGGATGGATCTGACCATCTCAAGAAGGATCTAACCTACTGCGATTAAATTAAACTAATGCTTATAAAACACATACCCGGAATCTTGCCTTGGGGCAGGCAAGATGTTCCGCACCGTCTTCCGAGCCGTTCCCCGTCCCACGTCGAGCCGCTCCTCGAACCGCTCCCCGAACCGCTCTGCATCCCGAGGCGACCAATCCTCGTGTCGCCGAGCCAACCACGAGTCGAAGAAAGTTTCACGCGAGTGAAAGCCTTCGCCAAGATTTCGGATCCGAATCCGAACTCCTTCGTGGCTTTGCTAGAGCCCTTCAAGAGTAAGGCAGAAATATAGGGAGACGAAGAATTAATTTAAGCTTAGATCCGAGCGTGCTCCAACATTTACAGGAGCCGCTCAGATTTTGAGCTTGGGACGAGTTTTGAGGAGGGGAGCAGACCCCTATTTATATAGGCGGCTGACTGCTCCCCTTTACTCAAAATCCGATGTGGGACTAAATTGGAGTTAATCAATTCAATTTAGTTTGCCTTTCACAAAGCCTAAACTTCCGTGAATTTTAACTCCCTCACCGTTGAGCTTCATGATTGATACAACCTATCAATTCGAAGGGCGTTCAACGGTGAACGCATAGGAAAAAACGACTCGTCAATCCGAGTCAGTTTGACCCTCCAATTGATCGTCCAAAGATCAGCCTACACCCAAAAAACTGCAAAACAACCAGCCGTCAAAAACTGGGCTCGAAGCCCTAGGAAGGGGGCCCCACTGCGCTGAGGGGCGTGCAGCGCACGCACCTCGAGGCGCATGCACTACACGCGTCTCAACGCGTGCGCTGGAGCAGGCGCGGGCTGGCGCCCGCTGGCTGTGGGCGCGAGTTTGTGCCCGCTCCAAGCAGGTGCCCGCTCCCGTCTTCAGCCTGGATTCAGCCCAAACCTATTGGACTGACCCATTTGGGCTCCTTTGGCCGTTTTGGCTCTAACTTGAGCATTTGTGTCCGATTTGGACGTCGTTCGAACCTGGGTTTAGACAAGGACATTCCCGTCCTACCCGTGAAATTTTCATTGCGTTTATTTTAGTAAATATGGTCTTAAACTATTTAAGACACATTTAATCTCTTTTGCATCATATGTAAATTAGTCCCCTATCTTAGCTTAAATTGTCATTTGCATCAAAATGCAATTTTCTATCCCTTGCATCAAATGAAAATTATTCTCCCTAATGATTCTATCTATTACTAGACAAAGATCGCACTCTGTGTGAGACCCTATAGCCTGACCCTTACAACAGGTTGGGCTCGAAGCCCTATACGGCAGTGACCACGAGCAGTGGTTGCCGTCCCTGCTTCAGAATCATAATTATGTGGTTGACTCATCGACATGAGTATTGTCGGGACCACCCTGACTGTGTCCGTGATGAGTTCTGCAGTTATAGTCTCTTCGTCTAAACTATGTCGTGTAGATCAAGTCTAGGGTACGGTCAAACTGTTAACCCCGATAACTTGACTCCGGTTAGTTTCCATCGATCTTTAATTAACTAATATTGGACTTCTTCCAACATACTCTGATCAGAGATTTTACTAAAGACCGAACTAACTCTACGACACTAACTCCCATTGACCGGGAGAGACGAATCCTCTCTTGGTCATTACTCTCCTCTTACGCTTCAAGTGACACCCAATCAAAGACCTTTCGATAGGCTTAGCCTCGAAGCTAGGTCAGTGATCTAAGTGGCATCGTTCACGCACAGGTTCGTAAAATGACCTCAAGTCAAAAGACCAACTTACCTATCATCACTAAGAGTTATCATTGACAGATTGGTCAATATAACAATATGATAACTCGTGTGGATCGTTCAGTGAACTCATTCTCTAATGAGCACCTGTGTCTCGTCTTCGACTTCGCCAAGTCAAACGATCATAAGATCATCGCAACCGCTAAACGATGAAGACTAAGACACAATGGTCTATCCGATGTTTCGATATCCTTGTCTCGAAACATCTACGACCACAAACCCTTTTATACTTATGGTACAGACGGTCAAATATTTCTCCATGATCGAGATACTCATCTCGATATCTGTTTGACCTTGCGTAAAGTCTCAGGACTTTACCTAAGTTAATACCTAATGTTAACTACATTATAATATAACTTGGATAAATTATTACCAAACAGCTTACTGTTATTTCGAACAAGATGTGTGTGCTATTCACACAGAGATAAATAGCCTCGAGGGCATCATCTCTCTACACAAAGTACCTAAGTCCCACCTCCTGACGCTACAGGTCACGTTACCCATACATCATAATGTATGTAATTCAAAGGGCCTCGGCTAGAGTGCACCCCGTGTTGAACTGCACCTTTGTCTTTTTCCCATACACACAGCTTTTACAAAACTCTATGCTCTCATCGTCGCTAGCTTTAATCAATTTTCATCAACGGAGAACATCGAGGGTCTTACCACACGGGTGACCCAGACAATAATGCCATAACTTCGCTGAATCTCCGTCACTCGAGCTAGTAGAGGTGACATCGACTTCGCCTTCTACTGTGGTACCTTGTAGGGCATATATGTTTCCTACCTTTCTTTCCTTCATCACAACCATGGCTCCCTTGGATACTCTAAGTTGGTAGTTCTCAAACACCGAATTACATCCAACATTTTCCAAAACACCAATGGATATCAACCTTTTTCAATGGTCGGGGACATGTCACACATCGGCTAGGGTACGCACTATGCCATCGTGCATTTTGATCCGGACAGTTCCAATACCTGCGCGGTCTTACACGCTGCATTATTCCCCATGAGGATAGAACCTTCGTCTTCTTGGGAATGGTAAGTGAAAAACAAACTCCGATGTGGAGTCATATTGTAGGAACAATCACTGTCCATCAACCATGCAACTTGTGCCTCATCGAACACCCTTACATCAAACATTTCTGGATCTCTACCACCATCACCGCTTTATCAATGTTTTCCTCATCGAAAACAATCTGATAACATTGCTTCTGCCTCAAAATAATTCTTCACCATTGACTGCCATAATATAAAGTCATTACAGCCGGTGTGTCTGTCATAACATAAATTCATTACGTCTGATGAACCTATTAATGTTGAGTGTCACCAAACTAACCATTTCGCTGCTCAATTTCTCCACAAACAACCGAGAGCTCTGATACCACTTGTTGCGCGAAAATTGGGACCTCGCGGAAAAACAAACTCTAACAACTAGTTAGGGAGTTAAGACTTGAAAAATTGGGCCACACAACAAATCAAACAACCAATCCTTCTTCGGATCTTGTGAGAGAAAACTAGCAAACGAAGAGCAACAATCTCAACAAACAGAAAATAAATGAGGTGGATATTTTACCTTAGTTCGGTTGCGAACAACCTACATCCAGCGTTCCGAGACAATCCACTATGATAAAGGAGAGTACAAGAGCGTTACAACAACTCCTTCTTCTATCCTTTCTTGTGAGTAATAATCTGGCAATTCGAAGCACCCACAAATCTCACAAACCCATAAGAAGACAAAGAGAATAACAAGAAGACTTAAGAATCAAAGGAACACTACCCTCTTGATTCTTCTCTCTTCTAAACTCTCCGAAGCCCTAATATTTCCTCCTTTGGATAGCAGCCACAACAACTCCTACTCTCTCTCAATCGTGCCCTAGAAAATGTCACAAATCGTGTTTTTAAACAACGACAAGAGAAACGGGGCCCAGGACTTAAGGCAGCTCCGATAGCCGTCATCAGATGTTTGGAGAACATCTCCCAGACGTCTGAGCCCCCACAATATGTCTGCCGCAACAACATCAGACGTCTGGCCAAAGTTACTGAAAAATCGACAGAAAAAACTGGTAGAGCCGGGACGAGGTGTCTGAAGCACCAGTCTCATATGTCTGGACCTCTCTCCAGACATCTGACAAATTCGCTTCAGACCTCTGGCTACCAGGCCACAAGACCAGACAGCTGGCGTGCACGTCTGCTGCCAACAACGCCAGGACCAGACGTCCGAGCCTCGTGCTCCAGACGTCTGGCACAGGCAGAGCAGATTGGCAAGTTTTATAGCACAAAATACAACTGCAGCCACCCCGGCAGTACATGTCACAAGAGAAGACCTATCATCATCATCATACATCCTACAAGAAATAGCTCATAATTCAAATGGCTGGCAAATGAGGCCTCATCGTGCAAGCTCCAAAGAGTCTTCAACTTCAAATGCAAGTGCTGAAAGTTCCTCTTCTTCTACCACCAGCACCAGTTCTTCGTCGTCGTCGAGGTTGGGGAGCTCGATCAGGCTGGCGAAAGAGGTGCAGACCGAGGTGGCCGGCTGGTTGATGGAGTTCTTGGAGATGTCATTGGAGGGAGGATTGGAAAAAGGTGAGGGGAGGTGACGGACATAAATCGTTTGGAGATAATAGATCACAACGAACGGAACGGATCATTGATAGGACTTATCCATTGCGAGTGTTAGCATACACACCCTTATATAATTATTTGAGAAGGCATACTAACAAGACTTGTCCCATTTATTTACAACATACATCTGTCAAGATTCTTGGATGATTGATAAACAACAGACATTGAGCCTTTCAGTGTACAAGCTGCCTATACTATTCTAGTGTACATCTAGGAGATTCATTGAGCCTTTCAGTCATTGTATCAGTCCCCTGAGCCTTTCAGCCACCCTTGAAGCCTCGAGGCCAATCCTAGACGAAACAGCCTGCGAGTGAATCGTGTGGAAGACCTTGTCGCCGACGACCGAGAAGCTCGCGTTCACGACCTCGGCCCCTTCCTCCTCCAGCGCCGCGATCACCTCGTAGAACACGGGCCTCCTCTTCAGGCCGGCGATCAGGACCACCTCCAAGACCGACTCCAGCTGCCTCACCTCGACCACAGGGAGGCCGAACTCGGACGCCGTCTCGCCGTCAAATTCTACGTCGACGGTCGCCTCCCCCATTGCCTGCTTCTTCCTCTGCTTCAGCCTCTCGACCCGTCCCCTTAGCTTCTTTATGTACGCGGCCCCTTGGTCTAGTTGATCATGTTGCGACAGTGCGTCCTGAAATAATACATGACAGAGGCCAATGGGTTTAGATGGCAACTGATCAAATCTGGTCATGTCATTTGACGTCCCTGTGTTTGTTTTTTGGACGGCTAAGCGGCCAATGATTGGCCGCCACGTCATTCTACCAAAAATGGGACCTATCGGGGGCTGAGGTGTCCAACTGAATGGAGGTGAGGTGTTTGACACGATAAGAATAGGGTTTTAGATAGTGACCCAATTATCCCCACGTTTTATTTTATTAGCTGAAGACAAGATAAAACCATGCTATCTTCAAAAGATATGCTGGCCCTTAAAAAATCATGGAAGACAAAAACGCAATTTTTTTAATAAAAAAATAATTTGTTAATCTCCACGTGGGTGCCAGTCGGATCGATACGAGAGAGGAAGTGAAGAGAGAATGGCATCTGAGGAATTCATTGGCACACAAGACTATCAAAAATTGAAATGATAATCTAAACCGCCAATGGATCAAAAGGGGCACAAATCAACAAAGGTTTAATTAGGGGGGGGCATACCTTTGGGAGGTGCTCATCTTTAGGGATGAGAGAGGAGAGCTTGAAGCACAAGTTCTTCATGTGGATCCTTCTGTTCTTCTCCACAGTCTTCCTCTCGATCTTAGTCGCCGATGACTCCCCCCCGTTCGCACTCCCCCCCTTCATCTTTGGACCCCTTAATCTAAACCTAGAGAGAGAAACTTGAGAGAGAGACTGGAGAGAGTGTGTATTGTTGTTCCCTTCAGCCCCTTCATATTCTTTCTATATAAAGAGAGGAGAGCGGGGGGAGAAGGGGAAAGGACCAGGAAACCAAGTCTTGTCGCGTGGACCCCATCCCGAGTTGTTGTTGCTAAGGTGGGGCCCAGAGGGCGTGATCATGGGTGAAGAAAGGGGTTCGGGCGGCTCCGAAGAAAATTGGTGGGAATTATTTGAGAGTGTGCCCCGCTGTTTGAAGTTTCAACGGGGACCGCTCTCTACGCGGACGTCGTGCATCAAGAAAGGATCTAATATGATCACGTGTTGGATTCTATGCATATGGGTCCAAAATCCAAATTGGAATGTGAAATTTTTAGATTTAGGAAAAAAATTAAAAATAATATTTAATTTCGACCGAAAAAAAATATTTACAGAAATCGATCAAGTCTGGCCACGTCAGCAGCCAGACGCGTGCCTGGACGCTGACTGTGGATGATTTGAGTTGGCCACAATATGGCCGCACTTGTGCCTGGACGCTGACTGGGGATGATTTGAGTTGGCCACAATATGTCCGCACTTGTCAAGTGCAGCCATGTCATTTAGGAGCGCGGCTTCAATCAAGCCTTCAAATAAATTATTTGTATTCAATGTATTGATGAAATACTTGCCTTGATGGTAAGGCTCTTTATTGGAAAGAAGAGAGAATAGGGTCCGTTGGATCCCTTCTATATGTGGTTGATATTTGATGAGCACATATATTGTTGTTACTATATTTGTTTCTAGGGTTTGCTAGCCTTATAAATATTGCCGGCTACCCTCCTCATTGTAACACAATTGAAATAAGAAAATCTCTCTCTTCTTCGTGTGGATGTAGGCTAGGGTTTATAGCCGAACCACGTTAAATCTATGTCTTTCTTGATTGTTATTTCTTCATGGTATCAGAGCGGGTTGATCTTTAACTCGTTCTTTTTCACATTCGTGTTCGGCTTGATCCAGATTCGACGCATCCAACATCAGGTCAGATCTCGTCCATCGGATCTCGTCAACTCGAGTCCCGCCTCTGCCTACTGTTGTCGTCATCCTCTTTGTGTTGTCGTCATCTTCTCCCGTTGACGTCGACAGCAGGGATCCGACGCCTCCTCGCGTCCGTACGCCGGCGTCCGGGCCCATCTTTGAATCCGACGACGTGCTGCTCAAATCCGACGCCGTGCTGCCCAAATCCGACGCCTTGAAGTCGGCGGCGGGCTTCCTCAGATCCGGCGGCGGCGGGCGAGCTTTCTCAGATCCAGCGGCGGGCGGGCTTCCTCGGATCCGGCGGCGGATATCCTCATATCCGGCGGCGGTTTCCACCAGAAAACGACGGCAACGGCTTCCACAACCTTCCTCTTGCGGCTACTCTGATCCCTTTTTGCGGTCTGTGCTCCTGATCTTCATTGCGGCCTGTGCTCCTTACTACGATTTCTTCCTGCGACACATCAGATCCAATCCATTGACCTGAGATTAGATCTCATCGGCAGCAGCGAGATTCCCTGATTAGCAGATTCGTTTGTCCGCAACCATGTCGGACTCCGATCAGTTCTTCTCACATCAAAATTCTAATATGAGGTTAACGTTTGTTCCTCTTAATGGTATTAACTATACAACTTGGTCTAGAGCTGTGATTTTATCTCTAGGTGGAAGATCAAAACTCGGATATATCTATGGGACAATCGATCGTCCCGACGAGAAAGCTCCGAAAAAGGTGCAGGAATGGATTGCTAATGATCAGACAGTTATGGTATGGCTTCTCAATTCAATGGAACCTAAAATTTCTGAAATTTTCACTTTTTTCGATACTGCAAAGGATTTATGGGATTCTGTATCAGAACTATATGGAAATCAGAATAATGCAGCTCGTGTTTTTCAATTACAACGTGAAATTGCTAATGCAACTCAAGGTGATAAGCCCTTTATTAAGCACTATGGGAATCTGAAACGTATGTGGGATGAGCTGAACATCTATCGTCCTCATACAACAGATGCAAAAATCCTCCTAAAACGGGCCGAGGAAGACAAAATTTTTGCTTTGTTGAATAGCTTGAAAGGAGAGTATGAATAACTTAAGAGTCAAGTGTTGATGAATTCTGAACTCCCATCTCTCTCCAGTATTTGTGCAACTATTCAACGTGAAGAAACTCGGAAAACTGTTATGGTTGATGATTCTAAGGCTATTTCAAATCAAAGTAATTCTAGTGCTCTGGTAGCTAACACTGGTAAAGTTATTCGAGAATTTCATTGCGACCACTGCAACAAGAAAGGGCATACTATAGATCGGTGTTTTTTACTGCATCCTCATCTCAAGGCCAAGTATGATCAAAAATGGAAAAAGAAGGTGCAAGCAGCTATAGCCATGATGTCGATCCCAATAAGTAACACTTCCACACATGCTTCAGGTAATCATCATGCTTTTTCATCATCTTCAAAATCTAGCACTTGGATTATAGATTCTGGTGCTACTGATCATATGGCTAATCATCTCTCGTCTGTGCATTCCTTCAATCACATCTTTGATAATCGTACTGTTTCTGTAGCTAATGGGGCTTCGGTCCCTATTATTGGAAGTGGTAAAGTTACATTCTTTCCTACTACTACTAGTTCTGATGCTCTTGTTGTTCCGTCTTTTCCGGTTCAGCTTCTTTCTGTAGGAAGAATTACTAATTCCTTAGACTGCGATGTTATTTTTTCTCCTAATTCGGTTATCTTTCAGGATCGAAAGTCGAGGAAAACGATTGGTGAAGGAACATATTCTCATGTGCTTTATTTGTTCACTCCAAATAAAGGGGTGTTCCATACTAGCACAGTGACTGAGAGTCAAATTATGCATAAGCGATTAGGTCATCCCAGCAATCGTATTTTGTCTTGTATTTTGCCTTCCATTTCTGTTGCATCAACATTATGTGATGTCTGTCAGCTTTCTAAACAAACTCGTTTACCTTTTGTTAACTCTATGTCAGTATCTGATGAACCTTTTGCTTTAGTTCATTCTGATTTATGGGGTCCTGCTCCTATTGATTCTTATGATGGTTACAAATATTTTTTGTTACTTATTGATGATCGATCACGTGCTACTTGGTTATACTTGCTGAAATCTAAAAAGGAGGTAGGTGCTATAATTAAGGATTTTCAGACTATGGTACTAACTCAATTTGGTGCCAAAGTAAAAATTCTCAGGTCTGACAATGGCACAAAATATGTCAACCATTCTCTTGGTGAATATCTTCGCAGCCAAGGTATTATTCACCAAACTAGTTGTGTAGATACACAACAACAGAACAGCGTAACAGAGAGGAAGAATCGACATATTCTGGAAACAGCAAGAGCCATCATGCTTCAGATGAATGTGCCGAAGAAATATTGGTCCTACGGAGTTCTGACTGCAGTTTACTTAATTAATCGTACGCCTAGTAGAGTGATTGATTTCAAGTCTCCATTGGAAGTTTTGCAAGATCGTAAACCTGGTCTATCTCATCTGCGAGTGTTTGGGTGTGTTTGCTATGTGCATCGACCATCTACTCATCGTGACAAGTTAGAACCCCGCGCAACTCGGTGTGTGTTCTTCGGTTATTCTTCTACGCAGAAAGGATACATATGTTATGACAGTTCTGCTCGTAAGATATTTGTCTCTCGGGATGTTCGTTTTTCTGAAAATGAACCATTCTTCGACGGGAAGGATAAGTATGAGAGTATATGTCTGATTTTTTGGTGTCTCTGCCGATTATTAGCTCCACAGATGACAGTGATGAGGCTGATACAGATCATTCGGTAGTTGAAATGTCATCTGATGCTACACCAGTGATTGATACACCATCTCCTGTTATTGATATCGAAACTGCTCCTCCAACAGTTGAAATTGAAACTGATGCAGATCATCAGCCTCCAAGACGCTCGGATAGAGAAAAGCGTCCTTTTGTGATGTTGAAAGATCATATTACATATCATAGTGTTATCTCATATCCTATACAAGCTCATTTAACATATGATAATGTTACCAAAAAACATTCTGATTTTCTGTGTGCATTGTCATGTGAAGTTGAGCCAAGTAATTTCAGAGATGCTAATTCATCTCCAGTTTGGAGACAAGCAATGAAGGAAGAGTTGCAGGCTCTGGATGAGAATCATACATGGGATATTGTCAAGCTACCTTCCGGAAAGAAGACAGTTGGGTGTCGTTGGGTTTATAAGATCAAATACCAGAGCGATGGGACCATTGAACGACATAAGGCAAGGCTTGTTGCTAGAGGATTTACTCGGACATTTGGAGAAGATTATAAAGAAACGTTTGCTCCAGTTGCCAAAATGAACACGTTTCGAGTTCTCATGTCCTTAGCAGTAAATCATGGATGGAAGCTATTTCAGATGGATGTGAAAAATGCTTTCCTTCACGGAGATCTCGAAGAATAAGTCTATATGAGTGTTCCACCTGGACATCCACAAGAGTCCATCTTTGGAGTAGCTTGCAAACTAAGAAAAGCTATTTACGGACTTAAGCAATCACCACGAGCCTGGTATGCCAAACTAAGTTCGGTTCTCATGATGAATGGTCTTAAGAGAAGCGGTGCAGATCCGATCTTATTTGTTAAGAGAAGTAAGTCTGGCATCATTATCGTTTTGGTATATGTAGATGATATTGTGATTACTGGTGATGATCAAGCTGAAATCTCAAGACTGAAAGCATTGATGCATAGAAGATTTGCTATCAAGGATTTGGGATTATTAAAATATTTTCTTGGGTTGGAAGTTGCCTATTCCGATAAAGGTAAGTTTCTTAATCAGAGGAAGTATGTGCTTGATTTATTGAAGGAAACAGGAAAAACGGGTGTTAAACCGTTAGATACGCCTACTGATAGTGGTGGTAAGCTTGATGCTGAGGGTGAGTTATATTCGGATATTGGAAAGTTTCAACGCTTGGTTGGTCGCCTGATTTATCTTACTATTACTCGCCCGGATATTTCATATGTTGTATGTCTGGTAAGTCGATTCATGCATGCTCCTACTGTTAATCATATGAATGCTGTTAATAGAATATTACAGTACCTGAAGGGCTCACCTGGAAGAGGTATTTGGATGCGTAAGAATGGACATAATGACATTACTGCTTATACTGATGCTGATTGGGCTGGATGTCCTGTTGATAGAAGATCTACCACGGGTTATTGCACATTTGTTGGTGGAAATTTAGTCACTTGGAAGAGTAAAAAGCAAAATGTGGTAGCTCGATCAAGTGCAGAAGCTGAATACCGTGCAATGGCCTCCACAACAAGTGAAATAATTTGGCTTCGGGCTCTTCTCAATGATTTAGGTTTTGGTTCATCTCGACCTACAATGATGTTCTGTGATAATCAAGCGGCGATTCATATTGCAGCAAATCACGTATTTCATGAAAGGACTAAACACATTGAGGTAGATTCTCACTTTGTCCAAGAGAATAAACAAGCCAATACCATATGCACTCCCTTTGTTCGTAGTGATCAATAACTGGCCGATATCTTCACCAAAGGTTTACCCGCTGCTAGATTCCAAGAGATATTGTCCAAGTTGGGCTCTATCGACATTTTCGCACCAACTTGAGGGGGAGTATTGGAAAGAAGAGAGAATAGTGTCCGTTGGATCCCTTCTATATGTGGTTGATATTTGATGAGCACATATATTGTTGTTACTATATTTGTTTCTAGGGTTTGCTAGCCTTATAAATATTGCCGGCTACCCTCCTCATTGTAACACAATTGAAATAAGAAAATCTCTCTCTTCTTCGTGTGGATGTAGGCTAGGGTTTATAGCCGAACCACGTTAAATCTGTGTCTTTCTTGATTATTATTTCTTCACTCTTGCTGTGGATGCTTAATTAATTAATATTTTTTAAATTTAAATAAAAAATAAATTTTATATGGGAAATACTAGGAATTGATCTCAAGAACTCTCTCCTTCAAAGAAGAAGTAATACCACCAAGCTAACAACTTCCTTATCATACAACATGCAAACAATCTATTTGAAAGCTTGACCGAAACTGCACCCTAATGATTTAGCTGCACTTGCCAAGTGCGGCCAAACTGTGAAAACTCAATTTGGCCGCACTTGCCAAGTGCGGCAAGTGCGGCCAAACCGGGGAAACTCAATTTGGTCGCACTTGCCAAGTGCGGCCAACTCAAAACATCCCGTGACTCAAAACATCCCGTGCCTGGCTGCTGACGTGGTTAACTTGGTCGATTTCTGTAAATATTTTTTTTCGGTCGAAATTTAATATTATTTTTAATTTTTTTCCTAAATCTAAAAATTAACCAATTGGAATTGCTACGGGACAAACCTAATTGTTGAGTTTATAGGCCACTTAATTTTTTGCGGTTGTGCATAGACCGAAAGTGCATTTGTGCTCAACTTATAGACCAGAAATGATGAAATTACCATTTAGACATCTCCGTCGTTGGTAAAGCTTCGCACTCCTTCCTCTCACGATCCCTCGGCCGATCTCTTTATTTTGCTGCGGGAGCCCTATGTTGAATTTGGCCTCTGCTTCACGAACGCGAAGAGCTTTCAGAATCCGATCTGCTTCTGCTTCTTCTCTCGCTGATGATGCCACATCTGAACTATCCCAACAGGAGTAGTCCAATGAAATCTCGAATGGAGAGAGGCCGACGGGAATAGATATAGATCAACACCCCCATTTGGTTTCTATTTTTTTTTTTTTGGGATCGCTGGTAACGCTTTCGTCCTTTAGACATTTCGATCATTCGTCTCTCGCTCGTGGCCGCTTGGCTGTCCTGCCTGTCCGCCCACCTCGCCGCCTCCTCTGGCGATCTATCAGCGGTTCTCGAGGCAGCAACAGTGTTGGCGCATGAGATCGCTGGAGCGCCTGGGAATCTTGGTGGATCTAAGGGGGTTTTAAAAATATTTGTAAAAGGATAATTTTGGCATTTTTTGAAAAATTAGGAGGTATGTAAACTCAGCAATTAGATCTATCCCAATAGCAATTCCCAATCCAAACCTGACCCACTTCAATGTGTTTTTATTTGGGTCTGGTGGGATCCGAAGCTGTAGCACACTCTTTTAGACCCACATGTTCGGTTGGCTTGTTGTGTGCAGTGTGCACTCTGTTGCCCCAAAAAAGAGTAGGGACGATTTTTTCCGGGTATATGCACACAGTTCGGATCTTGGAGTAAATTTCTGAATCCGATAAGAAATTTGGACTCGGACTCTGACGGCATTTGACAGAGCGGTGCGAACTGGGTCGACCAACGGGGGGTGCGGTCATCGCTGTGTGGCATCTATCTTATTGGGTTCCGATCAGGCTTGGATTCATGGTTCCTTATGGTACAATATTTGACAAACCTTGTTCCTTGTTTTCAACACGATGTTATAAAACTCTTTTCATGTTTGATCGTACTACCGTTCACTCTCGTAAGCATGACTACACTTTGAGATTTGGTATCGGGTCTTTAGATTTGTTGAAGGCATTCGGGCGAACCCGATGTGACAACGGTTTCGGGCTCAAATTAAGGGTCAAAAATCAATTCAAAACCTAATCGTCAACAAAAGATGGTACTTTTTTTTAAAACAAAACCTAATCAATGCAACGGTTGAGTCAAGTCACTAAGGGAAGCCGATTAGATCTTTCGTGCTAATATCGTCGAATAAATACAAAACGTAAATAAATTATTCCAAGGCCTATCTTTGGAACAAAGAAAGAGATGGTGATAACAAAACTCGGAAGAAACTGACCTCACTGTCACAACGCAAAACACGTGCTCGAAAAAAGGGCAAAAAACGAAAAAATTAAAAATGCCCCCTCAACCGCTAGCAGCTTATCCTTGTTCCTTGGGCGGCGGGGCACATCCCCGCCATCTATGGGCCGCTACAATCACTTTCCAGTTTCGGCCAGTTTAGATCAATACTCAGTTAACCTCCTCCACTAAAATTCCGTTGTTTCCTTGGGTGGAACTGGACTTACATTGCAACTGCATGTAACCGAGGGAAAGGGACTTACAGATGACGGTTCAGTGTGTGTAACCCCCATGAGATGAAACGACGAGAGTCAATCCTGAGAATTTCGGTACTGAGATTTCGCAATCAGCGCTGTTTAACAAAATCAAATTCCCAGAAACCACTTCCATGGAGAATACACTATGCCAATGACACAGACTTGCATTGGCCTTCAGTAACTTGGCGTGACGAAATAAAATTCCCAGGGCCCGCTTTGATCTAGAAAAAATGCTTAGTCGACGATGCTTATGATGACAATATAGGCTGTGATGCATTGAGAACAAGACGTATAAATGCAATATCCTAGTATAAACGCCAATACACAACCCCTAATTTGGCAACATTTTTCCCTGCAGAGGCAGATAGGCTGATATAATTCTATAGGAGATCAAGCTGAAAGAGTTCAGGCCTAGCAGTGAAAGAGTACATATCCAAATACCCAAAAACTAATATCCGCAACTACAAGTGTTCCAACCGTATAGTTCGCGGCAACGTTATGCTTCGATATGTAAATTAAGAAACACTGGAACTTACAGGCTGATACCGGAATCCCGATGGTAAAGAAAGGTTCGAGCCAGCAAAATCCTCGAACCTTTCAAACCTTTCATGGCCGGGCTTTTAGCTGCATGAATCGTTTTCTTCCATTCAGCTTTGTTAAGGCCGTCTTCAAGGTTAAAACGAGCAAATATCATGTCCTTAATTGTCTCCATCCACGTCCGTTTAGGCTTCCTCTGCTTCTAGTTGTTTCTGGTAGGGTGGGCATCATATAGGCACCATATGAACTAGCATTTTCTTAAAACTTTTGAACAATATAAATTATTTAAGGTAAATACAATTGGTCAAACAAAATATGATATATATGAACTAAATAAATTGATTAATAACTAGGCAATTCATAACAACTCAAATAAGTTTAAAAAATTATAACGTTTCTAAATATTTCAGATTATAGTCAATTATGAGATTTGGTTGACAAAAATCATCATAATATTCTTCATAATCCCCTCAAGAACTCTCCCCTCTTATTTATAATAAATTCCATTTTTATCAGCCGTCACCCATAATTACCAAACTACACCTGGCCTAGGGTTTTCAGTCGCCGTCCAGAAGTTACGAAACTGACACTCAGTCGTCATCCTGTAATCACAGAATTGCTACTGCACTATAATTACAGAACAGAATTGCCACTCCTTTGTAGGATTTTGTCGTCGTCGTTCCTTAACTCCCGCTTTTGCCGCCGCTTGTACATGATCGCTTCATTACTATCCTAAAAAGACCTTATTCTCATGGTAGAATTTCGAAAAGATGAGTCTGCCATGCTCCAATTGCCCCCGTCGAAGCCTCACATGTCTCTCTTGCTGTTGTCGAGCCACCCCGGGTATCCGCCGACCCCTGGAAACTACCATTGGGCCGCCACTGTGCTCCTCTGCCGCTCCAATGACAATCGCCCCTTAGCGGGTCCAGCGGACCCCTGCGTGGCTGCCGTCGACCCTCGAGGGCCTCCGGTGCATCCCAGGGGCCGCTCGCCCCTACCGGCGGGTGGCGGGTCCCCGCGGGGTAGTGCACGATTTCCTGCCCCCTTCTGCGATTCACCCCTCGTTTCACCGCACCCCCAAGGACTATGGGGTTGATCTTGCTCCACGCGTGCGGATCTTGCGCGCATCCGTTGGGTTTAATGTCCTCATCGACAACGATGACTATCCATTTATCGATGATGCTTTTCGTTGATGTTTCACATTCACCGTCATCACCCTTGTTCGGATCCGTCTCGGTAGCCACCATCACATGTGGTGGACGGCTTTTCGTCTCGATCAATTACTTCAACATGGCTTCGATTCTCGAAAATCATTCATCTATCATGTTCATGAGGGACTCCCAAGCATCCACCTTTTTCGCTGTCGTCACCATCGATTCCAGAATCGAACACTCTGATATCAATCTGATAGGATTGGAGAAAGATTGTGGGTGGGTGGGTGGGTGGAAGATAGGATTTTTAGGGCAAAGATGTAATTTCAATTGATAACTGAGTAGAATTACAAGGTTTTGGCCTCAATTCGAGAGGAGAACCACTTTTTCAATTAAACCTATGGTTAATCTAGTCTAATCTAGATAGCTACCAATTTTCCCAAAATAATTATCATAATATTCTTCATAATCCCCTCAAGAACTCTCCCCTCTTATTTATAATAACCCCCTTATGAGCCGCCGCCCATAATTTCCAAACTACCCATGTCCTAGGGGTTTTATCCGCCGCCCAGAAATCACAAAACTACAACTCAGCCGCCGCCCCATAATTGCCAAACAGCCACCGCTCTGTAATTTCAGAACTACCACTACCCTGTAATTACAAAATTGCCACTCCTCTCCAGGGTTTTACCGCCGTTGCTCATTGACTCCCCTTTTACCACCGCCGACTGTAGGTGATCGTATCATTTAAACAAAAAATTGGCAGAAACATGTGAAGCATATTTTTGAAGGCTGCAGGGTCATCAAGTTCTTCAATTTGGAGCAACAAAAATTAATTGATGACGCCAAAGATCGTCCTCAGGCTTAAAATAAGCCCTAACAGACGAGTTTAAATCTCTTATTCTAAAAAAACTCTAGTAATGCCAAGAAATCAGAAAAGAGCCGCTGAAAAAGTATGATGAAGGAAAAAAAGAAACATCATATTTTAACCATCAGGAAAGATTACGCATTAAAAATTATGGATAGAATCACAAAGCAATGAGTAACTATAGTTTTAACGTAACTGTCTAATGATGAATAACGAGATCCTTAAACCTACCAATTGAATGATCTCTTTGAATCGATGGTACATCCTTAACATTAAGGTTTCAAATCCACAACAGTATATAAATTCATTCTGACATTAGCAATATCAAAAGTTCAAGACATGCAATTCAAAGAGAAGTCGAAATCCCGCATAGTTACACAGGCACAGTTCTCTTACAAGTTTGTCGATGTTATTTGAGTCCAAAAAAGAGGAGAGATGATACCCAAGATCCTCGCAAGGCGCCCCTTTCTCAAGTTCACGGGTCCTGTTATAGCGGTGTCGCAAATCCTGCAAACGTTAGCAGTATAAGAATCAGAAAAATCAGCATCCACTCCATTTCAGACCAACCCAAATGTGCAGCAATTAAAAAAGTTACTATACTAATATACTGTGCTTATACGTTAGCAGTATAAGAATCAGAAAAATCAGCGTCCACTTTTCAGACCAACCCAAATGTGCAGCAATTGAAAAAAGTTACAATACTAATATACTGTGCTTTATATAGACAACATGAGCTTCCTTCCCTGTTCATGCACAACACTAACAACCATATCTCCACAAATTGGCTTCCCACTTAAACACAAATGAAATCAATCAAACTAATTTACCTATCATAATCAAAAGAAACAGAATTGCACAATTCGAGTTGAGTAATATTAATGGAAGCACGTCGATAATAATCAACTAAATATCATATCTGACTATGACATCCTATAACTAAAAGGGTTGCAGGCCATTCTCAAATTATACAATGTAATAATTGTAATACTCGATTTTCTCTTAAAAAATTGAAGTACCAGTTCTCAAGAAAACATGTTCAGTGTACCGAGGATATCAATTGGTGTGCATGGGAATTTAGCAGAAGCATGACAAAGGGGTCCAAAATTTTTCGAAAAATGGTTATTCATATAATAAAAAAATAGCCGTGGAATGTGAGATATGCCCTTGTCTAATATTCTAATTGGATGTGACGGTGAAGATAGGGTATCAAATGCAAAGGCACATGAGCTCTTTGGTGGGTATACGGTGGCAGCCCAATGGACGAGATGCAGATAAACTATAGCTCTCATACCATCAGCATCAAAAACATCATGTCTAAAGTCGTTTGCCATCAGATCGGCTGCTGAGGACAACTGAAGAAAACCCCACAAAAGAAACTGATAAAGCTATTGCGACCACTCGTTAAACTGATGTCAACCGAATTAATATTGGTCGTAAGCTCCAATCTAGATTAACACTGGACAATAAAGGGACATGACACAGATCCCTAATGGTCAATTAGAGATACCCAACCTTATCATCCAGTTGAAGTTCATGCAACCAATGAACAACTCCCTTTATTACCCTAGACCACAAGTGTCCAGGTCTTCAGATAAAAAGATTAGATGCCATGAATTGCTAAAGCATGTGGCATTCATCTATGAGTCGCAAAATAGAGGAGCCACGCAGAATCACGTTCCCATTATGCCAAACAGAAGACATAATATACCAACGGTAAACCTGGTTAAACAAAGCTGTTCTGCAAAAAGGAATTGCACTTCTATATCAAGCATTCTTTCTCTTGAGGGGCCACGAGCCTTAGAGCTTTGACGGCGGGTGATATGTACATTTTCTTGGGATTTGATATGTGTGTGTGCGTGTGTTTTGGGGGGTTTTTTTTTTTGGGGGGGGGGGAGGTCTGGTGGTATGTCTGTTTTTCGGTTTGTGTGTTAGTGCGTGCCGGGTGCACATGCGTGTTGAGTATTGATTCCCTGAATTTGATTTTGATGATGAACAAACATAAATGTCTGTCGTGAACTAATTCTCTTTGAGCGCAGTCATGGAGATCGTCGCCAAATTACTTTGTACATCTCAAGCGACGTCTCAAGCCTTCTTAAAGCGTGTCATCGTGTGCCTGAAGCTTCGTTAAAGCTCAAGGAGTAATTAATGAAGTCAAGGGATTCGGATTGAAGCTTTGAAGACGGTTCGTCATATTTATTTTATTGTCTTCTAGCTTCATTTCATAGAATGTTAAGCCTTGAGTAGGACTTGCTTATTTATCTTCATAACGCTCATATCGTTTCTTTAGGATTGCCTTATAAGCCATTAGAAACTATCCTGAAGCTTATCGCTTCATTTCACGGCTTCTTATGCATCTTAGTTGGTTCAAGAAGAATAACCAACCGACTAGATGACAATCTAGTCGGTTGGGAATCCTTCTTAAACCGACTAGTTCTCCTAGTTAAACTCAGCCTAGCCACTGTTGACCACTTAGTCGGTCCAAAAAGAATCACCGACCGACTAGTTGTCAAACTAGTCGGTTGGCAATCCTTCGTAGACCAACTAGTTTTTCTTGTGAAACTCAAGTTCTTTACTGTCAACTACTTAGTCGGTCCAAGAAGGTTCACCGACCGACTAGTTGACAAACTAGTCGGTTGGTATTTCTTCTTAGACCGACTAGTTCTATCTCCTTGATTTCACTATCTTTGATGTCTTCCTTCTAGTCGGTCCAAGAAGGTTCACCGACCGACTAGTTGCAAAACAAATCGGCCAGTAATCCTTCTTAGACCGATTAAGCAGCTTCAGAAATAGATCCGTTGGGCATTTAATGCCACGATTTTTGTTGTCCTCTTCTCTCTTTCTCCTATATATTCTTGATGCTTCAAGATAGCATTCAAGGCTGCCATTATTGAGATTTAGAGAATCAAAGAGAAAGCATTCAATTCTCATTTCTAAGCTCTCTCTTCTCACAAGAATCTCTCCCTCACTCTTTGAGCCCTAATTTCTCAAGAGAGATTCTCATTCATTGTGAGCTACTCAAGCTAAGAGCTTGAATCCAAGTCACCAACTTCACCCTAGCCATCTATTGCTGTCCATCTTGGTGAAGCTAGGGTTTGGTGCCTTCTTCTTAATCAAAATCCTTCTTGCCCTAAAATCAGTAAGTATTTCTCAAGGCATAGGTTTTTGTGGTAAGTATTTCATTGTTTAATTTACATTGTTATTTCAGTTTTTCTCTCGGTTATGAGAGAAGATTGTGATCCCGGTTTGTGGGAGTCACATTTCGTTTTGTGTATGATTTGATCTTGTAGTAGTTTCTACAAGAATTTCATAGTGCAAAACTTGGGTAAGAGGATTCTAACTCAAATAGCCGGAGGGGATCCGGGTGTCTGGGACGTAGGATCGCCGGTAACAAGTCGGGGAGACTTGGGTGGATCCGAACCCGTTACATCGCTTGTTTGCATTGCTTAATTCTTGTTTGTCAATTTTCATTCTGCATTGTTGGTTGTGTTTGCACGATAATTAGGAATTATACTCTTGATTATTTTAAAGTATTATTCATCCCCCCCTCTAGTACTTGTGCAGTAGCTATCAGGGCATTACATTTAGTATCAGAGCCAAGTTCATAGCTATGTCTACCAACGACAACAAGATCGTTCGTCCACCTTCCGACTACAGCACCTTCAAGAATCGTGAAGGAGTTTCTTCAGTGACGAAAGGACACTCCTCAACTAGGCCTCCTCATTTCAATGGTGCCAACTATGGGTACTGGAAATGCCGGATGGAAACCTTCCTCCGGAGCACTTCACTATGGAGAGCCACGTTGACGGAGTATGTTGAGCCCGCCGAAGAAGACTTCACGAAGTGGACTACCACGGAGGTCGCCGCGGAGGTGAACAATGCCAAGGCAATGAATGCCTTACAATGTGCATTGGAGCCCGAAGACTTCAACAAGATATGCACATGTAAGAGTGCATATCAAATCTGGAACCAACTCCTCATCTTGCACGAAGGAACGAGTAGGGTAAAAGACTCTAAACTCGTTGTTGCTAACAAAGAGTTCGAGTTATTTCACATGGAACAGGGTGAAAATATGAAGGACTACTATGCTCGCTTCGTGGATATAACCAACGAGTTGGAAGCCCTTGGGAAGAACTATACCCAAAAGGAGAAAGTCGCGAAGATTATTGACGGACTTCCTTCGAGTTGGGAAAAGTGTACCTACGCCATCGAGGAAGGTAACGATATGAATAAATATACTGTCGTTCAACTAATGAGTACCTTAATGTCGCATGAGGTACGGAAGGACAGTAAGATAAAGATGCAAGACAAGATGAAGTCGTTCTTGAAGCAAGAAGAGCTAAAGAAAAAGGCAATTGCTTTCAAGGCCGCTCCTTCTACATCTATCGATGGTGAAGAATCGGAAGACGAGTTGGACATAGAATCCCTTGCCCGTATGGCAAAGAAGTTCAACCGATTCTTCCGAAAAGGTAACTTCAAGAATAAATCAAAATTTAGTTCAACTAATGCCTCCGCTCCTTTGTGTTTTAAATGCAACAAGTCAGGACACATCAAGACGGATTGTCCTCTCAACAAACAAAAGGAGAAGTGGAAGGCACCAAAGTTCGACAAGTCACGAAAGTACAAGAAAGGGTACAAGAAAGGGCTTGTCGGCACATTCACCGACTCCATAGAGGACTCCTCAAGTGGAGAGTCGGATGATGAACAAGTGGAGCAAGCACACATGTGCTTCATGGCAAGAGAGGAACATGATCAAGAGACTTCTTCCGATGAAAGCGAGGATGAAGGCGAAGAGGTAACTATGGATGAACTTAGATTAGCTAACGAACAAATTTGTTCTAAGTATTCTAAATTGGTAAATAGATATACTAAGATTAAAGATGAGCTAACTAGTCTCCAAACCTCTCCTAAGCCTATCATCATCAACGACACCGTTGTTGAAGGCTTGAGAAATGAGATTGTAAATCTCAAATCTCAACTTGAGCATGTTCACATTGAGAATTCGGATGAACGCGAGATAGCAGATTTGATTTCTCGAAACTCAACTTTGAGTATTGAGAATGAGAATCTCAAGTCTCGTGTTTGTGTACTCACAACTCAAGTGTCCACTTTGGATACTTCAATACTTTCTCTCACCGAGAAGTACGAGTCCACATTAGGCCGAATTGATAAATTCAACAAAGGCAAGGACCATTTGGATAATATCCTAAATGATTTACTTCCGGCCAATCATCGTATTGGCTTGGGGTATAAAAAGGAAAATTCATCCAAATCTTCAACCACCTTTGTAAGGCCAACTTCCGATGCCTCAACTCGTGGGAGTAAACACCTCATGGGTAGTTCATCTACCAATGGTGCTTCCACTAGATACACATCCCCTCTTGGAAAGAAACCCACTTTGGGTGGACCTCCAAAGAAGGGTCATGCATTTATGTACACTAATACTATGCCACGTAGGAACACACCTCCTACTCCACATGTTCACACGTATGATGATTTCTATGCTCCACGTCCACGAGCACGTGCACACCAAGTGAGACACACTCATGCACGTGTTCCTCCACATGCATATGTTCAACCACATCACTACTATATGAATGATTACCATCATGCACCATATCATATGTCGCCACTACCATTTCATCATGTGTCGTATGCTTATCCACGTCATGCATTCCCTAGGCCACTTCCTCGTAGGCCACATGCATCACGTAGAAATCAGCCACATGTGCATGCTCCCAATAGGAATAGGGCTCCCACGACATTCACTATTTGGGGCCCGAAGGACACAAGCATGCATGAAAAACAAGCATACATTATTTCTTATTTCATGAATATAGTGCACAATGATGATTATATTGGGAAGTCTAAGTCCAATTGGACTTGGCTTCCAAAGGTCTAATCTCTTAGGACCCAATGACCTTGGGTACCATGGAATGATATGTTTATCTTCAGGTACTCAAGAAAAAGAAAAGGAACAACAAATCAAAATTTAGCTCCAAGAATAATTGGATACTCGATAGCGGGTGTTCAAAACACATGACTGGTGAAGCTCAGTTGTTATCCGGAGTGGTGCCCATTGAAAATGGAAACCGAGTGGTCTTTGGAGGCAACGAGAGCGGAACCATCATTGGTGTTGGAAAATTTGGTAACCCCCTCTAAACCCTTTCTAAGTGATGTTTACCTTGTTAAAGGCTTAAATCACAATCTTATTTCAATAAGCCAACTTTGTGACAAGGGTTACAAAGTTAGCTTTGCGAAAGGAATGTGTCAAATTTTGAGTAAAGATAATAATAATGTGTTATTCTCTGGCACACGCCATAAGGATATCTATATCCTAGATCTTCCAAAATCACATGAACAATGTCTCATTGCCAACACAAGTGAACAACACTTATGGCATCGATGTTTTGGTCATGTGAACTTTGGAACACTTTTCAAAATATCCAAGTTAAACTCTATAAAAGGATTTCCTAAGCTTGCCTTTCAAAAGAAAAGCTTTTGTGACTCGTGTCAACGAGGCAAACTTCCAAAATCGTCATTCAAACCTAAGAAGAGCATATCCTCTAAACGGTCTCTAGAGCTTTTACATCTAGATCTTTTTGGGCCAACTAGAGTTGCTTCATTAGGGAATGCTCGATATGGACTTGTCATCGTTGATGACTTTTCTAGATTTACTTGGGTATTTTTTTTAACTAATAAAAATGATGCTTTTGAAAACTTCACAGTATTTGTTAAGTACAAAATCTCATTGGAACCACCATTGTCACTATTCGTAGTGATCATGGAGGGGAATTTGAGAACGAGTCTATCTCAAATTTCTGTGATGAAGTTGGTATTGCTCACACCTTTTCTTTCCCTGGCGCACCCCCTCAAAATGGTGTTGTTAAGAGAAAGAATAGGACGCTAGTGGAATGTGCTCGCACAATGCTTGATGATAGCCAACTTGGCCATCAATTTTGGGCAGAAGCGGTACATACCGCTTGCTATGTGTTTAATAGGATACTCTTGAGGCCCGACACCAAACAAACTTGTTATGAATTGTTGTTTGGTAGATTGCCTCAAGTTAAACATTTTCGAGTTTTTGGTGCAAAATGTTTTATCAAAAACAAGTATGGGAGTTTGGACAAATTTGATCCAAGATCCGATGAGGGGATATTTGTTGGATATTCCTCCCGTAGCAAAGCCTACCGGATATACAACAAAAGAACCTCAACGATCGAGAAATCTCTTCATGTTTCATTCAATGAAAATTTTGTCCCTCCTAGAATTATCAATGATGATGACTCTATGGAAGTAGTTTGTGATTCTATTGGTAATTCTAATTCTATTGATTCTGTTGATACTAACCCTACTGATGATTCTTTTGAGAATGTTCCTAGTGATCAGGGAGTTCCCAAACGGCTTCATACAGTTCGTGACCATCCCCATGAGCAAGTCATTGGCAACATACTAGATAGTGTCAAAACGAGATCTCAAGTCAACTTCTTCGCTCACTGTGCCTTTGCCTCTCCAGTAGAGCCAAAGAATATCAACGAAGCATGCGAAGATAGTTCTTGGATCCTAGCCATGGAAGAGGAACTCATTCAGTTTGAGAGGAATGAGGTCTGGGAGCTAGTTCCATTGCCTTCGAAGAACCACACCGTTATTGGAACGAAGTGGATTTTTAAGAATAAGACCGACGAGAACCAAAACGTCGTCCGGAACAAAGCTCGGTTAGTTGCTCAAGGCTACAGACAAGAGGAAGGTATAGATTTCGAGGAATCTTTTGCACCTGTAGCTAGATTAGAATCTATTAGGTTGTTATTATCGTTTGCATGCCATAAAGATTTCAAACTCTTTCAAATGGATGTAAAAAATGCGTTTTTAAACGGAGATGTCGTTGAGGAAGTTTATGTTTCTCAACCTCCGGGTTTTATAAATGAAAAATTTCCAAATCATGTTTTCAAACTTAAGAAAGCACTTTATGGTTTGAGACAAGCTCCTAGAGCTTGGTATAACCGCCTAAAGAACTTTCTTTTGGATTTGGGTTTCAAAATGAGTGAGGTTGATTCAACGCTTTTTGTTAAGTATGCCAATCATGATATTATTTTAGTTCAAATTTACGTTGATATCATTTTCGATGCTATTAACTTCACTCTTGGCGAAGAGTTTTCTAATGTCATGAAGGACCAATTTGAGATGAGCCACATGAGTGAGCTCAAATATTTCTTAGGACTTCAAATTCGCCAAATGAACGATGCAATCTTCATCCACCAAACCAAGTACACGGTGGAGTTGTTAAAGCGATTTGGAATGGAGAATGCTTCTGACAAGAAGACTCCAATGAGCACTACTACACATCTTGATAAAGATACGGGCGGCAAAGATGTAGACATTCGTCTATATCGAGGTATGATAGGTAGTTTATTATATCTTACTGCCAGTAGGCCTGATATAATGTTCGCCGTATGTGTTTGTGCTCGGTATCAGTCACAACCTAAGGAATCACACTTGATAGCGGTTAAACGTATTTCCGTTATTTAAGTTACAGACTCGACTACGGATTATTCTATCCAAAGTCTAGCACATATGAGATAATCTCATATAGTGACGCAGATTATGCTGGATGCAAATCCGACAGGAAGAGTACTGGTGACACTTGCCATTTTATAGGAAATTCTCGTCTCTTGGTTTTCCAAGAAGCAGAATTCCGTATCACTTTCAACCACCGAGGCGGAATATATTGTCGCCGGTGCTGCATGTGCACAGGTTCTTTGGATGAGACACACACTTAAAGACTTCGGTATAAACTGTGATACTTGCCCTATCATGGTGGACAACCTAAGTGCAATATGTCTCTCTAAGAATCCGGTACACCACTCCCGTACCAAACACATTGATGCCCGTCACCATTTCCTAGATGATCATGTTGCTAAAAAGGACATCATTTTAGTGTACGTTGAAACCCAAAAGCAAATCGCTGATATTTTCACGAAACCACTCAAGGAAGATTCCTTTGTGCGGTTACGTCGAGAATTGGGGATTATGAGTGAATCCGAGATTTAGGATTCATATTTTTCGATAATCCGGCATGATAATGATATTTATATGCTCATACTAGATTTGTTGTGATATTCTGGATTTATGATTGGATTTTCGATTTGCACGTTGGATTTAAGATTTTCTGGTATTTATGGGGTAGAATAAGAGCGTATGAGAGTATTTAGATGTTTCGTCCAAGTGTTCTTCGGAGAGAACTCAAAATTTCAAATTCTCAAATTTTTGGACTCTCTTAGTCGGTCCAAGTTCATTAGCCGACCGACTAGTTTCAGTTCTAGTCGGTCAGTGATTGAACTCAGACCGACTAATTCATGCTCTAAATTTGGCTTCACTTGCTGTTTGCATTTAGTCGGTCCAAGCTCATCGGCCGACCGACTAGATTGCATTCTAGTCGGTCAGCTCTTGAACTTAGACCGACTAAATCTGCAGGGGCATTTGTGTCTTTTGACTCACTGAATCGTTTTAAAGCTCTCCGCACCGATTAGATTTCATTCTAATCGGTGCAAATTCTTTCCTAAACACTAAACCCTTCGACTCCTCAGCCTCCTCCGTCGTCTCCGACCGCTGTGCGTCGCCGTTTTCGGCCACCATCAGTCGCCGCCGGCCATCTCTCTCCATCCTAGGGTATCAGTTCTCACACTCTCTCAGATTTTAGGGTTCAATTTCGTTCGATCACTTTCAAATTCGTTCGATCCCGTGCGTTTGTGTGTTGTCTCGTCTCAATATCATGGTGAAGACACGCATCCCTATCCGTCCTACCACTCCGTCTCCCATGACCGTCGAGCCTCTAACCGACCCTCCTCAACCCAAACGTCGTGCCAAAACCACTCGTACGCCTACCTCTCCATCCTCTTCCTCGCCTCCTCTCAAGAAGAAGAGGACTGTCGCTTCCAAGCCAAAACCCCAATCTCAATCCAAGCCCAAGCCCCGGACGAAGGCCAACCAAAAGATTTTGACTCCTGGCCCCTTCCGTGCTCCCACACCACCCTCTAACTCCGACGATGACTATATCCCGGAGACTGGGCCTACCGAGAAGGCTCCTACTCCTCCTCTTAGCACTACGTCTCGTCAGTCTAAGGGGAAGGCTCCCATGCCTTCTGGTGGGGTTGATATCTCGTTGTGTCGCGATGACCCGATGTGTCTTGCGGCATACAACCGTATCGAGCACTGTCCGTTGATCCTCGAGCACTTTGTTCAGTTTTCTGATTTTCCTCACCTCGCTGATCTCCTATCCTATAGCGGCCTCCTAGATTATCTTCGTCATGATCCCAAGGCGAATCCTCATCCCTATCCTAGACTCGTCAAACTCTTTTATGCCAATCGAGTCCAGGGTGAGTATGATGACACCCACTGCATTGAGACCACTGCTTGGGGACACCCATTGTCCTCACGGCAGAGATTTTAGGGCAGTTGCTTGGTGTCTCCTCTTCTGGCCTGCTCCCCTCAGATATCTCCGTGGATAACATCCACGATCTTGACCAGTCCATTCTTGCTGAGATGTTCCATGTCATTCCTCCCGCCATGATTGGCGTTCCATCGAAATCATTTAAGCCGAATGCGTTGGTCCTGAATCTCATTCTGAAGTCGTGTTTTCTCCCGAAGTACGGCTCCTCCAGCTTGCCATCCCAGCCATTCCTGAAGCTTATCTACGCTCTGTTTTCTGGAAGCGAGATAAATTGGGCCCGCATCATCTTGGACAAGATGGATTCCTTTGAGTGTATCAGGAAGTCCACCAAGTCTGCTCATATTCCATATCCTTGCCTGCTGACTCTTGTCTTCCGTCGCTTTGGCGTTCCTCTCCCTCCTGATGATCAGCGACGGTTGGGTCCTCCACTGAACGCGACTGTCGTCAAGAAGTCTCTTGCGGCCTTGCGTCACGTTCAGAGGACTACCCCATCTGCTCCTCCTCCGCCTTCACGTCCTGACTCTTCTGCTTCTACGAGCCCCCAGGAGACTCGTATTGCACGTTGTGAGGAGATGCTTGCACGCATCTGCGAGCATCTGAACATTGAGGTTCCTCCTACGATTTCTGATGAGGAAGCCATGGACATTGATGAGGATGAGGAGCGAGATGATTCTCCTGCTCGTGCCCCCGAGTGTACTTCTGTTGGCACTGATACTTCTGCTGGTGCTCCCGAGAGCATTCCTACTGCCACCATCCCTTCGGTGGACACTCCAGTCGTTCCAAAGACCACCACTTCATCTGCACAGCCTGCTGCTGGTGTAGATCCTGTCTCCGCCTCCTGAGCTTTCGTTGGAGGACTCTCCCATGAGCATTTAGATGATTTATCTAGTTGTGAGAGAGTGGGGTTAGGATAGATGGTTGGATGTGTATTTTTGGATGTTTTTGTGATACATTTTGATGTATGTATGTTCTGTGATACACTTCGATGTATTTTGTGACGTGTCGTATGATGTGCACCGACCTGCTGATGGTTTATATTTTTGTTGGCTGATGTATACTTTTTGTTGTATCCATATATATATATATACATCGTGTTGCCATTTATTTCTGTGTGCACATTGGTATTTATGTCTCTGATGTTGACTTCGTCCCTCGACGATTATATTGATTAAATAGTTTTGTTTGTATGAAAACATAGAATTGTTTTACATGCACTAAATTAGCTAAAAATGTTGATATTGGAGAGTATGTTCCTTTACTCAATACGTGAATTTGATTTTGAGTTTTGATGATTTCACTTTTCGCTTTTCGACTATGGTCTCGTTGGCACGCTTTGATATTCTTCGATATGTTTTCCTTGGTGTCATTTGGACCGTTGTCATATTCTTCGACTCTCGTGTTTAGATTTTTTTTTGTTTAGCCATGGTTGTTGTCGTTGATCTCCTCCCGCTCTTTTTGCTAATGCCAAAGGGGGAGAGAATTAATAATGACTTTGTGCTAAATGATAATTTAAAGCAATTTACCGTGAATCTAATTTGATATGTTAGATTCAGGGGGAGTGAAGATATAAAAATGGATTTCAAATCCTATATTTCAATAATTGATTCATGTTTTATACTTTTCTCGTCTGCTTGATGCGTATGTTTATTATTTAATACGGAACTAACGAGTCATCAATGCAGTGGAAGTAAATTTCATTTGTATCATTATTATTGATTTATATTTATGTTGGTTTGTCATCACCAAAAAGGGGGAGAATGTTGAGTATTGATTCCCCGGATTTGGTTTTGATGATGAACAAACATAAATATCGTGAACTAATTCTCTTTGAGCGCAGTTATGGAGATCGTCGCCAAATTACTTTGTACATCTCAAGCGACGTCCCAAGCCTTCTTAAAGCGCGTGATCGTGTGCCTGAAGCTTCATTAAAGCTCAAGGAGTAATTAATGAAGTCAAGGGATTCGGATTGAAGCTTTGAAGACGGTTCGTCATGTTTATTTTATTGTCTTCTAGCTTCATTTCATAGAATGTTAAGCGTTGAGTAGGACTTGCTTATTTATCTTCATAACGCTCATATCGTTTCTCTAGGATTGCCTTATAAGCCATTAGAAACTATCCCGAAGCTTATCGCTTCATTTCACGGCTTCTTATGCATCTTAGTTGGTTCAAGAAGAAGAACCATCGGTTGAGAATCCTTCTTGAACCGACTAGTTCTCCTAGTTAAACTCAGCCTAGCCACTGTTGACCACTTAGTCGGTCCAAGAAGAATCACCGACCGACTAGTTGTCAAACTAGTCGGTTGGCAATCCTTCGTAGACCAACTAGTTTTCCTTGTGAAATTCAAGTTCTTTACTGTCAACTACTTAGTCGGTCCAAGAAGGTTCACCGACCGACTAGTTGACAAACTAGTCGGTTGGTGTTTCTTCTTAGACCGACTAGTTCTATCTCCTTGATTTCACTATCTTTGTTGTCTTCCTTCTAGTCGGTCCAAGAAGGTTCACCGACCGACTAGTTGCAAAACTAATCGGCCAGTGATCCTTCTTAGACCGATTAAGCAGCTTCAGAAATAGATCCGTGGGCATTTAATGCCACGATTTTTGCTGTCCTCTTCTCTTTCTCCTATATATTCTTGATGTTTCAAGATAGCATTCAAGGCTGCCATTATTGAGATTTAGAGAATTAAAGAGAAAGCATTCAATTCTCATTTCTAAGCTCTCTCTTCTCACAAGAATCTCTCCCTCCCTCTTTGAGCCCTAATTCCTCAAGAGAGATTCTCATTCATTGTGAGCTACTCAAGCTAAGAGCTTGAATCCAAGTCACCAACTTCACCCTAGCCATCTATTGATGTCCATCTTGGTGGAGCTAGGGTTTGGTGCCTTCTTCTTCCTCAAAATCCTTCTTGCCCTAAAATCAGTAAGTATTTCTCAAGGCATAGGTTTTTGTGGTAAGTATTTCATTATTTAATTTACATTGATATTTCAGTTTTTCTCTCGGTTGTGAGAGAAGATTGTGATCCCGGTTTGTGGGAGTCACATTTCGTTTTGTGTATGATTTGATCTTGTAGTAGTTTCTACAAGAATTTCATAGTGCAAAACTTGGGTTAGAGGATTCTAACTCAAGTAGCCGGAGGGGATCCGGGTGTCTGGGACGTAGGATCGCCGGTAACAAGTCGGGGAGACTTGGGTGGATCCGAACCCGTTACATCGCTTGTTTGTATTGCTTAATTCTTGTTTGTCAATTTTCAGTCCACATTGTTGGTTGTGTTTGCACGATAATTAGGAATTATATTCTTGATTATTTTAAAGTACTATTCACCCCCCCCCCCCCCTCTCTAGTACTTGTGCAGTAGCTATCAGGGCATTACAATGCGCATAAACGAAAATAGGAAGATGAAACAACCAGTAGAGGCTGAAACTCCCTCCACTGTCTGCATCTAGACGGAAGTTAGAGACTTCAAAACTAATCTATTTCATGGCTAGATGGAAGTTAGAGACTTCAACAATAAGGTATATGATGGCAGAAGGAGTATCAATGTCGAAGACACACGACACCATCTGTTATGAGGGCATCACTACCACATAAAGCACCTTAACATTTTCTCTCATTTGGATCCCATATCCAAGAGATGAGAAAGATAGAAGACAGTAGCTTCAGGATAGATAAACTGCATGCTGGAAGCAGATACATACTGACAATGCTGGACATCAGATTTGGAATAAAATGAATCGAATTTTTGATGAACGAAGCTTTTACTTCAGGAGATCAACGGATAAGGATCAAGAGTCTACTACAAGGAATAAAGGATATCTTCTTACTAGATTTGGCAGTTGAATTATTATCTTTAAGCTATGATTTTGTTTAGATACTTTATTTATTTTAAAGTGCTTTTCTGTATATTTCTGGGTTTTTGGCCGATCTTCTGAACTAGAGGGTATTTCCACAATTTTTTCAAATTTGGCCCTTTGTGTGCACTTGCATGTGTGATTCCGTTATTGGACTAATATGTGGTGTTTATTTGTAATAAAAACATTATTTTCTATGAAGTAAGATGTTTCCTTCTACTTCACAACTTGTAACAGTTTGATCCTGATGTGAGATCCATGAACATAGAGGTGTGAAATTTCAATTGTCATTTTATGTTCATAATTCTGATTGAGCTCCCTAAGTTTACCTAAACAGTAATTACTGCCCTCTCAATTTCACCCATACTGGTAGATTTTGAATAGTTTCATTAATAAAATTCGTAGGTTACTTTAGTATCACTGTTATCTTAGATGTCAACTTGCTGAAAAGACTCTCCTTAGGGGAATCATTTCTGCTATTTGTTTAATTTTCTTTTATTTTTTAATTTCGAAAGATTATCTATGTTTTAGCCCTTTAAAATTTAATTACCGCACTGCTGTCCCTGTTATTGTTGCTACTTTTATTTCTGTTCAATTCAGATCTGACCAGATCTGACCCTAAATCTAAACCATCCCATTTGATGTCCTTTAATCAAGATCTTTCTACCAACCAGTTTCCTCCCAAAATCCTCTCTGGAACCATACAAATCATGGATGATCAGATCTGAATAAGAAAAATTCAGTTTTAATTCATCCTGCATCCTCAACTTATAATGTTTCTGGAACATTTTGCCCTGCAAATTTCTTGGTTCTGGCCAAGTATATATAGAAACGTAAAGGTATGCAAGCAAAAAATGACTTGCCATGTAAGGATGCTTACACCTTAATTGCAATGATGGAGGCGTGCTCCTGAGATGAAGATAAATTCAGGTGAAGTTTTCATCATCAGGGACTCTTGAGTCCTTGACTAACCACTTGCTTGGGCATGAAGCCATCAACAACGTATGGATGCTGAGAATTAGGGAACACACGCAACAATGCGATACATTGGCATGCCATCTAAACCTTGGGGGTTGAGTAGATTGAGGAAGATTCAAGTTATATGATTCACTGCCTTATTAGGAGATTGTGGGTGGGATCAATCATCGATACAACGTCCTAATTGATAACTTGAAATTGTAGATTTTTACTGCAATTTTCATTAAGTGAAATGATGAGCAGACTGTCTTACAAATATCCATAGGAGGGTAACATCCACCTGCTTAAGATTTCTTGAATGTTATTTGTAATATATGCAAGAATGCTATTATATGACATTCTTTTAGCCAGGTGGGTCATAGGATGTTGCGAGTTTGTTTGCATCAAGTACTTACTTCTTCCTTTCTGGAAGTTTGCTTTACCCAACATAGAGGCTTTGCCTATGGGCCTCCTTTAATTAAGAGAAGAATGCTTGCTTAAATGGGGCATAATATTAGAATCGTAATTTTACGCAGTACATGTCCAGTAGATCAAAAATGTTAACCATTTTCAAGAAATATTTAGAAAATCAGTGACATGGTCAGCATGAATAGTGCCATACATGTGAAAAATGGAGCTTGAAGCAAGATGGTCATATCAATAACATGTTCTCCATGCATCTGTACACACCTAAAATGCTATTTGTTGAAGGGGAGCTCCAAGCAAAGGGACAAGTTGCAATAAAACATATGTTGGTGTAATTACACGAACCAACATTTGCTAGAAAACCTCCAACTAATGTCATGATGCAAATGAACAAATGTGGTATTTCTGCTAAGTTCAGTTTCTCTACTTCCAACCATATGAATTCAGACTAATTGCTAGCTACCCACCATGATCTAAACCTCAAACTGCAATTTTGGTTCCTTCTTGATGAAATAAGCTAACTGGAACAATTAAGAATTCAACTAGGCCCTCTTAGGATGATTGAGAATTATTATCTGCCGTTCCATAGAAGTCCCAGGAAATGCAGACAACCCCTAGGACTATATTCCATGACACAGTTTGGAGGGCAAGAAAAACTATCAACTGGCAATTTTCACTTTCAATAGACGTCACGATTCTGTATTTCATTATACCTTCATCCATTTTCCATTAAGTGTAATCTAGAAAGTACACTCAGGAACTTTCTAGAGACATTAATAGTTCATAGTTTCATATGCAAGTCCCAAGGTTTGTTTCTGTGCCTGCGCACACGCTTTTTGTATTGCTTTTGGCGCAGGGGGCGAGTGGGGGTTGTGACTGTGATGTCCAATCGAGCATTTGGGGTCTTCTAATTCTTAGAAGAGAGGATTGATCTATTTTTATACTATATGGGGCTATCCGGGAAATGTAGACCAGGTTATGTGAGGAAGCACAAGTATGTTCGCAATAAATTATAGAAGAAATGAGAAATGAAGCATTACTATTCAATATCAATCAATGATATAGCTTTTCTAGTTTTCACCATAACGCTAGGATGAAGCCTCTGAAATAAGGTGCCAAAGGCTCACATAATTTTACTTCAACTTGTAACTGGTATAAGCTGCTTGAAATCATGTATGTACAATAAACAATATTTAACATATTTAGGATTGCCTCTGATGGTACAAATCATCTGTAGATAGCAAGTTAGCAATCAGCACAATTTTGTAAGGAGAAGTTTCTCAAGAATAGTCTTCCAAGATTTTTAGGAAGAGTCAAAAAAACAGTATGTGCCTATTGAGTATTACAAGATTACATCCAACTTAAGCCAACAGACATAAAATAAAATAATTTGGATGAGAGCAATTATTACATCTTAAAATGCTAATTGTATGTCTTTCTATTGAAGCGTGCACCAAACATACATGACATATATACTTACTGATGGTAAGGGACCATCACAGATCATGCAAGTAGGCGGCAGATTAGTATAACATATTATTTGATGTTTTAATCCCATCCCAGTAGCATTGCATACAAGGATGAAACAAACTGCAAAAAGGTGTCTAGCCATACAAAGTAAAGATCCATCATGTATACCCATGTATTTGTTTAGTTGTTCATGAACTACATTACTTTGTACCTTGGCGTCAACAATGCACCCCACTGATAGTATAATAGCTACATTCAACCACCGACACTTTCACGTAGAAAATGATCGCCATACATGCTATGATTGCTGATCATCGTGTGACAGATTTGCTTTACCATCTGGATATGGACAATGCCTCTGCGAACTAGACTTAAAGAGAGCCTCCAAATTCCTTCCCTTCCAAATAGCCTGCAGTTGTTGCTAACATCCACGGGTGATGTGCTTCTTTACCAGGTAATTTGACTCCCCCCCCCCCCAAAAAAAAAAAACAAAACAAAACAAAAACAAAACAAAACAAAAAAAGTATTGTTCTATTATCAAGTGTCAACATATCATAGTCATATGCGCCTCTTTTAGGCAACCTGCAGTCAATTCCGGCTTGATTAAGAAGTGATAAATTGTAATTTGCTCTCAAACTGAGTGGATCTCTAGATGCTGGAGGAGATGTGATGCGGTCATGTACCGCAGAAGGCGCAAGGATTCGGGGGAGCGGTTGTAGGATCGACTTAGTATTTTGGCTATTTTTGCTTTATGCGCTACCTTTTATGTTTCTAAGTGGTTGTGTGTTTAGTATTTTGTTAGGAGAGTATTTAAAGGGATTAACCCTAATTGTGTTAGCTATCGAGATATTGAGACAATTCGTCATTTGACGGCTAGGGTTTGGGGGATTAGGCTTGATCCATCAATTCAAACTAGGGAGAAGATCTACTTCAGAATAGATCAATTGTCTCTTTATTAGCATCAATTTTACTTTCCACTTTAAATTTCTTTTCGTCCTTCCACTAAAAATCTGAGCTTTTGATACGATTAATACTAATCGTATCAATTTGGTATTTAAGCACTCAGATCCAATGGCGGGAACTAGGGCAAAGACGGCGGCGGAACTTGTAGAAGAGAAATTCGACGGCAAACTTGAAGAGGTGAACAAGAGGATCGACGGGCTTCAAGGCGAGATCTGAGGCATCCATCAGGAGATGAAGGAGGTTGCTAGGGGTGGCAAAATAGACCCGACACGACCCGACACGAACCTGGCCTCTTGGGTCGGGTATGTGTAGGGACCAATCCGGGTCGGGTCGAATTCGGGTCAACCCGACCGACCTGGATAAAAATCCGGGTTGGGTACAGGTTTGACCCCTCGACCCGGCTGACTCGAATTCGACCCGTATTTCACTCTTTTCACCCCGAACCCGACCCAGACTCGACCCGAGCCCGACCCGAACCCGACCCGTAAGACAAACCGGGTCGGGTATGGGTCATTCGGGTTACGACCGGGTCGAGTACGGGTATCCGAATCCTGACCCGAATTTAATTCGGGTCGGGTTCGGGTTTACCCATATTCGGGTCGGGTCAAACCTGACCCGACCCGAACCCGACCCGTTTGCCACTCCTGGAGGTTGCTAAAGCCTCCGACATCCAAGACATTCTTCAGATCCTTCGACAGCAACAAAAACCACCCGAATCTGAAGCTAGGGCATCGACGTTGACAAATCTTAAATTTCCCTCAGATCTAGGACCACATGGAGAAGATCCGGCGAACGAAGGGCCAGAACGTCGCCTTGTGCACTTCCAAGAACCACCCGGTGACTACCGGAAGGCAGCGGAACGCACCCAAGGGGGCGGTGGACCCCTGGCAGACCGCCAGGGGCCGCGCGACCCTTTTCTGAGCCGCGCGGACCTGCACGGCCCAGATCTGGGCCGCAGACCTGCGTGGCCAATTTTGGGGCCACGCCGACCCTCGCGGGGGTCAGGCGGGCCGCCAGACCCCCGGCGAGGTCCGGGAGCCAGCGGCGGGGCCCTGGCAACATGCCAAGGGCCCCGCGCAGCCGCAACGGCCCCCGGTGGCATGGGGCTGGGCCGATAGACCCTCTTGGGGCTTCCAATGGGCATGGAAGGGGCGTTGGAGACCTTGAGGCGCACCAAAAAGATGTTCGGAGACTTCAGGAGACCGGGGAGGATGTGTGGCTAGGGCTGTTGACGAACAGAACATTCGACGAACTACTCGTGAACAAGCTCGGTACATGTTCGTTTACGTTCGTTTAGGAAGCTTAATGAACAAGCTTGAACAGATTTTTAGAGCCCGGTTAGTAAACGAACAGAGCTTGAACATAACCGTGTTCGTTCATTTATGTTCATGAACAAGCTCGTTAAGTGTTCGTGAACAAGCTCGTTAAGCGATGTTCATGAACAAGCTCGTTAAGTGTTCGTGAACGAACATGTACCGAAAATAGTAAATTTAGACAAATACTATATTTTTTATTATGCTTGGAATGGATGCTTGTAATGGTATATATGTAACTATTATGCTGGATTTGTTTGTTTTTGTCCAGCAAATATTTAAGCCTTTAATTTAATTGATTTAGTCATTGGCAATAATGTTTAAATATTATTATTCCTGATTAAAAAATTGACGTTTGTTTGCTTGTTTGAAAATTTGTTCATGAACAAGATTGATTTGTGTTCACGAACATGTTCCTGAACATGTTCACGAACAAGCTCGATAAGTCTTGTTAATGAACAGAACATTCGATTAACTACTCGTGAACAAGCTCGGTAAATGTTCGTTTACGTTCGTTCACGTTCGTTCGGTAAGCTTAACGAACAAGCTTGAACAGGTTTTTAGAGCTCGGTTAGTAAACGAACAGAGCTTGAACATGGATTTTGTTCATGAACAAAACCAAGCGCCCTGTTCAAGCTCGTTCAAGCTCGTTCGTCAACAGCCCTATGTGTGGCACGTGTCGGAGTACGAGGAGTACACACGTTACGTCGACAATCTTCATGAGGCGGCGTGGGGTGATGGAGATGAGTGGGATGCCGAGGAGCAGCGGGCTGCTGAGAGGGCCCGTGAAAAGATTTGGAGAGCATATGGTCAGCCAGATCGGTCCAGATGGAAGATGGAGGAGCCTGCTCGCACGAGATACCAGGAGGGAAATCGGAGAGGTGGCACACGTGGCGATGCCGGCCCCGATAGCCGGTTGAGGAAGCTGATCATGCCCCTGTTTGAGGGAAAGGATCCAGATGCCTGGATCTATAAGGCAGAGAGGTACTTCGATGTTTTGGGACTAGCTGAGGCGGAGAGAATGCAGACGGTGGAAGTGTGCTTCGAGGGGGAAGGTCTGGGGTGGTTCCATTGGAGCCAACGACAGAGACTTATCCGCACATGGATAGAGTTGACAGAGTGTCGTATGGAGAGGTTCCAGGAGACACAAGCTGGTGGCCTATTTGAGCAGTTGTATACACTGCAGCAGGAGGGGACGGTACATGAATATGTGGAGAAGTTTGAGCGGCTTACGAAGCGAGTAGATGGAGTTTCCGCGAAGTCCTTAGAGGGAAATTTACTGAAGGGGCTCAAGCCACAGATCAGAGCCGAGCTACGGGTTCAAGAACCTAGGGGATTGTATGCCATGATGAGGATAGCTAGGAAGGTGGAAGACAAGCTGGCGGAGGATAGGATGGCGAGGGGAGCTTTGGGAGGATCTACTTTGTGGAGTCCGGTAGTGGCGGTGGCGCCCAAGGCTCCTGCAGACGCACTGATACCAGCGAGAGGGACCCGTCAGGAGACACGTACGGGGGTCAGACCCGTCGGATGACTGAGGCAGAGATGAGAAAGCGCAGGGCCAAAGGTTTGTGTTTTAAGTGCGACGAGCGATTCACACCTAGACACAAGTGTGCGGTGCGAGCCATGCAGTTGGGTGGCCGCGGAGGAGGAGGAAGAAGGAGACCATACGGTCGTACTCGACGGAGAGGGCGAGGTGACAGAGCAGCAGCCATACTTGGACAATGTGGAGGTGTCACTTAGCTCCGTGGTAGGATTTACTCTCTATCACACCATGAAACTGACAGGCAGGGTGACAGATCAGGAGGTGACGATATTGATAGACAATGGAGCAACCCACAACTTCATCTCAAGGAAGTTGGTGGGAAAGCCGGGGCTTGAGGTGAGTGAGGCATCCACTTTTGGGGTGATTTTGGGCACAGACCAGAGGGAGGAGAGCAAGGGTGTCTGCAGGGCGGTGATTCTGGCAGTACATGAGACGCAGATAGGAGACGCAGATAGTGGCGGACTGTTACCTCCTGGAGTTGGGGAAGGTGGACATGGTGTTGGGAATACAGTGGTTACAGACCTTAGGCGACACCAAGTTCAACTAGAAGGTGATGAGGATGGAGTATCGGGAGGACGGGAATACCGTGGTTTTGTTGGGGGGCCACAGCCCGTGTTGCAGCGTGGCGTCCCTGAAGTCCTTGGCTCGGGCAGTATTAGTGGAAGGAGAGGCATACTTTGTGACATATCGGGAGCTAGGGGCGGAGGCGAAGGAGCAGAAGATGCCACCAGAGGTGGAGGAGTTGTTGGACAGTTATGGGCATGTATTTCAGATGCCGCAGGGACTTCCGCCTCAGAGGGACTACGAGCACGCCATTGTGCTGCATGAGGGAGCGGCTCCAGTCACCATTCGGCCCTACAGGTACGCACATGTTCAGAAGGGTGAGATTGAGCGGTTGATCAGGAAGATGTTACAGGCTGGAGTGATACGACCGAGTGTTAGTCCCTTCTCTAGCCCGGTGCTTTTGGTGAAGAAGAAGGCCGGTAGCCGGAGATTCTGTGTAAACTATTGTGCCCTCAACAAGAAGACGGTGGCGGATCCTTTTCCTATACTGGTTATAGATGAGCTGTTGGATAATCTATATAGAGCGTCAATCTTTTCGAAGATTGACTTGAAATCGGGGTATCATCGGATCCGGATGAAGGCAGAGGATGAGCAGAAGACTGCCTTTAGGACTCATGAGGGACACTATGAGTTCCTCGTCATGCCCTTTGGGCTGACGAATGCGCCTGCTACCTTTCAGGCGTTGCTGAACAAGATATTTCAGCCATACCTACGGCAGTTTGTCTTAGTGTTCTTCCACGACATACTGGTGTACAGCCGTACGGTGGAGGAGCACGTGCGAGATTTGGAGACGGTGTTGCAGGAGTTGCAGGCTCGTCAGCTTTATGCCAACAGGAAGAAGTGCACTTTTGCTCAGGAGAAGGTGGAGTATTTGGAACATGTAGTTTCGGCAGAAGGGGTGGCAGCTGATAGAACCAAAATTGAGGCCATGTTAGATTGGCCGTAGCCGACGACATCGAGGGCGTTGCGAGGATTTCTAGGCTTCACGGGGTACTACCGCAAATTCGTGCAGGGTTACAATACCATTGCATGGCCTCTGACAAAGCAGTTGAAGAAGGATGGGTTCCAGTGGAACGAGGAGGCGACTGCAGCGTTTGAGGCATTGAAGAGGGCGATGACGACAGTTCCGGTGCTAGCTCTCCCCGACTTTAGCAGACCTTTTGTGATAGAGACCGATGCCTCGGAATACGGGTTGGGAGTAGTGCTAATGCAGGATCAGCAACTAGTGGCTTACTTTAGCCAGGTTTTGTCATCACAGGCGAGGCAGAAATCCGTGTATGAGTGGGAGCTGATGGCGATCGCCATGTCGATTCAGAAACGGCGTCCTTCCCTGTTGGGACGACCGTTTATTATGCGCACAGATCAAAGGTCGCTGAAGTATTTGCTGGAGCAGAGGCTGGTTACGTCAGACTACCAGAAGTGGCTATCTAAACTTGTTGATTACAAGTTTGAGATACACTATCGGCCGGGATTGGAGAACAAGGCTGCGGATGCGGTATCACGGAGAGATGAGGTCACCTCCTTGGCAGCCTTGTCAGTACCACTGTTAGCGGAGTGGGAGCCCTTATGGAGGGAGGTGGACACCGATGCGGAGCTATCTAGGATCTGGAAGGATTTGGTTCAGGGGGTGGCTGAGCATCAAGGCTATTCTCTGGAGGGGCAACGGTTGTTGTATGGAGGAAGGCTAGTCATACTGCGGGCTTCAGTACACAAATCGTTGATTTTTCAGGAGTTCCATGGAAGAGCGGTGGGGGGGCCATTCAGGAGTCCAGCAGACATATATGGGGGTGGCTAGAGAGCTGTACTGGCGAGGAATGAAGGACATCGCGGAGATGGTAGCCAGTTGTGACGTCTGCCAGCGTCACAAATACCTGTCCATGGCACCGACAGGGCTGTTGCAGCCCTTGGCTCTTCCTGAGCAGGTTTGGGAGGGGATCAGCATGGACTTTATTGAGAGGCTATCCAAGTCAAAGGGATACACTGTGATTTTGGTGGTGGTCGACCGTTTAAGCAAGTATGGGCATTTCATCGGGCTGCGACATCCTTATACGACGGTGACAGTTGCTACGGATTTTATACGGGAGGTGGTTCGTCTCCACGGTTTTCCCACTTCTATTGTGTCGGATAGGAACACGGTCTGCTTCAGCCAGTTCTGGAAGGAGCTATTCAGGGTCCAGGGGACCGCTCTGCGGAGGAGTACCGCTTACCACCCCCAGACGGATGGACAGACGGATGTCGTCAACAGGAGCATTGAAACGTACCTTCGCTGCTTTGTGTCAGATTGCCCGAGTTGGTATCGGTGGTTAGCGTGGGCCGAGTACTGGTACAACACTTCCTTCCATTCTGCGGCCCAGACGACGCCATTCCGAGTTTTGTACGGAAGGGACCCACCGACGTTGATCCACTACCGTAGCGACTCGACACCCGTATCACAGTTGGACCAGTACCTCGAGGAGCGAGATGGAATTTTGGAGGAGCTGAAGAAGCACCTTACGAGGTCTCAGCAGCTGATGAAAGCAAAGGCGGATGGGCATCACAGAGAGGTTGACTACGCGGTGGAAGACCAGGTATATCTGAAGCTGTGGCCAAACCGTCAGAGATCACTAGCATAGCGCCGAAACGAAAAGTTAGCTGTCCTCTTTTACGGGACCTTCCAGATCGAGGCGAAGATTGGGGCCGTGGCTTATAGGCATAGGTTAACATTACCCCAGGATCAGCATTGCATCTGATTTTCTCAGTTACGACGGGTGATTGGAGCACATACACCGGCGGACACTCTGCCACCTAATTTGACAGTTGATTCGGAGGTACTTATGGAGCCCCAGGATATTCTACAGGTGCGGCGCATTGAGGGTGGGGGCCGAGAGGTGTTACTACGATGGGTAGGATTACCCGATCACGAGGCTACGTGAGAGCTGGAGGACATCATCAGAGCGCAGTTTCCAGATTTCAACCTTGAGGACAAGGTTCGATTTTTGGGGGGAGTAATGATGCGGTCGTGTACAGCAGAAGGCGTAAGGATTCAGGCGTGGGAGCGGTCGTGGGATCGACTTAGTATTTTGGCTATTTTTGCTTTATGCACTACCTTCTATGTTTCTAAGTGGTTGTGTGTTTAGTATTTTGTTAGGAGAGTATTTAAAGGGATTAACCCTAATTGTGTTAACTATCAAGATATTAAGACAATCCGTCATTTGACGGCTAGGATTTGGGGGATTAGGCTTGATTCATCAATTCAAGCTAAGGAAAAGATCTACTCCAGAATAGATCAATTGTCTCTTTATTATCATCAATTTCGCTTTCCACTTTAAATTTCTTTTCATCCTTCCACTAACAATCTGAGCTTTTGATACGATTAACCCTAATCGTATTAGGATGGTAACTTTACTTTGATATCACAAGAGTGATATCTATACTACTATCAAAAGAGCGAGTCTTGTGGTTCTGTCAAATTTTTTGTCAATCATGAAGGTAGGAAAATACCCTTGCAAAACTGTCATGTTCAAGCACAAAAACAACTTGTTTAAAAAATGATAAAGTGATCCGACCCATTGGAACAGACGAGACCGCTTCTATTCTTCCTATACCCCCATCTCTCAGTAAGCAGAATCTAACGTGATCTCCCCCTCCTCTCCTCCACCCACGACATGGCCCAACACCTACCTCATCTCTCTGCCTATCTCTCACTCTTGCCATCACTATCTCAATTTTTTCACAAAGTCCAACTCTCTCAAGTTTCCTATCAAAATCCTACTTACTCACGAACCCATGCCTCTCTCTCTCTTCTCAAGTTGTTCACAACTGCCTCTCATCATGGATCTCTCGGTATCTAAAGTCCCAGAGGTATCTCTATCTTCAATTTCCTAATTTTAACGCTTATATTTTGTTTCATTTAACAAAAAGTCAACAACCCTTTTCTCCTAAATCTAAATCGTTTCATTTGTTTTAGTTTTACTTCCTAAAGATTAGTTTAGGGGTTAACACATGAATCGCCCTTCTGTTCAACCTAAGATTTTTTTCAAAGAAAATTTACCACACACATGTAATGATGTAAGCCTTTCATAAAGATAAACTTGGGTGCCTAAAACCAAACTTTAAGCCATTAAATGTTTTCATCTATATTATATACAGATAGAATATAGGAGGCGATAATGAATTGAATTGTCATTAAAATTTTTTTTTATTTTAGTCACCCGTTAGATGTACTGTTTAATTTTCTCTTTTAGTATAATTAAATCATAATTTCTCTGAAAGAACCCAGAAATGTACAAAGGTGTAGTTCCAAAAAATAAGTATTTAAAAATAAATATGCTATGAGGATTCAACTACGTGTGCAATATTGTTTCAGGGTCCCCTAAGGTTTTAGGATTTAATTTTTTAAAGACAATTTAAAGTTTTAGTATTAGAATTTTAGGTGATTAAATGAATTTTCAACATGATTGCATACAGATGAACATGGGCTACATTCCTTAAAACTATCATGAACATAACTTGGTTTTCTATATACTAACATTAAGTTTTTAAATTTCTCTTCAGTTTATGGTAGTATAATATGGTAGTATAATGAAAACTGAGTGAAGTTCGTGGTTGTTTTCCTACAATTTAACCTAGAATATGGGATGGTGTACCAAAGATGCAAATTTACAATGTCATTAAAATTTTAAAAACAATTTCGGTGACTCGGCAAAGGTATTGTATAATTCGCTTCTTTATAATTCAACCCTAATTTCTCAACATGATCATTGAATTAGGAGCCAACGTCCTCCCACCGCCTTTTTTCTTCTTTACTATATAAGAAGTTCATTTTAGTATCCTTCCAACATAAATAAAGAACATCCAAAATTAATATGAGTGATTTAAAACTTTGATACTGGATTGGTTGCATAGATGAAGTTCGTCTTTCATACTTCTAAGCTAGGCAAGTTCCTCATATTAAAGATCCTTTGTTTCATGAATATATTCTATTTTTTAAGTTTTCATTTTCAACATGAGGCATTTTATTTGAGACCTACCAAACTAAGTTACCAAGCATTCCAATTCTAGATACTTCTTACCAATAGCTTTATCTTTTTGATCTAGTGACCCAAGAGCTTAGCCTATAACTTGGGAATCCTAACATTGTGGTTGTTTCCAACTATAGCTATGTATTTGCTTGCTCCATCCATCCTTTTTTCTTGACACTAAGGGGTAGAAGGTTGACAATCTCACAAACAACACATGCGAGGTAAAACACGGGAATTACAGACCCAATGCTGTGAGTATATGTGTTTTATTGGGGTGTTTAGTGCAGGAAATGTGTCCAAGAACATAAGAGTTGTGTGATCAGTGGATGGGCTCAAGGTTGAAGAAATTGTAATTGATGAGGAAGTCTCAGAAGGAAACACAAATGGTGGGTATGAGGTTGGGTTTGAGAGGTACGAATAGTGGAGGTCTGACTAGAATGGGGTCCCATTAGATGAATGATTGGCGGCCACCATCTTCATTGAAGATACCCGTTGTCGAACATTGTGAGTGGTAGCCATAGTCGGCGACAATACATGCCATTGCTTTATTGCCCTTATATTGGAGGGAGTTCCATTAGCAAGAAAAAGAACATGTCAATTTCTTAATTTCTGCCTGCTCCTTAGCTGGTTGTGATGGAAGAGTTATTTTTTCTTAAGTTACTAAGAGAGGGAATGTGAGAGTGTAGGATACTTGTAGGCTTCTCTACTGAAATGCTCCAAACTTTGCATGACATCGTCTACTTTTTTCATCTGGATTCAATAGTTAGCATCAGGTCTCCAACCAAAACAACATCAACTGAAATTGCAGCTCTATGATTCACAATTCCATGAATTACAAATCAACAGGGAATTGAAATTCCATGACTTGATTCCCCCTTCAAACCAAATGAAGCCTTGATGTTCAGGTGACAATAACGCTAACTGCTAGAAACATAAATTTGATTGAAAGGGCAGTAAACAAAAAAGAGATTACCTTCTGATAGCCAAGCCCAGCCTCCGGGCTTTGTAGAAAGCTTTGAGATGAGCAATGCTGAAGCAGTCACACTGTGCAACGGCATCAAAGACTGCACGCATCCCAACTCCACAGGAACCCTAACAAAATTTAACCACAAAATTGCCATCAAAATGAAAGAGGGGGGAAAAATGTCACAGCTAGTTTGATGTGAAATTTCCATCTAAGTTTACAGATGATATATCCAAACCCACCATAACTGGTTAGCTTAATAATCGCAACTTTAAAACAGAAACATCATATAATTATGAAGCGAGAGAGATTCTATGTTTGGCATACCTCGAGATGCCCAACGGGAGCTTGCGACGAGAAAGGCGAACAAAGGCCGGAGCTTCGGAAGCAGAAGACGAAGAAGACGAAGAAGAAAGAGAAGAGAGAGGGACGAATCCGCCATTAGAGACTTTTGGGGAGGGGATAGAGGATCGTAGTAGAATCCTCCTCAAACCTCCAGCGGCCGCCATTGCTGCCTTCGTTCTTGCTCTCCGACTTCTACTTTCTACACTCTTTTGTTGAGCCCTCTCTCTGTCTCTCTCCTCTCTCGGTTTGGGCCAAACATTTTCAGTTATGGGCTTGGGCTCATCTGTTAAACAAAATCAAATTTAACTAATAAAAAAACAGGAGTTGCTACAGGCAACCCCCGTTTTACTTGTGCGCACAACCACTATATAATTTATTTACAAGTTTGCTACTAAAAATTACTCACTGCACATAATCATTCAAAAATTCCGAAAATATCCCGATTATGTGTGGTAAGTAAAATGGCCGATCGTCGGCAGACGGCAACACTGCCTCCTCCGTCGATCTCCCCAACCTCACGCCTCCGCCCACCTCCTCTAACAATCCAACCCGACTCCTTCCTCCGCCCCATCCTTCGACCTCCCCCAGCCCCTCTGCCGCCCTCCTCCGCATACTTACCCAGTCCGCCCCCCTCCTCCGACAATCCAACCCAGCCCCCTCCTTCGACCTCCCAAGCACCTCTGCCGCCCCCCTCCTCCGACAATCCAGCCCAGCCCGCTCCACCGTCGACAATCCAGTCCAGCCTGCTCCTCTGCCACATCATTCGACCTCCACAGCCCATCTGCCACCCTCTCCGCATACTTACCCAGCCCAGACCCAGACCGTCCATTCCAAACCCTAAAAACCAGCCGAGGATAAGAGATGTGTAGATTTTGAATGTCAAACTTGTAAAAAAGGTCGAGGATAAGAGATATCTAAATTTTGAATGTCAAACTTGTAAATAAGTGGTTGTGCCCGCAAGTAAAACAGTAGGTGCGCTAAGCAACTCCCTGAACCCCCACCCGCGCAATGCACGGAGATATTAGTCCGCTTTGTAGAAAAAAACAAAGAGAAATGATGCATGCACCTCAAATATTGAGGTGCATGTACTTTATTTTTGCCAAAAACAGCATGGATTTCACATCGGCATGTCTAATCATATCTATTCTTTGTCTTAAAAAGCAAAATTTTGCACTAACCCCTATCTGCACCTCATTCTTGAGGTGCAGATAGTAATTCCCAAAACAAAACTAACATAGTAGTAGTCAATCAGTCGTGTATTCCATGCAATTTCACTTTATCTGGTTTTGCTTATCATCACTTTGTAGTACCCAAAAAAAAACCCCATAAATAACTGCTTAATGTATTACATTCGACAGCAACAGCACAGTCATTGGCGTTTACTAGTAGCACTGTATGTCAACGACAAGCAGCAAAGGTTAAATCAAGGAAAGGGACCAGCTTTACCCTCACGTTTTTTTCTAAAGCTGCGATTCCTCTTATTTCAATACACAACGGTTGGAAACAACAGAGGATAAATTTCCGATCGTTTTTTCAAGCTGCCGCAGCCTGCAACAGCTCCCTCTCGGCTCGCTCGCGGATCCTCCTCTCAAGTTCCGGCCTAAAATGCCTGATCAGTCCCTGCACCGGCCACGCAGCGGCGTCCCCCAGCGCGCAAATGGTGTGCCCCTCGATCTGTTTTGTGATCTCCTGAAGCATGTCGATCTCTTCGATCTTTGCATTGCCCACCTTCAGCCTCTCCATCATCATCCACAGCCACCCGGTCCCCTCCCTGCACGGAGTGCACTGCCCACAGCTCTCGTGCTTGTAGAAGTAGGAGAGCCGGGCGATTGCATCCACCACGTCGGTGGATTTGTCCATCACGATGACCGCCGCCGTGCCCAATCCAGACTGGACTGCCTTCAGCGCATCATAGTCCATCAAGACATCGTCGCATATGTGCTTTGGCAGGAGAGGAACCGAGGACCCGCCGGGGATGACGGCCAGCAAGTTGTCCCAGCCTCCCCTGACTCCACCACAGTGCCTCTCCAGCAGCTCCTTCAGTGGTATGCTCATCTCCTCCTCCACGGTGCAAGGCTTGTTCACATGGCCGGAGATGCAGAACAGCTTCGTCCCGGAATTGTTCTTCCGGCCAAAGCTCGCAAACCACTCGGGGCCTCGCCTCAGGATCGTGGGAGACACTGCAACGGTTTCAACATTAGTTACGGTAGTTGGGCAGCCGTAGAGACCAGCATTGGCAGGGAAAGGTGGCTTCAATCTCGGCTTCCCTTGTTTCCCTTCAAGGCTCTCCAGTAAAGCAGTCTCCTCGCCACATATATAAGCACCGGCGCCATAGTGAATGTGGACATCAAAGTCATATCCTGATCCGCATGCGTTCTTCCCCAAGAGCCCGGCTGCGTACGCCTCTTTCCTCGCCTTCTCGAGGTTCAACCGCTCGTTCACATACTCGCCTCTTATGTAGATGTAAGCTGCTGTTGCCCTCATTCCAACACCAGCAATCAAGCAGCCTTCCAGCAGTTTATGTGGGTCGTGGCGCATGATTTCCCTATCCTTGCAAGTGCCCGGCTCACTCTCATCGGCGTTGACGACGAGGTAGGACGGGCGGCCGTCGGATACCTTCGGCATGAACGACCACTTGAGCCCAGATGGAAAACCAGCTCCTCCACGGCCTCGGAGACCAGACTTCTTCATTTCGTTGACAATCCAGTCAGCCCCCTTGAGCACCAAGTCCTTGGTCCGATGCCAGTCACCCCTCTTCATGGCACCTTTGAGGAAAGGATCATGCAAGCCGTATAAGTTGGTGAATATGCGATCCTCGTCTTTCAGACCACCAAAGTGGGTTTTTTCTGGAGGGGGAGGGGGAGGAGGGGGCTGAGGTGTGCTTGCTGTAGTTGCAGCCTGGGTGCTGAATGATCTACTTGAAGAACCTAGGGTTTCCCTTTGAGAAGAATTTATGTTCTTGAAGATCCCCTGGAAATAAATGAATCAAGTTAGTGATTCCCCCACAATACATTATTCAATCTTCGGAACTGAACTTCTCTTCATAATAAATTGATGCATAAACCAGTTTTCCATATAGAGCAGTGAATAGAGTTGTAATGCTGCCAACAATAATCGTGACATTAGCAAGAAAAGAAAAATCCAAAAGTAAAATTAAATTGAATTGCCCATGTCACACCCCAAAACTGGTGAAATAATAGTAATTAATGGACCAATAACAGTCGGCCACAATTCCTCTAAATAGGAAAACTATGAAACATATATATCGTCTTTAATCATCATATCTAATCATATCTAATTAAAGTATGCGCAACATCCTTACATCCTTGTGTTACACAAGGTCCAATATCAAGACCTACCACCAAGGATTTATCTCTAATGTTAGATGACTGGTTAAATTATCTTTCACCAAACCCTGAACGAGCTGCTAATCTGGAGAGAATACCAGCAGCAAAGGATGGGAGGCGATGTTTTCATATTTTCATGGAGTAACTAAACTAGAAACAAATGATTTAGCCAACGTTAAAAACTAGTAAATAAACGATGTAACCTAAGACACTCGATTTAAATTCAGATAGCTGGTCCCAAAGGACATTCCTATCTATTTTGGGCAGGTTTGGAAGATTAATAGTTAGAATGACTAACTGAGTAACAAAAAATGTGGAGAAGTTGGCTCGATTCGGCGTAGGAGAGCCAGTTGTATGGCAAACGAGTTATCTTGTGCAGAGGTAATTCGACTGCGTCTGGATTCGACCTATCTAACTCTGCACAAGTCGGATACGAGGATGCTAGGCATGTGGCTTCATCAGCGCAGTTGGTCAATCGGTCGCCAGTTCGAGTCTGAAGGTCGATCGCTCGGCAGTTGGGTCGATCGGTCGTATCGCGATTAGAGTCCGTTTTCGGTCGATCGGTCGTATGGAGGCTCGAAGAAAGAAGGCTCGTACGCAAGGCTCGGCACTAAAGTCGCTCGACACAAAAGGATGGTCGATCGGTCGAAGAGAGCCCATTGGGATGTGGTCCACTAGGAAGCGGTGATTGGCCCACTAGGTTGCGGCGGCATTAATTGCGTAGAGCGGTGATTGGATCGGATGCCGTAATTGTCGAAATCCCTATCCGTGTGGAGACCTTAGCCAATAATGGCACCTATTGTAACCTAGGTTTATAAATATGGGGTTTTAGCTTAGGATTTCGTGTGGAACACATTTGTATCCTTGGAGAGAGCCGTCATTGTGAGAACCAACTCTATGAGATATTGTAGCGCGAGCAGTTGGAGAGATCTTGTGTGCTTCTTCTTCGTTGGACGAAGGAAGAAGACTTGTATCGATTTCCCCTTTCGTAATAAAGTTCACCGGTGTTCCCATTGGCCATCCACGGCCTAAAAGCCATCTTGTTTGTGCTCTATTTGTTCGCTGCTTTTCCTTCGTCCTCGATCCCCACGATCCTGATATATTCCGATGCGCTTGTGTCGGCGTTGCTAGGCTCCGTCGCACAACAAATTGGTATCAGAGCTGTACGGTGTCGGCGATTAACATAGAAGACGAAGATGAGTAGCGGTGGCGATGACGGTTCTCCAAAGACGTCGACTTCTTGGTATTCTTCAACCTCTCAAATTATTGTGTCTAACACAAAGTTCGAGATTGAGAAGTTTGATGGAAAGATCAACTTCGGTATGTGGAGATGCGAAGTCATGTAAATCTTGAACCAACTTGGTCAAGATATCGCATTGGACGAGAAGCCGACAGACATGTCCGTTCAAGAGTGGAGAACTCTGAATCGGAGTGCATGTGATACCATCCGCTTTGCATTTGTCGAAGGAGAAGAAATACCCAAATATGGAGGAGACAAGTGGAAGCAAGTTCTGGAAAGAGCTCGGCGACAAGTACATGAAGAACATCCAGAACCTGCTACACTTGAAGAAGCTTTTCGATTTGAAGCTAGCCGAGGGGGTTTCTATGGAGGAACACCTCGACTACTACAACAAGCTTCTTACCGACCTGAGGAACGTCGACGTGAAGGTCGATGATGAAGACAAGGCGATGATCCTCCTCAACTCTCTGCCCATCGAGTATGAGTACTTGGTGTTGGTTTTTACATATGTTAAGGAATCGATCACATTTGAAGAGGTGTCCAACGCTCTGACAAGCAACGAGTTTAGGAAGAACGATGGGGACTCCAGCAGCCGAGCTTCGAGCGACGCTCTTATGGTCGTAAGGGGCCGTAATGGTGAAAAGGGTGGAGATAGAAGGGGGTATTACAGATCCAAGTCCAGAAACAAGACAAGAGGCCCCCAGCGTAAGGTGGCAAAGGATCAATGTGCCTTTTGTAAGGAAAGAGGACATTGGGTCAGAGACTGCCCCAAGGCAAAGAAGAAGCATGACGCAACCGCCAATGTCGCGAAGGGCATTGAGGTCGAGGAGTATGTATTGGTCGGTGCTTCGGAGGGCGTGACGTCAGATGGTTGGGTGCTCGACTCTGGATGCTCGTTCCATATGACGCCACATCGAGAGTACTTCACGACCTTCATGGAAGGTGGTAAGTGTACGGTCTTGATGTGCGATGACCGAGCTTGCAGTACGGCAGGCGTCGGGACAGTGCGGATGAGGATGGACGACGGTGTTACACAAGACATCGAGTATGTGCGCTTTGTTCCCGACCTAAGGCGTAATCTCATATCGCTCGGCTCACTCGAATCCAAGGGATGTCGAGTGACTATGGAGAATGGAGCTCTAAGAGTGACCCGAGGAGCAATGATCGTGATGAATGGGAAGCGTCAAGGCAACCTCTATTACTTGGATGGTTCGGTCGTAGCTGGCACAGCGGCTCTGACTCGTGAGGCTGAGGAGGACTAAATGTTATGGGACATGCGACTAAGACATGTGGACGAGAAAGCATTGCAGAAGCTTATCGTCGGGGGTCGTCTAAAGGGGGCCAAGACCGGGAAGATCCGAGTTCTGCGAGCACTGTGTGTTTGGAAAACGGACACGGTGCTTCATTTGGTACGGCCATCCATAATACGAAGGTAGTGATTGACTATGAACACACCGACGTATGAGGCCCGTCTAGGACGGCCTCATATGGAGGGAAATACTACTTTGTCATTTATCGACGATTTCTCACGCATGGTGTGGGTGTTTCCGCTGAAGTCGAAGGACCAAGTTCTTAGCACTTTCATCGAATGGAAGAAGCCGGTCGAGACTCAGACTGGTCGGTGAATCAAGCGTCTGCGAAGTGACAGCGGTGGTGAGTATAGGTCAGATCTCTTCGAGAAGTTCTCCAGATCGGAAGGGATTCAGAGACACTACACCGTTGCTGGTACGCCGCAGCAGAATGTGGTAGCAGAGAGGATGACTCGAACCTTGCTGGAGAAAGTTCGATACATGATGTCAACTACTGACATATTGAAGAAGTTTTGGACAGAGGCCCTGGCATATGCGACCTACTTGGTCAATCGGCTACCATCTGCTGCATTGGAAGGAAGACCTCCTTTGGAGGTATGGTCGAAAAGGCCAGTTTCCAACTATGGATCACTTCGAGTTTGGGGTTGTCCTATTTATTATGAAGTGAAGGAAGACAAACTCAATGCTCGAGCCAAGAAAGCCATCTTCTTGGGCTTCAGCGGTGGTGTCAAGGGATACCGACTATGGTGTTCGACACAGAGGAAGGTGATCCTGAGCAGAGACATAACGTTTAATGAGTCGACGTTACTAAAGAAGGAGAATTAGTCAAAGGTGAATGTCGAACAGATACAATTGAAGCAGGTTTACGACGTGTCTGATACTCTCCACAACGGTCGATCGACGACTCAGATCGATCCACACCAAATGTAGCAGAAGGCGGGCTCTAGGCCGTCGATGGTGTAGTTAGTGGCTCAAGCTCAGTTGGTGGAGATAACTCGTCTCCCAGGGTCATTCAGTCGAAGGATTCTATCGCAGTATCGAGACCAAGGCGTGAGATAAGAAAACATGTGAAGTACTCGGAGTTGGTCTCATTTGCCTTTCCTGCAGTATGTATCGATGTTTCCAACTCGTTCGACGAGGTGGAGAAATCCGAAGACCCGAAGCGGTGGAAAAGTGCGATGGATGAAGAGATGGAATCATTGGCTAAGAACGACACATGTGATCTCATGGAGCTTTTGAAGGGCAAGAAGACAATTGGATGTAAATGGGTCTACATCAAGAAGCCAGGAGTCAAATCAGGAGATGTTCGCTACAAAGCTCACCTCGTAGCAAAGGGCTTCGCACAGAGAGAATGTATCGATTACAATGTGGTCTTCTCTCCTGTGGTGAAACATTGCTCGATTCAGATCCTGTTGGCATTGTTTACTCAGTTCGACCTTGAACTAGTGCAGCTACATGTCAAGACGACGTTCTTGCATGGAGAGCTCGAAAAGGAGATCTATATGGCTCAGCCCGATGGCTATGTGAGTAGTGACGGTCGTGCATGTAAGCTGAAGAAGTAACTCTACGGGTTGAAGCAATCACCACGATAGTGGTATAAGCGTTTCGAACGCTTTTGATGGATGATCAAGGGTATGTTCGCAGCCCCTTTGATCATTGCGTGTTCTATCGGAAGTTGGTTGACGGGTCCTTTATCTATCTTCTGCTTTATGTCGATGATATGCTCCTTGCTTCATCGAATAAAGATGAGATTCGGATATTGAAGTCCCAATTGAGTTCTATATTTGAGATGAAGGATCTGGACGAGGCACAGAGGATTCTTGGGATGGAGATCACAAGAGATTGAAGTGGAGGTACTGTTCATCTTTCACAGAGTCGATATTTGAAGTCTGTTATATAGAGATTTGGCTGTGAGAAGATGAAGTTCGTAGCTACTCCACTTGCACCTCACTTCAAGCTCAGTGACAAGCATTGTCTGAAGAACGAAGAAGAGAAGAAGCTCATGGAAAGCGTACCATATGCCAATGCGGTAGGGGCCTTAATGTACGCGATGGTATGTACCAAACCCGATCTATCACATGCGGTCAGCATGGTGAGTAGATACATGCACAACCCAAGAAGAGAACACTGGCGAGCAGTGCAGTGGATCATGTGTTACATCAATGGCATAGCCAATGTTGGACTGACATACAGCTGAAGTGTTCATGGTCCGCACACTGTCAGGTATGTCGACTCTGACTATGCAGGCGACTTAGATGGGAGGCGATCGATGACAGGCTACGTCTTCACCCTGTCTGGCGCTCCAATATGTTGGCGGAGTACCCTTCAGTCTACGGTGGCCCTGTCTACTAGGCAGGCAGAGTACATGGCATTGACTGAAGCGGTGAAGGAGACGATATGGCTGATGGGTCTAAAGGATGATCTGGGAGTCTACCAAGAGAGATATGATGTCCATTGTGATAGCCAGAGTGCAGTGCACTTGGCTAAGAATCAGGTCTTCCATGCTCGTACGAAGCATATCGACGTTCGATTCCACTTTGTCAGAGACTACGTGGGAGAAGAAGCCGATGACATCAACTTGTTGAAGATCGGAACAAATGACAACCTGGCAGACATGCTGACGAAGGTTGTATCGGGAGTCAAGTTCAAGCATTGTTTGGACTTGCTCAATGTGGTTCCTCAAAGAAGTTGACGTCTGCCCCAAGAGGGGCCCAAGGAGGCCTCGTTGGAGCTAGTTGAGGCTCGGTGGAGCCAATTGTAGTCCTTATGGACATTTGGACTCGCGAGCAAGTCAGCCAGTCTTAGGAGGAGACAGACGTAGCTCTGGCGAAGCACTTGGTTCTTCGAAACAAAAATTAGGGGGAACACCATTCGATGCTCAACCAAGGTCAGTAAGAGTCGTCTGTCGGACAGAGACTCAAATCTCGCCAAGGTGGAGATTTGTGGAGAAGTTGGCTCGATTCGGCGCAGGAGATGCAGTTGTATGGCAGACGAATTATCTTGTGCAGAGGTAACTCGACTGCGTCTGGATTCGACCTATCTGACTCTGCACAAGTCAGATACGAGGATGCTGGACATGTGGCTTCATCAACGCAGTTGGGTCGATCGGTTGTCAGTTCGAGTCTGAATGTCGATCGCTCGGCAGTTGGGTTGATCGGTCGTATCGCGGTTAGAGTCCGTGTTCGATCGATCGATCGTATGAAGGCTCGAAGAAAGAAGGCTCGTACGCAAGGCTTGGCACTAAGGTCGCTCGACACAGAAGGAATGTCGATCGGTCGAAGGGAGTCCATTGGGATGCGGTCCACTAGGAAGCGGTGATTGGCCTACTAGGTTGCGGCGGCATTAATTGCATAGAGCGGCGATTGGATCGGATGCTGTAATTGTCGAGATTCGTATTCGTCTGGAGACCTTAGCCAATGATGACACCTATTGTAACCTAGGGTTATAAATGGGGGGTTTTATGTTAGGATTTCGTGTGGAACACATTTGTATCCTTGGAGAGAACCGCCATTGTGAGGGCCAACTTTATGAGAGATTGTAGCGTGAGCCTTTGGAGAGATCTTGTATGCTTCTTCTTCGTTGGACGAAGGGAGAAGACTTGTATCGATCTCTCCTTTCGTAATAAAGTTCACCGATGTTCCCTCTTGGCCGTTCACGGCCTAAAAGCAATCTTGTTTGTGCTCTATTTGTTCGATGTTTATCCTTCGTCCTCGATCCCCACGATCCTGATATATTCCGCTGCGCTTGTGTCGGCGCTGCTAGGTTCCGCCGTACAACAAAAAATACCCAAGCACAAGGTTTAAGCCCAGGTTCAAAATCTATTGGGTAGCAATTGGTAGTATCAATATTGGTTGTATGGGAAGTATTATCATTGGTTGCATGTGAAGTATGATGTGATCAGTATTGGGTACCTGACTTTATGTATTGGTTGACATTAGCTCAACATAGCGATTAGTTGCATGTAGATATTTACCTTCAATAAACGCTAATAAATGCTTCATCTGTTCATAGATTATCTATGTCATCTAAGACGCTATCTTCTCTTTTTCTAACCCATTTAATCAATGGTCCAACTTTTGGAAATTTGATGATTCCATGAGATTTTTTTCAAATATTACATGAAACAAAACAAAATTTCAATGCTGGTAATTCAAACCTCGAAGCTAATATATTAATCGTTTTTAGTTAGTATCGATAACATGTTGATTGGATTGCATTGTCATGATTGAAAATACGATACATATGCATGATGTGTATTGGTATCAATCAAGATTTCAAGCCTTGGTTTAAGCATATTACTATCTGTACATAAGAACATAGATTAAGAGTAATATAAACAATTGTATGTATGACAAGTGTCCTTCGGGTATTGGTTTAGACATCAGTAAATGCTCAAAATATGACTGTTTGTCACCCTCATTGATTTTCTTATTGTGCAAGAATTATTACCTCACATTCCAAAGTTACTGTTGGGAATGGGGATTGCAGCTACAATGGTGACAATTTTGTAGTTCTAGGGCCCGATGGGGGCAATTTTGTAAATAGGGGCAAATCAGCCCTATAAATAGTAGGAAAGGGGTTAGTGTTAGGGTACGAAGAAAATTGAAAAAAAAGAAGAGTAGAAAGTAGAGAAGAGGAGTTAGGAGTAGATAATAATTTTAGATATTGAGAGCGTGATCATCCTCTCTAATTGAGGCCATTATCTTTGTATTTCCCGTCCTTATCTATAAAATTCACCTTTTCTTCCAAATCCCCAAAATTCTCATCAAATTGGTATCAGAGCCACGGATCCTGATGGGGAGACACGTTGAAGCAAGAGATGAAGAAAATATTTGAAGAGACGTGCCGTCAAATAGCGGAGAATTTTGCGGAGATCGATCGTCGCTACCCTTCCACTACGAGGCCGAAAATAGATCTGAAGATTTCAAGCTTAGGTCTACCAGATTTGGAGGAGAACATCGCAGATCCGAAGTCTACAGACATTGGCGACCAAGACCTGATGCCGAAGAGGGTCGGCGAACAACCATCGGTGGTAGCGCCTCCTCCTTGGCCGCCCATACTCCAGCGAGCCCCCTGAGGGCTGTCCCGAGTCGAGCGATCCCCCGAAGGGCCGCCCCGAGTTGAGCAAAACTCCAGAGGACCGTCCCGAGTCAGGCGAGCCCCCGGAGGGCCTCCGTCGAAGTTTGAATAACGCAGAGTGGATTAAGAAAAAATGTGCATGATTTTGGGAATGGTGGTTCTAAAGAGATAGGTTGTGATTGAGAGCAGAAGCACCAAAAGGAAATCATAATCGCTTAAAGAAAGATAAAGAAGTAGCAACACAAATGTTATAATAATGTACACGTTTCGATATTAAGACTTACATCAATAGACGGTGACATATCAATATTCTATATCAGAAAGGAAGACTATAAATACAGAGTGATAACCCACTATTTTCAAGACTTGAACCTATAATTGAAGCTCCAAAAGATACCCCCTAGTTTCTTGCATATGAGGTAAATAAAGACCCTTACAACTTGATGCTAATACAAGGGAAACAATGTGGTGCCTTTACATAGAGAGATTGGCATATAAACCTTTAATTATTAGGATTAGAATTACTTAATCCTAATAGCTTTCTTGTTTATTATATCAGCTGAATTGTTTCAAGTATCAATCTTCTTCACCTTACCGACCTCTAACTTTTAGATCAAGTAAAGCCTGATATCGATATGTTTGGTCCTCTCGTGATACATACTATCTACAATCAAGTGAATTGCATTTTGACTATCACGCTATACTATAATCATATGATGGTATAAATGAAAATCACAGACGAAACCTCTCAACTAGATGGCTTTATTCATTACTTCAACGGCTGTCATATAATCTATCTTTGTAGGAGACAAAGCAGTTGTCGATTGTTGAGTCACTTTCCAACTAATGACACAATTTGATAGTGTGAGAACATAACATGTCAAGGACATCCTTTGATCTAAATTACTTGTATAATTTGAGTATCAGATCAGATCGCAAATATCACTAGTCCTTTGGTAGATCACCAAACCAATATCTGAAATCCTTCTGAGATACCAAAGCATTCACTTCACAATCTATTAATGGATACTCCCAGGATTATTTTCCGTATCTGCTAACACCAATTGCTTGTGAAATATCCAAATATATGCAAAACATGGCATACATAATGCTTCTAACAGTGATGCCATAAGGTACACAAAATGTGTATTTTCTTCTTCTTAGACTAAAGGAAGAGTGTAACTGAAAGATGAAAGTGTACAACGAGCAGAATAGACATGAGCTTTGCACTCATACTAAATCGTTCCATAACTTTATGAATATAATTCTATTGAAAGATGGAGTTTACATACTCCTCTTAAAAATTATTTCCACTCGTTGATGTCGAACATATCACAAGCCACAATAAGCATATCATCACCGTACACCAAAGAGACATGAATCATCATTGAGCTTTCCGAAATCGACATAATTATCATGCAAGCTTCTTATTTATTTGTGGAATATCATAAAGGTCAAACCTCTTATACCATTGATGAAAAGACTACTTACAGATCATTCGTAGATTTCTTTAGCTTGCAAATAGAATCTTCTTTTCCATAAACCACAAACCTATCTAGTTGACTAATTACAATATCTTCTTCCGGCTTACTATGCTTAAAAGCAGTCTTCATGTCAACTTGCTCTAGATCATAACATGCAATCATGGCAAGTAACACTCGAATGAATGGATATGTGATTCACAACCAGAAACCCAGAAAAGACTAGAGAAGACACTTTGTTGAAATTCATACATCCCTTCTAAAAATAGCCGTTAACAAGTAATTTATACCTTTTTCTTCGACCCCTGGAGTGTTTAACTTTTCTTGAAGATCCACTTGCAACCAACAATTTTTCTTCGTTTCTATAGTTTGACTATCTTTTATGTCTGATTTTACTAAAAAGATTCCATCTCTTCCTATATGGTAACAGTCCAATATGCATATTTTTGATTGGCGATGGCACCCAGATAACTAGAAAGCTCACGAATAGACTCTATCATGCTTAAATGCATAAGCTATGAGATTTGCATTGTATCTCTGGGGTGTCATGATTTACCACCTCTCGACTGACAATAATATTATGCTATTGCTCCTCATATGTTTCATCATCCCTAGTGGATGTATACATGTCTACCTGATTAGGCTGAATAGGAGTGAAGACTTGATTTTTCAAAATTTTGCTTCAAACTTCACATGCTTGCTAATACTATTCTTTTTCTTGAAAAAGATATCACTCTCCTTCGGATGAAACATGAATTTCTCCTCTAAAGTGACGCCGATGCTGATCATCAACATGAATTTAGGATATGTGGTGTAAATTTTCTATCCTTTCATTCCTAAAACATAACCAATAAAGATGCATTTAGTTGCTCATAAGTTAAGATTTCCATCATTGACATGATACTATGCATAACCTAAAGATTTTCAAAGCAGAGTGATCGACAGGTTTATCAAAACATACATCTATAGAAGTTTTGCAATCGATTGCATTTGCTGAATATCAATTAACCAAATATCAAATGATGGATATCGTCTCGGCTAAAAAGTTCTTTACAACATGATATTTGAAAGCATGCATCTTGTTCTCTCCAACAATGTCATATTTATATGTTTGGCAACTTTGTTTTTTGATACAAGTTTCTTTCTCATACAATGTCTCACAATACCTTTTTTTCTAGCAAAACGCATCGAACTCTTTGGGACAGAACTCCATGCAATCGCCTGTTCAAAGATGCATATGCTTCTTTTCAGTTTAGTTCCGATCAAAACTTTCCAATTCTTGAATGAGGTAAAGATCTAAATCTTCTTCTCTTACACACACACAGAATTTTCAAGTGCAAACATTTCAACATTTTTATTTTATTTTTTGCAATTTTTTTTTCAATTTTTTCCTATTTCATTTCATGTTGTTATGCACCCCTCAAAAAATAATGAGATTTAGCATTCGATCAATGTATTACAAAAACTTCTATTATTCTGAAACCATTAAATTTTGTAACGGGTTGATCGGTACTCAAATCCACATATGGTTCACCCATTATTTTCATTGGGGTATATAATTGTATAGATTAAACATCAAAAAAAATTTCCAAAAAAAATTTCTACAAAAAGTCAAATATATATATAGATATATATATATATATAGCAAAAAATGTACCTAAGAACGTGCGCAGGTAGAATTACCTGCGCACGCCCCCTCTGTTCGGTGTTTGTAAGTATTTTTTTTTGAATTTTTTTTTTGCAGTAGCTAGATATACTTGTTATGAAGCTCCCCACAAAATTTCAGGTCAATCCGACACCGTTTGAGCCTCCGTTCATCGATTTCAAAAACGTTGCGCAAAACTGTCCAAATTCTGGACAGTTTTGCGCAACGTTTTTGAAATCGATGAACGGAGGCTCAAACGGTGTCGGATTGACCTGAAATTTTGTGGGGAGCTTCATAACAAGTATATCTAGCTACTGCAAAAAAAAATTTCAAAAAAATATATTTAGAAACCCCGAACAGAGGGGGCGTGCGCGGGTAATTCTACCTGCGCACGTTCTCAGGCACATTTGCCCCATATATATATATATATATATATATATATATCCAAACTATCTTGAAATAATCATCTATGAGAGTAAACATATAAATTGCACTACTCTTGAAAGGTAAATTTGAGCGAATGTAATCCATGATAGATTTTATTCTGTGAGTAGCAATACCAAACTAGTCCTTATTTGGTTGGCAAAATGCTCACAGAAGTCCAATTGCTTCACATTATGACCTTCAAGCAAATCCCATTTAGTTAATACTATCAATCTCTTCTCGCTCATATGACCTAGACACATACCATAATTTAATAATGTCTGACTCAAACTCTCATGATGATACCATAGTAGCACATGTAACTGTCGTACCTCAAAAATACATAGAATGTTCGTTTGGATGCATTTCCTAATTATCAACGTACGGTTGATGACCCAAAAGATTCCACTTTCAAGAATATACTAGTAATCTTTTTTGTCTAAAATTTCCAAAGAGATCAATTTGTTTGATTTGGCACGCACCGAACGTCTCTAAGAGTTCTCACTATGCCATCATACATTTTCTGATAGTCTCAATCAGTGTTCTAAATATCGGATATCGATCGTGTATCGGCTTATGAAATTTGATATCGGATTGCGGATATCGGTGATATATCGGAGATATTGACTAAATATCGGAGTGTCATATTGGAGGCTTAAGAATGATGACATATGCAAGCATAGATGCATCCAAGAAGATAAACGATACTAACTCAAATAAAAGTATGTTTTGATTATACTTCTCTTGTTAAATATGAATATCGTGGATATTGACTAAATATCGGAGTGTCATATCAAATACTAAAAATGATGTCAAATAAAAGTATAGATGTGTCTAAGAAAATATAAACTACAGAAACTCAATCGATTGTCACCGGAAATTTTCGTCGGACGGAGCTAAGCTGAACGGCGCAAGGAGCGGAGCGTCGAGAGGAGAGGAGCGGCGTAATTAGAATTAGAATAAAGCAGCGATTATATCTCAAAAATCCTGATGCCTTTCGTCATTTTAAGTAAATGATTGGGTCGGATGACTCGGGTCGGATCCACTTTTAAGTGGACCAAACCGCTAACTCTATTTTTTAAAACTGTGAATTGTGCCCGATATTTCAAAGGGATATATCGGCCGCAAAATCGGCTACAACCCGATATTGCGGCGATATTTTCCAAAATATCGGAAACCGCAATATATAAGCATATATCGTATCGGCTTAGTGATAAAAACCGATATTGCGGCCGATATATCGGATATCGGTCCGATATTTAGAACACTGGTCTCAATATCGACCATCTTATATGGTATGTCATCTTCTATCAAAATAACTCCAATATTGACATTCTCATGTGGTAAACCAACTGCAATGAGGGCACATATGAAAGACACATCCGAAATCTAACACCAACTTGACAAGCTTACATATACGATCCATGATTAAGAAAACCGCATCAGCATCATGAGAATCTTCTGCAACATCAACTAAGGAGTTATCATATGATTTCTTGTCATTCACTTTCTTCTTTGAGCAATCAACCCTCATATAACCCTTTTGCTTGCAATAATGACACTGATGCGGACGCACCCCTACCCGCCGCACCACATGCCGCAGCCGCACCCGAGTCCCACTTGGATGACTTATTGTCGGCGCAGGAGACGTGGAGACATGGTTTGGTGATCCAGTTATCTAGGGGTATTCTAGTCTTTTCAGACTAGATTAGTAACTCTCCTCTTTTTCTATTTAATCTAGGGCTAGCCGTCTTTTCATTTTCATGCTTATTTGTGAAGAACAATTAGGTATCCATTGTGAAGGTGATTTAGGCTTTTATTCCGTTCATTTAAAAGCTAGGAGAGAGGGTCTCCTCTTCAAAGAGATCCAACTATCTTTTGTTCATCATTATAATCTTATAAACATTCATCTTTTTCATATTTTTCCACTTTTGAACGCTGATTTGAGTATACGATCTACCGAATCGTATCAAATTGGTATCAGAGCAATGAGATCCAATGGCGACAAGCACGAGATCGAAGACGGATATCGTGGATGAGAAGGTTGAAGGGCTTCAGGAAAAATTCAACCGAGAGATCGAGGGGTTGAAGAAAACCCTAGGAGATTCAATCAAAGATCACACACATTCATAAGAAGACATCCAAATCAAACTATGGGCCATGAGGAGTGAAGCTGCGCAAATAGGACGTGATCTCCAAGGGTTAAAAGAAGCTACTTCAGATCTGAAATTTTTTAAGGAGGCCACGGTGTCAATTCCGACGATGATGGAGATGTTACAAACCCTAACGACCGGAAAAGGAGGAGATCGGAGCAAGAGGATTCAATGGAAAGAAAATCAGGGCGATTTCACGCTTGAATCAACAAATCACGGACGAACGAAGGTGGCGACGACTGCGACAGGCCCCCTAGGGTTTGCCGCAGCCGCAACAAGCCCTACCGGGCCTGTCCGACCAATGATAGGCCCGGGCGGGCCCAGCTGCAGGCCGCAGGCCCAACTGGGCCTGCAGAAACTTCGGCAGGCCCAACTGGGCCTGCGGCAGCAATGGCAGGCCCTCTGGGGCCGGCGACAGCACTGACAGGCCCCTGGGGGCCCGCGACAGCACCGGCATTCCCTTGCGGGGGTTTTGGTGGTGCGGCGAACATGGCAGGGGACTTCGGGGGAGTTGCAGGGAATACCCCATTTTCGAGAGGGGCGACGAGGCACGGCGGAGAAGGATGGGCCCGAGGCATCACCATCAGGGCCCATGCGGCCCAATTCTGGAGACCAGTGGCTTTTCCACAGGTACCGACACCAGCGGTTGACCCCAGACAGGCTTTTAAGGCTTTCCGGGACGTGGACAAGGTCCGGGGCTATTTTGGAGGCCGGACAGCGAGGACCCAGCAATACAGAGGGATTGGAGGGCCCACCTTGGCGCGACCACCGGAGTTTCCGGGGTACTACTATCAGACTGAGGCATGGGAGAGACCTGGTTGGCCTGAGGAGCCTTACGGAAAGGATGGAGGAGGATCAGTAAAGGCTTTCGGCGGAGGATTTGGTCGGGGTGGTGACCGTGGCAGAGATGGGGGCAACAGGGTGACATCAACGTGGATCGACGGCTGATGAAGCTGATGATGCCGGTGTTTGATGGCACCGATCCTGACGGGTGGATCTACCGGGCGGAGCGTTACTTTTAGGTGATGAGGTTGACGAAGGAGGAGGTCCTGAGTGCCATCGGGATCTATTTCGAGGGCAAGACGTTGGCATGGTACAGATGGAAGGTGACGCGGACCCCTTTTTGCACTTGAGAGGAGCTGTCAGCATTGATCATTGATCGATTCTAGGAGACCCCAGGAGGAGATTTCTACGAGCAGCTGTCGGCTCTGAGACAGAAAGGGACAGTGAGAGACTATGCGGAGAAGTTTGAGATGCTGAATAGCAGGGTAAAGGGAGTGACAGATGAGGTCATGATTGGAAACTTCATGAGGAGGTTGAAGCCCTCTATACGAACGGAGTTGCGGATGCAGAGCCCGGGGACATTGGAGGATGTCCTTCGCCTGGCCCACAAGGCAGAGGAGAAGCATGCAGAGGAGAGACGCATTCAGGAGACTTGGGGAGCCCAGGACCAGCGCAGCCAGACAGCACCGGTCCCACCTCCGGGGGTTACAGTAGCACCAGAGGACGCGGGAATGAAGAGAGAGGAGACCCGACTAGTGATACCTGGTAAGCGGCTGACTGAGGCCGATATGATAGCGAGGCGTGCTGCAGGCCTCTGTTTCAGATGCAATGAGAAGTTCAGTCCCGGTCATCGATGTGTGAGCAGGCTGATGCAGATTGTGATAGTGCCGGACGAGGGGGAGTATGCAGATGAGGGGGAGCACGTGATGACGGAAGAGAGCGAGGTTAAGCACGCACATCTGGATGTAGCGAAGGTGTCCCTGAACTCCTTCGTAGGGTTATCCCTGAACCATACCATGAAGTTGTCAGGACGATTGGACGACGCGACGGTGACGGTTCTCATAGACAGTGGGGCCACTCACAACTTCATCTCTCGACAGTTGGTGGATCGTCATAATTGCAGATGAGCACCTTAGAAACGTTTACGGTCCTCTCAGTGGCAGGGAGGAGGGAGGAGAGCCATATGATGTGCAAGGGGCTGTGTTTGACCTTGCAAGGGGTGCAGATCGTGGAGGATTTCTTGCCCTTAGCGTTGGACACCATCGATGTGATTTTGGACGTGCAGTGGTTGAGGGGGTTGGACGAGGTAAAGGTGAATTGTAAACAGCTAAGAATGGAATTCCAGGAGGGTGGTCAAACAGTGGTTCTGACAGGTGATCCTAGCCTCTGTTTTTCCTTAGGAGCTTACAAAACCATATTTCCACCTTGAGGACAATGTGGCTCTTTTAGGGGGAGGTATTGATGCGGATGCACCCCTAGCCGCCACACCACATGTCGCACGCCGCACCCGGGTCCCACTTGGATGACTTATTGCCGGCGCAGGAGACGTGGAGACGTGGTTTGGTGATCCAGTCATCTAGGGGTATTCTAGTCTTTTCAGACTAGATTAGTAATTCCCCTCTTTTTCTATTTAATCTAGGGCTAGCCGTCTTTTCATTTTCATGCTTATTTGTGAAGGACAATTAGGTATCCATTGTGAAGGTGATTTAGGCTTTTCTTCCGTTTATTTAAAAGCTAGGAGAGAGGGTCTCCTCTTCAAAGAGATCCAACTATCTTTTGTTCTTCATTATAATCTTATAAACATTCCTCTTTTTCATATTTTTCCACTTTTTTAAACGCTGATTTGAGTATACGATCTACCGGATCGTATCAGACACTCAATATTTTTTAAACAGAATTTTGATTTTGAACTCCCTCTAAACTTTGAAGCTGTTACACCCTTCTCTGATCGATCATTTCGATTTCCTTGATGAGATCCCTTGCAACCAGACCTTGAGCTTGAATCCTCCCGGCAATATTGAAAATCTTCTATTGCAACTCATGCGTGTGATGAGTAGATCTTTCGTCTTCAAGGACTTAATGTCTCGGTCATATGACCATGAAGTTGACAAATTTTTCAAAAGATAAAGAACATAAAAATATTATTGCACAATCTTCATCATCAGTTTTAGCATCTATATTTTTAAGATTTATCAAAAATCTTATTCAAATCATTTAGCAATGTGTTTCATGAGAAGGGTGAACTTATGCTACTTCTGCTGGTCAATAACTTAGTTACATATAATGATTCCAATCTAAGCCATAAACCAGTTACCATTTCTTGATCAATTACCTCCATAAGAATTTTACCAGACAAATAATGTTAGATGGTAGCGGGTACCAGCTCTAGGGTTGCTTTCTCCGCATCAAGCATCAGACAAAGTTGTATGCGCTCTATAGGTGATTTGATTTCTATGAGACATTTTCATATGCCAGATGGCTAAGGATTGTTGTAGAGTGAAGTGATTGAGGAGATTAATGTCTCTTTCGACAAAGTGATAGTGGTATGCACAGAAAGCGAATTGCCTCCTTTCCTTATATAGTCAGAAGTTCCAGAGTTATGAAAATTGATACAGTTCCTAATTTCCTATTGTTTAACATGCTGAATATAGATCTGCCTTCAAGAGCTTGGAGGTGGAGGTGTCAATGGAAAGGGCTGTCTTCAGGTCTAAATGATATAGAAACTTTAGGACCTGCCATACTTAATATTATTTTTGCTTCTGCATCTAATTCTCATTTGCTTAAGTTAGGTAAGGTTATGGTTTTATTATAGCTCCTAATGATAATTTTGTTCATATTGATACTATTAAAGCTCTTGAGTTTACTAGAGCTTTAGCTTGTGGAGATGATGTTGGTCCTTCATGATTATAATGTCGTATAATGTGACTGTCTTATAATGTGAGAGGATTGGGTAGTATGCTCAAGAGCAAGTGGTATCTAATTTTTGTAAACTGCAAACAGCTGAGGCGTTATGTTTTTAGAGAACCTAAATTGCAGGTGTGTCAAATCAGATTTTGAGCTTTATATGAGGGTAGTGGATTTCAAAATGATATGTGAAGAATGTAGTTGAATCTGCTAGGTGTATTATAATAGTGTGGAATGATCATTTGTAATCAATTTACTGAATTTGTTGGAAATCATTGTGTAAATGTGTTTTTGACAGACAGAAAGTGAACTTTAGTTGGGCATTGAGTACAGTTGTATTTGTTAGGAAGAGACAAGCGATATGACATGAGTAACATGATTTTAAAGTTGGGTTTAGTGGACCATGCGTGGTTGGAGGAGATTTAATATTACAATGATTTAATATGAAAGGCAAGCTTTGAATTCTCATAATAGAGATTTTGGTTAATTTAAGGACGTTAGAAGTCTACAGTTGATTGACCTACCTCTTTTTTGGAAGAAGATTTACTTGGTCAAATATAAGATCGGTTCTTTCTTATGCTAAGTTGGAGATATTTTTTATATTTAAGGAAGGTATCATATTCATTTGTCAAAGAGTGGGTTGGCTAGTGAATTGTCAGATCCAGTCTCATTCTTTTGGATCTGGTTCTAATGGTGGGAGAACTAAGATATTTAGATTTGAGAAAGCATTGTTTCAGAAGGAAGCTTTCAGAGAGTTTATTGTTAATTCATGGTCTAATATTGTTATGCATGGATGTGTTGCTGCTAGGATTATTAAGATGCTTGGGATGTTGAAGCATCAGATTAAAGTTTGGGTTCAGCTAAATTTCCATGGTATTATTAATACTAAACAAATTTTGTTGGATGCATTGTTGCAACTAGAGATTATGGAAGAAGATAGATGTTTGAATGAACAAGAGCATGGTGAGAAAAATCGGTTAACAGATCAGTCGAATCAGCTTGTGAAGAAGGAAGAAATTGTGTAGATGCAAAGATCAGTGGCTAAAAGAGAGATTAGAATACTAGTTACTTTCATATGGTTGCTAATGGAAGTAAGAAATAGAATTGTATTTCTTATATCATATATGGAGTGGGTGAAATAATGGAGCAGAATCTACTTGATGATTGCTTTGATGAACAGTACATGAATATCTTTGGTGTTGCATTATACAAAAGAGTTGATCTGGATTAGAGGAAGTAATATCCAAAAGATCCTAATATTGATATGAAATCGTTGGAGTTAGAAAAGCTTTTTACTAAATATAGAGGAAATTAGAGAAGCTATTTTTTGGGATAATGAGAGATAAGTCTCCTAATCTGAGGGATGTCCTGCATTAATTTTTCAATAATTTTGGGACATCTTAAAAGATGACATTTGGTGTTTATGGAACTATTTGAGGGAATGTTGAATATTACCAGAATGAATTATGCATATAATATATTAATTTCTAAGAAGGAAGGAGCGTGTACAATAAATGAATATAGGCATATTAGTTGGTAAATGTAGTGTATAAGATTGTTACCAAAGCATTAACTAATAGACTAAATGATAAGTTGGGATTATTGATTGAAGGAGTATATGCCGTTTTTATTAAAGGTAGAAATATTTTGGAAGGAAATGGTTGTTGCTCAAGAAAGTATTTCTTATCATTATAGAGAAGATGTCAGAGGTAGCATGAGTTGGATTTTGCACATATGGCATGTTAGATTGAGGCTTTTTATGGATACACTAAAGGCTAGGGGTTTCAATCTTACATGGATCATTTGGATGCAAAGGTGTTTGATGGAAGGGAGGTTTCAGATTTTAGTTAATGGGTAGCTTGAGATATTGATTATCTAGAATAGGGCTTCGGTAACGTTATATCCTTTGTTGTGTTTTAGCTGCTTACTCGATTATTAAAATTGGCGTCTGGCAACATGTGATTGAATGGGTGAGACCTAAAGGTTTTGAGTAGAAGATTTTAAGCTTACATTATGCAGATGATACATTATTTTTCTACTACTCAGATAATAATCAGATTATGGAACTTAAATTGTTGTCGTATGGTTTTGACCTAGCCTCTGTGTTGAAGATTAATTTCCATACGAGTATGGTTATTTTGTTCGAGGACAATTTAACGGGACAAAATGAGATTGTTGCAAGACTTAACTGCATGTCAGTGTAATTTCTCATCTCATATTTGGGGGTTCCACTTGGACCTGACGACTTGTATAGAGAAGATAGAAGATTGGCAATTACCGATGGAATTGATGTGAGTATGGCAGATTGGAAGGGCCGTTGCTTATCAAAAGGAGCATTTTGATTTTAATTAACACTGTCATTACTTATACTTCTTTATATATAATGTCATATTATAATATTCCAGTTTATGCTAGAGATAAAATTGATAAGATGATCATATGTTCTAGAACGATAAACAGGTTTGTTGTATACAGTGCTCGGTTGAATGGAAAGAGGTGCGCCGGCCTAAAGATCAAGGGAGTTTGGGGGCGTTCTCTATAGGAACATAATATGACATTATTTAGGAAATAACTTTGTAAAATTATAAAGTACAAAGAGCTATTGTGGATTAAATTGGTTAGATTTCTATATTATAGAAGATCAACTACTCGGATGACTTCTCCTGTCAGATTTTTGCTTTTTTAAAAGGAATTTAGGCTTGTTAGTGCACTGGTACGAACCCAATTTGGATATCTGCATACCCGGCCCGTTTAGCATACACGACCCATTACCCGATGCACTCTAAGCGGGCTACGACTGAGTCAGACGAACGGGTCATTCAACCGTTGGGCTAGCGCCGACATTTAAGGGAGAGTTAATGGAGCCGAGTAAATGGACAGTCGTTAACTCGAATCCCGGAGAAGATCATACTCGGATAAATGAGAGACGTTTACACATCATCAAGAGGGAGCTACCTATAAATAGGCCGACAAACAAAGGTAAAGGGGTTCCATCTTCAAGGTACGAAATCTAATACATAAAACTCTATCTTCTCACTCTTATCATTCTTATATCCAAGCTTGTGTCGTCAGTCTAGAGACGAACATCCGTGGATCGATCTCAGCTATACCAAGCTCCCTCTCTTCCTTAAGTTCCATACTAACTTAAGCATCGGATGGGATTTGGGTCGGAACCCAGATCTGACCCCCCTAACGACTCCCTATAGTACAGATCGACGATCACCATCCAACATCGAAGGTCGACGTTGGGCCCTTCAACCTCGAACGATCGACCCAACGACCGCTCGTAGGTCGATCGAAGGTCGTATCACCTCTAACTACCAACATCCGACCATGGTTCTTCCAACCAAGGGTCACATCTCACCTGCTGACAAATCTCTAGCTCAGCGCTTCGAGTCTCCGTCGGTTTGACAACTGTCCTAGTCAATTTGGCCTTAACAAGGCTCATTACCCGCCATTACAGGCTGTACTGAAGCTAAGGTTCGTAACGGTGTAGAATTCTATTTTTAGTTTTACGTATGGGTTGATAAAATTTAGTTAAGAAGTTGTTACCCTGGACCTTATGGTATGCCTATAGATGTTAATATATCATTTGCAAATTGTTTTCATGAGCAAGAGGAAAGGAGGAAGTAAACTCTTGGTTTTAGAAGAGCCTTAGTTATCGGTATAATATATCAATTTCTTAGATATGAGTTTTCAGATTTAGCTGGATAATGGAGAAGATAAGAGGAAGTTGAGACAGATAGCCACTTGTGAATTTACTCATTATTCATTTAATTCATTTTATTATTTTTAAGGAGTTAAGACTCCTTATGCTAGTATTTGGAAAATGCCCGCTCCAAATAAAAATTGAAGTCTTCTGTGGCTAATTCTTGAACATAGGTTGAATATTAAAAGCATGTTGGTTGTGAAGGAGTGCTTCATTCGTCAGAATGAGTGTTTTTTGAAATACTTAAGATGATACTATTTCTCATTTATTTATTCGCTGTAATTTTATGAAGAGAATAATGGGTGGCATATGATATATATGTGGCCTTTGCTATTTTTTGAGAATTGAACCCATTTATTTTGATCTTCATGTTCTAAATCCCAAAACACCGAATATCATATGAACCCAAGAAATATTTTCGTTCGTCCATCCATCACAAAAATTCTATTCATGCAAAATCGTTAAATTCATGACGGGTGGATGAATAAGCAAAACCCCTTGAGTTCACACGATATTCAGTGTTTTGAGGTTTGAGGTTTTAGAATATGTAAATCAAAATGACGAGTTCTGATCCTCTAAAAAACGAAGGTGGATTTTTGGATGAGCATACGTGGCTCACCCTCATATGTCATATGATACCCATTATTCTCTTTTATGAAATCCATGTACAAATATATCTTGTTAAATCCATAGATTGCTATGTACCCTGATGATATGCATCCTATTTGGTCAGAATGGGGCATGTTTCTCATTCAGTGGGAATTGAGCCTGAACTATATGTGATGGAATTGATTTGAGCAGTATGGAGTGAGAGGAATAATGATATTTTCGGTATTAAATTTAAGAAAGCTTGTCCTTGGTGCATAGTATTAATTCATTGTTATTCTTTTGGTTGAAATTTTTACCAAATAAGGTTGCTTGTGTGTTTATAAGATCTATATGATCAACATGAATAGTTGGAAGATGTTTTAAGGAGGGGATTTCTTGACATGCTAATGCTAAAGCTGTTGGAGGAGCTAGACATGTTGATATGGATGTGGGGAGGTGATTGATGAGGAGGAACATAGAACTGATTCTGATGATTCTACCTTTCATGCTGCTCTTGGAGCTTCTGGGTGTGGTATGGAAGCTATTTCTATGATGCATCTATGGGCTAAGACTACAAATGGCACTGATGTGATTTTTTGGATTGATGGTTTCCTTCTTGCCTATGTGTTGGATTTATATTTCTTACCTTTTTCTGGTGTTCGGTTGGACTATATGAACAGCTAGGTTGCAGGAGTTTGGTTTTGTGTTTCTGATGTGAATTTGGTTGGGAAAGGCTTTCTTTTAGAATTTTTTGATTGCAATTTTCTGGTTGTTGGCTGCGTACACATTATGTATTATGAGTTTATTTTTTGTAATGCCATACTATCATAGCTGGGGTATGACACGTAAATAGGACGTACACGGCTATTGTTGGAATAAAATGAGATGGTAGCGCTTGCAACCCCATCTTTTCCCTCTAATGAACAACTCATCACCAAACTTCAAGTCTACTAGCACAATATTTAACAAGTCCCTGATCACAAAGAACCCTAATCATGAACTTCAGATCAATCCAATCCACTGAATTACACTTTCCAAATCAGAAATCAGCGGTTTAAAATTACATAACCGAAAATTAACACATGATCTAGTTGAATCGAACCCTAACAGAATTAAAAATCACGAAAAGCAAACAAGCAAGTAAACAAAACGATAGCTTATGATCATAATCTCCAAATTGAGAGTCCGAACCTTCGCGTTTGAGCTCAAGAGATTGCCGGCCCTGCGCCTCGCGAAGCTCGCCATCGCCATCGCCCTAGTGTTTCTCTTCGATGGACAGGAGCGGAGAGGAAGGAGAAGACGACGTCGGCGTTGAGAATTGGGGAAAATGTCTTGATTGGTTAACTTAATTTGCTGATGTGGCATTATTTTAGCCAACGAAAGTAGAAGTTTTTATAGTTACACCCTTTACTCTTCGTTATTTTCATCTATACATCCGCTCTATATTTCTTATACCATTTCAAACCTTATAACTTCATGGGTGTTGCGAAGTGATAATATCGAGTTGGTTAGTTGGTTGAGATCACGGCTTATATTATAGATAAGACAGTACTATTGTATATTATCTGTGTACGCTCCTCTAATGCTATAAATAAAGAACATGTTATCAGCACGAGACGCTAATTAAAATTTCCACACCAAATCGATCGTTGCGAAAGCGAAGGAAGGCGGGAGATCCACACGCGTGACGTCATCCACATCAAACGAGCGTCGTCATCCGCGTATGCTTCGTTCAACTGTCGCTATATCCGGAAGACGGATATAGAGGTAAATCTCGCTAAAATGTCATTTTTATCATACGTATGTAACTAGTCATAGCCCGTGTCCGTAGGGCACGGCAAAGGTCGTCTCCTAGGTGCGAAACCGAGTGGACATCCGGTTCACGGGCGAAATGGCGACGTGGCAGTCGTCTCCCAAGCGCAAGAACGACGGGGACAATCATCTCCCGGACGCAATACTGACGGCGAAAAGAAACACTGGGTCAGTCGTCGCAGGGGAACAAAAGCAGGGAATAAAGCGCAAAAAACACGGTTGAAATGCGGAAAAAGAGAGATTACAAATCCGTAAATATGGAGAAGATGATGGGTCTTTGGATTTTTTGAAAAAACAATGGCAAACTTGCAAATAAGGGGAACGTTGTGGGCTTTTGTTTAGGGGTTCCACCAAAACACCCAACTCCACACCCAACCACTCACCCACACTCCATTGGGACATCCACTCTCTCAAACATTTTGTCCTAGTCATATTTTGATGTCATGTAGGACAAAGGTTCAAAAAAGTCCTCATTTGCATAATAGATTTTATCCATAGATCTTGCAAGATTGGTGTGGAAATACGGCTAATCGCCCAAAAAAGTCCTCATTTGTATGATAGATTTTTAATCTGTAATATAATAAAAAGAGGATTTTTATCCTCCAAAGGCCTCGTCGCCGGCCGCCGATGAACCCCCACCGCCTCGAACGTGCCATGAACCCCCTCCCCCCTCCCCCCCGCGCGCACAGGGGGGCCGCTGTCCTCGCGCCCCCCGCCACGTTGGAGAGGCCGCACCGCCAATCCCCCCTGTCTACGGCGACCGGGGGGCTGCTATCCCCCCTCCCCTCCCTGATACGACGGCGGATGGGTCGCTGTCCCCCTTGTAACGACCCGTATTCATCAATACATCTATTTACGTATTTAACGTATTTTCACATTTTAAAAGTATTTTATAATGGTTGGTCAAGAGTTTTATATCAAAAATGATTTCAAAATTCTTTATAAAAAATATTTTGAAGCATCAAGCTAGTATGATCTATTTCAGTGAGATCAAGTATCAACAAATACCTCTAAATAATTTTTGTAATAATTCATTTTCAATTGCTACTGATTTAGCTGTATGAATTAATTTTCTATATAAACAACATCAAAACATTTTCAAACTTCTACAGTGTGATTCTGTGATTATTTAGTGCTCCCCATTTTAATTTCGTAATTTTCTGAAATCAAATCGACCTAGAACCCGTAAACCCGCATCCTAAACGTTTTGGACCAAAACATGTATCTCTGTAGTTCAGACCCTGAAATAAATCTCGTATTCGCGATCCTCGCGACGATACGGACCCGTGGCTATGTTTTCGTAATTTTTCGGAGTCGTATGCGAAAACGGGGTAGTACTACTAATTACATCGCTAATCACCTTTACTCTTACCCTAACTAATTACTTTTGCCCCCTAACCCCACTTTATTAATACCCTAACTATCCCCATTAACCCACCTCCCTAAGTTGGTCAGATCCAACATCCAAACCACTTGAGTTATTACTTCATTAACTATTTAAATTACTAATTTATAAATTATATATTATTACTATTATTAGTTTTAACCCTATATTATAACTAACCTTCTCCGTCTACCCAGGATCAACCCATGCAACCCTTGCAAAAAGAGAACCCATCCCCTCACGTCTTCAACCCATATCATCTACCTCTCCCCTTCGTCTTCAACCCACGCTCTCCCCTCACACGTACTCTCCCTCTCCCACTTCTTCTTTGACCTAACTCCCAAGCACAGCACCGAACGATGTCCTACGCCGTCACCATGCTCCACCGTCGGTGTAACGCCCCGCTTTCTAAAAAACGATGGAAGCAAGAACGTTACAAAGGTCTGCATGAATTGGAGCGATGAAGCTCGAGTTCACTAAGAGTCTATGATAACAACCTTGCATGATTTTTTCATGCATTTCAGAACAATAAAAACATTCACTAATTTCAAGCCACATCCAGCGGTTCGTACACGAAATAAAAGCAACACGGCCTCAGCATGGCCAAAGGAAAGTGCAACATAGAAACATACTCCTACTACAAAGGTGCTAAAGCAAATCTGAAAACAACAGAACGCGTCTCTAGTCCTCTGCAGGGAGCGACTCTGGGTCCACAAACTCATGGCTCTCTGGGTCAGCCATCTCAAACAACTCCCCCTCTTGGTAAGCTGTCTCGCAGTCTGACATACATTCCAAAAAAATGAATATATGTCAGCAATGGTCTGGCAAGTAAATGATGAGATGACCCAAGTCGAGGTCTACGAATTATTAAACAGATTAAAAGAGAATAATAGTTGTAAAGTCGCAGTTATGCATTTATTCAACATGCAGTTATGCAGTGGCCCTAGTGCCATGTACGCTAGGGTGTGTCTATTTGATGGATGTATGTAGTATATGTATGCTTGAACGAGTACATACTGTGCCTGGGTGCCTCCGTATTGTATATAGGAATGGTGTGGTGCACATAGTAAACGCGTAGTGTATATGGCAATGATGTGTTGGATGACCTATTGGATGAATATAGATATATATGAGGTAGTAAAATGATTGGTATTGTTGGATTTATGAATAAGTAGTGAGATTTGAGTTGGTGAGTGTGTATAGTAAAAATGTACTTTTAATATTATTTTAATATGGATTATTTTACGATAATTATTTTGTGAAGATTATTTAAGAGGTTATTATCATGTTTATTTTAATGAGATTCATTGGTACTAATTATTCGTATTGTTATTATTAAATTTGGATGATGGCATTATTGTAAATAGTAAGGGTGTGTGAATAGTAGAAGGGCAAACTTGTAATTAAGTATGTGGGTGTGGAAAAAGAAATGGCATGTGTATAGATATTTTTAGAAGAGAGATATATTTTTAAGAGGAATGGCAAACTTGTTATTAAGGGTGACTTCTAGAAGAGATTTTATTTAAAGAATTTTTAACCCCTTCTACAACATTCTTCTCTCTTCCTCTTCAATTCTTCTTTTTTTTGTCTTTTTCCCATTCTCCCCAAGCCTGCCGAATTTTCCAGCAAGCCAAACAAAAAAAGAATGAAGAAAGAAAGAGAGAAAGAAAGAAAGAGAAAGAAAGAAAGAGAAGAGAAGAAAGAGGGGAAGATCTATGGCAAGTAGAAAGAGGAGGTTTAGGATTTCTTGGAGCTTGAAGGTGGAGATTCAAGGTGGAGCTTCATGGAATTAGGAAGGAGGAGATTTCTTCATCCTAGCTTTGAGGTAGGAATCCTAATCCATTTAGGGTGTTAAGGCATGAAATGTTTTTAAGTAGAGTTTTGCATTCTTTACAAAAGATATGCATATTAAACAACAAGTTGTCATCTTAATTAAGTGTTGTGAAATTATATGCAAGATGCCCCTTTCTTAAGTAGGATCCTTAATTAGTTCTCTAAATATTAATTAGGGTTTATTGTAATGGTTGAATTAGTATGAAAGGTGTAATTTTTAAGTTGAAATTCACGTGAAAGTTAACATCTTTCGTAAACAATATGCCATGTTTATGCCAAGGATGCAATCTTTTATGGTCTTTCTAACTAAAGTTAGCATCTTTAAGTTGGCCCCATAATTAGTTCTTAAAGGGGATGAATTTTCATGTTAAGCCTTAAGTAATTCCCTCTCAAGTTTTCATATGGTTACAAGCTTGCATTTATTCAGGTTCCTAGCTATGAATTGCTTGTGGGAAATTGATATGGATGTGTATGGAAGTGGTGTTGTGGGAGTTGTGGTTGAAGGGTAATATTGGCATACCATGTTGTAGTGAATGAGGTGCAATGGCATTGGATTTAGTACTTGGGTGTGAGATTATTTGTAATGCCCTACAAGCTACTGCACAAGTACTAGATGGGGGGTGAATAGTACTTTAAAAATAACGAGGAGTATAATTCCTAATTATAGTGCAAACAACTACCAAATCAATTTGCGGAAGCTTAAATTGAAGACAACAACAAAATTATCAATGCAAACACAAGATATTACTGGGTTCGGATCCACCCAAGTCTCCCCGACTTGTTCCCGGTGATCCTACGTCCCAACCACCCGGATCCCCTCCGGATACTTGAGTTAGAAACCCTAACTCAAGATATCCACTATGAAATACTTGTGAAAAACCTCCACAAGTCAAATCATACAAAATGTAATTTGTGACTCCCACAACCCGGGATCACAACCACACTCTCACAACCGAGAGTGAAACTTACAATTCAAATATGAAATGAAATAAGAAACTTCTTACCGACAAAATGCCTATGCCTTGAGTATTGCTTACGAATTAGGGCAAGGATGATTTTGAGGAAGAAGTGGCACCAAACCCTAGCTCCAAGATGTAGATCAGCGATGGAGAGCTTTGGGGATGTTGGTGACCTAGAATCAAGCACTTGGCTTGGAAGGCTTCACACTCAATGAATCTCTCTTTGGAAGTAAGAGTTAGGAGAGATTATTGAATGGAAAGAATGAGCTTTGAATGAGCTTGGAATGATTTCTCTTGATCTCTAAACTTGCAATAATATCAGCCTTGGCAGCAATGAATGCAGCCCATCAAGTATATATAGGTTAGAGGAGAGAGAGAAAAAATTCGAGTCATTAAATGCTCCAACGGCTCTTTTCTGAACCCAACTAGTCGGTCAAAGAACAACCACCGACCGACTAGTTCATCAACTAGTCGGTCGGTCAATAAACGTATACCGACTAATGAGTGAACAGAGAAAAGATCAAAGCACAGACATAAGGAACTAGTCGGTCTAAGAAGAGTAGCTGACCGACTAGTTTCACAACTAGTCGGTCGGTTACTCAACTGAGACCGACTAACAGATAAAACTGAAGTCTGAGCAGAAATAGACTTAGTCGGTCCAAGAACAAATGTTGACCGACTAATTCACCAACTAGTCGGTCGCCAAATGAGCATAGACCGACTAACGATAAACAGTAAGTTAGGTGAAAAATTGGCATGTACAGTAAACTAAACTAGTCGGTCCAAGAAGGAAAGTTGACCGACTAATTCATCAACTAGTCGGTCGATCAATGAACACAGACCGACTAATGATAAACAGTAGCTTAGGTTCAAATGTGCATGTACAGGGAAAGCTCAACTAGTCGGTCACAGAAGCATCACTGACCGACTAGTTCACAAACTAGTCGGTCGGTGAGTCAACTTAGACCGACTAACTGTAAACAGTAAAGAGCTTGGAAATGACTGACTGAAACTAGTCGGTCCAAGAAGCTTTGCCGACCGACTAGATCAACATCTAGTCGGTCAGTTCTTCTTCTTGAACTAACCAACATGCACAAGAAGTCGCGAATCGAAGTGCGAAGCTTCGGGAAGGATTGTATGGACATCTACTAAGATCCTAGAGCTAAGATATGAGCGTTATGAAGATTTAAACCGTAAGACCTACTCAAGGCTTAACATTCTACGTAAGAAGCCTAAAGACTATAAATAAAACTTGACGATACCGTCTTCAATAGCTTCAATCGAATCTTCATGACTTCTAAAATGGTCCATAAGCTTCAACGAAGCTTTAGGCATACGATCACGTGCTTTGAGAAGTCTTGAGACGTCGTAATTGATATTCATATGAATTTGGCGACGATCTCCATAACTGCGCTCACAAAAGTGTTAGTTCACGTTATATTTATGTTTGTTCATCATCCAAAACCAAATCCGGGGAGTCCAATATCCAACATTCTCCCCCTTTTTGGTGATGACAAACCAACATAAATAATAATCAAAAATAATAATTCAAATGAAATTTACTTACTCCCCCTGCATTGATGACACGTTAATTCCAAATTAAACAATAATAATACGCATCAAGCAGACGAGTAAAGTATATAAATGAGAATCGATTATTGAATTGTCGAATACCAAAAGTAGGTTATTGAAATATCGGATTTGAAAATCCATTTATATATCTTAACTCCCCCTGAATCTAACACATCAAGTTAGATTCTTGGAATAATGCTCTAAATTTTCATTTAGCACATCGTTATTATTATATCTCTCCCCCTTTGGCATTAGCAAAAAGAGCGGGAGGATAACAACGACAACAACAATGGCCTCAAAATAAATAGCACGGGAGTCGTAGAATACGACGACGGTTCAAGTGACACCAAAGAAAAATACGAATAAAATGAAGGCGTGTCAATGAAACCATAGTCGAAAAATCGTTAATCGAAATCATCAAAACTCAAATCAATATTACGGATTGAGTTATGGAATATACTCTCTAATATCAACATTCTTGGTTAATTTAGTGCATGGAAAACAATTCTATGTTTCCATAGAAGAAATTTCTATTAAACCAAGTTAATATCGTCGAGCGACGAAATCAAACATCAGAGACATTAAAAAATATAAATTGTGCACAATAGAATGAAATGTCAACTGCGATGTATATATAAATAAAATATGAACCAGAGTACATCACTGACATAGAAAACATCGATCCACCGATCGGTGCACAAAAAATATATCATCATATCACAGATATCGGAGTGTCAAAATACATGAAGATACATCATAAAAAATATCATCAAAGTACATCAAAGTACATCATCAAAAAGATCCAAAAGACATCAAAATGACCCAAAACCCCACTCTATCCTAACCAAACTCTCTCACACTATATGTATCATCCAAGGAGAATCGGAGAGTCCTCGAGGAAGCTCAAGAGGAACCGGCAGGATCTGCAGCAGCAGCAGGCTCTGCAGGAGAAGTGGTGGAAACTGGATCAGCAGGAACGTCTGGAATATCAACAGGAGCGACGGCAGAAGTGGCAATCTCTGGAGCAGCAACAGTAGTGGCCTCGGGAGCACCAGTCGGAGTATCCACCGCAGGAGCGGTGGCAACAGGTGTGCTCTCGGGGGCACCAGCAGACGAAGCAGCAACAGCAGCACCAGAAGAGGAAGCACCAGCAGCAGTACCAGAAGGGCCCTCGGGGGCACGAGTGGAAGTACGACAAAGCTCCTCAATGTCCTCCTCGGCCAACTCATCCAACTCCTCATCCTCAGAAACAGAAGGAGGAAGCTGAATACCCATCAGACTAGCCATACGGCAAACTACCTCCTCGGTACGAGCCAAGCGAGACTCGTGACGACGAAGTAACTGTACGACATCATCAAGGGTGGCAGAGGGAGCAGCAGAGGCAGAGGTAGGGGCAGGGGCAGGGGCAGACGCTGAAGGTGTCGTCCTCTGAACGTGACGGAGCGTCGCAAGATATTTCTTGATGGCCGTCGCGTTCAGGGAAGGACCAAGGGGACGCTCATCGTCACGAGGCAAGGGGACACGGAAGTGACGGAACACAAGGGTCAACAAGCAAGGAAATGGGATATGAGCCGATTTAGAGGACTTGCAAATACACTCGAAAGAGTCAATCTTATCAAGTATAATGCGAGCCCAATTAATCGAGCTCCCCATGAATATGGCATAGATCAGCTTCAGAAAAGGCTGGGACGGAAGAGATGAGGAGCCGTACTTGGGAAGCAAGCACGACTTCAGAATCAAGTTGAGGACCCATGCATTTGGCTTGAAAGACTTGGAGGGTACGCCAATCATGGCGGGAGGGATCTGATGGAAAATCTCAGAAAGGATGGTCTGATCAAGGGAAGAAATATCGTCAATAGAGATATCAGAGGGGAGGAGGCCAGACGAAGAGATACCCAAAATCTCTCCTAAGATTTCTGCTGTGAGGACTATAGGAGTCCCCAAAACAGTCGTCTCAACAGAGTGGGTCTCATCGTACTGACCCCGGGTCCTATTGGCGTAGAATAGCTTGACTAATCGAGGGTAGGGGTGAGGGTTCGCCTTCGGGTCATATCGAAGGTAATCGAGAAGACCCGACGACGAAAGAAGATCAGCTAGCCCTATGAAGTCACTGAACTGGACGAAATGCTCCAGAAGCAGTGGGCAATGCTCGATATGGTTGTAAGCCGCGAGACACATATCGAGCCGATATGGTGGTCTTGGCACGGCGTTTCGGAGGGGTTCTCGAAGGTTGAACGGGTTCCGTTGGGTTTGGTTCTACGGTCAACGGCGAGGGGCTAGAGGGAGTGACCGGGATACGTGTTCTTGCCATAATCGACGCAATACACGACGCACGAGAGATCAAAATCGAAGAACCCTAGCCGAATAGAGAAACCCTATTCGAAACCCTAGCAGATGAAACCCTAGAGAAATACCTAACGCTAAGCTGAAAATGAACAAACCCTAACCCTAGGAGTTGAAAACCAAACCCTAGATAGGAGAGGGAGGAGAGAGGGTTACCCTAGGAGGAAGAACGACGGCGATCGGCGGCGGGAATGGTCAGAAATAGGCCGGAAGTCGAAGGGTCACGAGGGAGTCGGGGGTTTTGCGAGCTGGAGATCAAAAAGCAACCGACTAAAATGAAAATTATCTGGTCAGATTGAGTTTAAGTCGGTTGAGAGCTCAAAAGACCAAACAGTCCCTGGCACAACTAGTCGGTCACAGTTCAAGCACTGACCGACTAGATCACGATCTAGTCGGTCGGTCAATGAGCTTGAACCGACTAGTTGCAAACAGTGGCTGAATCCAAGTTTAACTGACAAGAATTAGTCGGTCTGTGTTCATTTACTGACTGACTAGATCTCAATCTAGTCAGTCGGTCACTGAACATGAACCGACTAAAGGAGTTCAAAAGTTGAGAGATAGAGCTAGTCGGTCTGAGTTCATTGACTGACCGACTAGATGTGAATCTAGTCGGTTGGTTGATGAACTGAGACCGACTAGATGAGTCCAAAAAATGATAAAGAAGTTCTCTCTCAAACTACTTGGACGATACATCGCAATTCTCTCAATAATCATCTAAACTACCCCATTAAACATCGAAATCTCAAATACGACATTCAAAACATGAATTCGAGCAAAAATTCAAAATATCACATAAAATCCCGAAAAATCCAATAAGTCTAGCATGAACGAAATATTTCGAAATATAATAGCATGCAAGATTATTGAATGAAACATGAATCATATATCTCGGATTCACCCATAATCCCCAATTCTCGACGCAACCGCACAAAGGAGTCCTCCTTTAGGGGTTTCGTGAAAATATCGGCGATTTGCTTTTGGGTTTCAATGTACACTAAAATGATGTCCTTTTTAGCAACATGATCATCTAAAAAGTGGTGTCGGACATCTATGTGTTTCAAACGGGAATGGTGTACCGGGTTCTTGGAAAGACATATTGCACTTTGGTTGTCAACCATGATAGGGCAAGTATCACAATTTATACCAAAGTCTTTAAGTGTGTGTCTCATCCAAAGAACTTGAGCACACGCGGCACCGGCGGCAATGTATTCCGCCTCGGTGGTTGAAAGTGATACGGAATTTTGCTTCTTGGAAAACCAAGAGACAAGGGAATTTCCTATAAAATGGCAAGTGCCACTAGTACTTTTCCTGTCGGATTTGCATACCGCATAATCGGCATCACTATATGAGATTAACTCATATGTGCTAGATTTTGGATAAAGTAATCCAAAATCAAGTGTATAACTTAGATAACGGAAAATACGTTTTACAGCTACTAAGTGAGACTCCTTAGGTTGAGACTGATAACGAGCACATACGCATACGACAAACATAATATCGGGCCTACTTGCGGTAAGATAAAGTAAACTACCTATCATACCTCGATATAGACGAATGTCTACATCCTTACCGCCCGTATCCTTATCAAGATGCGTAGTCGTGCTCATTGGAGTCTTTTTCCCGGAGGCACTCTCCATTCCAAATCGCTTTAGCAACTCCACCGTATACTTTGTTTTGTGGATGAAGATTGCATCGTCCATTTGGCGAATTTGGAGACCTAAGAAATATTTGAGCTCACCCATGTGGCTCATCTCAAATTGTTCCTTCATAACATTAGAAAACTCTTCGCAAAGAGCAAAGTTAGTAACACCGAAAATGATATCATCAACATATATTTGAACTAAAATTATATCATTATTCGAATGCTTAACAAAAAGTGTAGAATCGGCTTCTCCCATTTTAAAATTCAAATCCAAAAGAAAATTCTTTAGGCGATCATACCAAGCTCGAGGAGCTTGTCTCAAGCCGTAAAGTGCTTTCTTTAGTTTAAAAACATGATTTGGAAATTTTTCATTTATGAAGCCCGGAGGTTGAGAAACGTAAACTTCCTCAACGACATCTCCATTTAAAAATGCACTTTTAACATCCATTTAAAATAATTTAAAATCCTTATGACATGCAAAAGACAATAGTAATCTAATTGATTCTAATCTAGCTACCGGAGCGAAGGATTCTTCGAAATCAGTACCTTCCTCTTGACGGTAGCCTTAAGCAACTAACCGAGCTTTGTTCCGGACGACGACTTGGTTTTCGTCGGTTTTGTTCTTGAAGATCCACTTTGTTCCTATGAGGGTGTGGTTCTTCGATGGCAATGGAACAAGCTCCCAAACTTCATTCCTCTCGAATTGAATGAGTTCCTCCTCCATGGCTAAGATCCAAGCGCTATCTTCGCATGCTTCATTAACATTCTTTGGCTCTATCGAGGAGGCAAAGGCACAATGAGCGAAGTAGTTCACTTGCGATCTCGTCTTGACACTATCATGGATATTGCCAATGACTTGCTCATGAGGATGGTCACGAACGGTATGAAGCCGTTTGGGAATACCTTGGTCACTAGGAACATTCTCAACAACTTCATTAGATGGGTTAGTCTCAATAGAATCAATAGAATCATTAGACTTAGAATTATCAAACGAATCACATAAAACATCCATAGAATCATTATCATTTGAAATTCTAGTTGGAACAAATCCTTCATTAAATGAGACATGAAGCGATTCCTCGATCGTTGAGGTTCGTTTGTTGAATATCCGGTAGGCTTTGCTACGCGAAGAATATCCAACAAAAATCCCCTCATCGGATCTTGGATCGAATTTGTCCAAACTACCATACGTGTTCTTAATAAAACATTTCGAACCAAAAACACGAAAATGTTTAACTTGAGGCAACCTACCAAACAACAATTCATAACAAGTTTGTTTAGTGCCGGGCCTCAAAAGTATTCTATTAAACACATAACAAGCGGTGTGTACCGCTTCCGCCCAAAATTGATGGCCAAGTTGGCTATCATCAAGCATAGTGCGAGCACACTCCACTAGCGTCCTATTCTTTCTCTCAACAACACCATTTTGAGGAGGTGCGCGAGGGAAAGAGAAGGTGTGTGTAATACCAACTTCATCACAAAATGTCTCAAAAGACTCATTCTCAAATTCACCTCCATGATCACTACGAATAGTGACAACGGTGGTTCCTAAGAGATTTTGTACTTTCTTAACAAAAATTGTGAAGTTTTCAAAAGCTTCATTTTTATTACACAATGAAAATACCCATGTAAATCTCGAATAATCATCTACGATGACAAGTCCATATCTTGCATTTCCTAAGGAAGCAACTCTAGTTGGCCCAAATAAGTCTAGATGTAATAGCTCTAGTGGCCGTTTAGTAGAAATGCTTTTCTTAGGTTTAAATGAAGATTTAGGAAGCTTGCCACGTTGACAACAATCACAAAAACTTTTCTTTTCAAAAACAAGCTTCGGAAAACCTTTAATGGAATTTAATTTTGAAAGCTTATAAAGTGTTCCAAAGTTCACATGTCCAAAGCGTCGATGCCATAAGTGTTGTTCACTTGTGTTGGCAACGAGACATTGTTCAAAAGACTTAGGAAGATCCAAAATATAAATATCTTTATGACGTGTGCCGGAAAATAATAAATTATTATTATCATTCAAAATATGACACAATCCTTTCGCAAATCTAACTTTGTAACCTTTGTCACAAAGTTGACTTATTGAAATAAGATTACGATTTAAACCATTAACTAGATAAACATCACTAATTAAGGGTTTAGATGGGTTACCCACTTTACCAACACCGACGATGGTTCCGCTCTCGTTGCCTCCAAAGACTACCCGGTTCCCATTAGCAATGGGCACCACTCCGGAAAGCAATTGAGCATCGCCCGTCATGTGTTTTGAACACCCGCTATCGAGTATCCAATTCCCCTTGGAGCTAAATTTAAATTTGTTGCTCCTTTTCTTTTTCTTTTTCTTGAGTACCTAAAGATAGAAAAATACATATCATGATATCCAAGGTCATTGGGTCCAAAAGATTAGACCTTTGGAAGCCAAGTCCAATTGGACTTAGACTTCCCCACATAATTTCTACTGTGCACAACATCCGAAAAATAAGCATTCATATACACTTGTTTTTCATCCATGCTTGTGTCCTTTGGGCTCCAAATAGTGAAAATCTTGGGAGCCCTCATCCTATTGGGTGCATGCATGCGACGTTGATTTCTACGTGATGCATGTTGTGGATAGGCATAATGAACATGATGGAATGGTGCATGTGGATAATTATTCATATGATGTTGTGGGTGAACATATGCATGTGTGGGAACACGTGCGTGAGGGTGTCTCACATGGTGTGCACGTGCACGAGAATGTGTTGCATAAAAATCATCATACGTGTGAGCCGGTGGAATAGGACGTGTGTTCCTACGTGGCATAGTATTGGTGTACATATAAGCATGCCCCTTCTTTGGAGGTCCACCCAAAGTGGGTTTCTTTCCGAAAGAGGGTGTGGACGAGGTGGAAGCACCATTGGTAGAAGAACTACCAATAGAGTGTTTGCTACCACTCGTAGAGTCACCGGAAGTTGGCCTAACAAAAGTAGTGGCCGATTTGGATGAACATCCCATCGTATACCCCAAACCAATGTGGTGATTGGCCGGAAGTAAGTCACTTAGGATTTTATCCAAATGGTCCTTACCCTTATTGAATTTATTAATTCGGCCTAATGTGTTCTCATATTTCTCGGTGAGAGAACGTATAGAAGTATCCAAGTTGGATACTTGCGATGTGAGCACATAAACACGAGATTTAAGATTCTCATTCTCAATACTCAAAGTCGAGTTTTGAGAAGTTAAATCTGCTATCTTATGTTCTTCCGGATCTTCAATGCAAACATGTTCAAGTTTAGATTTGAGATTAACAATCTCATTTCTTAACTCTTCAACAACGGTGTTGTTGTTGGTGATGATAGTCTTAGGCGAGGTTTGAATGCTAGCTAGGTCATCTTTTACTTTAGTATACCTATTTAATAATTTAGTATACTTAGACCATAATTGAGAATTAGCATTCCTAAGGTCATCCATAGTTACCTCATCGCTTTCGTCGTCACTATCATCGGAAGAGGAGGATCCTTGATCATGCTCCTCTCTTGCCATGAAGCACATGTGCGCTTGCTCCACTTGCTCATCGTCCGACTCTCCGCTTGAGGAATCCTCGGAGTCGGTGAATGTTGCTCCGACAAGTCCCTTCTTGTTTCCTTTCTTGTACTTCTTGGACTTATCGAATTTAGGCGCCTTCCACTTCTCCTTTTGCTTGTTGAGAGGACACTCCGCTTTCATGTGTCCTGGCTTATTGCACTTGAAACACAAAGGAGAGGAAGAGGCGTTAGAAGAACCAAATTTAGCTTTGTTCTTATAGTTACCTTTTCGGAAGAAACGGTTGAACTTCTTGGCCATGAGTGCCATGGACTCCAAGTCCGACTCGTTTTCCGAGTCTTCATCATCGGTTGATGTGGATGTGGATGGAGCGGCCTTGAAAGCAATAGCCTTCTTCTTTGGCTCGTCTTGCTTTAGGTAGGACTTCATCTTTTCCTGCAATTTTAGCTTGCTATCATTGCGTACCTCGTATGACATTAAAGTACCCATTAGTTAAACTACGGTGTACTTATTCATATCATTACCTTCTTCGATGGCGAAGGTACGCTTTTCCCAAGAAGAAGGAAGTCCTTCGATAAGCTTCGAACACTTCTCCTTTTGGGTGTAGGATTTGCCGAGAGCCTCCAACTCGTTTATGATGTCGACGAAGCGAGCGTAATACTCCTTCATCTTCTCGCCATGTTGCATATGAAACATTTCGTAATCTTTGTTAACAACTACGAGTTTAGAGTCTCTTACCCGACTTGTCCCTTCATGTAGAATGAGGAGGGAGTTCCAAATTTGATATGCACTCTTACATGTGCATATCTTATTGAAGTCCTTGGGCTCCAATGCGCATTGCAAGGCGTTCATTGCCTTGGCATTGCTTACCTCCGTGGTGACCTCCGCGGTTGTCCATTTCTCGAAGTCTTCTTCGGCGGGCTCGATGTATTCCTTCATCGTGGTCCTCCATAGAGATGCACTCCGGAGGAAGGTTTCCATCCGGCATTTCCAGTACCCGTAGTTGGTACCGTTGAAGAATGGAGGCCTCGTCGAGGAATGTCCTTCCATCACCGAAGATGCTCCTTCACGGTTCCTGAAGGTGCCATAGTCGGAAGGTGGACGCACGGTCTTGTTGTCGTTGGCAGACATAGCTAAGTATCTGGCTCTGATACCAAATGTAATGCCCTACAAGCTACTGCACAAGTACTAGAGGGGGGTGAATAGTACTTTAAAAATAACGAGGAGTATAATTCCTAATTATAGTGCAAACAACTACCAAATCAATTTGCGGAAGCTTAAATTGAAGACAACAACAAAATTAACAATGCAAACACAAGATATTACTGGGTTCGGATCCACCCAAATCTCCCCGACTTGTTCCCGGTGATCCTACGTCCCAACCACCCGGATCCCCTCCGGATACTTGAGTTAGAAACCCTAACTCAAAATAACCACTATGAAATACTTGTGAAAAACCTCCACAAGTCAAATCATACAAAATGTAATTTGTGACTCCCACAACCCGGGATCACAACCACACTCTCACAACCGAGAGTGAAACTTACAATTTAAATATGAAATGAAATAAGAAACTTCTTACCGACAAAATGCCTATGCCTTGAGTATTGCTTACGAATTAGGGCAAGGATGATTTTGAGGAAGAAGTGGCACCAAACCCTAGCTCCAAGATGTAGATCAGCGATGGAGAGCTTTGGGGATGTTGGTGACCTAGAATCAAGCACTTGGCTTGGAAGGCTTCACACTCAATGAATCTCTCTTTGGAAGTAAGAGTTAGGAGAGATTATTGAATGTAAAGAATGAGCTTTGAATGAGCTTGGAATGATTTCTCTTGATCTCTAAACTTGCAATAATATCAGCCTTGGCAGCAATGAATGCAGCCCATCAAGTATATATAGGTTAGAGGAGAGAGAGAAAGAAATTCGAGTCATTAAATGCTCCAACGGCTCTTTTCTGAACCCAACTAGTCGGTCAAAGAACAACCACCGACCGACTAGTTCATCAACTAGTCGGTCGGTCAATAAACGTATACCGACTAATGAGTGAACAGAGAAAAGATCAAAGCACAGACATAAGGAACTAGTCGGTCTAAGAAGAGTAGCTGACCGACTAGTTTCACAACTAGTCGGTCGGTTACTCAACTGAGACCGACTAACAGATAAAACTAAAGTCTGAGCAGAAATAGACTTAGTCGGTCCAAGAACAAATGTTGACCGACTAATTCACCAACTAGTCGGTCGCCAAATGAGCATAGACCGACTAACGATAAACAGTAAGTTAGGTGAAAAATTGGCATGTACAGTAAACTAAACTAGTCGGTCCAAGAAGGAAAGTTGACCGACTAATTCATCAACTAGTCGGTCGATCAATGAACACAGACCGACTAATGATAAACAGTAGCTTAGGTTCAAATGTGCATGTACAGGGAAAGCTCAACTAGTCGGTCACAGAAGCATCACTGACCGACTAGTTCACAAACTAGTCGGTCGGTGAGTCAACTTAGACCGACTAACTGTAAACAGTAAAGAGCTTGGAAATGACTGACTGAAACTAGTCGGTCCAAGAAGCTTTGCCGACCGACTAGATCACCATCTAGTCGGTCAGTTCTTCTTCTTGAACTAACCAACATGCACAAGAAGTCGCGAATCGAAGTGCGAAGCTTCGGGAAGGATTGTATGGACTTCTACTAAGATCCTAAAGCTAAGATATGAGCGTTATGAAGATTTAAACCGTAAGACCTACTCAAGGCTTAACATTCTACGTAAGAAGCTTAAAGACTATAAATAAAACTTGACGATACCGTCTTCAATAGCTTCAATCGAATCTTCATGACTTCTAAACTGGTCCATAAGCTTCAACGAAGCTTTAGGCATACGATCACGTGCTTTGAGAAGTCTTGAGACGTCGTAATTGATATTCATATGAATTTGGCGACGATCTCCATAACTGCGCTCACAAAGTGTTAGTTCACGTTATATTTATGTTTGTTCATCATCCAAAACCAAATCCGGGGAGTCCAATATCCAACATTCTCCCCCTTTTTGGTGATGACAAACCAACATAAATAATAATCAAAAATAATAATTCAAATGAAATTTACTTACTCCCCCTGCATTGATGACACGTTAATTCCAAATTAAACAATAATAATACGCATCAAGCAGACGAGTAAAGTATATAAATGAGAATCGATTATTGAATTGTCGAATACCAAAAGTAGGTTATTGAAATATCGGATTTGAAAATCCATTTATATATCTTAACTCCCCCTGAATCTAACACATCAAGTTAGATTCTTGGAATAATGCTCTAAATTTTCATTTAGCACATCGTTATTATTATATCTCTCCCCCTTTGGCATTAGCAAAAAGAGCGGGAGGATAACAACGACAACAACAATGGCCTCAAAATAAATAGCACGGGAGTCGTAGAATACGACGACGGTTCAAGTGACACCAAAGAAAAATACGAATAAAATGAAGGCGTGTCAATGAAACCATAGTCGAAAAATCGTTAAACGAAATCATCAAAACTCAAATCAATATTACGGATTGAGTTATGGAATATACTCTCCAATATCAACATTCTTGGTTAATTTAGTGCATGGAAAACAATTCTATGTTTCCATAGAAGAAATTTCTATTAAACCAAGTTAATATCGTCGAGCGACGAAATCAAACATCAGAGACATTTAAAAATATAAATTGTGCACAATAGAATGAAAATGTCAACTGCGATGTATATATAAATAAAATATGAACCAGAGTACATCACTGACATAGAAAACATCGATCCACCGATCGGTGCACAAAAAATATATCATCATATCACAGATATCGGAGTGTCAAAATACATGAAGATACATCATAAAAAATATCATCAAAGTACATCAAAGTACATCATCAAAAAGATCCAAAAGACATCAAAATGACCCAAAACCCCACTCTATCCTAACCAAACTCTCTCACACTATATGTATCATCCAAGGAGAATCGGAGAGTCCTCGAGGAAGCTCAAGAGGAACCGACAGGATCTGCAGCAGCAGCAGGCTCTGCAGGAGAAGTGGTGGAAACTGGATCAGCAGGAACGTCTGGAATATCAACAGGAGCGACGGCAGAAGTGGCAATCTCTGGAGCAGCAACAGTAGTGGCCTCGGGAGCACCAGTCAGAGTATCCACCGTAGGAGCGGTGGCAACTGGTGTGCTCTCAGGGGCACCAGCAGACGAAACAGCAACAACAGCACCAAAAGAGGAAGCACCAGCAGCAGTACCAGAAGGGCCCTCGGGGGCACGAGTGGAAGTACGACAAAGCTCCTCAATGTCCTCCTCGGCCAACTCATCCAACTCCTCATCCTCAGAAACAGAAGGAGGAAGCTGAATACCCATCAGACTAGCCATACGGTAAACTACCTCCTCGGTACGAGCCAAGCGAGACTCGTGACGACGAAGTAACTGTACGACATCATCAAGGGTGGCAGAGGGAGCAGCAGAGGCAGAGGCAGGGGCAGGGGCAGACGCTGAAGGTGTCGTCCTCTGAACGTGACGGAGCGTCGCAAGATATTTTTTGATGGCCGTCGCGTTCAGGGAAGGACCAAGGGGACGCTCATCGTCACGAGGCAAGGGGACACGGAAGTGACGGAACACAAGGGTCAACAAGCAAGGAAACGGGATATGAGCCGATTTAGAGGACTTGCGAATACACTCGAAAGAGTCAATCTTATCGAGTATAATGCGAGCCCAATTAATCGAGCTCCCCATGAATATGGCATAGATCAGCTTCAGAAAAGGCTGGGACGGAAGAGATGAGGAGCCGTACTTGGGAAGCAAGCACGACTTCAGAATCAAGTTGAGGACCCATGCATTTGGCTTGAAAGACTTGGAGGGTACGCCAATCATGGCGGGAGGGATCTGATGGAAAATCTCAGAAAGGATGGTCTGATCAAGGGAAGAAATATCGTCAATAGAGATATCAGAGGGGAGGAGGCCAAACGAAGAGATACCCAAAATCTCTCCTAAGATTTCTGCTGTGAGGACTATAGGAGTCCCCAAAACAGTCGTCTCAACAGAGTGGGTCTCATCGTACTGACCCCGGGTCCTATTGGCGTAGAATAGCTTGACTAATCGAGGGTAGGGTTGAGGGTTCGCCTTCGGGTCATATCGAAGGTAATCGAGAAGACCCGACGACGAAAGAAGATCAGCTAGCCCTATGAAGTCACTGAACTGGACGAAATGCTCCAGAAGCAGTGGGCAATGCTCGATACGGTTGTAAGCCGCGAGACACAACGGGTCGTCGCGACACAACGAGATATCGACACCACCCACCGGCATCGGACCCTTTCCCTTAGGCTTACGGGTAGACGAACGAGGTCGGGAGCTAGACTCAGGATGGGTAGGAGGAGTGGGTTCCCTAGGAGTCTCAGTCTTGGGGATATACTCGGTGTCGGAATCCGAAGCACCGGGAGGAGTGGGAGCACGAAAAACGACTGGCTTGGGCTTGGTCTGAGATTTGGCTCGGGGTTTCGCAGTTGCCGTCCTCTTACGCTTAAGAGGAGGCGAAGACGAAGAGGGTTGGGTGGTCTTGGCACGGCGTTTCGGAGGGGTTCTCGAAGGTTGAACGGGTTCCGTTGGGTTTGGTTCTACGGTCAACGGCGAGGGGCTAGAGGGAGTGACCGGGATATGTGTTCTTGCCATAATCGACGCAAGACACGACGCACGAGAGATCAAAAGCGAAGAACCCTAGCCGAATAGAGAAACCCTATTCGAAACCCTAGCAGATGAAACCCTAGAGAAATACCTAACGCTAAGCTGAAAATGAACAAACCCTAACCCTAGGAGTTGAAAACCAAACCCTAGATAGGAGAGGGAGGAGAGAGGGTTACCCTAGGAGGAAGAACGACGGCGATCAGCGGCGGGAATGGTCGGAAATAGGCCGGAAGTCGAAGGGTCACGAGGGAGTCGGGGGTTTTGCGAGCTGGAGATCAAAAAGCAACCGACTAAAATGAAAATTATCTGGTTAGATCGAGTTTAAGTCGGTCGAGAGCTCAAAAGACCAAACAGTCCCTGGCACAACTAGTCGGTCACAGTTCAAGCACTGACCGACTATATCACGATCTAGTCGGTCGGTCAATGAGCTTGAACCGAGTAGTTGCAAACAGTGGCTGAATCCAAGTTTAACTGACAAGAATTAGTCGGTCTGTGTTCATTTACTGACTGACTAGATCTCAATCTAGTCGGTCGGTCACTGAACATGAACCGACTAAAGGAGTTCAAAAGTTGAGAGATAGAGCTAGTCGGTCTGAGTTCATTGACTGACCGACTAGATGTGAATCTAGTCGGTTGGTTGATGAACTGAGACCGACTAGATGAGTCCAAAAAATGATAAAGAAGTTCTCTCCTCAAACTACTTGGACGATACATCGCAATTCTCTCAATAATCATCTAAACTACCCCATTAAACATCGAAATCTCAAATACGACATTCAAAACATGAATTCGAGCAAAAATTCAAAATATCACATAAAATCCCGAAAAATCCAATAAGTCTAGCATGAACGAAATATTTCGAAATATAATAGCATGCAAGATTATTGAATGAAACATGAATCCTATATCTCGGATTCACCCATAATCCCCAATTCTCGACGCAACCGCACAAAGGAGTCCTCCTTTAGGGGTTTCGTGAAAATATCGGCGATTTGCTTTTGGGTTTCAATGTACACTAAAATGATGTCCTTTTTAGCAACATGATCATCTAAAAAGTGGTGTCGGACATCTATGTGTTTCGAACGGGAATGGTGTACCGGGTTCTTGGAAAGACATATTGCACTTTGGTTGTCAACCATGATAGGGCAAGTATCACAATTTATACCAAAGTCTTTAAGTGTGTGTCTCATCCAAAGAACTTGAGCACACGCGGCACCGGCGGCAATGTATTCCGCCTCGGTGGTTGAAAGTGATACGGAATTTTGCTTCTTGGAAAACCAAGAGACAAGGGAATTTCCTATAAAATGGCAAGTGCCACTAGTACTTTTCCTGTCGGATTTGCATACCGCATAATCGGCATCACTATATGAGATTAACTCATATGTGCTAGATTTTGGATAAAGTAATCCAAAATCAAGTGTATAACTTAGATAATGGAAAATACGTTTTACAGCTACTAAGTGAGACTCCTTAGGTTGAGACTGATAACGAGCACATACGCATACGACAAACATAATATCGGGCCTACTTGCGGTAAGATAAAGTAAACTACCTATCATACCTCGATATAGACGAATGTCTACATCCTTACCGCCCGTATCCTTATCAAGATGCGTAGTCGTGCTCATTGGAGTCTTTTTCCCGGAGGCACTCTCCATTCCAAATCGCTTTAGCAACTCCACCGTATACTTCGTTTGGTGGATGAAGATTGCATCGTCCATTTGACGAATTTGGAGACCTAAGAAATATTTGAGCTCACCCATGTGGCTCATCTCAAATTGTTCCTTCATAACATTAGAAAACTCTTCGCAAAGAGCAAAGTTAGTAGCACCGAAAATGATATCATCAACATATATTTGAACTAAAATTATATCATTATTCGAATGCTTAACAAAAAGTGTAGAATCGGCTTCTCCCATTTTAAAATTCAAATCCAAAAGAAAATTCTTTAGGCGATCATACCAAGCTCGAGGAGCTTGTCTCAAGCCGTAAAGTGCTTTCTTTAGTTTAAAAACATGATTTGGAAATTTTTCATTTATGAAGCCCGGAGGTTGAGAAACGTAAACTTTCTCAACGACATCTCCATTTAAAAATGCACTTTTAACATCCATTTAAAATAATTTAAAATCCTTATGACATGCAAAAGACAATAGTAATCTAATTGATTCTAATCTAGCTACCGGAGCGAAGGATTCTTTGAAATCAATACCTTCCTCTTGACGGTAGCCTTAAGCAACTAACCGAGCTTTGTTCCGGACGACGACTTGGTTTTCGTCGGTTTTGTTCTTGAAGATCCACTTTGTTCCTATGACGGTGTGGTTCTTCGATGGCAATGGAACAAGCTCCCAAACTTCATTCCTCTCGAATTGAATGAGTTCCTCCTCCATGGCTAAGATCCAAGCGCTATCTTCGCATGCTTCATTAACATTCTTTGGCTCTATCGAGGAGGCAAAGGCACAATGAGCGAAGTAGTTCACTTGCGATCTCGTCTTGACACTATCATGGATATTGCCAATGACTTGCTCATGAGGATGGTCACGAACGGTATGAAGCCGTTTGGGAATACCTTGGTCACTAGGAACATTCTCAACAACTTCATTAGATGGGTTAGTCTCAATAGAATCAATAGAATCATTAGACTTAGAATTATCAAACGAATCACATAAAACATCCATAGAATCATTATCATTTGAAATTCTAGTTGGAACAAATCCTTCATTAAATGAGACATGAAGCGATTCCTCGATCGTTGAGGTTCGTTTGTTGAATATCCGGTAGGCTTTGCTACGCGAAGAATATCCAACAAAAATCCCCTCATCGGATCTTGGATCGAATTTGTCCAAACTACCATACGTGTTCTTAATAAAACATTTCGAACCAAAAACACGAAAATGTTTAACTTGAGGCAACCTACCAAACAACAATTCATAACAAGTTTGTTTAGTGCCGGGCCTCAAAAGTATTTTATTAAACACATAACAAGTGGTGTGTACCGCTTCCGCCCAAAATTGATGGCCAAGTTGGCTATCATCAAGCATAGTGCGAGCACACTCCACTAGCGTCCTATTCTTTCTCTCAACAACACCATTTTGAGGAGGTGCGCGAGGGAAAGAGAAGGTGTGTGTAATACCAACTTCATCACAAAATGTCTCAAAAGACTCATTCTCAAATTCACCTCCATGATCACTACGAATAGTGACAACGGTGGTTCCTAAGAGATTTTGTACTTTCTTAACAAAAATTGTGAAGTTTTCAAAAGCTTCATTTTTATTACACAATGAAAATACCCATGTAAATCTCGAATAATCATCTACGATGACAAGTCCATATCTTGCATTTCCTAAGGAAGCAACTTTAGTTGGCCCAAATAAGTCTAGATGTAATAGCTCTAGTGGTCGTTTAGTAGAAATGCTTTTCTTAGGTTTAAATGAAGATTTAGGATTGACAACAATCACAAAAACTTTTCTTTTCAAAAACAAGCTTCGGAAAACCTTTAATGGAATTTAATTTTGAAAGCTTATAAAGTGTTCCAAAGTTCACATGTCCAAAGCGTCGATGCCATAAGTGTTGTTCACTTGTGTTGGCAACGAGACATTGTTCAAAAGACTTAGGAAGATCCAAAATATAAATATCTTTATGACGTGTGCCGGAAAATAATAAATTATTATTATCATTCAAAATATGACACAATCCTTTCGCAAATCTAACTTTGTAACCTTTGTCACAAAGTTGAATCGCCCATAATTAGTTCTTAAAGGGGATGAATTTTCATGTTAAGCCTTAAGTAATTCCCTCTCAAGTTTTCATATGGTTACAAGCTTGCATTTATTCAGGTTCCTAGCTATGAATTGCTTGTGGGAAATTGATATGGATGTGTATGGAAGTGGTGTTGTGGGAGTTGTGGTTGAAGGGTAATATTGGCATACCATGTTGTAGTGAATGAGGTGCAATGGCATTGGATTTAGTACTTGGGTGTGAGATTATTTGTAATGCCCTACAAGCTACTGCACAAGTACTAGATGGGGGGTGAATAGTACTTTAAAAATAACGAGGAGTATAATTCCTAATTATAGTGCAAACAACTACCAAATCAATTTGCGGAAGCTTAAATTGAAGACAACAACAAAATTAACAATGCAAACACAAGATATTACTGGGTTCGGATCCACCCAAGTCTCCCCGACTTGTTCCCGGTGATCCTACGTCCCAACCACCCGGATCCCCTCCGGATACTTGAGTTAGAAACCCTAACTCAAGATATCCACTATGAAATACTTGTGAAAAACCTCCACAAGTCAAATCATACAAAATGTAATTTGTGACTCCCACAACCCGGGATCACAACCACACTCTCACAACCGAGAGTGAAACTTACAATTCAAATATGAAATGAAATAAGAAACTTCTTACCGACAAAATGCCTATGCCTTGAGTATTGCTTACGAATTAGGGCAAGGATGATTTTGAGGAAGAAGTGGCACCAAACCCTAGCTCCAAGATGTAGATCAGCGATGGAGAGATTTGGGGATGTTGGTGACCTAGAATCAAGCACTTGGCTTGGAAGGCTTCACACTCAATGAATCTCTCTTTGGAAGTAAGAGTTAGGAGAGATTATTGAATGTAAAGAATGAGCTTTGAATGAGCTTGGAATGATTTCTCTTGATCTCTAAACTTGCAATAATATTAGCCTTGGCAGCAATGAATGCAGCCCATCAAGTATATATAGGTTAGAGGAGAGAGAGAAAGAAATTCGAGTCATTAAATGCTCCAACGGCTCTTTTCTGAACCCAACTAGTCGGTCAAAGAACAACCACCGACCGACTAGTTCATCAACTAGTCGGTCGGTCAATAAACGTATACCGACTAATGAGTGAACAGAGAAAAGATCAAAGCACAGACATAAGAAACTAGTCGGTCTAAGAAGAGTAGCTGACCGACTAGTTTCACAACTAGTCGGTCGGTTACTCAACTGAGACCGACTAACAGATAAAACTGAAGTCTGAGCAGAAATAGACTTAGTCGGTCCAAGAACAAATGTTGACCGACTAATTCACCAACTAGTCGGTCGCCAAATGAGCATAGACCGACTAACGATAAACAGTAAGTTAGGTGAAAAATTGGCATGTACCGTAAACTAAACTAGTCGGTCCAAGAAGGAAAGTTGACCGACTAATTCATCAACTAGTCGGTCGATCAATGAACACAGACCGACTAATGATAAACAGTAGCTTAGGTTCAAATGTGCATGTACAGGGAAAGCTCAACTAGTCGGTCACAGAAGCATCACTGACCGACTAGTTCACAAACTAGTCGGTCGGTGAGTCAACTTAGACCGACTAACTGTAAACAGTAAAGAGCTTGGAAATGACTGACTGAAACTAGTCGGTCCAAGAAGCTTTGCGACCGACTAGATCACCATCTAGTCGGTCAGTTCTTCTTCTTGAACCAACTAACATGCACAAGAAGTCGCGAATCGAAGCGCGAAGCTTCGGAAAGGATTGTATGGACTTCTACTAAGATCCTAGAGCTAAGATATGAGCGTTATGAAGATTTAAACCGTAAGACCTACTCAAGGCTTAACATTCTACGAAAGAAGCTTAAAGACTATAAATAAAACTTGACGATACCGTCTTCAATAGCTTCAATCGAATCTTCATGACTTCTAAACTGGTCCATAAGCTTCAACGAAGCTTTAGGCATACGATCACGTGCTTTGAGAAGTCTTGAGACGTCGTAATTGATATTCATATGAATTTGGCGACGATCTCCATAACTGCGCTCACAAAGTGTTAGTTCACGTTATATTTATGTTTGTTCATCATCCAAAACCAAATCCGGGGAGTCCAATATCCAACATTCTCCCCCTTTTTGGTGATGACAAACCAACATAAATAATAATCAAAAATAATAATTCAAATGAAATTTACTTACTCCCCCTGCATTGATGACACGTTAATTCCAAATTAAACAATAATAATACGCATCAAGCAGACGAGTAAAGTATATAAATGAGAATCGATTATTGAATTGTCGAATACCAAAAGTAGGTTATTGAAATATCGGATTTGAAAATCCATTTATATATCTTAACTCCCCCTGAATCTAACACATCAAGTTAGATTCTTGGAATAATGCTCTAAATTTTCATTTAGCACATCATTATTATTATATCTCTCCCCCTTTGGCATTAGCAAAAAGAGCGGGAGGATAACAACGACAACAACAATGGCCTCAAAATAAATAGCACGGGAGTCGTAGAATACGACGGCGGTTCAAGTGACACCAAAGAAAAATACGAATAAAATGAAGGCGTGTCAATGAAACCATAGTCGAAAAATCGTTAAACGAAATCATCAAAACTCAAATCAATATTACGGATTGAGTTATGGAATATACTCTCCAATATCAACATTCTTGGTTAATTTAGTGCATGGAAAACAATTCTATGTTTCCATAGAGGAAATTTCTATTAAACCAAGTTAATATCGTCGAGCGACGAAATCAAACATCAGAGACATTAAAAAATATAAATTGTGTACAATAGAATGAAATGTCAACTGCGATGTATATATAAATAAAATATGAACCAGAGTACATCACTGACATAGAAAACATCGATCCACCGATCGGTGCACAAAAAATATATCATCATATCACAGATATCGGAGTGTCAAAATACATGAAGATACATCATAAAAAATATCATCAAAGTACATCAAAGTACATCATCAAAAAGATCCAAAAGACATCAAAATGACCCAAAACCCCACTCTATCCTAACCAAACTCTCTCACACTATATGTATCATCCAAGGAGAATCGGAGAGTCCTCGAGGAAGCTCAAGAGGAACCGACAGGATCTGCAGCAGCAGCAGGCTCTGCAGGAGAAGTGGTGGAAACTGGATCAGCAGGAACGTCTGGAATATCAGCAGGAGCGACGGCAGAAGTGGCAATCTCTGGAGCAGCAACAGTAGTGGCCTCGGGAGCACCAGTCGGAGTATCCACCGCAGGAGCGGTGGCAACAGGTGTGCTCTCGGGGGCACCAGCAGACGAAGCAGCAACAGCAGCACCAGAAGAGGAAGCACCAGCATCAGTACCAGAAGGGCCCTCGGGGGCACGAGTGGAAGTACGACAAAGCTCCTCAATGTCCTCCTCGGCCAACTCATCCAACTCCTCATCCTCAGAAACAGAAGGAGGAAGCTGAATACCCATCAGACTAGCCATATGGCAAGCTACCTCCTCGGTACGAGCCAAGCGAGACTCGTGACGACGAAGTAACTGTACGACATCATCAAGGGTGGCAGAGGGAGCAGCAGAGGCAGAGGCAGAGGCAGGGGCAGACGCTGAAGGTGTCGTCCTCTGAACGTGACGGAGCGCCGCAAGAGATTTCTTGACGGCCGTCGCGTTCAGGGGAGGACCAAGGGGACGCTCATCGTCACGAGGTAAGGGGACACGGAAGTGACGGAACACAAGGGTCAACAAGCAAGGAAATGGGATATGAGCCGATTTAGAGGACTTGCGAATACACTCAAAAGAGTCAATCTTATCGAGTATAATGCGAGCCCAATTAATCGAGCTCCCCATGAATATGGCATAGATCAGCTTCAGAAAAGGCTGGGACGGAAGAGATGAGGAGTCGTACTTGGGAAGCAAGCACGACTTCAGAATCAAGTTGAGGACCCATGCATTTGGCTTGAAAGACTTGGAGGGTACGCCAATCATGGCGGGAGGGATCTGATGGAAAATCTCAGAAAGGATGGTCTGATCAAGGGAAGAAATATCGTCAATAGAGATATCAGAGGGGAGGAGGCCAGACGAAGAGATACCCAAAATCTCTCCTAAGATTTCTGCTGTGAGGACTATAGGAGTCCCCAAAACAGTCGTCTCAACAGAGTGGGTCTCATCGTACTGACCCCGGGTCCTATTGGCGTAGAATAGCTTGACTAATCGAGGGTAGGGGTGAGGGTTCGCCTTCGGGTCATATCGAAGGTAATCGAGAAGACCCGACGACGAAAGAAGATCAGCTAGCCCTATGAAGTCACTGAACTGGACGAAATGCTCCAGAAGCAGTGGGCAATGCTCGATACGGTTGTAAGCCGCGAGACACAACGGATCGTCGCGACACAACGAGATATCGACACCGCCCACCGGCATCAGACCCTTTCCCTTAGGCTTACGGGTAGACGAACGAGGTCGGGAGCTAGACTCAGGATGGGTAGGAGGAGTGGGTTCCCTAGGAGTCTCAGTCTCGGGGATATACTCGGTGTCGGAATCCGAAGCACCGGGAGGAGTGGGAGCACGAAAAACGACTGGATTGGGCTTGGTCTGAGATTTGGCTCGGGGTTTCACAGTCGCCGTCCTCTTTCGCTTAAGAGGAGGCGAAGACGAAGCGGGTTGGGTGGTCTTGGCACGGCGTTTCGGAGGGGTTCTCGAAGGTTGAACGGGTTCCGTTGGGTTTGGTTCTACGGTCAACGGCGAGGGGCTAGAGGGAGTGACCGGGATACGTGTTCTTGCCATATTCGACGCAAGACACGATGCACGAGAGATCAAAAGCGAAGAACCCTAGCCGAATAGAGAAACCCTATTCGAAACCCTAGCAGATGAAACCCTAGAGAAATACCTAACACTAAGCTGAAAATGAACAAACCCTAACCCTAGGAGTTGAAAACCAAACCCTAGATAGGAGAGGGAGGAGAGAGGGTTACCCTAGGAGGAAGAACGACGGCGATCGGCGGCGGGAATGGTCGGAAATAGGCCGGAAGTCGAAGGGTCACGAGGGAGTCGGGGGTTTTGCGAGCTGGAGATCAAAAAGCAACCGACTAAAATGAAAATTATCTGGTTAGATCGAGTTTAAGTCGGTCGAGAGCTCAAAAGACCAAACAGTCCCTGGCACAACTAGTCGGTCGCAGTTCAAGCACTGACCGACTAGATCACGATCTAGTCGGTCGGTCAATGAGCTTGAACCGATTAGTTGCAAACAGTGGCTGAATCCAAGTTTAACTGACAAGAATTAGTCGGTCTGTGTTCATTTACTGACTGACTAGATCTCAATCTAGTCGGTCGGTCACTGAACATGAACCGACTAAAGGAGTTCAAAAGTTGAGAGATAGAGCTAGTCGGTCTGAGTTCATTGACTGACCGACTAGATGTGAATCTAGTCGGTTGGTTGATGAACTGAGACCGACTAGATGAGTCCAAAAAATGATAAAGAAGTTCTCTCCTCAAACTACTTGGACGATACATCTCAATTCTCTCAATAATCATCTAAACTACCCCATTAAACATCGAAATCTCAAATACGACATTCAAAACATGAATTCGAGCAAAAATTCAAAATATCACATAAAATCCCGAAAAATCCAATAAGTCTAGCATGAACGAAATATTTCGAAATATAATAGCATGCAAGATTATTGAATGAAACATGAATCCTATATCTCGGATTCACCCATAATCCCCAATTCTCGACGCAACCGCACAAAGGAGTCCTCCTTTAGGGGTTTCGTGAAAATATCGGCGATTTGCTTTTGGGTTTCAATGTACACTAAAATGATGTCCTTTTTAGCAACATGATCATCTAAAAAGTGGTGTCGGACATCTATGTGTTTCGAACGGGAATGATGTACCGGGTTCTTGGAAAGACATATTGCACTTTGGTTGTCAACCATGATAGGGTAAGTATCACAATTTATACCAAAGTCTTTAAGTGTGTGTCTCATCCAAAGAACTTGAGCACACGCGGCACCGGCGGCAATGTATTCCGCCTCGGTGGTTGAAAGTGATACGGAATTTTGCTTCTTGGAAAACCAAGAGACAAGGGAATTTCCTATAAAATGGCAAGTGCCACTAGTACTTTTCCTGTCGGATTTGCATCCCGCATAATCGGCATCACTATATGAGATTAACTCATATGTGCTAGATTTTGGATAAAGTAATCCAAAATCAAGTGTATAACTTAGATAACGGAAAATACGTTTTACAGCTACTAAGTGAGACTCCTTAGGTTGAGACTGATAACGAGCACATACGCATACGACAAACATAATATTGGGCCTACTTGCGGTAAGATAAAGTAAACTACCTATCATACCTCGATATAGACGAATGTCTACATCCTTACCGCCCGTATCCTTATCAAGATGCGTAGTCGTGCTCATTGGAGTCTTTTTCCCGGAGGCACTCTCCATTCCAAATCGCTTTAGCAACTCCACCGTATACTTCGTTTGGTGGATGAAGATTGCATCGTCCATTTGGCGAATTTGGAGACCTAAGAAATATTTGAGCTCACCCATGTGGCTCATCTCAAATTCTTCCTTCATAACATTAGAAAACTCTTCGCAAAGAGCAAAGTTAGTAGCACCGAAAATGATATCATCAACATATATTTGAACTAAAATTATATCATTATTCGAATGCTTAACAAAAAGTGTAGAATCGGCTTCTCCCATTTTAAAATTCAAATCCAAAAGAAAATTCTTTAGGCGATCATACTAAGCTCGAGGAGCTTGTCTCAAGCCGTAAAGTGCTTTCTTTAGTTTAAAAACATGATTTGGAAATTTTTCATTTATGAAGCCCGGAGGTTGAGAAACGTAAACTTCCTCAACGACATCTCCATTTAAAAATGCACTTTTAACATCCATTTAAAATAATTTAAAATCCTTATGACATGCAAAAGACAATAGTAATCTAATTGATTCTAATCTAGCTACCGGAGCGAAGGATTCTTCGAAATCAATACCTTCCTCTTTACGGTAGCCTTGAGCAACTAACCGAGCTTTGTTCCGGACGACGACTTGGTTTTCGTCGGTTTTGTTCTTGAAGATCCACTTTGTTCCTATGACGGTGTGGTTCTTCGATGGCAATGGAACAAGCTCCCAAACTTCATTCCTCTCGAATTGAATGAGGTCCTCCTCAATGGCTAAGATCCAAGCGCTATCTTCGCATGCTTCATTAACATTCTTTGGCTCTATCAAGGAGGCAAAGGCACAATGAGCGAAGTAGTTCACTTGCGATCTCGTCTTGACACTATCATGGATATTGCCAATGACTTGCTCATGAGGATGGTCACGAACGGTACGAAGCCGTTTGGGAATACCTTGGTCACTAGGAACATTCTCAACAACTTCCTTAGATGGGTTAGTCTCAATAGAATCAATAGAATCATTAGACTTAGAATTATCAAACGAATCACATAAAACATCCATAGAATCATTATCATTTGAAATTCTAGTTGGAACAAATCCTTCATTAAATGAGACATGAAGCGATTCCTCGATCGTTGAGGTTCGTTTGTTGAATATCCGGTAGGCTTTGCTACGCGAAGAATATCCAACAAAAATCCCCTCATCGGATCTTGGATCGAATTTGTCCAAACTACCATACGTGTTCTTAATAAAACATTTCGAACCAAAAACACGAAAATGTTTAACTTGAGGCAACCTACCAAACAACAATTCATAACAAGTTTGTTTAGTGCCGGGCCTCAAAAGTATTCTATTAAACACATAGCAAGCGGTGTGTACCGCTTCCGCCCAAAATTGATGGCCAAGTTGGCTATCATCAAGCATAGTGCGAGCACACTCCACTAGCGTCCTATTCTTTCTCTCAACAACACCATTTTGAGGAGGTGCGCGAGGGAAAGAGAAGGTGTGTGTAATACCAACTTCATCATAAAATGTCTCAAAAGACTCATTCAACAAGCTTCGGAAAACCTTTAATGGAATTTAATTTTGAAAGCTTATAAAGTGTTCCAAAGTTCACATGTCCAAAGCGTCGATGCCATAAGTGTTGTTCACTTGTGTTGGCAACGAGACATTGTTCAAAAGACTTAGGAAGATCCAAAATATAAATATCTTTATGACGTGTGCCGGAAAATAATAAATTATTATTATCATTCAAAATATGACACAATCCTTTCGCAAATCTAACTTTGTAACCTTTGTCACAAAGTTGACTTATTGAAATAAGATTACGATTTAAACCATTAACTAGATAAACATCACTAATTAAGGGTTTAGATGGGTTACCCTCTTTACCAACACCGACGATGGTTCCGCTCTCGTTGCCTCCAAAGACTACCCGGTTCCCATTAGCAATGGGCACCACTCCGGAAAGCAATTGAGCATCGCCCGTCATGTGTTTTGAACACCCGCTATCGAGTATCCAATTCCCCTTGGAGCTAAATTTAAATTTGTTGCTCCTTTTCTTTTTCTTTTTCTTGAGTACCTAAAGATAGAAAATTTCATATCATGGTACCCAAGGTCATTGGGTCCAAAAGATTAGACCTTTGGAAGCCAAGTCCAATTGGACTTAGACTTCCCCACATAATTTCTACTGTGCACAACATCCGAAAAATAAGCATTCATATACACTTGTTTTTCATCCATGCTTGTGTCATTTGGGCTCCAAATAGTGAAAATCTTGGGAGCCCTCATCCTATTGGGTGCATGCATGCGACGTTGATTTCTACGTGATGCATGTTGTGGATAGGCATAAGGAACATGATGGAATGGTGCATGTGGATAATTATTCATATGATGTTGTTGGTGAACATATGCATGTGTGGGAACACGTGCGTGAGGGTGTCTCACATGGTGTGCACGTGCACGAGAATGTGTTGCATAAAAATCATCATACGTGTGAGCCGGTGGAGTAGGACGTGTGTTCCTACGTGGCATAGTATTGGTGTACATATAAGCATGCCCCTTCTTTGGAGGTCCACCCAAAGTGGGTTTCTTTCCGAAAGAGGGTGTGGACGAGGTGGAAGCACCATTGGTAGAAGAACTACCAATAGAGTATTTGCTACCACTCGTAGAGTCACCGGAAGTTGGCCTAACAAAAGTAGTGGCCGATTTGGATGAACATCCCATCGTATACCCCAAACCAATGTGGTGATTGGCCGGAAGTAAGTCACTTAGGATTTTATCCAAATGGTCCTTACCCTTATTGAATTTATTAATTCGGCCTAATGTGTTCTCATATTTCTCGGGGCAGCATAATGTTCTCCGCCAGACGCGCCGCCACCCCGCCATCTTCAAAGATGGATTCATCGGTTCCCACTCGAAAGGGCATCCGGTGAACGACCTCCTCCGGATAACCCTCGATCTCGGCCTTTTTTGCCTTGAAGTGGATGAGCGAGGCCTCGCAGCTGGGGTGGGCCCGCTTCTCCAAAACAAACCGTGGACAGTCATAGGGCCAGCCCTCCCAACCCGACGACCTGGGCCCGGAGCCCGACCCGCCAGAGCCCTCGGGATGATCTTCGGCTATGATCCTCTTAGCAGAGGGGGGTACCCTCGGGCCCGAAGGACGGGCTTCGGGGGCCGCCCCCCTGGTTCGGTCCGCCCCTCACCCCGGACTCAAGATCGATGACCGGGGTGACGGTCCCCTGAACGGGCCCTTCCCCAAGCCAACTGGAATTCCTCTCCCCCTAAGGATCGTTAACGGGCGACGTCACGGGCAGCCTCGTCCTATTTAAGGACGCCTCCCCCTCCTCGAGCCTTCCCCACCAGCCTCCTCACGCGCCCTCTTTGGGTCTGCCTTCTTCGCCTTCTGCGCTGCCTATTCCGCATCCCACTTCTTCATCCCTTCGAGCGACATACTCATGGCGCGGCCTGCAGAAGAGGGAAAGCTTAGAGTGAGCACTTCAGATGCAGCAACCACAAAGTTTGTTTTATCTTCGGGCCAAATGTGCCAAGCTATCATGTCGGGCTTGGCGAGCATTCCAAATTCCCAGTCCTCCTTCGGGATTGCCATCAGAAATTGGGCCACATCTTCATCCTCGTCACTCAGCTCGACCCCCTCCCTCGCCTCGGGACTCAGCTCCCCTCAGTTCGATCTCATCACTACATCCGCGGGCACCAAGACGAACACGTATTGTTTACTCCACCCCTTAATCTTGCCTGTCAACCCTCTGATGAGAGGGTGGCTTCTCTTTGCGGACAGATAATAGTAGGACCTCAGCCTCTTCACCGCGAAGAAATGCTGGAAGAGTGGCAGGAAGGGGCAGACGCCCTTGCTCACGCACAGCACCAGGAAGCCGATGATCACACTGATGGAATTCAGCATCAATCTGAACAGTGGCAGCTCCAGAAAAGTCAACACTTCCAGCACAAAGGGATGGGGGAGGAAAGCGCAACCCCTGCTGGAAGCAGGCCACATACACCCCCACCTCATAGTCTCCCACAAAACACACTCTCTCCGACGCAGTCGCCTCCCGGATGGAATAAGGCGGCCTAAATACGACTCGCTAATTTTCAAAAGAGACGACTTCAGCACCGACTTCACACCCGTGATCTCGTCGGGCACCCCTCCAGCCTCCGCCACGGTCACAGCGGCCAGAGTACTGGTCCTCGAAGCCCTAGCTACGGCCTCTTTTCCCTTCTTCAGGTCCCTCGGGGCCGCGGTAGGCGAGCTCACTGGTGGCTCCCCGCCCACGCTCTGACCCCGACTTCCCGTCTCCCCGGAGCTCTGCGCCGTAGCCGAGCCGAACCCTTCTTCCTCTACCTCCCCCGACTCCGGTAAATGGGTAGAAGAGGTTGACGAAGACATCAAGAAGAAAGAGATTAAATACCTTTACGATGTCGGCGGCTTCGACGACGACGCCGAGATGACATACGGGTCACAGTCGGCAACTTTGGCAAAGACTCTACAATCTCCGGCGATCGCAAGCTCCTCAGAGAATTTGAAAAGGGAGAAATTTTCACTCGTTCCCCCTAGAGCTCTTTATAATACGCCCTAAATGATCACGACCATATAAATCACACCACGCGTCGAGGATCCACGCTCCTTGACGCCTCGATCCACGCGGTATGACGCCTCGACTGACAGCAGCAGTCGCATCCGCCACGCGTCACCCGAAGAATGGCCGAACCGCTTCGATTTTCAGCCGTCGCCGATTCGTAAAGATCACATCGAATTCGAAATAATTACACCGAATCGAAAGGATTTCGCTCCAGGCTCCCCCTTTACCCAATCTGATTCAGGGTAAAAATTGTATATTTATCCCCCCATTTCGGTGCTTTTTGTGCATGTATTAATCATATCTTAGCTTTGTTTCATACATATTTTTGATATCTCTTAAATTTGGAGCTTATCGTTTACATATGCATAAAACATAATTTTTACAACTTGTTATCATCTTCATCTTAGTATCATATTATTTTTCAGTCAAATTTCATGAAGTCCCGATTCCAACGCATATTTTTTCAGAATTTTTGGAGGTCGGAGCAATTTACTGCATTTTTTGGAAGACATGGTGATGGTGTTGAAAATTTCGGGTCTAGAAATTCAACTTTTTCCCTCTTGTGCTGAATTCTGCTATCATTTTAGTATATATTCCGGCCTAATGATATTTTTCTGTGATTGTACACTTTGTTACGGTTCCATCGCCGCCTGGAACACATCATTCCGAGGTCGGATGATTTTTCTAGAATTTTCGCAAGACAGTGTGACAGTGATGAAAATTTCTGCAACTTTGCCTCTCTTGTGAAGAATTCTGCTATCATTGCAGTGTATATCCCGTCCTAATGATATTTTTCTGTGATTGTACACTTTGTTACGGTTCCATCGCCGCCTGGAACACGTCAATCCGAGGTCGGATGATTTTTCTAGAATTTTTGCAAGACAGAGTGACGGTGCTGAAAATTTCTGCAGATTTTGGCATTGCTTGCGGGTTTGGGCCAGAATCCGACCCGTTTGACTTAAAAACAGACCCGATAAGCTGTGCTTGAGTTATATTGCGAATTTGGGGGTTTTTTCAGCCCTAGTTCTTATTTTTTTGCTGAAATTTGGAGGAGGAAGATGAGCTTGGAGGCCATGGGGAGAGGATGATGAAGCTTGGAGCTTGGAGGACCACTTGAGTATGAGGATTTCATCTTTGAGTGACACATTGGTGAACTCTTTCTTAACTCTTGTGTAATTTTGGTTTAGCAACTTGTATTGTATTGGATGATTATCTCTAGAGATATAGATGTCTTCTTTTCATCATGAATTGCTAGATCTTGCTTGTGTTGTTGTGTTGTGTGATTGTTGTTGTTTGGGTTGTGAATTTCATCTCTAGCATGTTTCTATTTTCTATTTGGTGGATGAAACTTTGAGATGTTGGTTGTTGATGGAACCCTAGAGGGTAATCCATAGAGAGGAACTATCGTAGTCGACCCTCTCTTCTTTGCTCAAAGTATTTCTCTTTGTTTCATACACTACTTTTATTGCACCCCACATGTTCGATGAAATGCCACACCCACCGATTGTTCGTCCCTTAGCCGGGAAAACAATTGAGTTATATTTGAGATGAATTCCCACGCCCACGGCCTCATTCACACACACAACATACGAGTCCTCCTTGTTACTTGCCGATTCGGCTCTCCACCCCTAGCCACTTAGGTTAGAGTTTAGTTTTCACCACTTTTTCTTTCACACACTCATCCACCGTTAGTTGAGTTAGTTGTAGCACGCTATTATTTTTCTTTATCAATCAATTTTGTGAAAATAGAACGAATTGTCCCTGTGATCCGACCCGGTGCTCACCGGTTATTTTTATATTGCATTGACGCTCCTACGCTTGGGAGCGGAAAGGCGTGAACTTGCGCGTTTTCCGGAGTCAACCAATTCCCAATCCCAAAAGGGCCCTGCCACCATTAATACGGCCCACGAGACCAGATAGCACCCAGTCGACCCCGGACCGGGCAGGACACATCACCTCGCCCCGACCCGACGGACCCCCTGGTCCGCCTCGAACTCACCCTCATAACCTGGCCACACGTACTATGTCTCAACCTCCCTCTCCCAACCACTCAGCAGTCGTCGACAGAGGGATGTTGGGGGCAATTATACCATTATACCCTCACAATCAAGCAGTGTACAAAATTACATTTATTGGGGAGAAAGTAGGAAAGGAAACCAAAACAAAACCGATCCATTAATTTCAAACAGTAAGGCTATTCACGGAGAACGCCGAGAATACAACATTACAACGAGTCCGACCCCGACCGGCCATAAAAAAGAGACAAATTTCCCCTATTCTAAGCCCTCAACGCCGACGCCTCTCTGCCGGCAGAGCCACCATTTCCCACTCCACCTGGCGAACTCCCGCCTCCTTTGCCTCTTGCAACAGTGGAACGACATGCTCGTCATGATAATGGCGAATAGCTTCTTCGATCACGTCACGCTCAATCCCCCATCTCTCCTCCAGCTGCTGCTTAAGGATACCCTTCTCCCTCCTCTTCGCCTCGATGGTCTTCTTCAGGTCGGCTATATTCTTCGTCTGCACCTCGATCACCCGCTTCTTGCTGGCCATATCCTCGCCATGCCTCGTCCGAATATCGGCCCGCTCGCGCCCTTCCTCTAGAAGTTGACGCTCGAGCCTAGCCTTTGTCGTATCCAAGTTCGCAGCCCGCCCCTTCTCAACCTCGTAGGCCACCGTGACCAGCACCAGCTCCTCCTCCTTCTCCCGTAGCTTTTCTCTGACCTCGTTGGGATCGATCCTCGCCTTTTCAAGAGCGGCCTTTGTGGCGGCCACCGGAGTTTTGCGCTGCAAAGTCACCATGGTCGAGATCATCTACAAAAAAGACCCAATTCAGTCGGGCGCAAGCAGAAAGGCTGGGAGAGCGAGGCGAGAAGTTCGACCAACCTGCATCATGTACCACACAGCGGAGCCACATAGACGCTCTGCGCCCATGCAGATTAGGGACTCGCGGTCTCTCGGCAGCATACAATACTCCGCCAAGCACGCCGCCACCCCGGCGTCTTCGAATATCGACTTGTCACGGTCTATCTGATAGGACGAACGGTGAAGACTATCGCTTGGAAGCACCTCGACCTCAGCCTTGGTCCTATTAAAGCGGATGAGAGTGTTCTCACAACTCGGATTTGTCGTCCTTCCCATCTCGCACAGGGGGATTCCGTAAGGCCACTTCTGGACCGGTGGTGCCTTGCGAGGCTCGCCCACCTCGAGTACCCACGTAGGGACCAGGAGGACCATCCCCCGAATGGGTGAACCCTCGGGGAGGCCCTCACCAGCCCGACTGGAAGAGGCACCCGATTTGGACATCCTTCGCCCTTGGTTCACCCCCTCCTTACACGGGACCTCGGCACCCCACTTCCGGGACGTCTCCTTCACATGCCCCTCCTCGCCCATCGCTTTCTTACCCTTGTCACGAGGGTTAGCGCCCTCCCCGACCGGCACTTCGGCAGTCCTCGACGTCTCCTCCGGTGAAAATGTTGCATCTCCACCTGTGAAGGAGAGAAAGATCAGGGTAAGATTACTTAAAGGCTCGCCAAGCTCAAATTACCTTGGGACCAAAAATCTTGGGCGAGCTGACTGTCCTGCGTCAGGTTCACCAACCGGCGGTACGCCTCGGGCAGCTTGGCCAAGATCTGCGCCTTCGCCAGGTCTTCACCGGTTAGCTTCACCCTCTCATTCACCAGAGGATTCAGCGCCCCCCAATTCGACATCAGCACCGCGTCGACCGGCATCTCAACAAAAACAAAATCCTCCATCCACCTACCAACATCGGCGTGCACCCCGACGATAAGCTCCCGCCCCCTCCTCGCGCAGACGCAGTGGTACATCCCCCTCTTCTGAACTGCGAAGAAGTGCTAGAACAGCGCCAAAGACGGACTCAGGGAGCTGGCGAAGCACAGCACGACGAACCCCACCAGCAAACCCCAAGAATGAGGTGCCAAGGTGAAGATCGGAAGCTCTAGGAAGTTCATCAGGTGTAGGAGGTAAGGGTGGATCGGGAAGCGAAGCCCCAACTCGAAGGACCGGGTGTAAACCCCGACTTCGTTGTCCCCATGCCAACACACCCTTTCCTCCGGGCCCGAGACCCGCGCTTCACAGGGCGGGCGCACGAACCGCACCCGAATCTTCCTAATGTTGATCCTGTCCGGCCTACACCTGGTGGCCTCAATCACCCTCGGTATGTCAGTGCGCCACGTCCCCCTTCTTTGAGGCCTCTGCACCCACCACCACCTCTCCTCTTCCATCGACTCCTCTGTCGCCGTACTACTACGCCCCCCAGAGTCAAAATGAGAAGCCATCAGTAAAAGGATGTAGGGATTACCTAGCAGAGAAGCCGAGCTGAGAGGATGATCGAAAACGGATCTCCGGCGACGGCGACAGCGACGACGTCGGCGAACAATTGACAGAAACCGGAAAGCCCGAAGACAAGTTGGAAGCGGAAGAAAGTCTCCACCAATCTCCTTCTCCCCATATTTATGGAGGACAACCGGCCATCTTGACCGTCGATACGCCACCACGCGGCACCCATTGGAGCTTCCCTAACGCCTCGACTGGCGTGAAAGTCACCTCATCTGCGCATCGCAAGCCCAAAAGTGGAGGCGCTTTGATTTCCCCCTTGCTCTTTCAAATCGCCATAATGGCCAACCGGGCAGGAATCCCAAGACCAACACCGCCACTCTCGAGCGCAGACCAGGATCCGTACTGCCGTTTCAAGGTAGGGGAAGTGATACGTCATCCGAGCCGGGCCGGGCCTCCACCTCGAACTAGAATGCCATGGGCAATTGTTACGACCTGAAGATTGTGATAGTCCGACCTTCTATCCCAGACCTCCGAAACACCCCGTCGACTCGTCCCTCCCTCTTGAAGGGATGCCAACCCAGCGACAGGGCGCTCCACGTCCGGACGACGGAAGGCCGCAGGGCGCCAATCGATCCTAGAGTCCGACATGACTAGGGAAAAGGCGCACTCCGCCCCGGTCGCTGACAGGAATGCTCTCTGCCACGGTCAAAGCGGGACGCGCTCCTGTTCTCCCCGGCCCGCCGGGAAGATCGCACAAAGTGTATGTCCGGACCGCTCATCCCCAGTCCGGGCCGGCCCAGCGACCCATGGCAGTGTTGGGGTTTTGGCGGACCCCCCAGAGCTCGGATCTGTGTCCGTCCTAAGTTGGACGGACCACAGAGGCACAAAAACGTAGCGGAAACCGAAAATCAAAATTTTCTACACTTGCTAAACTATTTAGCTAGGCTCTGAGGGAGCCAGAACCTAGCTCGATCTATGCCAACTTGGGGTGGATCTGACCACCCCAAGAGGGATCTACTCTAAAGCGACTAATTAAATCTACACTAAAAATTACTTAACCACATACCTGGAATCTTGGCCCTGGAGCAGGCAAGATGTACCGCACGGTCTTCTGCAGCTCCTCGTAGCCGAGCCGCTTTGACTCGATCCGTCTGAGCCGCCTCGCACCCCCGCACCGATCCGCCCGAGCCGACTTTCGCCTCCGAGCCGATCACACGCGGTAGAAAGTTTCACTTGAGAAGAACCCGCGTCTTAGACGTCCGGATCAAAATCCAAACCCCCTTCGTAGTCTTGCTAGGACTACTCCGGAGAACAGGAAGAGAGAGAGAATAATTTAGTCGCCGATCGAGCTTGCTCTAAAAGTCGGGAGCTACTCGATCAGTGACTTGGTGTGTTTTTCAACGAAGAGAGTGCACCCCTATTTATATAGGGAGTCGACACTCACTCTCTCGTTGCGAGCAATGTGGGACTTTGCAAAATGGGAGAAAACCCAATTAAGCTAATTTGGCTTAATTTCAAGTTTAAGTGAGTTTTTCATAAAAGCAAACTTTAACTAATTAATTCTCTTTGCACATTAAACTTTAGACACCAAACAAGCTATCAATCCGAAGGGCTTCGAATGGTGAACGCGTAGGAACCGACGGCGACGATCGAATTTCGACTTTGTTTGACCCCTCAAACAATTGCCCAAAGTTGGGCAATCAATCGATTTTTGTAGCCGTCATTTGGGGTTTCAAAAAACCCTAAATTGACTTGAGTTGCGGGCGCGCCCGCTAAGCTTAAAGGGCGCGCCCGCCCAGGGGGGCAAAGGCGGGCCGCACGCCCGCTGGGCAGCGGGCGCCCGCCCGCTGCAGCCAGCGGGCGGCGCCCGTTTGCCCTTGCTTATGGGCTTATTAGCCTAGTGGGTCTAACCCACTTCACCTTGGACTGTTTTCGTGTTTTCGGGCTCGTTTGAGCTCCGATTTAGACACGGTTTGAACCTGTGTTTAGACCGGGACGATCCCGTCATCCAGGTAACCCCTTCCAATGTATTTGTTCCTACCAAATTTGTCGTAACCAATTTAGGACACGTTTAATCATAGTTTGCATCAAATGCAACGTTTGTCCCTATTGCTATTACGACTAACTTTCACAACAAGCTTTGTGAATATCATCAAATGATATCTCTCTCTATTCTATCTTCCTATTACTAAGACACGAACACTACTCGGTGTGAGACCCTACAGCCTGACCTTACTACAGGTTGGGGCTCGGAACCCCTAGACGACGGTCACTACGAGCAGTAGCTGTCGTCCCTGTTTCAGAATCATCATAACGTGATCGACCCTTTGACAAAAGTATCATTTGGTTTGTATTGGCTGTGTTAGTGACGAACTCTGTTAGCCGTAGTCCCTTCGTCAAGACTGTGTTCTTGTTGGCATAGGGTATGGTTTACTGTCAACCCTATTAGACAACATTGGTCAGTATACGGCGGTCTTTATTGTATACACGTTGTACTTCTTACAACGCACCCCGGCCGAGGATTAACATAAAGACCGTATTGAGCCTGTAACACTAACTTCCCTTTAACGGAAGTGACGAATCCCATCTTAGTCATATACTCGCCTCGAGAGCTTCGGGTGCAGCTCAACCTAAGATCTTTCAGCAGGCCTCGCCTGGAAGCTAGATCATATGTCTAAGCTACACCTTTCACTCACAGGTTTGTACAAATGACTTCAGGTCTTAAGGACCAGCTAACCTATCATCACCCTAGAGTTATTAAAGACAGTTCAGTTAAAGTTGACCATTTAATAACTCTAATGTGGTCGTTCAGTGAACTCATTCTCCAATGAGCACCTGTGTCTCGTCTCCGACTTCTCCAAGTCGAATGACTATGAGATCATCATTACCCTAAGGTAAGACTAAGACACAGTGGTCTATCCGATGTGTCGATATCCAGTTCTCGACACATCTATGACCACGAACCGTTTAAGACTTACGTTTCTATTCGGTCACTTACTAACTCATAATCGAGATCTCATCTAGATACGTAAGGACCTAACTATAAGTCTATGAATATTATCTAAGTATATTAATATGAACGTTTTATACTTAGAATAATAGGTACCATATACGGTATGAACAAGACGTATACTTATGGATAAATGCCTTATGGGCATATATTCTCCTACAGGCAGGGCCCCGCTCCTGGGAGGCGCTCCGACGGTCCTTTGGCATATCGGACACGACAAACAACCTTGTACAAGGACACTGCTGACACTTATGCCGTCCGACCATCTGACAAAGCACCCCCTGGCTGCTGTGCCGTCTGACACTTAATGCTTTCGGCCCTGACACCCTGACAAAAGCGCCCCTGGCTGTTGCGTCGTCTGACAAAAGCGTGGCTGACACTACTGTTCTTGACATCCTCGACCGAAGCTTTCGCTGACAGCAGGGCCAGCTCAACACGCCGAGTCAGCATGCCAGGTCAGCCCCACCTAACCGCCTCCAGTCAGGTATAAATATCACTTCGCTTCCAACGGTGAAGATGTTGGCTATTTTACTCTATGTCTTATCACTCACACACAAGGAAAAATGTCGTCCATATCTTTGTTCTTCCACTCATAGCTCGTCACGTACGGTCGACTCACCCTCAGTCCGACCGGCGTGCCTAGCCCCCGCTTTAAGTCCTATTACTGACTTAGGCATCGGAGAGGCTAAGGGTTGGACCCCAACCCGGCCTTTCTGACGAGTTGCTCCTTACGCAGGTTAGCTCGTCACTACAGGTCGTCGTCGCCCTCGCCCCAGGCAGTTCGGCCCTTCCACCACATCCTACCGGATTCGATACCGTGGTCCGCTTCCGCAACGGGTTTAGCCTCATCTCCCCACTAATTACCTGTCAAATTGCCTACCCTAATCCCATCATTAGCATAACCATCGTGCCCTTGATTCCCCTTAATACAAATTCATTGTACGCAAGTTCTACCCCGCAACAAGACCATAACAAGTTTTTTTGAGCTTGCAAACTTCACCAGATTGATGCTGAACACCATGTGGATGAACCATGCAGACTTTTTCTTGAAGATGGCCATTAAAAAAGGCGTTTTATCATCTGTTTAAGACGTGACCGATCGATGCACAGAAGTAACTGCAATAAGGATGCAAACTGTAGTCACATTTGCAATTGGTGCAAAAGTCTCCGCATAATCGATACCATACTCCTGAGAGTAATCATTAACGACCAATCTAGATTTGTATCATTCAGTAGAGCCATCAGAATTGGTTTTGATTTTATAGACCTAGAGAGAACCAATTGCCCATTTTCTCGATGGTGGGTATACCCAACCATAAGTATGCGTCTGATGTAGTGCAATAAGTTCTTCCGCCAAAGCCTCCTTCTAAATTGGATCACAAGGAACCTCTCTATCGGACAAAGGCTCAAATATACGATGAACAGATGTTAAGAAGAAACAAAGAAGTTAGAATAACAAGAGTAAGCAGCATTTTGGTAGCTGCATGGACTTATGAGTACGCATAAGGTAGCGAGGAATATGAAGATCCACAATCTCATGAAGTGATTGTGTAGACATAGAAAACTGTCAACATGAACTTTACAAGAGTCATGTTCTAAAGTGACAACATCAGTATCAAGAGAGAATGGATCAATATGAACTAAATCAGACGAAGTTATATTATGTGCACTAGCAGGAATAGAAAAGAGAGGAATATGTTCATTTGCAATATCATTTGGAGATCAACCACTATAGCCACACTTCATCTACACAAAGAGCATCAACATTTGGCTATCCCACAACTCTTATTCATCTCGATATATATTTGCAAGTTATTATTGATTAAGGTTTAATTGGGTAACACTAAATGAAATCTTATGAATAATTTTCTAGAGGATTGTTTTATTTGATAAACATTATTCCCCCTCTTTAGTATTCTACTTGCCATCTCTACAGGTCCCAACAATTATCTCTTTAAAAGCCATGAGCAAGAGTTTGTTGCATATTTCTAATCCCGCAGCCTGCAAGAAATCAGCAATTGGGTTAACTTAAAATGGAACGATGTTGATGGAATTTATATTAGAACAGTCTGCATCATCTAATTAGTCACTGGCATATATCAAATTGTGTGTTGTTTGAAAGTGATATAGCAATTCAGTGGCGGAGCCAGGGGCAAAGGGGGGCAATTGCCCCCACTGAGATTGTTGACAAACATAAATATTGTCCCCATTTGAATTTCTATAGCACACACAATCATTAAAGCTAATTTTGATGGCTCAGTGTGCATGCAGTAACTTCTACTAGCTCTATCACCTGTCCACAAGGTGAATAAAAAGTCTATAGCCAGTGGCAGAGCTTGGGGTGGCAATTGCCCCCACTGAGAATGATGTCAAATATAAAAATTTACCCCAATTGAATTTTTATGAAAAGTTGTCCCCATGAAAATAAGAAAAAGTGTCACTATTTTGTATGATAAGTTTTCAAAATTGTCAACATAGGCAGGGGGCACAGGGGGCAAACCTGAGTCTAAGAATATTGTTTTGTGTTGTTTCTTCGAGCAATGATCTTCTATTTAATACTTATTTATGATTGATTTTGATACATTGGCAGTGCATTAGTTGTGTTTTATCCCATCATTTGTATATTAAAAAACTTCAGAGATGTTTGCATTTTTGTCTAATATTGAGGCACACCGCTTTCTGATTGGTCGTAGAATAGTGCACTTTGAATTTTGGCTTGGATATTCTTTTGGTTATCTAATTCGAATATTTTTATGATTTGCTATTTATCAGTCTGTCAAAATTTAGTTTTTACTCAAAATTAAATATTTGCATATATGTATGTATGTATGATGTATGTATGTATGTATAAGATGACGAGATTTGTTGACATAATTTTGATTAAGTCAGTCATATATTCACAAGTTTTTTTGAATTAAATTTTCATCCAAAACTTTCAATCAACGATTCATGTAGGTTTTATGTAATAGGAAGATATTGCGGTTAATTATGGCCTTGAAAAGACTAAATTATCATTCCATAAGTTAACTTCTAATCTTTTTCGCTCCCTTTCTGTTTCATAAAGTATGGAGCTTAAGTCAATGAAATCTATGAACATCTTACAAAAGAAACGTGACATATAGAGAGTTCATTAAAAAGTATAAAGAAGAGTTCATTAAAAAATTTAAACTTATTGCATTTTATGCGTTCGGTATATGAATAATCGTTAAATGTTGACTTACAAAATAAACGTGCCATATGGAGAGTTCATTAAAAAGTAGAAAGAAGAGTTCATTAAAAAATTTAAACTTATTGCATTTTATGCGTTGTGTATATGAATAATCGTTAAATGTTGACGAGGTAAAAGTAGATCAGTTTTGAAAATATTTAAAACTTAACGGATTTTTAAATTATTTTTAACTTTTAACTATTAAAAAATTTGTCCTTAAATATTACTCTCGACCCGAAATTGGTGTCATTCTCTTGTCAACCTTGAAGTATTTGAAAGAGAAAGATGAAGAGCAACCAAATCAAAGAGAAGGTCAAGATCGGCGCCAATTATCCACCCTTAATTCACCCCGATGACGCTCCTCCATTGTCCGACGATCCTCCAGCGGATCTCTCCACCTTGACCCACTGAAATTGGGCAGACCTCCCGGAACACGGCAATATGTGGTGTAAGACATATTTGATACAATTGGTAATGATGTAATCATCAAGCGATTTTAAAATATTAATGAACAACGATATGTAAGTATATTTTTTATATTAATAATGAAACTTTGATTTTTTGCAATTTTATTCTTTTATGAAAACAAACTATTTTAATATTTTGTTTTCGCCCCCAACAAAGTTTTCTGGCTCCGCCGCTGGAGCAATTCATATCATACTCTTGATCTCCTCTTTTCCCAGTAAAGCGTTTTCTCTAATTAAAAACAATAATGATCATGGTTGTGATTAGTCGATAAACTGAAGCTCTTCAAGCATTATCATATATTCAACCACCGAAACAACGACATACCAAAAAAATAAATCATGCATTAAACATGCAGCTACTACAACTATATATCGATTCTACGTAGATGCATTGAAACAGTTTCTTCTTCTTCTTCTTGCCAAAAATTGGGATCGGCTTTATGGACTCGGTATCAGATACACGTTTTCCACGCATTATGTTCTAAAGCTTTCTCCTTTGTCAAATCGTGTTCCCAAATTTTCTGGCATAAATTTAGTTGATGTGCGTGCACACGCACAAGAAACTTTACTAAGTATGACGTGTTCCAGTATAAGAGAGTGTTAGCAAACATTCATTTCTTTTCCAGAGATGTGGTTTGTTTCACACTTGTAGTATGACTAGAAATAACCTGTACACATAATGCATGTCGAAAAAAAACTCAAACGAATAGGATACGGTGCACGCACGCAAACAAAAAAGAGTGAGAAGTGTGGGTGTGTGTAGGTATCGACGGGTTAAAAGGGGATAAAGCTGGGGTTTGGGGTCTTATTTGAAATTGTGGTTTTTTTAATGGCGGGGGTGAGATTTTAGGTTTCTTTTTGGGTGAATATTGGTTTGTGGGGGTGATGTGGATCCCATGTGGAGATGTGACATTGCCAAATGGGACAACCTCCTCTTTTATATAATAGATTTTCATTAAGTTCTACAAAAACTTCACCGCCAAAGGAGCAGCGGGTATAAATGAATCCATGTCTCTAAAGTAGAAGTTTTTTCACAATGTAAGATTGTTAAAGGATGGGCTTGTTTATGAAGGATTAGCATATATGTTACGTTACAATTGCAAAAGGCTGGGCGAAGGTCCTAAGGAATGCTCATTTGGATCGACTAGCGACATGGGCAAAACGTCCTAAAATGACGTCGGTATAGACTCAACCCTTTTACCCCGACGATACCTACACACACCTACACTTCTCACTCTTTGATGGTTGGGATGATGTGGATCCCATGTGAAGATGTGACATTGTCACATGTGACAACCTCCTCTTTTGTATAATAAATTTCCATTAAGTTCTACAAAAACTTCACCGCCAAAGGAGCAGCGAGTATAAATGAATCCATGTCTCTGAAAGTAGAAGTTTTCTTGCAATATAAGATTGTTAAAGGATGGGCTTGTTTATGAAGGATGTAGCATATGTGTTACGTTACAATTGCAAAAGGCTGGGCGAAGGTCATAAGGAATGCTCATTTGGATCGACTAGCGACATGGGCAATACGTCCGAAAATGACGTCGGTAGAGTCGACTCAACCCTGCCCTCGCTTCCCCCTCAATCATCTCATCCTGGTTCCGCCCATGTAGTGAATCCCCCTTGAGTTTGAGCGGGGATATTGTGAAAAAAAATAGAAGAAAGATGATGCCCATAAATTAATAGTTGTACATCTATCTATTCGCTTCTCAACAACCGATTCGAAGCTTCATCGATATCATTAGTTGGGTGCACCACTCATCTACCCTAAATCTAACAATGACTACTTCTTGCGCAATGCATTCAAAGAGATGCATTGAATGGCCACCGAATTGGGCACAAAAAACAGCAAGTTTCTACAAGAAGGACATTGATAGATTTGAGTCATTTGATGTGGAGGTTGGCTAAGACAGAGGAGGCACACACATATATTCACATATACATGCAACACTACCACACCATACAGCTCAATTAAGCTGTCTGCATTTACAGTGGCCACCAAATTGGTGCAAATGCTTGCGTTTTGCCTCATTGAGTCAAGGGATGAATTGATGGAGGCCTGCAAAAATATTTAAGGGCCTTGTATGTGTTTATCCATGCATGCAGGAAGATGGGCATGCCCCTGCAATATTCATTTGCATGAAACCTACACTTTATCACTGCTGACATGAGCTTGAACTGATGCTGCTGAGCTTTTCCTCAGTATTTAATGTAGGTGTTTCAGTGGTCACAAACCATAGAAGGATGGGTTCAGCTCAAAAACCAAGCTTTTAAAAAAAAATTTAAAAAACATGTTATCTTACACTATGGCAAATAGATCTCATAAAACCCGAGGACATAACGCAACTATCTGTTATGCATTTGAGGACAATGTTCCACGTGGTTGTCCTATGTGGCAATGTCACCCACAAAAAAAACCTCCGGCATGCTATTTACAAGTTTGCCATTGCAGATTTACAGGTTTCCCGTTGCATATTTACATGTTTTCCATTAAGCCGTTAAAAATCCCCAAAAAAAAAACCACGATGAAATACCCAAAAAATCTATGGACAGTACACACACTCACATCAACTCTTCTCTCCCTCTTTCCACATGGGCTGTGTGCCCGTGCGCTATGTGAATGGATGTATATATGAATGTATGTATGTTCAATGGTCAACTCATACCAACACATGAATGTTAGAGAAACATGAATATTAAACTATCAAGATTTATATCCAGACTCGTATATATATGCTTTTTTAAGGATATACAAGTATATAGATGTTAAATAATATTTGTACAGGAGAGACTGCACAAATCCATTGAAATACTACTAGAGAAGTACAACCAAAAGTGCATCAAATGAGGTTCACATGAAGAGTCTCTCATTGTCCAAAATGCTCATTCTTTGTACATGACAAAAAGATAGCTTCACACCCCACACCAAATCACCAACCAAAAGGGCATAAACCACCATCTAATTTAGACTTGATGTCCTTAATTAGTCATTATTGAAAGGTTAATGGCAGATTAGGAGGAGGAACAGATAATTCAGCCAGCTAAAAAGGAGTAATCACTTCCATAAGCATGCCTTACACTTAATTATTCTATCTAAGCTTGTTGTCTTACATGCATTATCATAATTATGTTTAGGAGCTCTTTGACTAATTATGTATGAAAGCCGTGATCAGTTAACTAATGCTATTGTTGTGTAACTAAATAAACGTGTCGTTGAGTTCTCAGTGACAGTGCCTACATGTGCGCTCCCGTTGTTTAAGGAGGTTCATTATGATTCAGAAGAAGAAGTAAGAGTTAAATCGAGTTAATATCTTTTCAGTTGGAAAATCAAGCTTTGTTGAATTCCTTACCACTGCATCAAAACTTCAGAGTTGTGATAAGTGTTAAGAAAAATATTTTTATAATATGACCACGCCCCCCACAGGTTGATGGACCTTTTTTTTAAATGTGTTGAAGCTGGAATTCGCCTTTTTAATGGATCCAGTGGGATTTGAACCTGGATGGCTCTGAAACCATGTTGAATTCCTTACCACTACATCAAAACTACAGAGTTATTTTTATAATCTAACAAGCTCTCTACAATTATTTCTCCATAGCCAGAGAGATAAATAGCTCAACTAACAAAATGTGTAATCATGTCCTTAACAAATAATCAGATGCAATACTGGTGTATCTCAACTGAAATGCTCATGTCATTTACATGTCAACTCACATATAAAATGGCCCCATAGACCTTGTTGCCTGCAGAGAACTCCAACTTGTCACACAATCCATCTACTATTATGTTGTTTTAATATGCTTCATGTGCACTAAGCACAATCATAGGACTTGTGCTCTGTGCCACAAAGACATTAATCCTTTAACTTAAGTGTAGAGGATAACAACTAGATTCTCAGTGCACAAATATTCCTAACACAATGCATGTGCATAAATATTTGCTAACACAGAGATAATTAAGAGTGAGCCAAGAACAAGAAGCATCTTTTGGATGAACCATTATGGGACAAAATAAAGGAACTACCCTCACCTCCCAATGTGGGTTGCTTGCCTTATGGGCAGTCCTCCAATTTTCTACTCACATGGGCCTCTTCTTTCTATACTTATGTTACTTCTCCAAAGACTAATCTAATCGATTTATCGATTACCGTTAGTTTCTAACAGCTAGTTCACTGTAAATTTATGGGGCTAGACCTAACAAATTTTTCTTTCAAAAAATAAAATAAAATTTGAAGGACTTTCTATATTGAATAGCTTGAATGAACATAGGAGATGCATGCATGCTGGTTGAAATATAGAGAACTAGCTAGCAACTGACAAAGGGGAAGCATCTCTTTCACCATGGAAGTGAGATTCTTGTTCATTGATCTTTTTTTATCTTGCAAGTTGCATAAATTTTGTTACCTAGCACTCAAACTCCAAGATTACTCCTAATCTTTTGTCCCCTTATGCCACTGAGATCTGAGGCAAGCTCCCATGGAGTTTATCTTAATACCTAACCCCTCTCTCTCCCCCCTTCAAAACATAATAAATCAATAAATCTATGTTTTAAATATTAAAATTATCTGAAATTTTGACAAAGTTGCTGAATGATCAACAATGTTACAATTAAATTAGCATTGTTTAATGAATGCATAATTAGGCACTTGTCACACAAAGAACCTGACCATTGACCATGCATTCAACTGAAACTCCTCTTGACATCACATTCAAACTTGTATTTACAAACAGAAAGCAAGTTTCATCCATGAGAGACACCTCTCTCTCCATCTATTTATTCCCCCCAACACTTGAACCCCTCTCTTGAAACACATTACACTCACTCATGGCCCCTCTTCACCTCCTCTTCCTCCTCCTCCTCGCTATCGCCACCGCCGCCGCCGCCGCCGCCTCTCCCTTCACCCCGAAATCGGCTTTTCTACGGTACTACGCCCGTAAAGTCCCCCGCAACCACCCCCTCCCATCCTCCCTCCTCTCCAAGCTCTCCCCTCTCGACCCCCTCGCCGCCTCCACCTTCCCTTCCTCATCCTCCCTCTCATCCTTCTGCGCCGCCGCCAACATCCTTTGCCCTCTCACCTCCACCACCGCCACCCCAGCCGCCACCTCCGCCGGCTTCTCCTCCTACAAAGACCCCAACTTCTCCAAATACGGAGACGAGGTCTCCGGCGGCTCCGATTCCTTCAAGCTCTACTCCCCCGATGCCAACCTCCCCGTCGACTCCTTCCGCCGCTACTCTCGCTCCTCCACCTCCCGCCCCGACGACTTCTCCTCCTACGCCTCTGACGGCAACGTCGTCACCGCCAACTTCACCTCCTACGCCTCCTCCGCCGTCTCCGGCTCTGGCTCCTTCTCCTCCTACGCCCTCAACGCCAACGTCCCCGACCTCAGGCATGTATCTCGTCTTTAAACACGCACACACTTGCAACTCTCTTATTGAGAAAAAATAACTAGCAACCCATTTGTTATTTGATCGGCAGGTTCACGAACTACGACACGGCCGCCGTGGGCCGGCCGCGGACGTTCACCTCCTACTCCGACTCCACCAACTCCGGCAACCAAGGCTTCGCCGGCTACGCCAAGCACGGCGACAACTCGCCAAGCGAGTTCGCTTCCTACGCCGCCGGCTCCAACACCGTCGGCTCGACGTTCTCGTCCTACACCGAGGACGGCAACGGCGGCAAGGACAACTTCACCTCCTACGGCGGCGACGGGAACGGGCCCAGGAACGAGTTCAGGAGCTACGGCGACGGCGGCAACGGCGGCGGCGACAACTTCAAGGCGTACAGAGAGAAGGCCAACGTGGGCGAGGATAGCTTCCGCTCCTACGCGGAGCACGGGAACGCCGTCAGCGCCGGCTTCGAGAACTACGGCAAATCCTTCAACCCAGGGATCGACTCGTTCCAGGGGTACGGGGTGGGGTCCACCAATCATGAGGTCGGGTTCCGTGGCTACGCCGGTGAGAACACCACCTTCAAGAGCTACGCAAAGACCGGGGTCACCTTCGCTGCCTACAGGAACCTCTCGTCGGTACCCTCACCGCTCCCCGAGGGCAGTTCGGTAAATAGGTGGGTCGAGCCGGGCAAGTTCTTCCGGGAGCACAGCATCAAGGACGGAGCGGTGACGACGATGGCCGACATACGGGACAGGATGCCGGTACGGTCGTTCCTGCCCCGTTCCGTTACGGAGAACATACCGTTCTCCGCACCGGAGGTGAGCAGGATGTTCAAGATACGAAACGATACCGCATTAGGAAAGGCGATGGTGGACACGGTGGCAGAATGCCGGAGAGCGCCGAGCAGGGGCGAGACGAAACGGTGCGTCGCGTCCGCCGAGGACATGGTCGACTTCGTGACTTCCGTGCTTGGCGACAATGTGGTGGCGAGAACCACCGAAAACGTGAACGGATCGGGGAAGGACGTGCTGATCGGAAAAGTCCGCGGCGTCAACGGAGGACGTGTCACGAAGTCCGTGTCGTGCCACCAGAGCCTGTTCCCGTACTTGGTATACTACTGCCACTCGGTGCCGAAGGTGAGGGTGTACGAGGCCGAGATACTTGATGTGACTAGCAAGGAGAAGATCAACCGAGGGGTGGCGATATGCCACTTGGACACGTCGGACTGGAGCCCGTCCCACGGGGCGTTTATAGCCCTCCGATCGAAGCCGGGGGAGATCGAGGTGTGCCATTGGATCTTCGAGGGGGACATGACATGGACGGCTGCCGATTAATCATATATAAAACCCCGATTAATTCTTTTTATTATTTGACAATTTTAGTGGGTGTTGGCAAATGAAGAAGCTTGTTTGTTGCTAGCATGCTTCGCCAAATGAGAAATGCATGTGTGGTGCTATGGTTGGAGTACATCCGACGAATAATCGTAGAAATGCATCCACGACACAAAATTTGTAGGATGATTGCTATCGTTCATCAAAACTGCAGCTAAACGAACAAGCTAAAATTCCAAGTGAAGAGCAAGAAACGAGTTTGGTTATATATCAACAAATCCAATCCAGCAACACTCGCTGGCCTTAAACAAACGACATCACGCATCATTTCCTGCATCCTGAGGCCATGAATACAACGAACAGGGATGACGAAAACAATTGGAAAGCAAGCATTTTCAAATCGCTTGGATACTCAGATGGGAACATTACGATCTAACAATCTCAAGCAAAACAAAGTTGAAGCATCTGTCATCAATTTCAGGCATGGAAACCGAAATAAGTTTTGAAGTTTCACATAACATTAAACAATATGCTTATGAAACCAGTCACTAATTAGACCGACCAGATGCATCCCGGTACTGGAATATTGCATGTTGCAAGACCTCGAGCGGGTGAACTGGTAGCTTTTTTTTTGTGACTGCATCAACGGCGATTTGATCCTCCAAGAACAGGCAAGTAAATACTATCACGTTGCACATTTATGTCCACGAGCACTTCATCGGGTATCATGATTTTCTTGATCACTCTTCGACGACATTCACCAGCTCGTACTCCACCAAGGATAGGTTGTTGTCCTCTTTGACAGTGAAATCGGCCGCTTCTGTCTGTTCCACGCGGCCCCATTTGTCTACTGCAAGCCTCATCGACCCCTTAAACATATCAATCTTTGCGTTGCGCAGGATCACTGTCGCCCCTTCCTTCATGAGGTCCACTGGAGATAACATTGGCACGCAAGTATGATTAATGACATGATGACAGTATCGACGATAATGTGATTGATTGATTCTTGATGTATATTGTGCATGCAAGTGTGTTTTTCTCTCGCTCCTCGTGCGTGAATGCCTATGTGACATTGTGCATCCACGTAGTGCAGTGAAGTGCCACTTCACGCGTGCAAGTCATGTTATGCAGGAAGGTTTCGTGTTCCTGCAAACGGTTGGGATGATGGTGGTTAAGATGCTAACGATGTTACAAAGAGTTCTCTTACAGGAGTTTGATGATGGATGAGATGAGTCGGCGAAATAGGAGGAGTACACTGAAGTACAAAAAACGGGCTATGTGGGGAAAACGTATCAATGCCAAGAAAACAGTGTCACAGATCATGGATGAATTCTCTCGTTTCCCCTTTGTAAACGGCCAGTTCCCTTAATAAAAGGCTTATTTCATGAAAAATCTCCTCAAAAGTTTTTTCAATTTTCATGATTAATACTATGAACCGATTGGTTTAATACTTAATACCCTATTTTAAATACTTAACATTCCCATGTGAGAAGCACATGGGTTTTTTCTGACATTTTTGACCATCTAAAGTAAACAAATTTACTTTGATACCCCAACTATTCTTCTTAAATATATTTTAAAAGGAAAAAAAACTTAAGATTTAAAGGACGTCTCCTATTCATCTTCCTCCTTTCACTTCGCCCTACCCGAACTCTAGCATGTCGAAAATTTTCCAACATTAATGCTTTAATTGAGAAGTCCCCCAAAAATTTAAAAACCTACATTCTCTTCATCATGGTGGATCATCAACCTCCAGACCCCTCTCAAAATCCTAATCCACGCCAAAACCCCCAAATCAACAGCTGAAACAGTAGCAATATGGCGTCTTTCTCCTCCATGTCAAGTCCTAACCATGGTCACCGCGATGGCGTCAAGAGGTTGGGGAGCGAGGGGAGGTTAAGGGAGATGACATGGTTCTCCTATAGGTTTCAAAAGGTGACACCGATGGAGCAGACAAAGCCAACGGTGCTCAAATTGCCCAAGTTCCCGTTGAAGAGGTGGCTGTTGGGGTTGGAAACTGGACTTAAAGTGCTGAAGACACGTGATGTCGTGATGTCGTCCTCGGTCGTGAAGGAGGCAATGGTGAGAAGGATAGGGCATGGTGGTGGTTAAGAGTCAAGGAAGAAAAACAAAAGAGTGGAAGTTTATGATGTATGATGGGTGATGATGGGTGTGAGTTGACTTGGAACATTGAATAAAGGACGGTAACCCAGATTATTACTTCTTTGAATTTTTTAGAAGGGGAAAAAATGCTTTAATTTCTCATTGATGAGAGAAAGAGTTGCTATAAAAAATTTGGGAGTGACTTTTAGTTTGAGAAATATTTGGGAGTTTAATAAATAGTTGAGAAATTATGATACATTGATTGGTTCACAATTTCAAAAACAAAGTGCTATGAGTGAAAATTGTACAAATTTTGATTTTTTTTTCTCCCATATATTTATTTTTTACAATTTTGATTTGAAATATTTTTTAAAAAATTATTTAAGGTAATGCAAATTCAAATTTTATACTCAAATTATTAAATTATATTTTTAGTGAATTTTGGAAGATAACGTAAGAATTTCTAATATAAATTTTTGTTAAATTTTACAGAGTTTTAAAGTTGATTTAAGAGTTAAGAGAAAGAGTCTTTGTGAATTTTAGATTATTCTAGTGAGTTTTATTTAATTTTTTTCCAAGGGTTTCTTCCAACTGGGGCAAGAAAGAAATTTAAGAAAGTTTTTATTATTTAGAAAATGAAACTCGTTATTATAAATTTCACTAAAATCTAATTGATAAGGTTAATAAAAAACTTTATAATATTGAGGAAAATAGAAAGATACATATTATGAATTTTCATATACTAAAATAGAATTATCATTTTTAACAAATAATTTCGATTAATACTTGCATAAGTTCTATCCAAACTCGAGTCCAAATCTGAATTTTCATCAATATTATCAGGTTTGGATTCGAATCTGAATTCTAACCCAAACCCAAATCAAATATGAATTCTTTATCAAGTTTGGATTCGAATCCTACAGAGTCATATCTGGATCCGACCCGTTTGCACCCATAGAGAGAATTATAAAAGGGAGGGCAAATTGGTCATTTGAGCTCTCCATTAACTGACGTGTGGATGCATATGGGTGCATACATAAAAAAAACTTTGAAGTATTAATTGCAATAAAATCAGTATGGGGGTATTGATCATGAAAATTGATAAACCTTTTGTGGCATTTTTCACTAAATAAGCCAGGTTAACATTCACATTTCACGTTGTGCCTTTTTAGCTGCTTTTATCCATGTTTGTTTAGGTATACCCCTAGTCGTCTTTGCTCCATGAGCTCTCATAATTAACTGGTGCATTAACTGTCTATGTCAGTGCCCAAACCATCAATACAGGTTCTTCCACATTTCATCCTTAATTAAAGCTACCCGATGCTCTAACTTCATATAAAAATGCAAAATAAAACTTAAAAGTGGGTTCCATGGGTCGTTATGCACTAAATCCTGCATCTCACCCGGTATCACATATATGATGTTTCTTTTGCAAAAATGAATGATCTCGAAATGTCTACATGCATTCTTTGACGCGTTCAAGTCGATCTCGGATAGGCTTGTTAATGACAGCACAAAAACAAGTGTTGCATTGCAGAATGATATCTGAATGCAAAACTTGTTTCTATGCCCCACTAAGTTGCCTGCCTAAAACAAGAATAGCCAGCACCACCGCAAACATAAAATGTTGAAGTTCATTCCTCATGCAAAGTAAACGTCAAATAATGCAATCACATGATCTGCAGAATTTACCGCAGAAAGCTGCATATCATCCCTTACCTTTATTTATTTATTTATTTTCCCACAAGCTTTTAGCCTTATGCAACATGGTGTAGAAAAAAACTTGATGATGAGATCTTCTAACTCTATGAACTATGATTTAAAGGAAAAGGGTACATTGATTATCCATGACACACCAAAATTGGTGTTGCATCACAATGCATTGCTTAGCGGATTTCAAAAGGATTGAACTCATGCTCCCATGTTGTTTCATGATCTGCAGAAACTATATCATACTAATGATGGCGCCAGCAAGTAAAAGAGTATATGGGCATACGATAAATAGATAGCCACTCAAACACCCTAGAATATGCACTCAAATTCTCTTTATTGGATGGTGATCTTTGACTTTGAGAATACTTTTACATGTGCTCACTAGGGCGAACGTTATGTTCGTTCTAGCTCCATGTATCACACATTAAGCATCCTAAACTCAACAGCCCTAGTGCTCACCATTACTAATCTTGTATCGTCATCCCCAACATGACTATTTTAATATTTTGAGTAACACAACTTAAGTATTCAATATTTGAGATGGAAAACAAGGAGAAAAGGACTGGAGATGAAAACATGAGTGAGACTAAAAATGAATTTTAATCACCAGACTTGCTGGACACAATGAAGAAATTGCAACCAAATTTTCAATGATAAACAGCTTGAAAAAGTCATTGGCCAAGGACATGCATGTTCTCAATTTGTGTGTACGCATCATAGCAATTGATAAATTGCATAAAGATTAATATGTGGCTATCATATACTATAAGATTTTAGGTAATAACTGCTTCAATGCTGATATACATACCTTGCTCATTCCTGGCAGTAAACACAATCATTCCAGTCTCATCCCCAACCAAACATTCAGCAATGCGCATTTGACGAACTTGAGGTCCATCAGGACGTCCTTTCTGCAACACCATCTTTAAACTCACCACTTTCACCGTTAATGTGTGACCGCTGGTACCAGGTCGTAGTTGATCAACCTTGGTAAACACAGGTTTTCTTAAACCAGTCTTTGACTCCGCCATTCTTCCTGTAAAACCTGAAATATTAACAGAATCTGGTATCTTCAGATGTGCTTCCATTATAAATTCATACATGGGTTTCATCAGATAAAACTGGCGACACTTGCTAACAGCATCGTGACCCGTAAATAAGCATACCAAAAAGGTGATAGGCTATGCATATTAAGATCCAATGTTTATCATGATCTTCAGAAGTTAAAGCATATGAACAGAACTCCAACAGAGTTAGATACTAAGCATGAAGCTAAACTGTAATGCTAAAACTGTCATCCTGAAATAATGCTAAAACTGTTGGGAAGAAGAGAGAAGTTTATATATGTTTTAAGCATTTTCAATGTTGCAAATCAAGATTAACAAAATGGAATACAATTTAATTAGTTTATTGTACACCTTCACAAATTAGGTTAAAATTACAAACATCTGCACTGGTCTTTCGATATGTACATGTCCAAATATGCCTCTAATAGTCATTCTCATAGTCATTACTTTTGAAAATATGAGTTTCTACCACTTGGATTATATAAACCCGAAAGTTCAACTTGAAACATCTATATAGAATATGTCAACTCCAAGCACAGAACGGAGGCTATCATAGTAGATTGAATATAAAGTATCAAATAAGATTCAAAATTCTTATGTTCAAATCTGTGACACAACAATGGAAAGCATACAACAATGGAAAGTATGTCATGACCGAAATATGATGGCAATTTTGATAACAATATAACTAGATCACATCACATTTTAATGGGAATGTGATTAGAAGTTTGGTTACTAGGCTTTAGTTTATCATGGAGGTTAATGCAGTGGTTTACACAATAAATCATGTGCTGTGCTCTTTGTTCAAACTTCAAATAAAGTTTTAAATTTTCAGTTTCAGTTTTGCTCTCCTCCCTTAAATTAACCTTTTTGAATCTTGAATACTTTTGAATTAAAATATCACATTTTGGTTATATTAGTATACATTATTGAAGAATTGAAAAGATGTCAAACCTGTCATCATACTTTTTCGTTTTAGACTAAAGTTAAACCAGATGCTTACACTCCAATTCTTCAATGTTAAAGGAGATTTTGCTTTAAAGTCTTCTAATCTGCTTTGTGGATGCAAAGATATTACAATAATCAAATAATCACAATGATATATAACTGATTTTTACCTAATTATAGGGTTGTTTTTCTCCTTCAATGTGAGTCGTGTCTAACCTTGGTATAACAAATGTAAGCTTAATTGTGACATCAGATGTGTGTAGTTTTATAGTTTCAGACCTTAAGTGTGAAAATTTGAATATTGAGGAGGGTTAGATGAAAGAAATCAAGTTAAATTGGACGAACTGAAATCGATTTTACACACAATGCAAATAGACACTGTAGCAAAAAGGTGAATGTTTAAAGTGATTACTTTACAGTCAGATTCATGCTTAATTACCTAGCAGATTAAAAAATGACCGATAGTATATAATGGCTGACAACCATCTCTTCCATTCAAATCCTAGTTCAAAGGAGGAAATAATCACTAGGTTTTTCTCACAATTGTTGAATGTAAATCAGCATCTTCTCCTTTCCCTATTCTCTCTGTGTTTTCCCCTTTCCCTGTCTCAGAGTAAATTGACCAGAGCTGATCGTTTATGCTATTTAGGATCTGCACTGGCAAAAGATGACCAGAAATGGGATCACCTGACTTCTAAAACCTTGAACTCTTTCCGATATGTGATAACAAAGAGTGGGACAAGAGATGATGTCGTCAAAGCAATATGGTACTTAAGTTTGGAGACAAGAGCATCTAATGAAAGATTTAAAGAAGAAGATGATAAATAAATTAGAATATGGTATCACGTCATCTTGTTTTACAACAACGATCCGTAAGTCAGCATATAGAACACACTCTTGTCCCACTCTTTGTTATCACATATCGGAAAGACAAGAGCATCTATTGTTCTTTTCCACATAGGTTTTACTACATATTAGCAACTCCCTTCATATAGAACACACTCTACAAGCTCTTTCTAAATTAACTGCTTAATTCACTCAAGCCATGAACGAATATGATGGATCCCCAATCTACAACGGTTAAGGTATCAACCAACTTCAGAGTTCTTGAACAATACTACTACGCCATTTAAAACATTAACACATATCATATAATGTAACTTATGAGTCACACAATATAGTCATTGTTTGCAGGCAGACAATCATATAAAACTTTAAATTTCAACCATCTAAGCAGTTCTAATCTTTCTTAAACCTATCGAATACTGCTGTTTTAAATGGCTTGATAAAATCATGCTTCTTGGTCTTCCATCTTGCAATAAAATAACTATACATTCTCTCCTTCCTTCCGACTAAGTACCTAATAAAGTGCTATGTCATCTCTAATGATATTCTCTTCTTGTTGATGATGCATGCAACTACTGCCTTCATGTAGATGCTGCTCACTGCAATATGAGGTAACTTTAACAACGAGTAAGGCAATGTCTGACATGTTCACTACTCAATTAGAATCGGAGGAAAAATTTGAATGATAAAAAAGGTTCAAACGGCAGTGTTAAAAATTCAAGCTTTTCCTAATCAACAACTTAGCAAACCCCAGTTTGATGTGGGACAAAAATAGTCAAGTCCCGTTTCATTGATCCGCAAATATACATGAAATATGTCATACTTTAAACTCCATATGCCCATAATATAAGAAGAAAGATTACAAATCCCAGCCAAAACAACCAGTTTTAAATTAAAAAGGGAATTTTAAACTAGCAATTAGCATCAAATTTTATTGGATCCAGAGTCTAGACATTTACCACAGAAGCTACAACAAAAAAATCACGGATCAATAATAAAACACGATTACATCCAGCGAATCTCACGATCAGACCCAACAGAACAATAGATCAATGAATCTAACCTTGGATCAAATTTAAGCGCCGACACAGAAAATGGAATAAATCGATGAAGCGAAACGAGATCGGGAGAATTAGGTTTCGAAAACTCACTTTTTCTTCGTTCTCGATTAAATGCGGCAGAGATTGGGGTTGTTAAAGCAAACAAAAAGGTGGGTTAATTAGAAGATCTCTTAAGTATGTGAGAGAAGAGTTAGTAGCCGTCCGATGAAACTTATCGGATCCGTACACGTGTACTCTGATGACTTGCCGAGCTTGTAGTTATCATTAGGCTAAGACCCTAACTTTTGGTACATCTTTCACATTAATATCCTGTACGTTTAAGTCGTACACACCAATACCTTTTTGCGTGTTTTGACTAACGGCCGACGACGGCGTTAAATTATAACTGTTTTGCCCCTGATCCAAGCTCACAAAAAAATACCCTAACGTTTGGAGTATCTTTCAAGTTAATACCCTAACGTTTTGGGTATTTTTCAAGTTAATACCCACTCTGGCCTTCATTGTCGGCGACAGCCGACAACCTCTGTAAGACATTATCATGCTTTTTTGGTTCAAATCTGATGCTCGTGCTTTTCTAGTACATGACTACACCGTCGAAAACAGGCTTGGAGTCCCTCCATCCGTTGTTCTCTACGGATTGGGGTTAGCTCCTTCGTGCTTTGGATCGGCTGATGGTCCAACGCAAGCAGAGCACTTGGATAAAGAAAATCAGATTAAAATACACACCTCGACGGATCGTACACCAGCCTAACGGATTCGTACCTGCAGAAGCTGCTCGGCAGAGAAATGCAGTATTCTTCCATCATCACGGGATTGCAGAGGTACAAGAACCTCTCGCACATGTCCCGTTGGCAATGGAAGCAAAGGAGCCCGTTGGTGGATGCCAAGATGTTTAGGACATCGACGTCATCTCATATGAATCTCAGGGAAGCATCGGGCAATTCGACAAGCTCGCCTCGGCCGAGCGTGCCGTCTAGAAACAAGAGGCCTCGGTCCGTGGCGTCGAGTGAAACCGAGCAATGTTTAGCTAAGATGTGGAGTATATAACAACTTACTGCATATATCAACTACATGAATGTTTCATTAGCATCAGATGCCGAGTAGCATCACAGTCCACACCATCTAGAAAAACACTAAGCTATTTCAATTTGAGAATCAGAGATATCATGCATTACATTACAAGGGTAAAATATATGTCAAAACATGAACGCTACAACTAGATGAGATTCTTGAGGCAGTAAATACCGATGATAAACCAACCAACGAGAATGGACATGAATGCAACCATGAAGATCAAGAAGTTTGAACCTAAAAAAAGAAGCCCTATGGAGCAGACGACCCCAAAAGGCAACAAAGACCTCGTCGCTGCAGTGTTGCTCACCCAAGTACATTTGAAGAACATGAAGACTGTTAAATTCACCACATTGTATCTGGCATGCCCACATATCCCATTCTGTTTAGGTTGTTTGCTACAAAAGAGTGGCAGTTGTACGTGAATATGCTGATGTTCTTGGTCTTCGTCATCTCGATGGGCGCTGTCGAGGTCTCCTCAAACACATCGATGATGGTGTGAATGACATGTCGGTTAGGGGAAGAATCTCAGCGAGGCCATAAGCTCTTGTAGCAGCCAAAGCAGTAGCAGCCCAATTTAGGGGGGTGGTTGTTCTTGTTCTTTTTGGTCGTCTGTTTGTCCATGTCTTTCTTGTCGGAGCATCAGCAGCCTAAGAGATAGGCAAGCACTTTCTACGCCTCAACAAAGATGGCCGAGGCCAGGGCCAGGAGAGCGGTGGGGCGGGTCGAGAGATGGGAGGAGGGAGGTGGGGGAGGGTGGGAGAGAGGGGTGGACCCTCTTGGCCCCTTTGTTAGGGGAGCAAAGCTTCTTCATTTGAGAGAGACGATGCCCTCGACTATCCCCCACCATTCCTCCACGGGGTCCACATCAACGACATATTCTTCTATCGTAGGGAGCTTTGCGTCATTGGTCTTCAAGGGCATGTCCAAGCTGGCATTGATTTCGTGACCCCTGGCCAGAGCCCCAATGGTGTGCCCATCACCACGAGCATCATCATCATTGGGGAACGAGAAAGAGAAGGCGAGTCGAGCAACCATAGCAGTAGCAACATGGCTCCATAGTGATTGTGGCTGATGGTTATGAAACTGGGAGCGGTGGTGTGGTGTTTGATACTGCCACTGATCAGTCAGGTAGCGGCGGCAATATCAATCCATTATCGTCGTCATCCGATGATGTATTTGCCCTCGAAGAACTACTACATAGCATTGATGCCTTGCATAGCTTGCCGCCTCTAGTACTACCACCACCATCAGATGTCGAGGCATGGCCATCTTATTCTGTTCCTTTGATGACTGAAGCTAATCATGTCCAACATTGGCCCGATTTTGATCATGATTGGTCATTTGACCCGATCCTGGAGATAGAATTAGACAGCTTTTCGCTCGAGGACCTCCTCCAGCAATATGTTCACGTCATGGTGCCGTCCGATGGGTGCTATCGATTTTGAGTTGCCTTTCTCCGAGTGATATGTGGATGTCGGCGTATTAATTTTGTTTCTTTGACATACAGATCCTCTTGTTTTCAAGAGGATTCATCGAAATTCTTTTTCGTAAAGCAAAGGAGAGTAGAATTAACCGCTATGTTGATGGTTATAAGAGGCAATTTTGCTACCGTTCTGGGTATTAAATTGAACTATAACATAAACGTTAGGGTATTTTTTTTGTGATTTCCCCTATGAGGAACGAGGGGAAGGGTAAAATCGTCCAGATTTCTGTCTTTTGGACGGAAAATAGAAAAAACATATCAAGTTAAACCCGACATATAACTTTAGGGTTTAAATATGTACAACTTAAAAGTTCAGGGTATTAACTTAAAACATAGCCCAAACGTTAGGGCATTTTTTTTGTAAATACCCCTTAGGCTAAATAACTTCTATATCTTGTAAATTATTTATATATTCCAATTTCGAGGTTACAGAGTAACCGTGGACCCGAAAAAAGCATTTTGTACTTTTAGAAAAATATGATAGTGTTGTGAAAATGATTGAGGGCTAGGGAACCACTAGTCTCATATATATATTATTCAATGTGGGTGGATACCCATTAGGCCCAACTCATAACATTTCCTCTTATCCAAACATATGAATACTGCATGATCCATAATGCTTATGAGAATCATAAGGGGTGGATACTTCCAGGTCCTAAGTTAGGGATAACTTCCTCGTTAAAACCTTTAGCTATGGAAAACCAAGTGAGAAAAACCAATGGTCAAGGGGAAAGAGTACAGTTCTCCATAACTTCCCCTGATTAGTGGAAGTATTTAGGGGTGGATGCTTCTGAATCCAGAGTCAATGAGTTTGCCTCGTTAAAACCTTTAGCTATGGAAACCCCAGTGGGAAAAACCAATAGCAAGGGAAAAAGAGTACAACACTCATTTGACTCCTCCTGATCTGTACAAGCTACATGCTTGCAGATCCCCTAGGCAACTATACATCAATCTCTTTCAATATTTCGAGAATAAGTACAAAGTACAAGACATCGCTCATTTATACATGTATCGCTCATCTATACACGTATCATTCATATATGGCAGCTACTGAATCTGAGGGAGCTCTTCTAAAGAGGAGTGGTCTGTAGACTCAGTAGGTAGCTCCACGTCTCTGACCCAGTCGTCACTGTGTCTGCGAGGTACTGCAGGACCTGGCTGTGCATACTCATGATTTGCTCCTTGGATGATGAGCCTCTCGGGATGGTGGGATTGATGTTGCCTTGGAAGCATGCTTTGCTCGTCTCCAGGAGTTGATCGTTCCTTTGTTGTAGTCATCGCGATGATTTGTAACCTGTATCTGCAAATACATTTAACATGTAGGATGATCCTTGACCCTTAGAGGTAGCGCAGAAACTACATATCTTTGGTCCAGTGGTGTGCTACAGGGGCTGCACTGTATCTGGCTAACAGATTTACTGCCAATGCTCTCTAAAGTCGCTTGTAGTTGGCCCGCGCCGAAGGCGCCCGCTAAATTTTTGTTCTTTTAAATTATGAAGTGGAATATTATATGTCCCAAAATTTTGGAGGGTGAAATAATTTTGGGGAAACAAAGATTTTCAATGAATCGTGCCCAATGGCACATGTTATGACTGATCTATATTACATTTGAGAACTTTTTTGAATTGCCTTGCTGACTAGGACAAGCTGATGCCATGTTAATATATAAAGAGGTTGATAGAAGAATGCCTAGGATTTAATCTTGATAAAAGAATGGTTGAGATTAGTGTTTGGGAATGTGGAATTACTTATGTGAAAGAATTAATTATGTGGAATGAAGAAGAATGGTTAAGATTTAATCTTGGTAAAAGAAGGGTTGAGAAGAGTGGTTGGGAAGGTGGAATTACTTATGGGAAAGAACTAATTATGTTGAATGATTTAATTACATGAAATTAATTAATTATGTGCCCGCCCGCACCCACTAAATTTTGTTCTTTTAAATTGTGAAGATATTATATGTTAAATTGTGAAGTGGAATATTATGTCCCAAAATTTTGGTGGGGATTCGGCGCCCGCTAAATTTTTGTTCTTTTAAATTGTAAAGTGGAATATTATATGTCCCAAAATTTTGGAGGGGGAAATTTTTTTTGTGAAAACAAAGATTTTAAATGAACAGTGCCCAAAGGCACGGGTTATGACTAGTATATATATATATATATATGTATGTATGTATGTATGTATGTATGTATGTATGTATGTATGTATGTATGTATATATATGTATGTATGTATATATATATATGTATGTATATATATATATCTGTATGTATGTATATATATCTGTATGTATATATGTATGTATGTATGTATATATATATATGTATGTATGTATCTATGTATGTATGTATGTATGTATGTATGTATGTATAGACATGTATCAGGTGGCCAAAGAGGGGGTTTTCCTCCTTGGCCACTATCTAGGCCGCCCATCGCCCATCATGGGTGTGGGCCCAACACCCCCATATGGGGGTGTGGGCGGCCTAGATTGTGATGGGCAATGGGCGGCCTAGATTGTGGCCAAAGATGAAATCTCCTCCTTGGCCACCTGACCCCCATTAACCTCATGTGGGTGTGGGTGTGGGTGTGGGTGTAGGTGTGGATAAAGAGAGTGCCCTGTCCTATTTTGCACTATACATATATTATACTGAACACACGTGGTATTTCTACCTACGATGCATATGTAGGCATGAAATAAGCATGGATAGTGATGTACGCAACGTAGTGAAAGGGGAATTAGGCCGTAATACATGGCTAGGAGACGAGTAAGCGAGAATGAGTGCGGGAGAAGCGCGAATGACGTCGTGGGTGTAAAACAACAGGAATGGGTTGGACGTGGGTGGGTGGTGCATGTGTGCATGTGTAGGCATGCATGGGTGTGTGTAGGGAAGCCATGCAAGTGTGAAAGGGGTTAGGGGTCAATGGCAACCCCCGTAAATTTTTAGGAAGGCTAGGGGCAAAACGGTCATTTGGACTAAAGCTGCTGAGCGTACATCTTGAAGTTGTGTGTGCATAAAGTAATGACAAACTTGTAAATACCTAGAAGTTGGGGGTATTTTTGGAAGGGTATTTTTGGAAGGGTATTTTAGTCATTTTAATTTAAACATGGATTATGGGATAAGCTAAGGATGGTGTAGAAATTTCTTTAGAAATCTCTTCTTTTTCTTTCTAAAGTCTTCTCTTATCGTCTCTCTCTTTCCCCCTCTTCCTCCCATAGTTTAGGCCGGCCATACCCTCCCTTATTTCTCCATTTTCTTCCACTCAAACCCTAATTTATCTCCCCTAAAATCAAGAAGCACAAGTAGCTTGCAAGTGGGAAGAAGATGGAGAAGAAAGAAAGAGGAAGAGAAGAGAAAATTGAGCTTTTTGAGGTAGGCACCCTCTTGGTTTGGAATTCCATGAAATAATTTTTGCTATTATGTTTTTATAGCATGTTTTACTTAATTTGAATTAGAGATGGTGAAATTTCATGATCTATGTTTCAATTTCACAAAATATTCCATGAAATTCTTAGTAAAACCAACCCCTTGAAATCCTGAATTTCTGTTGTGTGTTGTTGCTTTGATTCTCATCACTGTAGCTCGAATTAAGGTTCGAAAAAATTATGTACTTGTATATCTTGAAGTTCTATCCCAAAATCATATAAATTTTGATATATGTTAAACTCAGACATTAGGAGAAAAATTTCTATCTTTACAACATGTCTGTTTGATTTTCAGACTTGACACAGTTTAGAAAAATTGATCTAAACACTTGCACACACAATGAAATTTTGTGTTCTTGGTCTTGTTGGAAAGTTAACAAGTTTTACTAAAATTTCATCAGAGTGCTTATATGTCGAATTTCTGGCTGCAACATGCCCAAAATTGGCTTGCAATACAGACCCTGAAATCTGTCTGAAAAACAGATTTCACACACTTCACCAATTAATTCACCATAAATCACATACTTAATATTTTTCTATGAAATTTTATATGTGAATCAAGGACTGATATATCTATAACTTTCATTTGGGACATTTTACCAAATTCTCAATAAAACCTGATGAAATATGCCCATGTGGCAACTTCTGCAAATTCCTGCAAGCTGAATGGTTAAACGATGTGTTAAATCATGTATTGTTGTTATTCCACCCACTTTGGTACATGATTATTGTTTTTACATGTAAATTAGATTAATGATAGGTCGTGCCAATTGATCTGCTAATGTGCTTATGGACATGCACGTCACGCCCACCACGTGTTTGTGTAAATGCCTGAATGAAGGCAAATGCCAGAAAGTTGAGAAATGCTCAATCATATGGATATGAAATGAAATTTGATATGAATTTGTAATGTTGGGAGCATGTAATGCATGATACCATATGTGATGTGATGATAGGTTGATTTGAATACGATGGAGGGCATGACACTTCAGTGCATGACCCATGTTGATATGAATATGGATTGTGATGCCATGTAAAATGACTCCTTCATTACTAAAATGATGAAATGAAACTCTTGAATGTATCAATCCTCTCTAAGGAGGGTGAGTTAGCAAAACCCGGGTTTATGTGGGATTTGAGTAAATTGTGGATATGAGGCCTGGACTGAGAAGTTGGGGAAAATGATTTTGTGATGTGTGAAGTTTATACCCACTCGCCTTTACCGAGAGTGGAGGGGATATTTATACCCACTCGCCTTTACCGGGAGTGGAGGGGACATACGGAGGTTGGGTTATATGTGGAGAGCCTCACTCCTGCCAGGGACGGAGGAGGTGAGAGGCCCGGTGTTGTACAGCGCCCGTGTCCACTGCGTCGTGTGCTATATCCACCCCAAATTTGGGGTGAAGTCCAGGACCTGGTATCACACAGTTTACCCCAAGTTCCAATTAACTCAATTATAAAGTAAAAAAAATGAGGATTGGCATGTTACTTCTTCTGCTAGCAGCACTTTCTCTTCCCTTTTGCCTGTTCTTTGTGATTCCGGGTCATGCCTCAGACACTTGCACTTATCTTATCAGATAATGGTTGCCTGGACACTTGTGTTATTTTTATTATTCGTGCTAACCCTTTTCTTGCAGCAGCTCGACATTGGACCGCAGGTATGGTCCCTTTACTTAGCTATGTACGTTTCATTACGCACGTAGTTGCATGCCTTAGTACCCTTGCCTTGTCTTGTGGATTAATAACCTTAGAATGGTGTTCCAAATCCAAGTTGGTTCCTACTGGGGAATGCATTGACGTGCTCCTCCCTATTTTTCAGGTGACATGAATAGCATGGTTGACGGTGGCTTGGAGTGGGGTTTCTGGGGTAGTCTTGATGTGAGCTGTAGCTGTGTAGCGTGGCATGTTTGTCGTGGGAGGTGGAGAGTGGCGGTGTATGTGTAGTGGTGCATTTGGACTATGTTTGTAAATGAAAGTTGTTATATAAATTTGTTGTTGTTGTTCTATGTTATTTATGAGTTGTTTGATATTATAGTTGAGCTTCACTTGTACTATTCCAGCATGTGCGTAGTGGCCTGCTTATTCAGTTTCTTCTTTCGCTCTCCTTTCCTCTCTCATCACCCTCACTCTTCAGGATACTTGGAAAGAAAAAAATTTTAAATGCCGGGTATTCTGGGGAACGGGGCATGACCGTTTTGGTGGCCCATGCAGGTCACCGCACTGCGGCTGCGTAAGGGTAGTACGGGTGATGTTCCTACAGGTAGGAATTAAGTCTTAAGGTGGGTAGTGTCTAGCCTTAGGACAGAGTCCTAATGTCAAGAGCTTGAGGTATATAGTTATCTGGGGGGTCGCTTTAGACTCTTGGTTCGAGATCTGTATAGGCATATTAGTATGGTATGGCCATTGACTTGTGAAGTTGTATGACGTCCTTGTGTGTGATGTATAGTTAGATTCATGTGCAAGCTACATTAAGGATAAGTGTGTGGATCCTTAATGTAGTGTATAACCTATTGGATATGTATATACATATATATTAAGTTGTGGGTGGCATCTTGATATGTATATAGAGCATGTGGATTCATGTGTGTCCCCTTGTATCCCACCTCGGTAGACGCGGGTATACTAAATGGGTAGTGTCTCTAATGATGGAAGTATTTAATTGAGTATTGGTTGACTATGAAGATATAGATTGAACTATATAGTCGAATAACTATATGAGGTGTATTGTTAGATGGGTGTATACGTGTGTGGTGTATACTATATGAGGTGTATACGTATGTGGTTGCATGACTATATGCTAGTATATGGTATTGCTTTATATTTAAGACATGTGAGTCTTCAATGTATTACTACTTCTGAGGGATAATGGTTGTAGTCATGTTAAATTATCAGTATTAGAGTGGGGGAAACAAGGATATTTCCCTGCCAATATGTTGAGTGTGATGGATATGCGAATCGGTCATAAGCGGTCCATGGGAGTGTACGTCATTGGTGATGAACGTATATGTATATGATGAGTCGTATAGGAGCACCGCGAGATATATATGTGTGTGTATGACTTTTCAAGACATGTATGTATGTTGTGTATGTGTGCGTGTGTACCTGACCCTTGTATTGTGTGTTTGTATATTCGGCTGTAAGCATGTATGCGTGCCTAAATAGCCATTTGTTACTTATACTTGTATGCTTGTGCCTTGCATATGTGTAGACCATACAACATGTATTGGATGTGTTATATGAGCCTGTCCGTGTGATACGGTTGCTGCATAGTGAAGAATGGGTCTGTGGTGTGCTTCTGTGTACTTAGGTTGGTATGCCCTATGTGGCCTGGTCATATATGGTGTGTATATAGCGATATAGATAAGTAATGGACATATGGATAATACGAGTAACACTCCCGAGTGTTTGGGATGGATACGTCCTGAGCTGGGTATTGGTGCTTTAGCCTGGCCACCCTAAGTTTAAACTCTTAGCCCTATACCGTGCTTTATATGGGATAGTGATATAAGTGTGACGTGTATCATATGTATAATATGATGAATGTAAGGATTTGAGATTATACAGTGCATGTATAAGTATGGTGGCTATGTGTTTGCACGGTTAAGTGGAGTTATTGTATATGTATATATATGTGTATATACTTACCCGTAGAATGGTGCATATAGGACCATTGGATGTATATATAGTGTATGTACCCCTCCGTTTATAGTGGCATGAGGGGGATTGTGTATTGGTATATGAGATACCTGTATGTATGTAGGTTTAGATAGTGTGGTGTGACTGTGTATATGTGTTGTTGTTATTGAATGTGTATTGGTGTATGTCTTATGAGTGGTTATATGTATGTGTATGTGAATGATTCCTATTCTGATATGCATGTATCAGTATATGAATGTATACGTATATGGGGTGTGACTATCTACTGAGTGTGTATGAATATTGAAATATACTTATTTTTGCATGTACTAGTATACTAGTAAACGTGTGAATATATTGGACATTATGTATATAATGGTATAGGAGGCTACCGACTACCTGCTAGGATAGTTTGGGTAGCTTGACTGTATGGGCGTGTGTGCCTATACTTAATAATGTATGTGCATAGTGCATGGGTCCTAGTACGTATATACATATGTATGTTTATGTGCATATCTATTATAGTATAATAGTCTTGTGTGTATGTGTGCACACGTATTGGGCTATATGTAAATTCAGAAATCTACGTATGGCATTAATTCTTATACATCTGTGGATGTATAATGAGTATACAGGCATCTATGTAGGGTATCTATGTGGGGTATTGCTTGTTGCAAATACGTGAATATGTATCATAGTTGTATGAATTTCTAGTATGCGTGTGATGTGTTCATGTATATATGGTGTGCATGAGAGTATACGTAATAATGTATATCTTGAGTGAATGAATATATATAAATACTTATACATATCTTGTTTGTTTACCTGCCGATCTATCCTATAGGGTTGTTTATCCAGGTGTATCTCGGTGTGCCTTGGATAAATGTATCCATGTTTGTATGCAAGTATATACAGATCTGTACAAATGCGTGTGTGTATGTATATACATATGCAATGTGGATGTAAATGTGACAAATATGGAATATATGTATATATATTTTTTTGAAAACCCAGAAAAATCCCCAACCCCCTCCCCCCGCCTTCGGCTTAGGAGGGTAAGGCGAGAGCCCGGTCGAGACTATGCAAACTGGGTGGTGACCGCCGTGCCCCCAACGGCCCCCGGGTTAGTCCGAGAGTGGAGATATAGCCCCAGGGTAAATAATTCCACAACAAATTCCACAACAATTACCAAGTCATGGCGGCCATAGGCCTCGAACCCCGCACCCCTTGGCTTTGGAGTGGAATGACTTACCACTAGGACACCCTCTCGTGGGCGGAATATATGTATGTGTGTGTGTATATATATGTTTGATGAATGTAAGTGAATGAAACTGTTTGATACGTTAGTATTGAAATGTGTGTATTTGTTTATATAATTATGTGCATACGTGTGTATGGAGTGTAGATGGATGTTTATAGTTATTTGACTATTATGGTAGTGTGTGTGTGTAGGGTGTGCAAGGGTACTTATATATATAGCATGTGGCGGGGAATGTATTATGTTTGTGCACTCTTGTGTGTATTGTGTGTGGTGTATGTGCCTACTTGTGTGAGGCAGTAGGTGCATCGCTATGAATGTGAGATTATGTGTGTATTTAACTATAATTATGATTGTGAACCTTATGTAACTTGATCGTGCATGGGATAGTGCGTGCACGTCTATGTATGTTGGATGTGACTAATTATCGTTTGTATATAGATATTTATGTACATGTGATTGTGGATGAATTTATATGACTAAGTATTGAGTGTATATGGATCTGGTGTACATAGGATGTGACACCATAATGGTGACCCTGTTTGTCAAGATAGATATGTAGATTGATGTGTATAGTCGTATGTCTCTACATGCATATAGACGTATCTGTAAATATATGTAAGCAAGTAGAACATAAGTCATTATTGTAACGACTGGTTTTCATGTATTTGGATTAGCTATATTATATTATATGTTTTGGTGGATTTTCTCCTTATGCGTGGTTTTCGTCTCAGTGGCTTTCATTTTCGATCGTTTCGTCGCGTTTTCCTAGCTTCTTCCGTTGATCGTCGATTTCGGAGTAAGTCATTCGTGACGGGCTTCATATCGGTCACATCTTATTGTTAGATCAAGCCTAGGAGTCTTAGGAATCGATCCCGGAGCTTCGCGCTCCATTTCGGAACTTTTGGTGCACGTTAGCCGGTACAAGAAGGGGAACCGACCGACTAGATGACGATTTAGTCGGTCGGCAAACCTTCATGGACCGACTAGTGGGCTTTGTAAATTATTCAGGAGTTACTGTTTCTCGTTAGTCGGTCTAAGAACATTTGTCGACCGACTAGGTTGCAAACTAGTCAGTCAGCAATCGTTCTTTAACCGACTAACTCTATGTTCATTTTTGATGCCAAGTACTATTCATTCTTAGTCGGTCTAAGAACGTTCATCGATTGACTAGATGACAAACTAGTCGGTCAGTAGTTGTTCTTTGACCGACTAAATCTAAATGCTATTTTTGTACAGGAGTTACTGTTTGGACTTAGTCGGTCTGCGTTGGTCAACCGACCGACTAGTTCCCAAACTAGTCGATCAGTGGTTGTTCTTTGACCGACTAACTAGTGTCGAAACCCTAATTTCTGGCCAGCCGCCGGCTGTGCCTATTTAAACCCCCCACAAACGTTTTCTTTTCTTCTTTTCACTTCTCCTGAGCCTCCTTCTTCCCCAAATCACTCTCCAACATTTCCCCAAGCCATTCCTTCCTCTCTTGGAGTTTCCCTCTCTATTTTGGTCTACCACCATGCCCTAGGTCATCTCCAACCCCCAAAAACCCCCAAAACCCCATTTCTCCAAATTTTCCCCATCCATTCCAGATCTGAACCCTAGGTTCCCCGGATCATTTCTTCCGTTGCCGTGCTTGCTCGGCATCGTTCTTCCGCTTCCGATACGGTAATAAATCGATCTCTTAATATTCTCATAGCCCATTTGTGTTTTTGTGAAACCTTAATAAAACTAGGTTGGATGTTGTTCTAATGTTGTTTTGCCATGGCAGCGATCTCTTTTCCGTAGCTAGCATTTGTATGACGGCCTCGTTGATCGTCATCCTCGGGGCTAGGCAAGTGAAACTTGCCACTTAGGGGTTTGGGCCATGTCTTAGGCCATTTGCTTGTTGTAGGCGTAAAAGAGACTAGGCGACGAAATGATACCCGCCTAGGCACAATTTCAGGAACTAGCTTGACAACGAAGCTAGGACCGTCATTTATCATGTTGCATAACTATCATGCCATGTTTAATTTTGATTAACGGCACACGAATAAATTGTCATCCATGCTATCCATGTTGTATGTCGCATTCGTAGCACATGCTACAATACTTGTGTTTCCTGGCCCGTGTTCCAGAAGCGGGCTACGTGAGTTGGTTGATAGCCAATGCCCGATCTACTTGTTTACCGGCTAGGCACCTGCGTTGCAGGCATAACCCTACGCCATACATGTTAAATACACTTCCTGGCTCGTGTTCCAGAAGCGAGCATTCCGTGTTCGGGGTAATTCCCTGGCTCGATACACGTGGAGGGGTAGAGATAAACGGTCACTTGAGCTTAGGAGTTGGCCCGATCAGCCACTCTAGCCAACAGGCGGAATCTCTGTGCACAACTTGTTTACTTGACTGTTCACTTGACGTGAACCACTTGACTGGTACTTGTCCGTGTTTTACTTGATAGCCATGACATACTTGCTACTCGTACTTCCCTTTACTTGTCACTTCCATACTATACTTGCCATGACATGCATCATACTATAAATGCTAGGTTGCTAGTTTACCTTACCTTCAGTTTCCTTGCCCAAGTCTTTTAGACTTGCTGACATGTGCCCCTTTACTCTTTTGGGTGACACATGTTAGATCCCGAGCCTGAGTCCGTTGTTGAGGACGAGGTGTTTGCGGACGCCGTGCCCGAGTCTGTGTTTGGCGAGGAGTACGTGGACACTAGGGACCAGTCCTAGTGTCTTCGTTGAGCTTTCCCCTTTTGTGACGGGCTTCATATCGGTCATATCTTATTGTTAGATCAAGCCTAGGAGTCTTAGGAATCGATCCCGGAGCTTCCCGCTCCATTTCGGAACTTTTGGTGCACATTAGCCGGTGTAAGAAGGGGCACCGACCGACTAGATGACGATCCAGTCGGTCGGAAAACCTTCTTGAACCGACTAGTGGGCTTTGTTAAATGTTCAGGAGTTACTGTTTATCGTTAGTCGGTCTAAGAACATTGGTCGACCGACTAGGTTGCAAACTAGTCGGTCAGCAATCGTTCTTTAACCGACTAGCTCTATGATCATTTTTGACACCAAGTACTATTCATTCTTAGTCGGTCTAAGAACGTTCATCGACCGACTAGATTCAAAACTAGTCGGTCAGTAGTTGTTCTTTGATCGACTAAATCTAAATCCTATTTTTGTACAGGAGTTACTGTTTGGACTTAGTCGGTCTGCGTTGGTCAACCGACCGACTAGTTCCCAAACTAGTCGGTCAGTGGTTGCTCTTTGACCGACTAATTCATTACCCAGATTTTTCCCTAATTTCGCTGCTTGGTGTTAGTCGGTCACAGCTAATCGAACGACCGACTAGTTTCTAAACTAGTCGGTCAGTCAACCTTTTTTGACCGACTAATCAGTGTCGAAACCCTAATTTCTGGGCAGCCGCCAGCACTTCCTATTTAAACCCCTCCCAAACGTTTTCTTCTTCTTCTTCTTCAACTCTAAACCTAATTTCTCCCCCATTGAGCCCCCTACTACCTCAAACCCTTATTCCTTCATCCCAAGTCCAAATCCATCATCCAAACCCTCACTTAACACATTCTACCTCTCATCTTCCTCAAACCTTCATCAAATCCCCCAAAATCCCCCAAAACCCCATTTCTCCAGAATTTCCCCATCTATTCCAGATCTGAACTATAGGTTCCCCGGAGCGTTTCTTCCGTTGCCGTGCTTGCTCGGCATCATTCTTCCGCTTCCGATACGGTAATAATCGATCTCTTAATGTTTTCATAACCCGTTATGTTTTTGTGAAACCCTAATGAATGAATGTTGTCTTGATGATTGTTTCTCCATAACAGCGACTTCCCCATAGATTAGCGTCCGTGAGACGAACCCTCGTTGATCGTCATCCTCGGTGCTAGGCAAGTGAAACTTGCCACTTAGGGTTTGGGCCATGTCTTAGGCCATTTGCTTGTTGTAGGCGTAAAACAGACTAGGCGACGAAATGATACTCGCCTAGGCGCAATTTCCGGAACTAGCTTGACGACGAAGCTAGGACCGTCATTTATCATGTTGCATAACTATCATGTCATGTTTAATTTTGATTAACGGTACGCGAATAAATTGTCATCCATGCTATCCATGTTGTATGTCGCATTCGTAGCACACGCTACAATACTTGTGTTTCCTGGCCCGTGTTCCAGAAGCGGGCTACGTGAGTTGGTTGATAGCCAATGCCCGATCTACTTGTTTACCGGCTAGGCACCTGCGTTGCAGGCATAACCCTACGCCATACATGTTAAATACACTTCCTGGCTCGTGTTCCAGAAGCGAGCATTCCGTGTTCGGGGTAATTCCCTGGCTCGATACACGTGGAGGGGTAGAGATAAACGGTCACTTGAGCTTAGGAGTTGGCCCGATCAGCCACTCTAGCCAACAGGCGGAATCTCTGTGCACAACTTGTTTACTTGACTGTTCACTTGACGTGAACCACTTGACTGGTACTTGTCCGTGTTTTACTTGATAGCCATGATATACTTGCTACTCGTACTTCCCTTTACTTGTCACTTCCATACTATACTTGCCATGCCATGCATCATACTATAAATGCTAGGTTGCTAGTTTACCTTACCTTCAGTTTCCTTGCCCAAGTCTTTTAGACTTGCTGACATGTGCCCCTTTACTCTTTTGGATGACACATGTTAGATCCCGAGCCTGAGTCCGTTGTTGAGGACGAGGTGTTTGCGGACGCCGTGCCCGAGTCTGTGTTTGGCGAGGAGTACGTGGACACTGGGGACCAGTCCTAGTGTCTTCGTTGAGCTTTCCCCTTTTTGTTTTAGACTGCTGTTTTGTTGTCGGTGCGTAGCACCTATACTCTGTTTACGTTTGTCTTTGTTTGGCCTTGTTCTGGGCCTTTAGACTCTTTCTTTTAGCCTGGTGTCTTTTCTGGATGTTGAACTTAATTTTAAGGTTGGACATTTTCTGAGATTGAGATTTGTTTATGTCTCTCCTTGTGTCATTATTGTTGTTCCGCTTGTGATTACAGGGACCTGCTTATGTTTTATTGACGCTTATCGGGTTTGGGGCTTCACAGTTCCACTCTCGTGCGGACCTTTTCACGTCTCGCCTCCATTTTAGGGAAGCGGGGCGTGACAGGTTTTGTTGGTGGCCCATGTAGGTCCTTCTGTACCTGCGAATTGTCGGAATAGCGATAATAATATTAGAATGTCCAATAAACTAAGTTCGATGTCCGAGTCATAAGCTATGAGTCTAATTGTTTCGTTTTCTGTGTCACTAGATGGCAGGAAGACGAATCACCCGTGGTGGAGGTAGTGGTGCGCCCCCTCATGACGAGGAGCCTGAGCGGGAACCCACCAATGGGGAGATGATGCGGATGATGCTTCAGATGATGCAGGTGCAGCAAGACATGCTCCTGCAAGTCCAGAATGCTCCGGCTGGTCGAGCTCCTTGGGCGACTCCGGAGGCCCCTCGCTCCGAGCCGGGAGCGAAGCAATTTCGGGAGCTGGGTCCCGCATATTTTGATGGTTCTGAAGGTCCTCTGGCTGCCGATGAGTGGATTCGGAACATTGAGGATAACTTGAAGATGGCCAAGATCACCCCGGCTGGATGGGTTGATTTGGCGAAGAGGCAACTCAAGGATAATGCTCGGAATTGGTGGGATGCGGAAGAGAAGATGCTGGTGGAGCCGATAGCTTGGACTACCTTTAAGTCCAGGTTTGATGAGGAGTTCTTTCCGAAGGCTGCTAAGAAGGAGATGCTGCAGCGTTTCATTGATCTGAAGCAAGGGAGCTTGACGGTGGACCAGTACCACCAAGAGTTCACTAGGCTTAGTCGGTTCGCGCCGAAGATGGTGCAGGATGCTGATGAGAGGGCTCAGAGGTTCCTGCAGGGACTTGCTTTGGAGCTCCAGAGTTTTGTGTCTTCCTCTGATCTGGACTCTTATCAGAAGGTTCTGGTCGCTGCAAGGCGGCAGGAGCTGAACCTGAGTCAGAGGAGGGGACATGTTTCTGGTGCTGGGAAGAGGCCTATGGAGCAGGCCAGAGCGGTGGTTAGGCCTGGTTTCAAGCCTAATCAGCCAGCTCAGTTCAAGAGGCCAGGAGGGCCTATTCTGAAGACTTGCCATTTCTGCGGTAGGACCGGGCACGTCAAGGATCAGTGTAGGAGATTCCTAGGCCAGTGTGTCATCTGTGGAGATCCTACTCATGCCATGAAGGATTGTCCGAGGTCGAAGCAGCCTTGGAGGGCACCTGTTGCAGCACCGCCGTTGCAGCAGAGAGCCCATGTGCCTGCTGGACGTGGAACACCCCTTGTTCCACAGAGACAGGCCTTTCGGCAGGCTGTTCCGCCGAGAGGGCAGGCCTTCCTGATGACTGAGGAGGAGAGCATGGCCGTGGACGAGGTTATTACAGGTAACACTCATTCTAGCTATTTTCTTCCTTAGTTAGTTTGATTGTTGATTATGTTGGTTGCTTGCTCATGTTTGTTGCTAGAATAGGATTTGATTGTTAGACTGTTTGCTAGGTGTGGTTTTGGTTTGCACATTTCCTGTACGAGTCCTCTTTGACTCAGGTGCGTCGATGTGCATTTTGGCCCGGAGCTTCGTGGAGAAGCATTCCTTGTCGACGTCCTCTCTTCCTAAGAGTTGGAATATCGTCACAGGGAACGGTGTGGTCTCGGTGCATCGTGGGTGCAATTCTTGCCCGTTGGTGGTTTGTGGACGTGAGCTTTGTGCTGATTTCATTGTCCACGACATCATCAACTACGATGCGGTCCTTGGGATGGATTGGCTTGCGAGCTTCTATGCTACGATCGACTGTCGGAGGAAGAAGGTGGTGTTCGAGATTCCCGGACATCCAGTATTTGAGTTCAGCCATGGTAGCAGCTCGCTTGGTCCTGTTAGATTTCGGGCCAGGCCTGTGGAGATTGTGGCTATGCAGATGGAGTTGGAGAGGCCAGCTGTGGTGCGGGATTTTGATGACGTCTTCCCCGAGGAGATGTCTGGATTGCCACCTGATCGAGCTTTAGAATTTTCTATTGATCTTATTCCAGGTGCGCATCCCATTTCGAAGGCACCATATCGTATGGCACCCGCCGAGTTGGAGGAATTACGGAAGCAGCTGGATGAGCTTTTGCAGAAGGGTTATATCAATCCTAGTGTGTCTCTGTGGGGAGCACCGGTGCTGCTAGTGAAGAAGAAGGATGGTTCGCGTCGCATGTACGTGGACTATCGAGAGTTGAATGCGGTGACCATCAAGAACAAATACCTGTTGCCTCGCATCGATGATATTTTTGATCAGCTTGGAGGATCGAGGGTGTTTTCGAAGTTGGATCTGAGGAGTGGTTATCATCAGCTGAAGGTGAAGAAGGATGATGTTCCGAAGACAGCTTTCAGGACGAAGTATGGACACTATGAGTTTGTGGTTATGCCTTTCGGCGTAACTAACGCACCCGCAGTTTTCATGAATCTGATGAACCTGATTTTCTATGACTTTTTGGATAAGTTTGTCGTTATCTTTATTGACGACATTCTGATCTATTCAAAGTCGGAGGAGGAGCATGCCTCGCACTTGAGGACGGTATTGGAGATTTTGAGGAAGCATCGTTTGTATGCTAAGTTCTCGAAGTGCGAGTTTTGGCTGGATAGAGTTGCTTTTCTGGGGCATGTGGTGACTGGGGATGGTATTTCAATGGATCCTGAGAAGATTAGGGCCATCAGAGAGTGGCCTGTTCTGCAGTCAGCGTCTGAGATCCGGAGTTTCCTTGGACTTGCTGGTTACTATCGTCGTTTCATTAAGGACTTTTCCCGTATTGTCGAGCCGATGACCAGATTGACGCGGAAGGATGTACCTTTTGTTTGGTCGGGTGATTGTGAGAATGCTTTTGGTGTTCTGAGGGAGAAGTTGACGACTGCCCCTATTCTTGTTGTGCCTGATCGCAGCGGTGGATTTGAGATCTTTTGCGATGCTTCTGGCAAGGGTCTTGGTTGTGTGTTGCATCAGCACGGTCATGTTGTGGCTTATGCGTCTCGTCAGCTCAAGACTCATGAGAAGAATTACCTGATTCGGGTTCAATATTACATATTTACCCCCCCATTTAGCCCTATTTTGTGCCCAGGCGATGCTACATTGTTCTCTAATTCATACGTATTTTCTACACATTTATTTATTAGAGAAAACACACTAATTGAGCACAAAACAGTATTTAACGACGCATTTCTGCACATTTTATATTTTTCCTAGCTTGGTCTCGATCTCACGATTCCAACGAATATTTATTTGTATTTTTCTGAGATCTGTGCTAATTTCTATGTATTTTTGAATGCAGAATACAATTTAATTGGAGAAATACGCAAAGAAATACGATTATACGCGCCACGTGGCAGCATCTCGACCGTCCGCACTTAATCCAACGGCCGCAATCAAATCATACGCGTAAGCGTATGCGAGCTGCTGCGGAATATTCATGACCGTTGGATACGGATCCAACGGTTCACAAGCGTACAGCGAGATCAAATCGCGACCGTTCGATTTCGATCGAACGGCCGCGATCGGCGCGAAGCGGCGAACGAAACGGCGAACGAAGAGGGGACACGCGGCGGCCATCGGACGAAACCCCGCTTCATCCAACGGTCGACGTCATCCCCGCATGCGAACGAAATCGCGGCGACGTGGCTGCTTCTCGTCCACACGATGGTGATCGAACGGTCCACGATTGCCTCAACCAGCAACGAAGACAGCGGATTGATCGGGCGACGTGGCCTCTTTGCGACGGTTGGATGTTGATCCAACGGACAGACGCAGCTCCGAGAAGGATCCGATAAAGAAAGCCATCGCACGCTCCTCAAAGCACACGTGGCGTGTCCACGTTAAATCCCGCATTTTCGAAGACCGATCGGACGGTCGACATATGATGCGGTTTGGATGAGCGGCTGAGATCGCTCAGCAGCTTAATGGATGCGGATTGTAGACCCGTTAAGCCTATCTAAACCCGCAATGAGCGTATATAAGGTATTTAGGGTTTTTTTGAGCGTATTCAAGCAGATTGGGGCGTATTTTGGGCGTATTGGAGGCTCTAGGAGCCGTATTTTCCCCCTGAAAAATTCTGTAAAATTCCAGAGGCTTGTTTCTAATTTCCAGAGAGTTTTGAAGACTTTTCAGAGAGATTTGGTGATATTCTCTTCAACTTTAGCTTGTATTTGGGTGTTTTAGCTTGTATTTTGCCTCTAAACTTCCGTATTTTGCTATTAAACCTATGAATTCTGATCTGAAAATTGTTTATTTCTGCGCCATGAGTAGCTAAATTGTTATTGTGCATGGTTTGGAGTAGTTAGGGGCTATGATTTGTGTTAGTTTGGTTGAAATTCCTTGTGTTTAATCGTTAAACGTCGCTAAAATTGTAATCGTTGTTCGTAAATCGACTTTTTTAGATTCCAAAAGAATTAATTAAGTTGACGATCGCCCCAAAAGGGTGAGTTTTGATCTCCCCAAAAGGGAGTTTCATCCCGTAGTTTTGATCTCTCCAAAAGAGAGTTTCATATCGTATTATAATCTTAGCGACGATCTTTTTGAATATTTTGTTTGAACCCCCAAAAGGGCATCTTCCGATGAATTGCTCCCAAAAGGAGAATTCATTGAGTTATATTAGGTATTTTCCGGTGAATTGCTCCCAAAAGGAGAATTCATTGCGTTATATCTATCAACCAAATTAATACGAATCGTTGACCCTAACGAACCCATACCATGTGCAAACTTTATATATATATTTTCTTACACGTATTTCCTCGTTCAACACCATTCACATCACCACCTAAAGTGTTTAGTTTCTTTCCGTAAGATTTCTATTTGATTTGAGCTGTGGATGCAACAGATTTCTTCCCGTGGATTCGACACCTGGACTCCCAGGTTTTACTACTTGAACGGACTCTTGCACTTGAGAGAGAGCACCTTTTCGGTCCCACCATTACCCGACGCATGATTTGGAGTTGGCTGCTGTTGTGTTTGCGCTCAAGATTTGGAGGCACTTCCTGCTGAGTGAGAAAGTGAAGATCTTCACCGATCACAAAAGCTTGAAGTATATTTTTACTCAGAAGGAGCTCAACATGCGACAGCGTCGATGGTTGGAGCTCATGGCGGATTATGAGATTGATTTGCAGTATCACCCTGGTAAGGTGAATGTGGTTCCTGATGCGCTGAGTAGGCTTCCAGCGGTGATGATTTTGACCTCGCAGTGGAGATTGCAGCAGGATTTTTGCGAGTCTGGTGTGGAGATTGTTCTTCCTGGGGAGGCTTCTTCGTTGATGTGTATGCAGATACAGTCGACGATTGTGGATCGGATCAAGGCTGGCCAGGCTGAGGATCCGAAGCTGGTGAAGATTCGGGAACAGGTAGAAGCCGGTCTGTGGACTGACTTTTTGATTCATGAGGATGGCTCGCTGAGGTTTGGAGCCAGGTTGTGTGTGCCAGCTGGGGATATTAGAGAGGAGTTGATGGTGGAGGCACACAGTTCGTCGTATTCTGTGCATCCTGGTGGGACCAAGATGTACAAGGATCTTCGTCTGAATTATTGGTGGCATGGTATGAAGAGGAGTGTGGCTCGGAGTGTAGCCAAGTGTTTGGTTTGCCAACAAGTGAAGGCGGAGCATCAGCGTGCGGCCGGGTTGCTACAACCGATTCCGATTCCGGAGTGGAAGTGGCAACACATCACTATGGATTTCGTGACTGGACTACCTCGGAGTCCGAAACAGAATGTCGCGATTTGGGTGATCGTAGATCGATTGACCAAATCCGCGCACTTTATTCCGTTCCGAGTGGGACAGTTCACTGAGGCGCTAGCGAGGAGATATATGGAGGTAAATTCTTTTACTCTCCGTTTTTATTTCCTTTTCCTAGTTTAGATAGTGATGTAGCGTGAATCGTACAGGAGGTCGTGCGACTTCACGGAGTCCCCGTGAGTATCGTGTCAGACAGAGACACGAGGTTCACATCTCAGTTCTGGCAGAGTTTGCAGAAGAGTTTGGGTACGCGTTTGAGTTTCAGTACGGCGTACCATCCGCAGACGGATGGCCAGTCCGAGAGGACGATTCAGATCTTGGAGGACATGCTGAGGGCGTCCATGTTGGATTTCAAGGGTTCGTGGGAGGACCATCTACATTTGGGGGAGTTTTCTTACAACAACAGCTTCCAGGCGAGTATTGGCATGGCGCCTTTCGCCGCTCTTTATGGGAGGAAATTTCGATCGCCATTGAGTTAGGATGACGTTGGTGATCCTGAGCTGTTGGGACCTGAGATGATTGTGGAGGCCGTGGATGTTGTCAGGAATATTCGGGAGAGGTTGAGGATTGCTCAGGACCGTTTTAAGCATTGGGCAGATGCTAAACGTCGTCCTTTGGAGTTTCAGCCGGGCGACCATGTGTTTCTGAGGATTTCCCCGAATCGTGGTGTGATTCGCTTTGGGAAGCGAGGGAAGTTGAGCCCGCGATACATTGGACCGTTTGACATTCTGGAGAAAGAGAGGTAGCCTACCGCTTAGCCTTGCCGCCATCTTTGGAAGGAGTTCATGATGTTTTCCATGTGTCGCAGCTTCGTCGATACATTAGCGATCCATCTCATGCTGTGGATTTCTCGGAGATTACCGTTCGCCCCGATATGACGTATGACCAGCAGCCAGTGCAGATTCTGGACAGGCGTCAGAAGTCACTTCGGAACAAGGTTGTCAATCTTGTGAGGGTGATGTGGCGACACGGCTCGCCTGGAGAGTCTACTTGGGAGAATGAGGATGAGATGCGAGAGCGTTTCCCACTTTTGTTCCCGGACACGTGAGTGTTGGGAAATTCCGAGGACGGAATTTTTCTTAAGTTGGGGAGAATGTAACGACTGGTTTTTATGTATCTGGATTGATTATATTATATTATATGTTTTGGTGGATTTTCTCCTTGTGTGGGGTTTTCTTCTCCGTAGCTTTCATTTTCGATCGTTTCGTCGCGTTTTCCTAGCTTCTTCCGTTGATCGTCGATTTTGGAGTAAGTCATTCGTGACGGGCTTCATATCGGTCATATCTTATTGTTAGATCAAGCCTAGTTGTCTTAGGAATCGATCCCGGAGCTTCGCGCTCCATTTCGAAACTTTTGGTGCACATTAGCCGGTGTAAGAAGGGGCACCGACCGACTAGATAACGATCCAGTCGGTCGGAAAACCTTCTTGAACCGACTAGTGGGCTTTGTTAAATGTTCAGGAGTTACTGTTTATCGTTAGTCGGTCTAAGAACATTGGTCGACCGACTAGGTTGCAAACTAGTCGGTCAGCAATCGTTCTTTAACCGACTAGCTCTATGATCATTTTTGACACCAAGTACTATTCATTCTTAGTCGGTCTAAGAACGTTCATCGACCGACTAGATTCAAAACTAGTCGGTCAGTAGTTGTTCTTTGACCGACTAAATCTAAATCCTATTTTTGTACAGGAGTTACTGTTTGGACTTAGTCGGTCTGCGTTGGTCAACCGACCGACTAGTTCCCAAACTAGTCGGTCAGTGGTTGCTCTTTGACCGACTAATTCATTACCCAGATTTTTCCCTAATTTCGCTGCTTGGTGTTAGTCGGTCACAGCTAATCGAACGACCGACTAGTTTCTAAACTAGTCGGTCAGTCAACCTTCTTTGACCAACTAATCAGTGTCGAAACCCTAATTTCTGGGCAGCCGCCAGCACTTCCTATTTAAACCCCTCCCAAACGTTTTCTTCTTCTTCTTCTTCAACTCTAAACCTAATTTCTCCCCCATTGAGCCCCCTACTACATCAAACCCTTATTCCTTCATCCCAAGCCCAAAATCCATCATCCAAACCCTCACTTAACACATTCTACCTCTCATCTTCCTCAAACCTTCATCAAATCCCCCAAAATCCCCCAAAACCCCATTTCTCCAGAATTTCCCCATCTATTCCAGATCTGAACTCTAGGTTCCCCGGAGCATTTCTTCCGTTGCTGTGCTTGCTCGGCATCATTCTTCCGCTTCCGATACGGTAATAATCGATCTCTTAATGTTTTCATAACCCGTTATGTTTTTGTGAAACCCTAATGAATGAATGTTGTCTTGATGATTGTTTCTCCATAACAGCGACTTCCCCGTAGATTAGCGTCCATGAGACGAACCCTCGTTGATCGTCATCCTCGGTGCTAGGCAAGTGAAACTTGCCACTTAGGGTTTGGGACATGTCTTAGGCCATTTGCTTGTTGTAGGCGTAAAACAAACTAGGCGACGAAATGATACTCGCCTAGGCGCAATTTCCGGAACTAGCTTGACGACGAAGCTAGGACCGTCATTTATCATGTTGCATAACTATCATGTCATGTTTAATTTTGATTAACGGTACACGAATAAATTGTCATCCATGCTATCCATGTTGTATGTCGCATTCGTAGCACACGCTACAATACTTGTGTTTCCTGGCCCGTGTTCCAGAAGCGGGCTACGTGAGTTGGTTGATAGCCAATGCCCGATCTACTTGTTTACCAGCTAGGCACCTGCGTTGCAGGCATAACCCTACGCCATACATGTTAAATACACTTCCTGGCTCGTGTTCCAGAAGCGAGCATTCCGTGTTCGGGATAATTCCCTGGCTCGATACACGTGGAGGGGTAGAGATAAACGGTCACTTGAGCTTAGGATTTGGCCCGATCAGCCACTCTAGCCAACAGGCGGAATCTCTGTACACAACTTGTTTACTTGACTGTTCACTTGACGTGAACCACTTGACTGGTACTTATCCGTGTTTTACTTGATAGCCATGACATACTTGCTACTCGTACTTCCCTTTACTTGTCACTTCCATACAATACTTGCCATGCCATGCATCATACTATAAATGCTAGGTTGCTAGTTTACCTTACCTTCAGTTTCCTTGCCCAAGTCTTTTAGACTTGCTGACATGTGCCCCTTTACTCTTTTGGGTGACACATGTTAGATCCCGAGCCTGAGTCCGTTGTTGAGGACGAGGTGTTTGCGGACGCCGTGCCTGAGTCTGTGTTTGGCGAGGAGTACGTGGACACTGGGGACCAGTCCTAGTGTCTTCGTTGAGCTTTCCCCTTTTTGTTTTAGACTACTGTTTTGTTGTCGGTGCGTAGCACCTATACTCTGTTTACGTTTGTCTTTGTTTGGCCTTGTTCTGGGCCTTTAGACTCTTTCTTTTAGCCTGGTGGCTTTTCCGGATGTTGAACTTAATTTTAAGGTTGGACATTTTCTGAGATTGAGATTTGTTTCTGTCTCTCCTTGTGTCATTATTGTTGTTCCGCTTGTGGTTACATGGACCTGCTTATGTTTTATTGACGCTTATTGGGTTTGGGGCTTCACAGCTCCACTCTCGTGCGGACCTTTTCACGTCTCGCCTCCATTTTAGGAAAGGGGGGCGTGACACCTTAATAAAACTAGGTTGGATGTTGTTCTAATGTTGTTTTGCCATGGCATCGATCTCTTTTCCGTAGCTAGCATTTGTGTGACGGCCTCGTTGATCGTCATCCTCGGGGCTAGGCAAGTGAAACTTGCCACTTAGGGTTTTGGGCCATGTCTTAGGCCATTTGCTTGTTGTAGGCGTAAAAGAGACTAGGCGACGAAATGATACTCGCCTAGGCACAATTTCAGGAACTAGCTTGACAACGAAGCTAGGACCGTCATTTATCATGTTGCATAACTATCATGTCATGTTTAATTTTGATTAACGGTACGCGAATTAATTGTCATCCATGCTATCCATGTTGTATGTCTCATTCGTAGCACACGCTACAATACTTGTGTTTCATGGCCCGTATTCCAGAAGCGGGCTACGTGAGTTGGTTGATAGCCAATGCCCGATCTACTTGTTTACCGGCTAGGCACCTGCGTTGCAGGCATAACCCTACGCCATACTTGTTAAATACACTTCCTGGCTCGTGTTCCAGAAGCGAGCATTCCGTATTCGGGGTAATTCCCTGGCTCGATACACGTGGAGGGGTAGAGATAAACGGTCACTTGAGCTTAGGAGTTGTCCCGATCAGCCACTCTAGCCAACAGGCGGAATCTCTGTGCACAACTTGTTTACTTGACTTGTTCACTTGACGTGAACCACTTGACTTGTACTTGTCCGTGTTTTACTTGTTATCCATGACATACTTGCTACTTGTACTTCCCTTTACTAGTCACTTCCATACTATACTTGCCATGCCATGCATCATACTATAACTGCTAGGTTGCTAGTTTACCTTACCTTCAGTTTCCTTGCTAAAGTCTTTTAGACTTGCTGACATGTGCCCCTTTACTCTTTTAGGTGACACATGTTAGATCCCGAGCCTGAGTCCGTTGTTGAGGACGAGGTGTTTACGGACGCCGTGCCCGAGTCTGTGTTTGGCGAGGAGTACGTGGACACTGGGGACCAGTCCTAGTGTCTTCGTTGAGCTTTCCCCTTTTTGTTTTAGACTGCTGTAGTTGTCGATGCGCAGCACCTATACTCTGTTTACGTTTTTCTTTGTTTGGCCTTGTTCTGAGCCTTTAGACTCTTTCTTTTAGCCTGGTGGCTTTTCTGGATGTTGAACTTAATTTTAATGTTGGACAATTTCTGAGATTGAGACTTTGTTTCTGTCTCTCCTTGTGTTATTATTGTTGTTCCGTTTGTGGTTACAGGGACCTGCTTATGTTTTATTGACGCTTATCGGGTTTGGGGCTTCACAGCTCCACTCTCGTGCGGGCCTTTTCACGTATCGCCTCCATTTTAGGGAAGCGGGGCGTGACAATTATACTTGAAAGTATCTTGATATATATGAGAGCGTGGCATGTATGAATGCCTCATGAATCGTGATATGGATATGATGTGATGTCATACCATATAGATATGAGTAGTGATCTAGATACATGTAATAATACGTATAGAGACTTGTTTGTGGTGTGTGATGTATATGTTAATTTATGAATATGTGTGCCTAGATATTTATGTGTAAGACATATATGTATGTATATCTGGTGACACACGGAGTGATGTGGGTATACTACTAGACGAATAGTAGGACGTATCCGTGACATGAATGTGACGCGGATGCGTATGGATGACAATGAAGTATATAATGTATATAGGTGTGGGGTAGGTATGTATTCTTGTTTATGCTTCATGGGTAATAAGATCATCATACCTAGCTGACCTGTGGCAAGACTCACGCCCTAGAAAGTCCAATGTCGTACTTTATTTTAAGGTGGGTAGGATGGCATGCCCTATTTTGCACTATACGTATATTCTACTGAACACACGTGGTATTTCTACCTATGATGCATACGTAGGCATGAAATAAGCGTGGATAGTGATGTACGCAACGTAGTGAAAGGGGAATTAGGCCGTAATACATGGCTAGGAGACGAGGAAGCGAGAATGAGTGCGGGAGAAGCACGAATGACGTCGTGGGTGTAAAACAACAGGAATGGGTTGGACGTGCGTGGGTGGTGCATGTGTGCATGTGTAGGCATGCATGGGTGTGTGTAGGGAAGCCATGCAAGTGTGAAAGGTGTTAGGGGTCAATGGCAACCCCCGTAAATTTTTAGGAAGGCTATGGGCAAAACGGTCATTTGGACTAAAGCTGTTGAGCGTACATCTTGAAATTGTGTGTGCATAAAGTAATGGCAAACTTGTAAATACCTAGAAATAGGGGGGTATTTTTGGAAGGGTATTTTAGTCATTTCAATTTAAACATGGCTTATGGGAGAAGCTAAGGATGGTGTAGAAATTTCTTTAGAAATCTCTTCTTTTTCTTTCTAAAGTCTTCTCTTATCTTCTCTCTCTTTCTCCCTCTTCCTCCCATAGTTTAGGCCGGCCATACCCTCCCTTATTTCTCCATTTTCTTCCACTCAAACCCTAATTTATCTCCCCTAAAATCAAGAAGCACAAGTAGCTTGCAAGTGGGAAGAAGATGGAGAAGAAAGAAAGAGGAAGATGAGAAAATTGAGCTTTTTGAGGTAGGCACCCTCTTGGTTTGGAATTCCATGAAATAATTTTTGCTATTATGTTTTTATAGCATGTTTTACTTAATTTGAATTAGGGATGGTGAAATTTCATGAGATATGTTTCAATTTCACAAAACATTCCATGAAATTCTTAGTAAAACCAACCCCTTGAAATCCTGAATTTCTGTTGTGTGTTGTTGCTTTGATTCTGATCATTGTAGCTCGAATTAGGGTTCGAAAAAATTATGTACTTGTAGATCTTGAAGTTCTACCCCAAAATCATATAAATTTTGATATATGTTAAATTCAAACATTAGGAGCAAAAATTCCATCTTTACAACATGTCTGTTTGATTTTCAGACTTGACACAGTTTAGAAAAATTGACCTAAACACTTTCACACACATTGCAATTTTGTGTTATTGGTTTTGTTGGAAAGTTAACAAGTTTTACTAAAATTTCATCAGAGTGCTTATATGTCGAATTTCTGGATGCAACATGCCCAAAATTGGCTTGCAATACAGACCATGAAATCTGTCTGAAAAACAGATTTGACACAGTTCACCAATTAATTCACCATAAATCACATACTTAATATTTTTCCATGAAATTTTATCTATGAATCAAGGACTGGTATATCTATAACTTTCATTTGGTAAATTTTACCAAATTCTCAATAAAACCTGATGAAATATGTCCATGTGGCAACTTCTGCAAATTCCTGCAAGCTGAAGGGTTAAGCGATGTGTTAAATCGTGTATTGTTGTTATTCCACCCACTTTGGTACATGATTATTGTTTTTACATGTAAATTAGATTAATGATAGGTCGTGCCAATTGATCTGCTAATGTGCTTATGGACATGCACGTCACGCCCACCACGTGTTTGTGTAAATGCCTGAATGAAGGCAAATGCCAGAAAGTTGAGAAATGCTCAATCATATGGATATGAAATGAAATTTGATATGAATTTGTAATGTTGGGAGCATGTAATGCATGGTACCATATGTGATGTGTTGATAGGTTGATTTGAATACGATGGAGGGCATGACACTTCAGTGCATGACCCATATTGATATGAATATGGATTGTGATGCCATGTAACATGACTCCTTCATTACTAAAATGATGAAATGAAACTCTTGAATGTCTCAATCCTCTCTAAGGAGGGCGAGTTAGCAAAACCCGGGTTTATGTGGGATTTGAGTAAATTGTGGATATGAGGCCTGGACTGAAAAATTGGGGAAAATGATTTTGTGATGTGTGAAGTTTATACCCACTCGCCTTTACCGGGAGTGGAGGGGATATTTATACCCACTTGCCTTTACCGGGAGTGGAGGGGACATATGGAGGTTGGGTTATATGTGGAGAGCCTCACTTCTGCCAGGGACGGAGGAGGTGAGAGGCCCGGTGTTGTATAGTGCCCGTGTCCACTGCGCCGTGTGCTATATCCACCCCAAATTTGGGGTGAAGTCCAGGACCTGGTATCACACAATTTACCCAAGTTCCAATTAACTTAATTATAAAGTAATAAAATGAGGATTGGCATGTTACTTCTTCTGCTGGCAGCAGTTTCTCTTCCCTTTTGCTTGTTCTTTGTGATTCTGGGTCATGCCTCAAACACTTGCACTTATCTTATAAGATAATGGTTGCCTGGACACTTGTGTTATTATTATTATTCGTGCTAACCCTTTTCTTGCTGCAGCTCGACATTGGACCGCATGTATGATCCCCTTACTTAGCTATGCACTTTTCATTACGCACTTAGTTGCATGCCTTAGTACCCTTGCCTTGTCTTGTGGATTAATAACCTTAGAATGGTGTTCCAAATCTAAGTTGGTTCCTACTGGGGCACGCATTGACGTGCTCCTCCCTATTTTTCATGTGACAGGGGTTGCATGGTTGACGGTAGCTTGGAGTGGGGTTTCTGGGATAGTCTTGATGTGAGCTGTAGCTGTGTAGCGTGTCATGTTTGTCGTGGGAGGTGGAGAGTGGCGGTGTATGTGTAGTGGTGCATTTGGACTATGTTTGTAAATGAAAGTTGTTATATAAATTTGTTGTTGTTGTTCTATGTTATTTATGAGTTGTTTGATATTATAGTGGAGCTTCACTTGTACTATCCCAGCATGTGCGAAGTGGCCTGCTTATTCAGTTTCTTCTTTCTCTCTCCTTTCCTCTCTCATCACCCTCACTCTTCAGGATACTTGGAAAGAAAAAAATTTTAAATGCCGGGTATTCTGGGGAACGGGGCGTGACAGAGAGATGTATATACATGTATATATATGTGTATATATAGATGTGTGTGTGTGACACATCTGTCAGACGCGTGTCCAACACGACAAGGCTTCACGATAGGAGTTCCCTTGGTCCATAGCATTCAATAATAGACAACCATCTGTAAGAGGTTGGCAAACACATGGCATGTGCATATGGAAGCAATAATATGCAGGCAAACACATGGCATGTGCATATGGAAGCAATAATATGCACGCTATATCGTCGAACAGCGTACTAACTATTGCTCAAATTAATCTAGCAATACAATACTACATCTTATCAATTAGTATATACATCATACCATCTAGTATTACCGTATGATCATTACATTGCATCCAATATTGGAATATTAGATTCAACATTAATAATACTGTTGTGAATAGGCCCATTGGGCCCATTGGGTATCCACCCATCATTGAATACTATATATATATGAGGGCAGGGGGCTCCTAACCCCTACACCTTTTACCATACGTTTTTTCCTTCATAACACGTTATCAGCACGAATCTGCTCGTAGGAAAAAGACGACGGCTATCAAGGAGGAGTTCATCCCCAACGTCATTTTAAGAAGATCTTGTTCCTCTCAACGGGGAGCGTAAAGGGCATCCTTCATCGACCGTCGTCTAGATTCCATAGCAGAATCTAGAAGGTAAATCCTCAATTTTTTTGATCTAGACTTGCTTTTTCTGAAGATCTGCATGTTTTAGATCACGTAGTTCATGAACACGGTAAAAATCGAATTTTTTTAGATCTGCATATCTTAAAAACATTAAAAATTGTTTTTTTAATGATCCATGGCCGCGGCCTGATGGCGCGGCGGCCGTGCCTTCGTGCACGACCAGGCCATGCCCAAAATGGCATGGCCGGTCGCGCCTGCAGGCGCCGCCGGCCGCCACGCCAGTCGCGCCTACGGGCGCGGCCAGCCGCCGCGACGGCCGCCGTGGGCCCCCCTCTCCCTAGGGTTTATCGAAACCCTAACCCTTAACTGGATTTTTTTGGGGATGACCATTAACTCTTCTTTGGTTGTTTTTTGGCCCTAAAGCCCGAAAATTAGCCTATTTTTTTCACAAAAATTTCTTTTTAAATTATTCGGGCCTCGAAAGCCCACTAATTAAAGAAATATTTAATTGTGATAGAGTTGGACGGAAAAATAAATAAAGATACAAAATTGATCATAATTACATGTTTTAAATTCTATTATTAGAAATGTGAGCACACACTTCACTTGTTAAATTATTTTAAATCTATGCCTGTGATGTCATATATCTGCGTGGTTGTATATGTATATAATATCTGTGTGGATGTGCTACTAGACTATGTTTTTAGGGATCAACTAGGTTTCCGACACTTTATCCTTTTTCTGCAATTTTTTTCTTTTTGAGAGAACTTGTATATGATGTTATAAATGTAAAAGTCAAAGCTGAAGGACCACCCCATGGAGGTGAAGGTGCTAGCATAAAGAGAAATGGGCTTTTCTTAAAGTTCCCAAGTTGTCTTTATTTTATGCACTTTTTTGATTTATGGGATGTATCTTCGGACTTTATTTTTCCTCCCAACTCTATCACAATTAAATATTTCTTTAATTAGTGGGCTTTCGAGGCCCGAATAATTTAAAAAGAAATTTTTGTGAAAAAATAGGATAATTTTCGGGCTTTAGGGCAAAAAAACAACCAAAGAAGAGGTAATGGGCCCCCTTAAAAGGCCCGTTAAGGGTTAGGGTTTCGAAAAACCCTAGGGAGAGGGGGGGGGGCACGGCGGCCGTCGCGGCGGCCGTCGACGCCTGCAGGGCGCGGCCGGCCATGCCCTTTTGGGCATGGCCTGGCCGTGCACGAAGGCACGGCCGCCGCGCCTTCAGGACACAGCCCTGTATCATAAAAACAATTTTTAATGTTTATTAGATATGCAGATATAAAAAATTCGATTTTTACAGTGTTCATGAACTACGTGATCTAAAACATGCAGATCTTCAGGAAAAGCAAGTCTAGATCTTAAAAAATTGAGGATTTACCTTCTAGATTCGGCTATGGAATCTAGACGACGGTCGATGAAGGATGCCCTTTACGCTCCCCGTTGAGAAGAACAAGATCTTCTTAAAAATGACGTTGGGGATGAACTCCTCCTTGAGAGCCGTCGTGATTGATAGTTACTCTGGTCCATTGAGAACAATCTCAGGACCAGCTGACATAATAGAAGGATCAGGGGAAGCAATCATTTTGCTCCCCATTAACACACACATTAAACTTAGAGATGCGCTATACTCACCTAAATCGATCCGAAATCTTCTAAGTTTTAAAGATATCCGTTTAAACGGGTATCACTTAGAGACGGTAGAGGATAATAAAAAAATAATTCTCTTACAAATGGTATAAAAACCATTGTGGAACGTATCGAGGGACTCCCCCCGGGTCTCTACCCGACAAGCATTCACTCTCCAGAAGTATACATGACGGAGCACCTGCAGTGCCCTCAGATACCAGAATTCCAACTCTCGCATAGTAGACTAGGACACCCTGGATCTGTTATGATGTACCGTATCATAAATAGCTCAAGGGGTATAAATTTGAAGAACCTAAAGATTCTTCAAAAAGGTAGTTTCCCATGTCCACCCTGTTACAAGGGTAAACTAATAACGAGACCCTCTCCACTTAAAGTGGACTTGGAGTCTCCTAGCTTTCTGGAGAGAATCCATGGGGACATTTATGGGCCTATACACCCATTAAGTTGTCCCTTCAGGTACTTTATGGTCCTAATAGACACATCTACTAAGTGGTCACATGTGTGTCTACTGTCCACCCGTAACTTGGCATTTTCTAAGCTTTTAGCTTAGATAATCAAGTTGCGGGCCCACTTCCCCGATCACCAGATAAAGAAACTTCGTCTGGATAATGCGGGGACGTTTACATCACAAGTTTTTCTAGACTATTGCCAATCATCAGACATTGAAGTTGAACATCCTGCAGCACATGTTCACACTCAAAATGGGTTAGCAGAATCTGTAATAAAGAGATTGCAATGGATTGCTCATCCATTACTACTTCAATCCTAGTTACCGGTGAATGCATGGGGTCATGCAATATTGCATGCTGCATCTTTAATAAAATACAGACCTTCTGGAGGTCAGTCATCTTCTCATATGCAATTAGCACTTGGAGTACCACCACTTGTCTCACATTTGAGAATATTTGGTTGTGCAGTATACGTCCTCATAGCATCACCACAAAGGACAAAGATGAGTCCACAACGTCGCCTAGGCATTTATGTTGGGTTTGACACACCCTCCAAATAAGATTCTTAGAACCCCTTACGGGAGACGTTTTCAAGGCACGTCTAGAAGACTGTAATTTGATGAACATCATTTCCAAGACTAGGCTTACAAAACCAAGAAGCATGAAGCTTCAGAGAGTATCTCGTGGGATACACAGAAATTAAGTCACTTTGATCCGCCTACGAGCCAGTGTGAGGAGGAGGTCCTGAAGATTCTTCATATCCAAAACACTGTCCATCTCTTGTCGGACAAATTTACTGACAGCCAGAAGATTGTCAGATCATACGTCCCTGCTGTTAACACTCCAGCTAGAATTGACATACTGTAAAATGGATGCAATCCGACTGCAGCAGAGATGGTTGGACCTCTTAAAAAGAGAGGACGACCGCCGAGATCCAAGGATCAAGTCCCTCGAAAGAGTAGGACCCTTGGCAATGGTCAAACAATACCACCACAGGATGCTACTATAAGTCCTGCCCCCCATCTCTCCCAAACTCTCACAGAGAGGAAAAACCGGGAGAAAATGAAGTTTCGATATATTATGTACGAATTGTGGAGTATTGGGACAGAAAGAGCACCATTATAGATGACACATTTGCGTGTAATATTGCCATCAACGTCGCGTACTGCGACGATGATATTGAACCACACTCTCTGACAGAATGTCAAAGCAGAGATGATTGGCCAAATTGGAAAGCGGCAATAGGAGCGGAGTTGGATTCACTCACAAAACACAAGGTTTTCGGACCAATTGTCCAGACACCAAAAGGTGTAAACCTGTAGGTTATAAATGGGTATTTGTTAGAAAAAGAAATGAACAGAATGAGATCATTCGCTACAAAGCAAGGCTTGTAGCGCAGGGTTTTACCCAACGTCCAGGGGTGGATTTTGACGCCACATACTCCTTGGTCATGGACGCGATCACCTTCCGATTCCTTATTGGCTTAACAGCTCAAAAAGGTTTGGATATGCAGCGTATGGACGTCGTGACTGCATACCTATGATCCAGCACATTCTCATCCACACATTCAGAACTTCTAGCAATCCATGAAGCAAGTAAAGAGAGCTTCTGGCTACGTTCTGTGATCCAGCACATTCTCACCTCTACCAGCCTGAAGCCCGGCGTTCTTGAGCCTACTACAATCTATGAAGACAATGCAGCATGTATAGCCCAGCTACAGAACGGCTACATCAAAGGCGACAAGACGAAGTATATCTTTCCCAAGTTCTTCTGGACGCATGACCTTCAGAAACAAAAGCATATTGAGGTACAAAAGATCCAATCTTGTAATAACTTGGTGGATTTGCTTACCAAATCCCTGCCTACTAGTATCTTTGAGAAACTTGTAAGTGGGATTGGGATGAGAAGTGTGAGAAAATGTAAACTGGGTCAGGATGAGAGAACTATGAATGTATAGATACATAGGAGACTGATGTATAGATTCATAGGAAATCTGCCAGACTGAAGCTTGGTCAGATGAGGGGGAGTCAACAGTAGTGTTGTACTCTTTTCCCTTGGCTATTGGTTTTTTCCCACAGGGTTTTCCATAGTCAAGGTTTTGATGAGGCAACCTCGTTGACTCTGGATCCTGAAGTATCCACCCTTAGACACATCCCTTAAACAGGGGAAGTTATGGAGAAACTGTTCTTTATTTAAAAAGGCAGTTATCCTAACTTGGATCTTGAAGAATCCACCTCTTATTCCATATTGGTTGGATAAGGGAAAGTGTTGTGAATAGGCCCATTGAGACCATTGGGTATCCACACATCATTGAACACTATATATATGAGGGCAGGGGCTCCTAATCCCCTACACCTTTTACCGCTTTTTCCTTCGTAACAAATACACTAATTATGGCATCATCAAATTAGAATACATGGCCTTCAGAAATTCGATGCAATATAACAGCTATAGCTAGCAGAATATTGCTTAATGCATCTAAAAAGAACGTACATTGGAATGTCGATGACAAAATCTGGGAGCGCTCCCTCGTGTTTGATGTGGTTGATGCGCAGATGACGATCCCATAAATTGCCCATCGTCGAAAAAGCCAGAGCCATTGAATTAAAAGTAGTTAGATCAGGCGTGAATCCAGCTTCCAACATATTCAAAAACTCCCTCTGAAGGCTTGTCATCTCAAAGTTGGCGATGAAAGAGAGCAATAACAGAATCCCAAATTGGGCTTAAGGTCCAATCCCAAATCTGTACTGAAGTACAAGTGGTGGTTGATAAAATCTCCACTCAACCCCCACCACCACGCCCCCACCCCCCAATCCCCTTCTCATTGTGTGTGCATGCGTGCAGGTGCGTGAGGTAGTCTGCATATGAGTGAGAGAGTAGGCGTGAGAGTAACTTTCTACAGTTTTCTTTGACAGTTAATTCTTTGAATTTATTCTAATATGATTTACATAATGTTACTGATTTTGAGACTGGTGTGGAGTAGCCAATTTTAAATTTCTGGTGTTTGAAACTAGTTTCAATTGCTTTGTTGGGGAAAGATTCGTGTGAAAACACAGACGTGTCCTTCAAGTCATGTGCAGCGAAACTAACGAATAGCGACCCAACAAATCGCTATGTCATGATCTTACAGAGAGAATCAATCGTAGCAGATATACATCCAACCAAATCAATATAAAAGCAACTAATAAGGAAAGCAACAAATCAAACGACACAGAGTTTACCCTGTTTCGGCCCGCTAACAGCGCATACGTCCAGCTTCCCGATGACGGTTTCCACTAATATGATCGGAGAAAATACACTCGACTCTTTCAATCTTCTTCAACACACGAGAGCTCCAAATAACTCTCAACTCGGAGTTCAAACTCTTGTCACCAAACAATACAGACCTCAACATCACCAAAAGAAAAGAAACACATAAAGCTCTCTCAAAAGATCTCTCTGTAGAAACTAAAGATCTAGATTAATGTATTCAAGCCAAATAATACAGATCTAGAAATACCACATGCTGAATCTTAAAACGTTACATTCTCTGTTTAGCGGAAGCGTACCTAAATCCATCGCTAATAGTCTGAAAGAGATCATGACGATAACGTGGCGGATGATCTTCCAGAACAGCACGAATCCACCGTTGGAGAAATCCTTTGGCTTTCTCCCGGTTTCTCTCCTAGCGACGGGGCGTAGAAAAGATGGCTAACTGGTTCGTGTGCTCTGGAGATCATGACCGCATATATATATGGGCTAGCCTCCTTAGCTCTACGGTTTCCAATTCGGCCCATCAACGAATTGAAGCCCAATAGTCACCACACATAAAGGCCCACAACCTACCTGACTCATTTAAGCCCACTTAACTTAATAAATAAGATCACTTATATATTGGGCTTTAATATGACAGTGTAACACCATATAATTATTTATCGCATATAAGCCCAATGTTGGATTAAGATCCAACTTAGTTGATAAGTTCCAACAATCTCCCACTTGGGCTATATGCTAAACTTTATAATTATATTTCGTTGTGCATGCAACCAAATAAGATCTTAACTTTCTGTCATTTCTTTAATGAGTCAAAAAACAATCCGGTCCATCAATTATATTAGCAAGGGATCAAAGAGATATTCGTCGCAGCAATTGCAGCTCGACCCATCAGTGGTCACCGTGCTAATACAAAAGAATGACATGGATTATGAAGTGGATGTGTAGCATGGAAATTACATGTAATGTGATCTAACATGTCTATTTCCAACTGATCCTCCTTAATCTTAGTGAGATCATAAACATACCAAAATCGGAGTGAAGCAGAACTGAACCAAAACTTTATTTCTGATCAGAAAATAACCTCAAGCTTAAGCTGGAGACTTAATTTTGTCTATCATATGAGCACCCAAAAGGACAAACTCCCACAAAATTGAATGTTCTTAGTGAAATGGCATCCATATGAGTAGCTAGCTCATAAAACCTTTTGGATGACATTTCCTTACTATAATGGATCCGTAATTACATGGTTTGTTCTGATGTGCTCATTAGACAATTATACACTCCTATTATTAATCAACAATCTAGGAACTTGATCTCTGAATATCTAAACTTTGTCGAGTTCTTGTTGTTGCTGGAATATAAAACTGCAGACTTCATTGTCACTAAATAAACTGTGCGGTGTTTCAACACCATCTCTAATTTGAAGCATAGTGACAAAATATGCAGATATATTTCATGATTTGGATGTTACATAATATGATATGAAATCTAAAGCCATGTCAGAAGAGATTATATAAAAGGGACCATTTAGATCTCTTTTAGTAGATGGCACCTAACATAGATTTTCATACAATCTTTACATCCAATAAATGATCAGAGTCAGTATACCAAAATGATCTCAAACCTTTTTAACTACTGTTCCTTGAACATGTAACCCTTTTGTTCTCCATATATACCGTAAGACACATTTGGTTGCTGTCAAATGGTCAACTCCTGAACTTAACAATCTGCCCAACACACCTGTAATATATGCAATAACCAAACACATATAAAACTGAGCATACTTTAGACTCCCTTTTGGTGAGATATAGAGAATCTTCTGAAGTAGATTCTCGGGGCAATTAATGAGACTAAACTTGTCTTCCACAGAACTTAACATTATTACCACATATATGTTATAGAAATTACATGCTCCCACAGAACTTAAGATATATATAACATCATTAAACATCATCTCAAAACCGAACGAGGTGATTACTTAATGAAATTTAATATATCATTAACGATATTGAAATACTCTACTAATGCCATTATAAACCTTATAGAGTCTTTCATGAAAACTGAATAAAAGTCTCTTTACAATTAATGCATTCTTTTCCGTATAAAGTCTTTGAGTGATACGCTTTAAATATTTTCTTAATACCCTTTTGAATTCCTTTTGATTATAAAAAACTATTTACAATCAATAGGTTTCAAACCTTATGGCAATGAGAAAAGATTTTAAGTATCATTCAAAGACTTTCTTAATTAATGCATTAATCCATTTTAAAGATGTAGAACTTTTATGACTTGATGTAAGTCGAACTTCCATCATTCTAATGTCAACCATATGTTCTTGAGAGTTACAATGTGATAGTTCAACAATGTACTTTTCATCTCCTTAATGGTTTTCCTGAATGGCAATTAGTTGTTTGAGGTGCTAGAGTTTGTCCTTATGAACAATTTCCCGAATTGGGGGAAGTGCAACATTATCTTGAATTTATTGTGTCTTGAACAATGTCAGGAATACCATCCCGAACAATGCCAAGAACACCTGTGGGAATATAATTCTCTTCAAGGATAATGTCACTAATTAAATTTCCCCCCTCAAACTCAACATCCTCAAATAGGTGTGCATTTCCTAATTCGTAAACTAACTTAATAGTGGGATTATATAAAATCATACAAAATAATATCAACTTTTAAACTATTCAACGAAACTAGAAAATCATTAGCATTATGTCACATTTCTTTATTAGGCTTATAAAGCCTTATCTTAGTTGGACATCTCCAAACATGCAAATGATTCATTTGTTGAAACATTATTAAGGATATATGCTGCAGTCCAAAAAATAACTGAAATTCTAAATTGTTAATTCTTTCATTACAGCACATGTACTTAAATGCAGGAATTCTTAGATGAAGCAACATTTCTAAATAAATGAAGATTATAAAGAACTTTTAAAGAACTAGAATAAACTAATTTTGAAATATGAGACAACCAAATTTTTCATTCATAATTAAACAATGATAACCGAATTTGTTCAAACTAGAAATAGAAATCCAAATTCCGTTGAAAACGGTACATAATAGTCTCATAAAATTCAAATACAATCTAGCCTTTAAAAGAAATAATCTAAATTTAATTTGCTTCTACTTGAACCATCTTGCCATTACCCATATCGATGTATCTTTCACCATCATTTGGCTCTTGGCATCTTAGGCAATCCTGCATAGACACAATGATGTGAATGGTTACACCAGGATCTTTCCATCACGTGTCTATATGTACCAAAGTTTACAGGAAAAGAAATTAACTTAGAATTAAACCAAATCAAAGAAACATACCCTTTTTAGCACGCCAAGCGTGATAATTTGTGCAGTTCTTCTTTACATGCCCTTCAGCTCCACAGAAGAAACAACCATTACCTTCTGAACTTTTCAGTTCCCTTTGTTGTTTCTTTTGAGAAGCTGTATCCGCGGCTTCAATATCCTTCTTCCTTTTGTTGAAGGTGGAGGTCAGGTGAGGACTTTTTGTCATTTCTTGCTCAAGCCTTTCATCTTCCTTTACACAGTATGAGATGAGCTCATCCAGAGACCAAGTCTCATCCTTCAGATTGTAGCTCATCTTAAACTGGTTAAACTAAGATGGAAGAGATATCAAAACAAAATGCACAAGAAGAGCCTCAGAGAGGTCTAGCTCAAGTGCTTTCAACCTTGAAGCAATATTAGACATCTCCAATATGTGTTCCCTGATGTTTCATTTACCTTCATATTTCATTGAAGTTAGGTTTGTCAAGAGTGTATTAATCTCACTCTTTTCATTCTTGACAAACCTCTTTTCAAGCTCAATAAAGAACCATTTAGCTCTTGCAATTTTCTCTGAAATAGAGCCCCTGAGATATTCTGGAATGGCATTCTTTATAAGCATTAGGCACATGCGATTTGATCTCTTTCACTCTTACATCTCCCTCTGTTCATCAGAGGCACTCTCATCAATGAGTGGTGGAGGACTATGAGTCCTCAATGCCAGATCAAGATCCATGACTTCGAGGATTATCAAAAGATTTTCCTTCTATGCCTTGAAGTTAGTGCCATTAAGTACTGGAATAGATTTGAGGTTGGCAGAAAATTTTCAGGAATAATAGCTGAAAAAGAGATCAAGAAAACAAGTTTAACATGTTCATATAAGTATTAAATAAAACAACACCAAATTCAAATTAATGCTATTTTTCCATCTCAAGACATCCCCCACTAGCCCAATATTTATCTTTGGATAATCTATTGACTAGTCATTGACATCTTATTGTAGCAATCAGACAATAACAATAATAACATGCCAAAAATAAAACTTCCTTTGGGCCGAATTAAATTTGCATGCATTGATCTCACTAATCATCACATTGTCTATTGCCACAGGTGCGCATGAAATGGTATAGAACGGTAATCTTCCTTTGGGCCGATTAAGCATTCTTACGAAAATCATTGGCACATTAAATTGTTTTTATATTTATGAAACGAAATAATGCAAAACAACAGAGCCCACTTTGGCGAGATGATGATTGCACGAATTCATTTCAAAAAATATATATACCTTTGCAAAATTTGAATCTATGTCGCAATTTAATACATGAATTTATACTTTAAGTGGAGATGTTCAAGTCCACTTTTATTCAAAATCAAATTTAAGGCAACCAAAATTTTCATACAAAAGTATGTATTTAACTTGTTATATTTCGAGATTAAAACTAATCTTCACAAGAAAACCCACTTTGGTGAGTTAATGATCCAATCAATCTATATTCGAAATATATATAATTAATTGTGCCAAAAAATTGAATTTGAAACTAAACTAAATTTAACACAAAATGACTACACTAAGTGGAAATATATATAAGTGTTATAAACGGGCTTTGGAGGCCCAACCCGTTAGTGGGTATCCACCCATTATGTAACCCTATTACTATAAATACAGGGCTACGGGGTTCCGTAGCCGCCATGGTTTACAACACGTTATCAGCACGCTCGAAGCTAAGCCGAACCCCTGCCGACGGACGAACGCGACGCGAACGGGCATCCTTCACCGAACGTCGCTAGATCCGGCGGGTAGGATCTAGAGGTAATTCTTTTCCCTAGATCTAAATTCGTATGCGCATATGTCTAGATCCAAAATTCTTGGATCGATTGTTTAATGAAAATCAACGTTTTTATTGATTAAAAATAAACTTTTTACAATAAAAACCCCTTTTTTGGAGATTAAAAATGGATTTTTTCCATTAAAAATTGGATTTTTATCCCCAAAAACCATCAAACCCTAGGGGATCTTCTCGCCGGAACGCGAATCCCCCCAAAAACTCGCGCGAAATCCCTCCGCCCGCCGCTCGAAGTGGCGGCCACCCCCCACCCCGCCACCGCCGGCGGCGGGCCAGACCCGCCGATGCAGCGGCGGGCCAGACCCGCCGCCAGCAGCGGCGGGCCAGACCCGCCGCCAGCGACTGCGGGCGACCCGGCCAGCGACTGTGGGCTCGACCCACCGCCAGCAGCGGCGGGCCAGCCCCGCCGCTACCGGCGGCGGGCCGACCCCGCCGCCAGCAGCGGCGGGCGGCCCCGCCGCCAGCAGCGGCGGGCCAACCCGTCGCCTAGCAGCAGCGGGCGGCCCCGCCGCTGCCAGCGGCGGGCCAAACCCGCCGCCTGCTAGGCGGCGGGCGGCCCCCGCGCTGCCAGCGGCGGGCGCCGCCTGCTAGGCGGCGGGCGGCCCCGCCGCTGCTGGCGGCGGGCCAAACCCGCCGCCTGCTGGCGGCGGGCCAAACCCGCCGCCTGCAGCGGCGAGAACCGGCCCCGCCGCAGCGGCGGGCCAAACCCGCCGCCCGCAGCGGCGGGAACCAAACCCGCCGCCCGCAGCGGCGGGCCCCACCGCCCGCAGTGGCGCCCCCCCATCCCCCCCGCCGCCGGCAGCGGCGGGCCCCCAACCCCCCCGGCAGCCGCTCGTATCGGGCCCCCCGGTGCGCGCTCATGTCCGGAAACCCTAGCCGCCTGAAGCGGCAATCCGCGCGACCAAAAACCCTAACTAGGGTTTCACCCCGAAAATTCACTATTTTCAAACGATTTTTAGATTTAAATTCGATTTTCCTTCGCTATAATCTGATTAATGCTTTATAAATCATCGCAATTTTTTCTTGGATTATTTGATTATTACACGTTTAATAATTAGGAAGATCCTGCGACCGCTCTGCCGTTAGTTAACTAACCTAACGGTGTATGACGTTGCCCAGTGGTCCAATAATTATTAAACGAAAAATTTTCACTCGCATTATAAAATTTCTGTGATGATTAAATGCATGTGTAGAAAATTATATGCCTGCCGCATATTTAATGATTCTGTGATGTACATTTTTATTTAGCATGCTAAAAATCACTATGACATAGTTTAATGCCTGTAGCAAAACTATATGTCTGCGATAAGATTATTAATTGCCTGTAGCATATAAATAACATGTGTATACATCATACCTGTTTCAATTCAGGTTAATTGAGCACAACTTTTTAGTTTACATGTATTACATTACATTATATGTTTGATGTGCTCATGACATGACGATATTTTATGACAACAAACCAATAATGATTTCAAAAATTTTAACATCATATCCTAGTTGACAAAATGAACCTGGAGTTCAAAACCAAAATGAACCTGAAGTTCAAAATCAAATCAAAAGTCAACACCCTTTCACACTAATAAAAATTAACAAGTACGAGGGATTATACGAAAAACATTTATGCGTTTTCTTTTAGAAATACGCATTTCGCGGTAAATAGATCTCTCAGATATATGGTTTGTATAAACCAATATTGACACCAGCAGTTGTCATAACACCACCGAACTCTTTTGAGTAATCTCACTTTACAAGGTATGATTCTTGAATCTAACCTTATGTTTTAAGCGTACGCCCGAAGTCGTGGCTTAATAGATAAGTGAGAAATTATAAAATTCGTACCCACGTAATTGTTTCCCCTAGAGTATGATTCTATATCCACACAATACTGAATGACTCAATCAAAATGGCCTGAAGACCATACTTGAGTTTTCAAATAGACTTTTACAAGTCTCTCATAAATTAGAAAGTGGAAATATAGATACTAACTCATTTCCCTTGTATGTGTCTACTTCATAAGACCAATAATCATTCTTCCTTATAAACGACAATAAGGAAGACTGAAAACATGGGAAGTCTTGAATAAAAATGAGAAAGGGAAGATATGATGTACCTCGATATGGAGTATGCAATGGCAACCCAATATCAGACCAGAAGTTATGATAAGACCCATAATGCTTTTTGCAAAATGAATGGGCATTAACCTATGCCATATAAAAATATATACATATCTAGTCTAAACGACGAAAGTCAAATTGCATGTATGTATATTTCGCTACTCCCCGAGGACAAATAAATTTTGAAAATAAATTCGATCTGTTGTCATAATATGAGTCTAAAATGAGCACAATTGTGGACGTATATTTTATAGAACCCACATCATACTATGAAACTTGTTGCTCTAACATAATTATTAGTAGTATTTTCTTGCAGTATATATGTGCTTTTTACGCATTTTATTTTACTGTAAATGATTTGTCATCCTGAATACTCCTAAAACGAGGATGCCATGTACTCTCTGAAACTTATAAAGTTTCAAAGGATATTCATCAAAATGAAATCCCTAATGACTCAAGAAACCAATAAAGCATGAAGCTTTATCCAACTATGATCCGCATAATAGTCATTGTGAAGATGTAATCCTTCACAGTTTGAACAGAGTTCACCTATTACAAGGACAAAATTAACTTGAGCATTTTAATGGACGTTCAAAAGTCCCACATAAATTCGAACAGATGAATTAATTTGGAACACCAGAAGTGTCCAGAATCGACCAACTTTGGATCGATGTCACCCTGGATTGATGATGCAAGACATCATTAACCAGACGAACCCGAAGATTCTTCAAAAAAGGGTGAAACTCTCATTATCCCATTCAAAAGGGAAAAATGATTACGAGATCATCTCCATTCACATGGACATTGACTCCCCTCACTTCCTCAAACGAATTTAAAATGATATACTATCATTAGTAAAATGAGACCTTTAGGCCTCTTGAGAGTATTTGAGGGATAAAAGTGGACTCACACACTCCCTTCATATGGCTGATGATGTACCTTAGAGTACTCATCTATATATCCTCTTTAAATGGTCATAATCAAAACCTTGTTATCCAACCGCAGTCCAGATTATTGTTAATCACAACGGACATATTACATTACTGGGATATTGGTTGGGCTTTTACTTACCCTCATACCACCCTCAAAAATGCCGTAGTGGAACTTATTCATCGGGACTAACCCTCCTAGATGAATATGTTCCGAGATCCCCAAACGGGGGAGGCATTAGAGCACATCTTATAGATGGAGCATTGACGGGTTCATATCCCTAGTTCTATGCTCAACTTCATTGAAGTCGAACTTATTGCGGATTTTTGGGATAACACTGGGAAATCAATTTAACAACTAGAAGAAAATTGAACACCCTGAAGCTTTGTGTTCACACCCAGAAATGGGTTATATGTAAATCATTAAAATGATTTAAACGGATTACTTGTCCACTAGAAATCCAGTTGTAGGTGACCACGTGGGAGCATGCAAACCATCAGAACGCCTCCTTAGAAACTATTTATATGAGCCTGATCACCTCATATAAACAGTTTCCGAGAACCCCTAACGGGGGAAGCGTTTAGTGCACATCTTATCGATGGAGTCATGATGAGTATACATCCACATATCACCACTATGGACCATTTAAAACATTAATACCTATGATCTGATTATCATGAATAGTGATGAGATCCTGAAGATCCACACTTATGAAACTGTTAAACAGTTATCAGACATAGCTACTGACAATATAAATATTGTCAAATTCACACATCCCTGCTACTAAAAATCCAGCTAGGATTGACATACCAACTATAATGGATGCAATCTACCAGTAGCAGAAGTGGATATCCTCAATGGATGAGAGGACATACCACGAGACCATAAAACAATACCACCACAGGAAAGTGAGCTCATCTCCATATCCTCTCCCTTTCCAGAACCTCCAGAAGAGATAAATCTGGAATAAATTGAATAATGTACGTACACGGAGAGGTATTTGGATAAAACACACTTGTCGACAATTACTCACATTTCATTTTGCCATTGATATCGTTCACAATCTCCGTTTCCTGAAGCAAACGCAGAAATTTGGCCAAATTATGTGGAACGAGGCAATAATAAGTTGAGCTGGACTCACTTATGAAATGTGAAGTGTTTGGACCTGAAGTCCTGATATCAAATGATATCAAACCTATGGGCTACCGAGTATTGTATAAATAAATAAAATCGTATGCTATAAGCAAAACGATATAGCCTTAGAGGTTTATTTCACAGAAACCAGGAAGTAACCATGTAAGATGAGTTTAACTCACTTACAAAAATTAATTAAACTGATGCATCAAGCTCCCTGGTCATAGTTGTGAAAACCATACGATTGGCAAAGATAATTTTAGGCTATGTTGCTATGGATGATGTGACAACATACCCTTATGAATAATCATCCCGAAGATGAATTATCATCCTGAAGATGAAACCTTCATCCTGAAGATGAATTATCATCCTGAAGATGAAACCTTCATCCTGAAGATGAATAATCATCCTTAAGATGAATTATCATCCCGAAGATGAAACCATCATCCCGAAGATGAATAATCATCCCGAAGATGAAACCATCATCCCGAAGATGAATAATCATCCAGAAGATGAATAATCATCCAGCAGATGAATTACCATCCAGAAGATGAAATTATCATCCAGTCGATGAAGAAACATGGAAAATTGCAATCCACCAATACACCTACTGGTTGTATGGATGCACATTAAGAACCCTTCCGTTCGCTGGAAGAGGGGAAGGATATCCTAGGTCCTGAAGTGCCTTACTCAAATGTCTTTTGTACACTCCTTTATCTGGCAGTAAACACTTTAACCAGATACAGTGCAGCGCCTGCAGCGCACCACTGGACCAGAGATATGTAGCTTCTGCGCTATCTCCAAGGGTCAAGGATCATACAACATGTTAAATGTATTTGCAGATACATGTTACAGATCATCGCGATGACTGCAACAAAGAAGCGACCAACTCCTGAGACCAGTAAAGCATACTTCCAAGGCAACATCAATCCCACCATCCCGAGAGGCTCATCAATCTAAGAAGCAAATCATAAGTACGCACAGCCAGGTCCTGCAGTACCTCGCAGACACAGTGACGACTGGGTCAGAGACGTGGTGCTACCTACCGAGTCTGCAGACCACTCCTCTTCAGAAGAGATCCCTCAGATTCAGTAGCTGCCATAGATGAGTGATACTTGTATAGATGAGCGATGTCTTGTATAGGTGAGAGATGCCTTGTACTTTGTACTTATTATCGGAACACTGTAAGAGATTGATGTATAGTTGCCTAGGAGATCTGCAAGCCTGCAGCTTGTACAGATCAGGGGGAGTCAAATGTAGTGTTGTACTCTTTTCCCTTGGCTATTGGTTTTTCCCACTGGGTTTTCCATAGCTAAAGGTTTTAACGAGGCAACCTCATTGACTCTGGATCCAGAAGTATCCACCCCCTAAATACTTCCACTAATCAGGGGAAGTTACGGAAACTGTACTCTTTTTCCTTGGCTATTGGTTTTTCCCACTGGGTTTTCCATAGCTAAAGGTTTTAACGAGGCAGTTATCCCTAACTTAGGATCCAGAAGTATCCACCTCTAGTGATATCCATCGATCAGGGGAAGTTAAAGAGACTTGTACTCTTTTCCCCTAGCCATTGGTTTTTCCCACTGGGTTTTCCTTGGCAAAGGTTTTAACGAGGCAAGTACTCTTAAACTTGGGATCCAGAAGTATCCATAGACCCATGATCAAATAAGCTCTATGAACCCTGAAGCGTTCATCACGGCTTACAACAATGGATGGATAAGGGGAAGTGTTATAAACGGGCTTTGGAGGCCCAACCCGTTAGTGGGTATCCACCATTATGTAACCCTATTACTATAAATACAGGGCTACGGGGTTCCGTAGCCGCCATGGTTTACAACAATAAGAACCTTTTATTCCACCTTTCAAATCATTTATATTGAGTTAAACAAAATCCATAACTTCAACACAAATTTTCTTCTTAAAAATGGGATATATATGTGTACTAATGTGTATATCAACATACATAGAAAGATATCTATATAAATATACACCTTATCCCATTATATATATAACTTTAAAATGTGTCAAAATTCCTTAAGGCCATTTACTTGATGGTTAGTGCACAAAATTCCTTAAGACCTTTTAAACTTATCCTTGAGGAGAAATATATGTTAAACCTTTTTATTTGCTCCTGAAGAAAACACTTGAATTTTGTGTTTTAATTGAGATCTAAATTTAGGCAAACTGAATTTTCATACCAAGGTATGAAGTCAACTTGTTATATACCGAAATGTGTGTGTGTGTGTATATATATATAAAGGTAAATCTTCATGTAAGAACATTTCGCACCGTGCGAAATTGTTTTTAGTTTTTTTTTGAAAATTTTTTTTTGAATTTTTTTTTTCCACCTCCATTATATGTTGTTATACCCCCCTCAAAAAATAATGGTTGAGAAATAATGTCATTTGGCCTTCGATCAAGGCATTTCATCAAATTCGCACGTTTTGAGACCGTTAAATTTGTAACGGGTGGATGGGTGCTCTAATCCCCAACGGGTTCACCCATTATTTTCCCTGGGGAATATAATTGTATGGATTAAACATCAAAAAAAAATTTTTGAAAAAAAAAATTTCAAAAAAATAAAAAAAATGTTTTCACATGCCTTTTTTCGCACCCGAAGATTGCCATATATATATATACTAGAAAAAAATGTTCGGAAGAGGGGAGAAAAAAAAGTGTGGGTATGTGCGTAGGGAGGGTCCAGGGGAAAAATGCAAAAATCGGAGATGTATGTGCAAAATTCTACACCTCCTCTCTTATCCCTCAAAATCTCATCTCTTTTATTTTCTTTTATACAATTCCTCATATCCAAATTCTCTTATCCAATTTCTCTTGATAACATCCCTCTTTTATATAATAGATATCCAAATTCTCTTATCCAATTTCTCATGTCAAAATTCATTTATCCAATTTCTCATGTCCAAATTCTCTTATCCAATTTCTCTTGATAACATCGCTCTTTTATAGAAAAGATATCCAAATTTTTTATCCAATTTCTCATGTCCATATTCGCGTATCCAATTTCTCTTAATAACTTCACTCTTTAATATAATAGAAATTCTCATATCCAATTTCTCATATCCAAATTCTCTTATCCAATTTCTCTTGATAACATTCATCTTTTATATAATAGATATCCAAATTATTTTATCATATTTCTCTTGATAACATCCCTATTTTATAGAATAGATATCCAAATTCTCTTATCCAATTTCTCATGTCCAAATTCTCTTATCCAATTTCTTTTGATAACATCACTCTTTTATATAATAGATATCCAAATTCTCTTATCCAATTTCTCTTGTCCAAATTCTCTAATCCAATTTCTCTTGATAACATCCCTCTTTTATAAAATAGATATCCAAATTCTCTAATCCAATTTCTCATGTCCAAATTCGCTTATCCAATTTCTCTTGATAACATCCCTCTTTTATATAATAGAAATTCTCTTATCCAATTTCTCATATCCAAATTCTTTTATCCAATTTCTCTTGATAATATTCCTCTTTAATATAATAGATACCAAAATTCTTTTATCAGATTTCTCTTGATAACATCAACTTTTATATAATAGATATCCAAATTCTCTTATCCAATTTTCCATGTCCAAATTCTCTTATCCAATTTCTCTTGATAACATCCCTCTTTTATATAATTGATATCCAAATTCTCTTATCCAGTTTCTCACGTCCAAATTCTCTTATCCAATTTCTCTTGATAACATCCCTCTTTTATATAATAGATATCCAAATTCTCTTATCCAGTTTCTCACGTCCAAATTCTCTTGGTAACATCCCTCTTTTATATAATAGATATCCAAATTCACTTACCCAGTTTCTCATGTCCAAATTCTCTTATCCAATTTCTTTTGATAACATCCCTCTTTTATATAATAGATATCCAAATTCCCTTATCCAGTTTCTCATGTCCAAATTCTCTTATCCAATTTCTCTTGATAACATCCCACTTTTATATAATAGTATCCAAATTTCTCATGTCCAAATTCTCTTATCCAATTTCTCTTGAAAACATCCCACTTTTATATAATAGTATCCAAATTCTCTTATTCAGTTTCACATGTCCAAATTCTCTTATTCAAATTCTCTTGATAACATCCCTCTTTAATATAATAGATATCCAAATTCTCTTATCCAGTTTCTCATGTCCAAATTCTCTTATCCAATTTCTCTTGATAACATCTCTCTTTTATATAATAGACTAGTCATAACCCGTGCCCGCGGGCACGGTTCATTTAACATTTCTCCTGCGAAATCTTTGTTCCCCGAAAAATTATTTACACATTCAAAATTTAACAGAGCAATATATTAGCGTAAAAATATTTAGCGACACGGGCACCTTCGGCGCAGGCGTCTTCGGGGTGGAACAACAAATTCGACGTCGAACAACAAATTTGGCGTCCGCGCCTTCGGCGCAGAACAACAAATCTTTGTAAAAAAATTTAGCGCGGCGCGGGCGCCTTCGATTTCCCCCGCGAAATCTTTGTTCCCCGAAAATTATTTCCACAGCCAAAATTTAACAGAGCAATAAATTAGCGTAAAAATATTTAGCGGCACGTGCATCTTCAGTGCCGAACAACAAATTCGGCGCATGCGTCTTCCGCGCGGAACAACAAATTCGACGTCGAACAACAAATTTGGCGCACGCGCCTTTGGTGCGGGACAACAAATTAGTCTTAAAAAATTTAGCAAATATGCAAAGCAAATATGCAAGGAACCTTGTCAAGAGATGGTCTGTTCATATCACAGATGGTCTGTTCATATGTCAAGGAACCTTGTCAAGGAACCTTGTCAAGAGATGTATGTGCAAAGTTCACATGTCTTGGACTTCAAGTTAAACAGTGTACAGATGGTCTGTTCATATCACAAAGAAAATATGCAAGAAACCTTTTCAAGAGATTCGGCCTGGAAAGTGCAAGACATGTCCGCACTCCCATGGCCACTTCTGAAAAACTCTCCAAGGACGAAGGAGGAAGAGATGTTGAAGTTACCCTATACAGAAGTATGATAGGTAGTCTTTTGTATTTGACGACTAGCAGGCCGGATATCAGCTTCAGTGTTGGAGTTTGTGCCCGCTATCAAGCGTGTCCCAAGGAATCTCATATCACTGCTGTGAAGAGGATTATCAGGTATGTCAGTGGGACGGCAGACTATGATATATGGTACACCAAGGATACAAACACTCTGATTTCGGGATACAGTGATGCAGACTGGGCAGGAAATACTGATGATAGAAAGAACACTACCGGAGGATGCTTTTATGTGGGGAACAATCTTGTTTCTTGGTATAGTAAAAAACAAAACTCCAAATTATTATCTACGGCAGAGGCTGAGTATATCGCAGCAGGGAGTTGTTGCACTCAACTCTTATGGATGAAGCAAATGTTGACAGATTATGGATTGGAACAAGGGACTCTGACTATTCTATGTGATAATCAGAGTGCTATAAACATCTCCAAGAACCCAGTTCAGCACTCCAGAACAAAACATATCGACATCCGCCATCACTTCATTAGAGAGTTGGTCGAGAAGAAGTCTCTTGTCATGGAGTATGTAGCTACAGTTAATCAATTAGCAGACATCTTTACGAAGCCCCTAGATTCTGCCAGATTTGAAGAATTGCGACAAGCCCTAGGGTTGTGTCGTATCTAATGTTGAACACTGTGTTGTGAAAATTGTTGCAACATCAGGTTGCAACATTGTGTGGAACGGGCGGTTGAGTACTATCGGGTTAGTTATCTACTAATTACCTTTACCCGTTATTTATTTCCCACTGTTCCATTTTCAGTTCCCAAGGCGCTATTCTCTATTCTCCCTCAAATCAAATCTTTCCAAGATCTTCCAAACTGGCTCTCTAGGGTTCTTGCAATCTTCTTGTTTGTATGGGAATTTTTCTCTTCTTGATCAGATATGGCAAGAGATCGATCGAAAAAAACATCGCAGCCTCCTCGACGGTTTTCTCGTCGGACCGCCTCAGCGCGGAAAAGTGCTCCCACGTCCGATCCTCCCCCTATCAAACGGAAGGGAGTGATTCCACGTTCTTCGCGCGGGTCCTCTAGTGGTATTTCTTCTCCCTCACAATCTTCTGGCACTCTCAGTGACATGCATTCTCCTGGAGTCTCAAATTTGGAGTTAGTGAGTTTTTTTCCCAATTTTCGAAATTCCTCTTTGTCAAAAACCCTTGGAGGATGAAGTTTATGATGATGAAGAATTTCATGCACCCGTTACGATTCAAGATTGGTTTTGGTATTTGCGGAGAACTGGAAGGAGGTTAGACCTATCTTGGGTAGATGTCTCGCACATTCACTTTGAAAAGCTTATACGAAAGAAGATTTTGGGGAAGGTGATGAGTGTGGAGGTGCCCCGAGACCGCAAGATTGTCATTCGAACATGGAATCCAAAAGTCTTTGTAAGAATATCTGAAATCATTGACATCTCTGATTCTAAATCTTCTGTATCTGTTGAGAAGTCTGAGACTGAGGGGGCTGATGATGCTTCATCTTGCCCCAAGGTCACCGAGGATACAAATGACCCATCTTTTGAGAAGTCGGATGAGAATGTGAACCTTGGAGAAGGGGACTATGTGAGAGCTAATCATGTTGACCCTGTTCTGGAAATGGAACCTGTTGATCATCCTTCTCCAATGTGTGTGGATGATAATGTTCAACGTGTGTCTGAAGGTGGAAATGAGTCCATAAGAATGTCTAATGATGATGCCGGTAGTCTTAATGACCATGTTGATGTTCCTTCAGAACCAATCTCACCCCCACGTTGGTGAAAATGCTCATGTTCAGAGTTCAGTTGATGGAAATATGGTTGGGGATACACTGAAGACTGTTGAGGTGGAAAATGTTGAAGAATGTACATTGCCAAATACTTCTCCTGAAGCTGGTGTAGGTCATACTGATCCCTATGTTGATGTTGCTGTCGAGACTGACTTTGTGCAGTCTAGAGATGAAGATCAGAATGTTGCACAAAATGTTGCAACAATGGATGCAACATGTGAAGCTGCTGCTTTTGATGATACTCCATTGTCATCGTTCATGCGGAAGGCTCGATCTGCCCCTAGAAAGTGCTCTGCTCCTGCAAGTCATACTGCTGCCACTCCCTCCAAGAGGTCCAAGTTCTCTGCATCAGGTCCTTCTCGCTCTCCCTCGTTTACTTCCTCTGATGCTTTCAGCAAAATGTTTTTCGATAAGGCTTGTAAAATCAGATGGACTTCATACTCCGAGAGGTCTCTTCTTCCTGAGAAAATTCTGAATGTGTCATCATTTGATAAGACACAGATGGTATCAATTCTTAAAGACATTGATTTATTTCATGCTGCCACTTGCTTCAGTGTCTACTATCCTGTGTTGGTGCGTGAGTTCTATTGTAACTTGCCCAAGTCTGCAAGTGATACGTCTTCAAGATGGGGTTTTAGAAGTTATGTGAGAGGGAAGATCATTTCCTTCTCTCCCTCTGTCCTGAATAAATTGTTAGAATGGAAATGCTCTCAGTCTGTTCCTGCTTTCGGAGAGTCTACTGGAGATGGCATTGACATATTTATTCTTGTTGTGACTGCTGGAAAATTCAAGAGCTGGCCCAAGAAGTCGTCCACTTTTCCCTCTTCTGCTCTTACCGCCAAATATTTTGTTCTGCACAGGGTTGCTACAAGAAACTGGCTTCCTACTTCCAATGTTTCTGTGGTCACGAGAGACATGTGCAAGCTCCTGTACTTTGCCGGCACTTCCCAGTCCTTCAATTTAGGAAGAATCATTTTTGATTCAATTCTATCTTTCTCAGAGTTATCATCCTCTGCCACATCACTACCTCATGGATGTCTCATATCCATGATGCTCCTGGCTCAAAGAGTGCCCTTGTTCCCTTTTGATCTCCCAACCTCGTGTGACAGTATATCATATACTGCCAAGTCAGTGGCAGGCAAAGTTGATGATATCTCAAGGGTGATACCCTCTATACATGGTGCTCCGTCTTCACCCTCCCCTTCTCGAGCTGTTGATCCCTCTTCCACAGTGCATCCTGAATCTCCGCCTTCTCCTCCTGGTCATGCTGCTGCTGCCAGCTCATCCTCATCAATTGTGGTGGATATTCAGTTCTTGGAGGATGCAATTCAGAACGTCAATGATCAACTATTGGTCCTCGAAAGTCAGAAGGTTCTTTTGAATAGTCACAAGTTGATGCTGCAGAACAAGCTGTCTGCTCTGAGGAGTAGCCTTTCTGAGGAGCAGTGATTCGTTCATCTGTCTACTCTCTTCCCAGGTATGTCTATGTCCTTAGTGGCTCAAAGGGGGAGAAGTATGATATTTTGGGAGTCTGATTGTGGTGCTTGTGGTGCTTATAGTGAGGGGGAGAATGGAAAATGTGTGCTGCTAATGTTGTTCACTTACTTTGGTTTTTGGCTTGTTATAGTTGGTGGTATGGTTGCACATTTTGTGATACAGCTCTATCGTTATGTTCTGAGACACATCAGTTAGTCTTGTCTGAAGCGATGTCTACCTCTTCCTTCTTCAGATTGATCTTTGTCGAATATCATAGCTTGTTATGCCACTAAATGACAAAAGGGGAGATTGTTAGGTTTTATTCATGTCATTCATGTATGCATTATTGGTGATTGCATTGTCATATGTAGCACTTTGATAATCGCCGTTTGCTCTTTACTTCTTGAAGTTATTAGACGGTTTATCTGGAAGATGTTGGGTCTTTTGTTGAACGCTTTGTTGCACCTGAGCTACTGTAATCTGAACGAGAGAATCGACTCAGCTTACCTTGTTGGATGAATTGTTGAACAGTATGTTGCACCATGATGTTCAACATGCTGTGTCTATAGGCGGCTTTGTTTGTTCAAGGTATTCGTGGATCCGAGCATGGAGTTCTCGCGATCTTAAGTTTCTATCTTTAACAGTTCAGGTATTTATGTTGATTAATATTGTTAAAGATTTGATTGGCTATTTATATCTCTCGGTTACCTTTGTTGAAAGATGGTTGGAGAGATTTTAGCCGGCAATATCTTTGCAACGATCTCCTGCGGATTTTGAGGGATCTCATTCTGGTTGAAGAGTTGCAGGTATTGCAGTTGACTAGCGGTATCAAGATTTGATCGTATCCGTGCTGATTGAACCGTGGATTGCGGTAAGGCATGCTATTAGGGTTCGGTAGCAGTGACGGCTAGGTTACGGACTTTGATGATAAAAGTTTTGCTGAAGAACTCTGAGAGGAGGCCGACGGCTACGCACATAGGATCAAGGGAGTTGATCTAGTCGGTGGTGCAAGGGGAGCTTGCTGGCAAGGGGAGCTTGCCAAGAATACTTCACGGGGTTGATTGCGATCACCCCTCACGGTTTGTATTAAGGGGGATTGTATTCTTCCTTATAAAAGCGTGATTATTAGAGTTTGTATTCTCTGATTATTATAGTGAAGTATTCTACTTTTCTAGGCGTGGCCCCGCGGATATAGGTGTGCGCACCGAACTGCGATACCAAGTCTTGTGTGTCTCTGATTGATGTGTGATGTTTCGCTGTTCTTAAGATTCATTACTGCGTACTGAATTTCAGGAATCATTTTACTTAATTGCATCAACGGTCCGAACTTAATTAAGCTGACGCTGGCGTTTCAAAGCTGCTGATATTCTACGCTGGCAGGGCGTCGGACATTTGTTGATCCAAGCACATAAATTTTCCAAAAAAGAAAAGGAAGGAATAAAAATACAACCTCTTACTATTTGTTAATGAAAGAGACCACGGAAACTACCAAGCATGGCATCGGAGGGGGCAGGGCGTCGGAGGGGGGAGGCGCGGGGTGGAGTGCAGCATGGGGTCGAGATTTTTGTAGAAGGGGGGAGAGATTTGGGGATCTCGCCACGAGGGTCGAGGCACCGTGGGGGGGGGGGGGGGGGGCACGATGTGTGGGGGGGCATGATGGGAGGGGCGACAGGGGTGCAGGGGGGCGGGGGTAGGGCGATGCAGGGGGGCGAGGGCCGAGGCACAGGGCAGCGGGGGGCTTCGCGAGTGGGGATCAAGAGAAGGGTTTTTTTGAAGAAGACCAGCTGCGTCCTTGGGGGATTTTTTTTGAAGAAGAAGACCTGATGCGTCCTTGGGGGATTTTTTTGAGGACGACGACCTGCGGATCGTGGGTGGGGATCAAGAGAAGAGATATGGCAGCACATGTTTTTTTTTTGGGAATATCACTGTACAAATGAGAAGGGTTTTTTTTTTGCAAAAGTAATTTTTAGATTTGGCTTTGATCTACTTTTTAGATGAGGGGATGAGATGAAGCCACATGGGTGCCTCCCTAGATTTCATCTAGGGATGCACCTTAGAACCCCTTTACCCATATATATATATATGGTTTTATGCCTTAAACTTAGAATTTAAATTTGTTTTGCACAATCAACACAAAATTTATCTTTGATGAGAAACATACATTAAAGCTTCTAATTTCATCCTTCAATCCAAATTAAATTCAATATTAGGCAACCAATCATACACCGTATGCATTTAACCATTTATATTCCGAAATAATAATAATTTAACTGTAGAGCCCACTTTGGTGGGATCCCGTAATAATTAAAATTATTTTAAAACATATAATCTACTGTGCCCAAAAATTGAATTCAAATGAAACTGAACTTAAATGTAAATATATATGAAAGCCTTTTATTTACTCCTTCGATCCAATTAAAATTCATTCAAGCAACTAATCATACAATGTATGTATTTAATCCGCTTAAATTCCGAAATAATAATAATTTTAATAGTAGAACCCACTTTGGTGGGAATTCACCCAAAAACAGAATTATTTCGAAATGTATATATAAATGAATTTGCCTAAAGAATGAAAATCGGAATGAACTTAATTTAACGCACAAATAAACCGAATGAGGAAATATACACAAGATGGCCTTTTATTTCCTCTAATTATTAGTGCATTAATATATTCAAAATAGGGCTTCAAAAGAGAATAATAGAATCCCAAAATAGGGTTCATACGCACCAAAATATCCAATTTAAGCCCAAAATTGTGAAGTGGCCAAAACAGGCCCAAATTAAAAGCCCATATGCTAAAAAATTAAATTTTTTTTGAAAAATAATCTGTTTGGGCCCAATTTGGCCCAAAGTCTGCTAGGGTTAGAAACCCTAACAGAACTTTTGGCCCAACCAGGGGCCGGCCGCCGCCGGCCCCTTTCCCTCAGATCCGGCGCCGCCTCAACCAACAGGGGGCCGGCGCCAGCCTCAACCAACAGGGGCAGCAGGGGCCGCCCCTTCTCTGTGTTGTGCAGGCGCCACGGGCGCCTACCGTCGGCCAACAGGGGCGACGTCGGCAAACGCCGCCCCGTTTCCTGTCGCGCAGGCGCCTCCTGTCGCCTGCGGTTCCGACGTATGGGCAGCGGATCGCCGCCCCCGTCTTTCCGACGAGTCCTAATGGGGCAGCGGTGCGCCGCCCCTTTCTGCCGACAAATCCCTACGGGGGGGCTGTCAAGGCCCCCCTTTGTTCTTGCGGTTGCGGCAGACCCCTACCAATGGTGGGGGTCTGATCTCACCGGCGGCCGGGGGTAGGGCACCCCCGGTCGCTGGAAAAGCCTGATGGGGGCGGCGCGAGGCCGCCCCCCTTCTGAAACCTAATGGGGGCGGCCGCGCCGCCCCCTTTGCCGCATACCTAACGGGGGGCGGCGCTGCCGCCCCCCCGATTTTTTTTGACAGGGGCGGCTGTGCCGCCCCTTGCTGTACCGCGTTGGCGCCGGCGTTGCCGGTGCCGATCTCCTGACGGGGGCAGCAGAGTCGCCCCCTCTTTCACTGTGTCGGGCGGCGGCCGTCGGGCCGCCCCCGATCTAGGGTTCGTAAAAACAATATTTTTTTAAACAGGGAAAATCAATCAAACCCCAATTTTTCACAGATCCGAAACTTAAAACTGATAAAAAACGAATTTTTAACAGATCCGAAACTTAAAACTGATAAAAACGAATTTTTAACAAATCCGAATTCACGAGCAAGCAAAATCTTAAGATCCAAGCATGGTGGCTTTGATACCACTTGTAGAAACTAAAGATCTAGATTAATGTATTCAAGCCAAATAATACAGATCTAGATATACCACATGCTGAATCTTAAAATGTTACCTTCTCTGTTTAGCGGAAGCGTACCTGAATCCATCGCTAATAGTCTGAAAAAGATCCTGACGATAACGTGACAGATGATCTTCCAGAACAGCACGAATCAACCGTTGGAGAAATCCTTTGGCTTCTCCCGGTTTCTCTCCTAGCGACGGGGAGTAAAAAAACGGCTAACTTGTTCGTGTGCTCTGGGGATCATGACCGCATATATATAGGGGCTAGCCTCCTTAGCCCTAGGGTTTCCAATTCGGCCGATCAACGAATTGAAGCCCAATAGTCACCACACATAAAGGCCCACAACCTACCTGACTCATTTAAGCACACGCAACTTAATAAATGAGATCACTTATACATTGGCTTTAATATGACAGTGTAGCACCATATAATTATTTATCGCATATAAGCCCAATGTTGGATTAAGATCCAACTTAGTTGGATAAGTTCCAACACTCTCAACCTGAAAAGTGAGTTGCCCAGAAGAAGATTACAATGAAACTTTCACCAAATCATGCACTCAATCTCCAAGAACGCACGAAGAAGAAAACTTTGATGACGGCTATCTCACGCACTGTCTTGTTCACGCCTCCCGAAACAAACCTTAGGAATGGTTTAAATAGCTCCTGGAGTCATCTGAAATCGTGATCGTACAATGTTCAACAAAAGTAATCCGAAACTGGGTTGAATTCAGTCACTTCCTGGGTCTGGGCCAGCTTCATGCATCTGACCCAGCATGGCTAGACGCCTGAAACAATCTATGTCCAATTCTCGAGAGTTACTCTTTTCGGGACGGTGTAAATCAGGCACCTGGTGGCTATCGATCAGGTGTCTGGTTCTCCACAAGACGACTGGAGACGCCTGGAAACCTGAACTGTCCCAATGTCTGATTTCTAATACACCATGCACTTGGTTCGGCTCGTCCAGTTACCTAGTTCTGTGCAAAAACTCAAGAAAAATGTTGAAGTTGAAACATTAACTCTCAACACTCTACCATGTTTCAACTTCAACCAAGCATAAAAAACAACTTTACCCTGATCATGAAACCACTAAACTGTGATCGGGAACCACGTCCTTTGGTGAATCAACGCTCCACGAGATTCTCCAAGCTCAAGCACATCTTGAGCTCAAATAAATGCACCATCCTCGCCATCCTTCTTGTGGCGATCTCTCTCTGAGGTTGACCTCACGACTTTATGACCCATCATCGACTGAACTGACACTGCACATGTGTCTCCCGAAATGTCCAAAGTCGATCCATGGCCGTCCTCCACAATAGTCGCATGAGTTGATCCGTCTCTAACCTCTGAGGAAACACCGATCACCATCTTCCCTAAACAAGAATTGAGAGCTTCTGCATTGGGCTTTGACATTCTCAACCCACTACCTTTGGATTAAATCCTTCAATAGGACTTCACCACATCACCCTTACAAAATCTATGAGATCCTCTGCTCCTAGTTATCTCCGAACCGCTGAGTTTACATATTCCAGATGATGCATTTGACGACTGCCTCTCGCCAGCTGTGAGACATGCCACATGCGCCATCTTCGTGGGTCCTCGCTAATGTACTGCTCTACCCTAATTCCCAACTCATCCTTGTGCCTAGCAATGGACCCCGCTGAAGACTGCAACTCTATCCTGAAGTTACCCGCTACCTTGTAGATATTTTTCTCTTCATGTCCAAATCTGAGCTGCACACGGAGTTGTGTCACAATGGGATGTATCCTGAACTTTGTCACCTGACGATCCCTCGTTACACACCGCAACTATCCCATCCTGCAACCGACCATGCTTCCCCATCATGACGTCATTATGAATCTCAACTGCTCTGCCACTAAGCTCTTAGGTGCGCTAGACCTTCGACTCATCACCGTCTAACCCTGAAACCTATAAAGGTTGCATTACCTTCTTTGCCGACATCACAAAACAACATCTCCTAAAACCTCGCAGTCGCTCTCCCATGAGCACCATGCAACATCCCACACCAGTCAAGTCGCCAAGCGATACAAGGTTTCGCTATAAATCTGGAACATGTCTAACACATGTGAGTTTCCTAATGGCTCCATCATGCATCTTGAACTGCACAATACCGATCACTGTCACTCTAGACATAGCTCTGTTCCCCATGTATACATCTAGACCATTTCTAGGCGTATATATCACAAAGTGACTCCACAACGGAGCTACATGGGAATCGCTCCCTGAATCAAGAATCTATGAAGTTTGTTTGTCTTCCAAGGAAGACACAGCTAACATCTCACCATCATCAATATCTATGCATGCACCACTAAACGTTTAGGCTGAGCAGTCTCTTTACATTTAGCCTTCAACTGTGTGCACTTGTTATTCCATGACCTGATTTCTTGCATTGATATCATAACTGGTCGTCGTCATCTTGGCCCCTCCACTTGGGCCTTTCTGTCTTGGATCCTCTAGGTTTGGATCCCCCACCCTGGCGAACCCAAAGAAAACTGCATCCTGATACCCAAAACTTGTGTCGCATCTAGTTACCTTCTTCATGAGCTCATGCGTGTGTAGATATGCCTCAACCTCTATCAAAGAAATTGTCTTTGCCGTGCGTCATTGTCTCGTCGAACTGTGAATACTCCGCATGTAAGGATAATAACAATGCAAATGCCTGGTACTCATCACTCATGTTCTATTCTACAGCTTGCAGATCTAACACCAATTGATTTAGCTCATCTAGGTGATCCTGTAGCGATGTCCACTTTTTCATCCTGAGCATGAACAATTTCTATAGTAGATACAGCCTTCCCGTGAGAGATTTCGTCAAATAAAGGGATTCGAGTTTTTCCACAGTGACTTTGCAGTTTTCTCTTTAGCAACTTTGAAAAAGAATCTGTCTGATAAAGCCATCTGAATAACACTATGGGCTTTCATCTCTAGCTTTGACTTTCAATAGTCTATGACAGTGTCTGAATCAGATTTACTTAAGCTATTCTTTTCGATTAACTTTTCAATCTTGTACTTGGCTGATGAATGCCTCTGCCATTATGATCTCTCCGACAACCTGAACGCTCTGATACCAACTGTTGGGAAAAGATTCGCGTGAAACTGCGGACTCACCCTTCAAGCTCTGCACAGCAAAACTGACAAATAGCGACCCAACAAATTGCTATGTCATGATCTTACAGAGAGAATCAGTAATAGCAGATATCCAACCAACCAACCAACCAAATACAGATAAAAATAACTAATCAAGAAAGCAACAAATCAAGCACAAAACGACACAGGTTTTACAATGTTTCAGCTTGCCAACGACGCCAAAATCTAGCTTCCCGAAGACGGTTTCCACTAATATGATCAGAGCAAATACATCAGACTCCTTCAATCTTATTCAACACACGAGGGCTCCAAACAACTTCTAACTCGGAGTTCAAACTCTTCTCACCAAACAACAGAGATCTCAACCTCACCAAAAGAGAAGAATCACATAAAGCTCTCTCAAACTATCTCTCAACCCAAAAAGAGAGATCTCAAAAGAAGATTACAATGAAAATATCACCAAACCATGCACTCAATCTCCAAGAACGTAAGAAGAAGAAAACTTTGATGACGGCTATCTCCTTAGGAAGGGTTTAAATAGCCCCTGAAGTCATCTGGAACCATGGCCGTACGATCTTCAACAAAAGAAATTTGAAACCGGGTCGAATTCGATCGTTTCCTGGGTCTGGGCCCGCATTAGGTGTTTGACCCAGTGTGGCCAGAAGTGTAAGTCAGTCGGTGTCCAATTTCCGATAGTTGCTCTTTTTGGGACTCTGCAGATTAGGCGCATAGTGACTATCGATCAGGCGCCTAGTTCTCCACCAGACGACTGGTTCTGAAACCATGCGCTTGGAAACCATGTATGATATCTGATACACCACACGCCTGGTTCGGCTCGTTCAGGCGTCTGGTTCTATGCAGAAACTCCAGAAACACGTTGAAGTTGAACCATCAACAGATGTTGTTGTCATATTTTGAATTATTTAAAAAAAGGATGATAAAGGATGAGAATTTTTAACACTTAAGTGGCGTTAATGGATGAGAAAATGTTGTTGGACTGATTAGTGGAAAATGTTGTCGGCAAATTAATAGAACATTAGCAATTAGAAGCAAGCGTCCAATACTGACTGACACAGAGCATGTGCATGTGGATGCAACTCTGAACTGCTTCATTAGGATGCTTTTGTTAACTGCTTCATTAGGATGCTTCTGTTACCCCAAAAAAGCAAGTATAAAACAGTAACAATATGCATGCTATGCTGTCGAACAGTGTGCAAACCATCCGACCAATTAGTATAGAAAAATAGAATACTACAATGTATCAAATAGAATATGCCTAATATTATTTAGTATTACAGTACAATAACCATACTCAGTACATCAATAAAACGATAAATACTATGTCACAGCTGCACTATGATGCTGGCAATGAACCAAAATATCTAGCATTCTGACATTTGGCTAGAAGAATATTACTATATGCATAAAAGGAACGTACCTTTGAAATTCAAAACCAGGGAAAATGGTGCTCTTTGCCCTTGCAAAAGGCCATTGCAAATTCCACTGCTAGGAGAAAAGGAATCACACATCTTGTTTCGTTTACAGTAAGCAAGCTTGGAAGGAGAACGATATGTTAAATTCGCATGATTACAATGCCAGGCGTCAATAATTCCAAAATATTTGGTTTTTCCTATACTGCTTCTTCAAATACATCCCTATTAACTTCGAATAATTCAGTCCTCCTCCTCTGGTGGACCCTAAAAGAACCTCCGAGCTCGAATGGAAATCTCCCTTCCCAAACGCCTCGAAAACCAAGGGATCGGTCGCAACCACCGGAGACCTCTCAACGTCCAACTCATCCAAAGCAAAAGACAAGTTTCTCCCAAGCTTCCTCTCTAAGTACAAGTCCACAATGCAACCATACGTCACGAGATCCGGGAGCACTCCCAAGTGTTTCATGTGTTTGATGCTCAGATGAAGATCCCAAAACATGCACATCCCTGAAAAGGCCAGAGCTCGCACATTGAAAGTCGTGAGATCGGGTGCAAAACCAGATTCCAACATATTCAAGAACTCCCTCTGAAGGCTCTTCATCTTGAATTTTGCGGCATAGGAGAGCAACAACAGGTTCCACAGAAGATTACCGGCGTTCCTCCTGCCGAGGCCCACATCCCTCAAGAACTCGCCCAGATGGTAGAACTTCTTCTTGCTTATATAAGCATGTGACATTGCCCTGATAGCCTCTTCTTCAATGAGAATTCTTGATTTCTTCATCCGCTGATATGCGGCCTCCATCTCTTCTAAAGAACCAAACATGCTATGATACTTAACGAACGCATTGCCACTTAAAGAATCAACCTTCAGACCTCTTGATATCATGATTTTGATCATTTTCTCCATCATTTGAAGCTGCCCAGCTTCCCCAAAGCAAGAGACGGCTAATGAATAGACATCCGACTCGGAACAAAACCCTCTTGAAGCCGATTCATGCGCAATTCTCACTATCTCGTCAAATTCACCGATTTCTGCTGAAGCATGCATAAGGGCCAGTACGATTTCGATCCCAGGCTTGCAGTTACTGTTGACTAGCTCGCCCCACAGAATCCGAGCATCGGCGACGAGCCCATTCTGAGCATAACAGAGCATCAGAGCAGAGAGAGAAGCGCAACCTGGGCGAAAGCTCTGAGCCTTCATCTGTGAGTGCAGTTGCATTGCTATTTCAGGCTCTTTTCTGTCATTAAGTGCTTGTATCAGTTTCGCGAGCTTGATATCGTTACAGTATCCAATTTTCTCGGTAAGCATTAGTGAACCCTAAACCATTTAGAGAAATTTTAAAAATGAGATGCTCAATTCTATTTGAGCTAACTGGGTCAAATAAAGCAAAAATTGTTTGGTTTTGAGAGCCGTACCTTTCGATTTGAGCTCCTTGCAACCGTAAAATCCCTAATATTCGTCTTGGCGAGGGAATTTGTTAGGGTTAGGGCTTGAGTTTCCATCCCCGTTCGTTGATTTGGTAATGAAAGATGACAGTATGTTTCAGTGAAGGGTGAAAGGAGATGACATCCTTTCGGGTTTCGGGTCGCACTGCGTTTGTTGGGTTTCGGGTCTCGCTAGGAGATGATACACTAATCATGTCGGCTCATGCGATAAGAAAGGATTATAGGACTGGAAATCTAGTTTGCATGATGGATAAACTTTGAAGCAGTGTATCCAAACTTCGATTTTTACAGAGGATGTTTTTTTTTTGAAGCCCGTTGGGATATTGGTGGACTATTGAAAAAATTGATACATTGAAAAGCATTTTAAAGAACGCGTTGGATCTTGATCGGAGAATGTCAACCGAGCAAATACTCGTTGGCTAGAACATATAATTTTTTTAAAAGAAATTATGTCATGTTCACTCTGATAACAAGATACATAGATAGTTTGATTTCGACATAGTAGTCGTTAACTTAATTGCAATCTAATTATATAATTTAATTAGTTGCAAGAAAATTCAAAATATTTATTTTCTTATAGAAAACTCGAAGAAGATTTAGCACAAACAAGTATCGCATAATTAGGAATTATAACAGACACAATGAGTAGCATATTGGATTTTGGTTAAATTGCATGGAAACATTCTGTTGCATTGTTGTCGTGTCGTTAACTACTCTTTAACCATGTAATTAGCACAACAATCTAATACGCACAAACACATCTATCTATATTACAATTGAGAGAAGATTTTGAATTTTTTCTATGTGGCAGTGTCATGTCAAGTTTTGAGGGAAAATTTCTTGGATTGAGAAAATATGTTGGAAATACACAAAAGCATTGAAAAGAAATTTGTTAGGAGAATACAAAAGCTTTTCTTTTTTGAAATTGGTAGCATTAGCACTTAATACACTTCATTCAAAAATGAACCAAAAAAATGAGACAAAAAAAAATGAAAAAAAAACACACACACAAAATGAAACTCAAAAAATATGCAACTTAAATTACAAGTACGCAAAAGAGAACTTTATTTCGGCTGAGCTTATTTCTGCCGATTCAAAAAAATTGAAACAAAAAAAAAACACAGGGAATGTGCATTCAAAGAGGCGGGTTGAGCTTTTTGGTCGTCAAGCAGAGGTCTGACTAACTCATTCGCACTGAAGGCGCCCGCTAAATTTTTAGACGCTAATTTGTTGTTATGCATCGAAGGCTCCCGCACCTAATTTATTGTTCCTCGCCGAAGATGGCTGTGCCTCTAAATTTTTTACGCTAATTTGTTGTTCTTGTAAATTTTGGCTGTAGAAATATTTTTTGGGGACAAAGCTTTTGCTTAGAAAAATCTTAAATGCACCGTGCCCGCGGGCACGGATTATGGCTAGTTATACAATAGAGGATGTTCTCTCATGTGTCATTTTTGTTCCATGTGGCAATGTCACATCGTCACATGGAACAACCTCATCCACCTCACCCTAAAAATCACACCCTCCCAAGCAACATTGTTGTCCTCCCCACAAAAAGCCGAAATACACACCAAACTCACTTATTTACATGTTTGCCATTCATTCCAAAAAAATCAAAACATCACCCACTTATTTACAATTTTGCCACCCCCAAGCTTTTTTTTGCATTTTAACCTCCTAATTTAGCATCTTTTATCCCAACGATACCAGCACACACATTTTCTCACTTCTTTTCGATTGAACGCGTGCACCGCATCCTCTCCGTGAGAGAGTTTTTTTTTGCTCCCAGCACTGTGCACGGGCTATTGCTGGTTCGGTTATGTTTTTTACCATCTAACGCTTCATTTTATTCTTAGTAGCTGACAACGTGACACAACTGACTGCTGGTTATAACTTGTAACAGAAATCCACACGTGGTGGTCGGTTGTTCCCTGAAACTGCAACTATGGTTCGGCCCTCCAGGTCTCAGCCACCACATACTACACTCTCGCATGCACCAGTTGAATTAACCGATGAAAAACATCTCGGATTACGAATTCAGTCCATGCAAAATAAGCCAATCAACACTTCAAACAGCCAGTATTCAACAATTACACAGGGGCTGGTCCTGAATCCGCCCTCAACAGGAAGCAAAGAGCAATACAAAGAGTAATGATACATGCAAGAACGCAGCAGCGAAGAAAACCAAAAAGCGTGGAAATAGAACAGAGAATGGCCTTAGGGATAGAAGGTAAGGTTGGTCTCTGCCTCGGGGCAAAATTTGGTAGAGACCGTTACAGCTGAGAGGTAGAGCAATTGCCAGAGCCTCTTCATCTAATTTACATCTACACGCCAAGCAAATGTGTTAAAAGGCAACAAATTACCACATATGTACATACATATATTTCCCGGTTCATGGAACTAGGATTTGAAGAAGAGACCCTTTTTCCGCCCTTTCCTTTTTTCCAATGCCTGCAGCAAAAGCACGAGGCTCGATATTAGGCTTGAACAAGAAACCAACACGCGAACTCCGACATAACAAAATGCACATGGTGGTTTACCATGTAAACAAGATTCACAAAGATATAGTAAGTTAATGGCTAGTATCAACAGTCCTGTATAGGTCACCGAAATGAAGGAAGTTCATATATACAAGTAAGCTACATAGTGCAGAAAACGAATGTTACTCGAACTACAGCAGAACCAGTAGGCAAATCACAGTAAATACCACAGAAAAGCAAGGTTGCATGGATGAATTCTACAGGATTGACACAAACAGTTGGTAGCTGACCACACGAGGCCAGTCAAAGATCAAGGGCGAGCAGAGGAAGAGATTTGAGAGAATACCGGTACCGTAGACATATTACCAAGTAGCTTGTAAAAATGGGTATCATGTCTCCGATATCGGTACTGATGGTAGAAGCCCGTATGGGCTCTTGGACAATGAATTATCCAGCTGCTGAGTCTTACTTCCCTTCTCACTTACATGTCATCTTCACAAAAACGTCATCAATGACGTTTTGGAGATCATGCGAACACTATAAATAGGCTGATGGCAGAGCATCACAAAACACCAAACACAACAACAAGCACAACGACAAGAGTTCTGAAGAGTTGTGAGTGTTCATTTCGTGAGAGAAGTCATATACAATTCCAGATAGAGTTGTAATGGTTTATCCGGTGAGGAAAAATTACCACAGATAGGAAAGTTATCTTATAGAGGTAAAATTGTAGTGAGTTTTTATAATAGCAATGTTTACTCTATGGTGTAATTATTTCTTTGAAAGAAACAAGAATTTTTTAACTCTCCAATTTTATTTTTACCATGATAAGTAAAGCACAACTAGTGGTATTAGAGCCTAGGTAAGCCGTGTGAGTAAAAAAAGGAGTGGAATTTTTTTTGAGAATATAGATGATTTTTTTACCATTATACATTTCAATATCAAAATGTCAATGGAAGAGTCATCATCATCGAGAGCTATGATCAAGCTAACGACCACAAATTACACACAGGGAAGACCTCGAATGGAGGATCTTCTCAGTTGCAAAGATTTATTTGACCCATTAGAGATCAAATGAGTAAAGCCGGAATCCACCACAAAAGCAGACTGGAAGTAGATGAATACAAAGACGATTGGTCAAATTCGAGAATGGATCAGTGTCCGTCACCATGTTGCGTAGGAGACGAACGCATATGCCCTCTGGCAGAAGCTAGAGGATATATACCAAGCCCAGATCGCTCGGAATAAAACCTTATTAATTAGGCGATTAGTACACGAGCGAGTTCGAGCTTGCTGACTCAGCTATCTCTGGTGGAGCTACAGCTTATAGATGAAGAACAAGCTATTCTCTTTCTCAGTTCTCTTACAGATAACTGGGAGACGCTGGTGGTCTTCCTCAGTAATTCAGCCGCAAACGACAAACAAAGTCAATGGTTAAGGATGTCCTCATTACAAGGCCATGAGAAAAGAAGTCGGCACCGACCAGTCACATGCCTTCGTGACATCGACTTAAGGAAGACACCAAGATGGTGGTCAACGCTGGGAGAGAGGCATGAGCAAGAGTCGTGGTAGGTCCACAGACAAGAGGAGGCCTACCTACAAATATTATCATTATGACATGAAGGGCAACATGAAGAAGAATTGCCGGAAGCTGTTACGAGAACAAGGTCAAAATAGTTCTCAATAGAAGTCCAAGGATGGAGAAGCTTTAGTCATGTGTACTGGAGAAGTGGTTATTTGCTCCATCCAAAAAAGACGGGCCTTCATGTTTCCTAACCAGAATAGTGAGTGGGTGGTTGATACAGCAGCATCCTACCATGCCACTCCTCGCAGAGCTTTCTTCACCAACTACAAAGCATGAGACTTTGGCATCGTGAAGATAGGAAATACAAGTTCATGCAAAATTGTAAAAATTGGCAACGTTCAAATTCAAACGAACATTGGCTGCATAATCACTCTAAAGGACGTCCGACATGTGCCCGACCTCTGGCTGAACTTGTTCTTTGGGACAGACATTGACAAACATGTCTTTAACAACCACTTCAGCAACGACATATGAAGAATGACAAAAGGTGCCATGATTATTGCAAAAGAACATACTTGTGTTACGTTATACAAAACTTATGTGAAAATATCTACTGACAGCCTTAACGTGGTGGAACGTGAGGCTACCCAAAATCTATGGCACCAACGACTCGGTTACATGAGTGTGGATTATCTCTCTTAATAAAGGAGCTTATCTCAATCACCAAAGATGCTGGATTAGATCATTGTCAACATTGTTTGGTTGGCAAGCAACATCGAGTCTCCTTCAGTTCTTCTTCATCGTAAAAGATCAGAGTTGCTCAGTCTGGTACACTCTGATGCTTGCAGTCCTTTGGAGGTTGAATCACTAGGTGTCAATAGATATTTTCTGACCTTTATTGATGATGCTTCTCAGAAGATGTGTGTCTACTTCTTGAGGACGAAAGACCAATTGTTCAACTACGTCAAGCTGTTCCATGTCATGATCAAATATGAGACATGAAAGAAGTTAAAGTGCCTCCGTCCAGACAATGAAGGCGAATACACTTCCAGAGAGTTCGATGTCTCCAACAGAAGTCATACATTAGAAATAAGAAGACGGTTTTCCACACTCCACAACATAATGGTGTAGCTGAGAGGATGAACTGGATAATTATGGAGAAGGTCAGAAGCATACTCAGTATGGCTAAGCTGCCAAAGCCATTCTAGAGGAAGCTGTTCCTGTTGCATGCTACCTCATTAACTGATCACCATCAGTACTATTGAATTTTACAATTCAAGAGGTGTGGTCTGGGAAGAATTCCTCGTAGTCTCATTTGGGGATGTTCGGTTGCTTAGCTTTTGCTCATGTATTTAAGGGGCAAAGACAGAAACTTGATGCAAGGAACATTCCTTGTATCTTCATCGGCTACGGAGATGAAGAATTTCTGTACAGGTTATGGGACCCAAAGATGAATGTTATTCGGAGCAGGAATATGCCGTTCCAAGAAAATCAAATTTTGAAAGACATTGAAAAGCACAAGGTGTCTTCAAATTCAAGTTCAAGTGCCGAAGATACTGTTCCAGTCCTAACACTAATGCACACACCAGAGTTAGTAAAGAGGTGCACGATGAAACTCCAGAAGCAGAACATGATGTGGAAGAAGATGAGGATCTTGAGCAGTGGAGCCACAATCCTCTCCACTAGCCATTGCATCACCATCACAGCAGGTAGATGTTGGTTCACCTCCTGAAGTCCGCAACTCACAAGTACGGAGATCTGAATGAGGACAGATTCCATTAACTAGATATTCAGAAGCGGAGTATTTACTTTCTGAAGAGGGGGAGCCAGGAGTTTTCAAGAACTCGTATCTCACAAGAATAAAGAAAGTTAGTTGCAAGCTATACATGATGAGGTGAAATCTCTGTAGAAGAATTCTATATATGAGTTGATCAAGCTGCCACCTGGAAAGAAGGAACTACAGAACAAATATGTGTTTAAGCTCAAGAAAGATGGCAACGAAAAGATGGTGAAACATAAATACCAGCTAGTGGTCAAAGGATTCCTTCAGAAAAAAGATATTGATTCTGACATGATTTTTTTCACATTTTTTAAAGATGGCTTCAATCTGTGTCATCTTCGGATTGGTAGCAAGGTTGAAATTAAAGCGTGAACATGTGTATGTCAAGACGACAATTCTTCATGGTGATCTACATGAAGAAATCTATATGAAGCAGCCAGACGGTTTTGAGATTTTAGGCAAAGAAAAACTCGTATGCAAGCTGAAAAGTCTGTACGACAATGGCACAAGAAGTTTGACTCATTCATAATGAGTCAAGGCTACAAAAGGAGAGTTGCAAACCAGTGTGTTTATACTCAAAGGTTTCCATATGATAACTTCATTGTATTGCTATTATATGTGGTCGATATGTTGATCGTTGGACAAGATGCAACGAAAATTAGCTAGCTGAAGAAGAAACTCTTTAAGCCTTTTGATATGAAAGACTTAGGTCTAACTCAACAAATTGTGAGAATGCAGATAGTTTGAGTATGAAAAATAAAAGGTTATGGCTATCTCAAGAGAAGTACATCGAACACGTGATCAAGAGATTCAACAAGGAGCATGCCAAGCCAGCAAGCATTCCCTTGACCAACCACTTCAAGTTGAGCAAGAGGTCATGTCCTTCATCCAAGAAAGAGATAGAGGAGATGTCATCGATATCTTATTCTTCAGCAGTTAAAAGTCTGATGTATGCAATGGTGTGTACAAGACCGGACACTGCCCATGCATTAGAAATGGTTAGCCAATGTTCCTTTCAAATCCTGGAAAGGAACATTGGGAGGCAGTCCAGTAGATTCTTAGATACCTCAAGGGTACTTCAAAGGCATGTCTGTTTTACGGAAAAGCTGATCTAATCTTGTACGGTTATACATATTTAAATATGACAGGAGACCTTGATAATAGAAAATCTACGTCTGGTTTTCTCTACACTCTGGAAGAGTTGTGTCCTGACAGTTAAGATTGCAAAAGTGTGTTGTGCTATCCACAACAAAAGCAGAGTATCTTGCAATTACAGAAGCTGTTAAGGAAATATTGTGGTTAAAGCGTTTTCCCAGAATTAGGAATCAAGCAAAAAACATGAGTTACATTATGATAGTCAAATTGCGTTGGATTTGAGCAAGAACTCACTGTATTATACTTGGACAAAGCATATTGACATTCGGTAGCATTGAATATGTGAGATGATGGATCAATAATTGTTGATACTAGTAAAAATCCTTACAAACGCAAATCCAGCAAACATGTTCATGAAGGTGATCATACGTGAAAAACTAAAGCTGTGTACAGACATGGCTGGGATGATTGTTAAATGAACCATTTTGGACACAGCTGGAGGGGAATAATCGATGGTCCAAGCCCACATGGGCTGCTTTGACAATGAATTATCCAGCTGTCGAGGCTTACTTCCTTTCTCTCTTCCATGTCATCTTCACAAAAACATCATCAATGACGTTTTAGAGAGCCTGTGAACATTATAAATGGGTTGATGGTAAAGCATCACAAAACACCAAACACAACAACAGCAAGCACAATAAGGGTTGTGAAGAATTGTGAGTGTTTCTTTTGTGAGAGAAGTTGTATCCAATTCCAGAGACAGTTGTGAGGGATTCTCCAGTGAGAAAAAATTACCATGGTAATTACCCATAGAGGTAAACTTGCAGTGAGAGTTTTTTAATAATGGTGTTTATCGTAGGGTGTATTTATTTCCTTCAAAGAAACAGTAATTTTTTATCTCCAATTTTATTTTTTACCATGATCAGTGAATCACAACAGGTACTCTCTTAATCTCTTATTCCCCTTACTCTACAACTGGCTAAGTAACAGGTCCATCCAAGTAAAACACGAGATGGCCGAGCAAGAACGGTAGCTGAGGAATAATCATCGATTAACTCTATGCTAGCAGTTGCGTTAAGACAAAGGAAGCCAGCGTTCTCCGGAATGATTGGGCATAAAGCATATGTATGTGATTTTTCAAGTCCATCGTCAAATTCCAAGGCTGACCATAAAACATGCAACAGAGACTACAACGCTAGAGTACATTAGGGGTAAATGTAAACTCTGGTGGAGCAGTGCAACGCGTGCAGTAATATTCCTAATTTCCACTTTTGTTCTCAAAATTCATCACGTTTTCACTTTATATCCTAAGCTTTCTTGTATATGCCTCAATTAAACAAAGCCGTGTATCACACAGTTCCCCTCTCAAATGAGGTTTGCAATATCACTCGGTTCCTATTATACGAGTTCCAAACATATTCAAAAATAAATAGTTGGTTAGGTCCCAACGGGGGTATGCCTTGTTCTTGGATACCGGTTGTTGGGATCAGATTGCGGATGAATTCAAATACACTACGTAGTAACGATTAGTGCAAAAATAATAATAGTCAAATTGCAGTAATACGTCGCAGAAAATAATATTAAATGCCTGCAATTAAGAAAGAATATAGATAATGCAAATCAGAAAATGATAACTGCAAACACTAAAGATACTAATCAATTGCAAACATACTAATCAATTGCAAAACACCGTCTCAATAACCTAAGACTGGAACCACATTTAAAACTCGAGTGCAAAACCTCCTCCCTCAGCATCCGATGGAAAATCTTTGTAGAGAAAGAAATACAAACTCTCCTCATAGACTTCAGTTCACATGAATGTGGATATAAAGATGGCCAAAGAGTTAGGATTCTGTTCTAAAAGATAGGAATGTGAAAGAACAGAATTTGAACAGAATTTAATATTTCTTCCGGCTCAAATAGAGATGAAAAATCAGAGTTTTAAATTTTCCAAATCTGGTATCTTTTCTTGTGAAACTTCTGAGTGTTTAATGCATAATGAAAGAGGATACAATCGTCTCTAAAGATTACAAAAATAACCCTTCCAATGGATAGAAAAATGACTATATTTTGGAAATCAACACAACCACTGACTCTATTATTAGTCGACTAACATATCCATCGGTCGACTAATGGTTCAAGCCAAAAAAGAACTTAAGTTCTGTAATAGTCGACTACTATGTGTACGAGTCAACTAGCCAATGCATTAGTCAATTACAAATTGTATTAATTGACTAATCAATATAATTTGATAGAAAGAATACAATTTAGTATTAGTCAATAAATTATCATGTTGGTCGACTATTTGAAATTGATATTTGAGGTTCAAGTATCTTGAGATACATCCAATTAGGAAGTCTATCAATCAACTAACTCACAATTGAAAGAATAGATTAGTTTATAATCAAGGCGAATTGATCATGTTCATGTATATTCTAAATCTTAAAACTATTGTTTGATGTATGTATGAGTTTGTTTTAAGGCTTTAACATCATTTCTATGATAAGAAATAAAACATACAATAATATAAACCAATTACAATAATATGAGCTTGATTGACGTCAATAATCGTTCATGTCCTTGTCATTGTTGCTGTCATCTATTCTTGGGCCTTGACACATTGTCATATACTTCTTAATAGCTGCACACAACATATTAGTGCATGCATAGTGTTTAATCATCATCAAAACATATATCAGGATAAACTAATATCCAGTATTCTTCACATTTTTTATATGACAAACATATATATATATATATATATATATATATATATATATATATATATAGGAAAATTTTCAAATGAGAACATTTCGCACCGTGCGAAAATGTTTTTATCTTTTTTTTGAAATTTTTTTTTTCAAAAATTCTTTTTTCCACCCTCATTATATGTTGTTATACCCCCCTCAAAAAATAATGGTTGAGAAATAATGTCATTTGGCCTTCGATCAAGCCATTTCATCAAATTCGCACGTTTTGAGACCGTTAAATTTGTAACGGGTGGATGGGTGCTCTAATGCCCAACGGGTTCACCCATTATTTTCCCTGGGGTATATAATTGTATGGATTAAACATCAAAAAAAGAATTTTTGAAAAAAAAAATTTCAAAAAAATAAAAAAAAAGTTTTCGCACGGCTTTCGCACGGGATTTTTCGCACCCGAAGATTGCCCTATATATATATATGATTTAATGTAGAAAAGCCGCCACCTGATCCAATAGATTAGGTGGCAAGACACAAAAAAGGTGGAGAGTACAAGCCCCCACATGGGCTTGTACTCGTTGGGGCCCACCTCTTTGTGTCTTGCACCTGATCCTTTAGATCAGGTCCCACCTGCTCTACATTAATCCCATATATATATATATATATATAGGGTAAAGTGTTCCTAGGGTGACTCCTTAGATTCAATCTAAGGAGTCGCCCCCATTTTCCCCATATCCCACATTTTTTTTCGGAATTTTTTTCATGGGGTTGTTCACCTCATGGATGGTCAACATACCAAAAATCAAGCCATTCCAATACTTTTAGAGCCACCATCTACCCCTTGCAACTTCATGGGTTTTCAGCACGTTTTCAGACCGTTGAAGTTGCAAGGGGTAGATGGTGGCTCTAAAAGTATTGGAATGGCTTGATTTTTGGTATGTTGACCATCCATGAGGTGACAACAACCCCGTGAAAAATAAAATCCAAAGAAATTGTGGGATATGAGGGAAAATGGGGACGACTCCTTAGATTTAATCTAAGGAGTCACCCTAGGAACACTTTACCCATATATATATATATATATATATATATCTATTCTATAAAGCATGAATAATTTGAATTTTGTCCCAGTCAGCAGTCCAGTCATATTGCTTTGTCCCAGTCAGCAGACCAACTAGGATAAGATGATTGCATGTAATTTGAACTCATTTGAATTTGAATTGAATTTGAAGGAAATTTGAAGGAAAATGAACTCATCTGAATTTGAATTGCATTTGAACTCAGTTGTATTTTGAAGAACCCTCCTCACGTTGACATCCTGATGTGAAAATTGGAGGGAAAATTAGGAGGGAATTTATATGGAGGGAAAATTAGGGGGAATTAGTGATTTGTTCAAATAATTTGATCACATCAGTGAACAACGTTGCCATCATAGAAAGGAATTAGAACCGAAGCTTGGAGTGAATTAATTTGGAGAGAACCACGATGGAATTAATTTGGAGAAAACAACATTGCCAATTTAAAAGCCTTCATCTCCCTCATCTTCAACCTCATCTTCAACCACATCAAAGAAAGGAATTTGGAGGGAAAGTTAAATTTCTCACGTTGCCATCTTGATCCATCCCCATAATCATCTTCATCCACGCAAAGAAACGGAGCTGTCATCTTCCTCCATGCAAAGAAAATAGAGCTGCAGCCGTCATCTCCCTCATTGCAAGAGGTGAGTTCTTTTGGGATTTTTCATGTTTTTGCAACATTTTCTTTTGGAATTTTTCTCACGTTAGACATTTTCTTTTGGTATTTTCAGATTTTTGCAAGTTGGATCGTATTTATTTCTGGAGGTGACTTGAATACTCTGGGTGTGTTATCATGAATATGGCTTGAATACTCGGGGATTCCTATAAAATTCATGCAACATCAGGTGATTTGAACAGTTAAATGATCCATACTCTTCGTGTGTTATTTTATAGCTTGCAGCCACACACCCTCACTTGAATAATTTAAAGATGTTCTTGGTGTGTTATTATCCTGATACACATTCAGTTTGGGGAACAATGCATGTAATCAAAAATGTAATTAAAAAAGATTGAGTGTTATTACAGTTTATATGCATGGGGCTCATTTTTTGATTGAGTGCTTACATATAAACTGTAATAACATCAAGATTGAGTTCATGTTAAGTTTGAAGGCATATCCTGTAAATTTTGAATTAATAATATGAACTGATGCTACAATTTTAACCAATATTAACTATAGACAGGAGGTTATTATCTACAGGATGTTGCAGCCTCACATGCCTCACATAATCAAATCTACAGAAGGTTATTTGCCCAAATTCATTCACATATAATATTATCAAATTCATGTAATATTTTCAATTATCATATTTGAGTGCATATCCCAGATTTGAGTGCATGATAATATTATGTGAATGAAATTTGAGTGCATATCCTGTCACTTATGTTTGAGCATGATACTATTTTCAAATATTTCAAACATTAACTTAAAATTATCATTCACATATTAACTTAAAACGTACTCAATTTTAAGTTTGAAGGGGATAACTTGAATTTGTATCAAATTCAAATGAGTATTGCTACAGGATATCCAGTTTTCAAATGATAAAGCATTTGTATCAAATTTTGAGTACATTAACTTGCTACATGACATCCAGGATTTGATACAAATTGCTAATGTAGCAAGTTAATGTACTCAAACATTATATTGCTACAATATAATTTTTTAGTACTCAAATATTATATCAAGTTAATGTACTCAAACATTATATTGCTAATGTACTCAATTTGAGTGCATATCCAGTTTTCAAATTCAAATTCTGTGGCAAGTATTGAAGGGGATAACTCATGTGTGAATGATAAAGCAAGTTAATGTACTCAATTTTCAAACGTAATTTGAATTTGATACAGGATATCCTGGCATTCAGATTTTGAACTCAATCTTGAACTCAATTTTGAACTGAGAATTATCAATTCAGGATATCCTGTCAATTCAGGATATCCAGGATATCCACTCAATTTTGAGTTCATATCCTGAATTGAACTCAAAATATTCAGTCAATTCAGGATATTCAAGATTTTGAGTTCAAGATTGAGTTCAAAATTGACTGGATATCCTGAATTATCAATTCAGGAGATTGAGAACTGATAATTTTGAACTGTCAATTTAGGATATCCTGTCAATTTAGTTAAATGGCATATAATATGAATTGATAATTTTGAACTCAATCGAATGCCATGAACTCAATTTTGAACTGATATGACAGGATATGCATTCATATTCAGTTTATATCCCATTTTCAATCACACTCAATTTTATGTTAAGTTAACTGAATGTTCCAATTTGATATTGAGTATTAATAATATGAACTGAATGTTGGTGAGTTCTTTTGGGAGCCCAGATTTATGCAAAAACAAAATGTTGAATATGAACTGAATTGAGCTGTAATCTTGAGGTATTGGTTATGAGGTTGAAGATGAGGAAAATCTGAATGTTGAGTTGTTCATACCATCATATTTAGCTGTTCATATTTAACTGAATTTAGCTGAATGTTGAATATAATGTGAATTGAACTGAATTATGCCATCAGTGTAATCTTGAGGTATTGGTTATGAGCTGTAAGCCCAGATTATTTTCAGATATTGGTTCATAACATTCAGTTAAATATGAATTGAATTGGATATTGAAAATGGGATATTGAGTGTAATCCTCATTTTCAATTACAATTCAATCTTGAGATATTCCAAACCTTGAGTTGCTTTATTTTCAATTTTCAATATCTCAAGATTATATTCTTTAGAAACCCATATCCCAGATTTTCAAATGCCATTTTCAATTAACCAACATTTTATTCTTTAGCAATATCTTAATGTTAATGGTTATTAATCTTAAACACACAGACTTTAGCAATATCTGAGTTCAATTCAAAAATTTGGGATATGCACTCAAATTTGAGTACTTTTGAAACATTTGAAACATTTTGGGATGTTTGAAATTGATTTCTCATTTTTTTGAATATCCAGTCAAGTTAATTTGAGTACTGTGGGTTCATCAATTTAACTGTGGGTTCAAACATTTCTAAACATGTGGGTTCAAATTGATGAACCCACAGTTAAATTTCTAAACATCCCAAAAAAATTAAATTTCTAAACACTTTATTCTTTATCAATATCCCATGGAATGAATTTGAATTGAACCCACAGTTTATTTGAATTTGAAATGAAATTGATGAGCCCACAGTTAAATTGAAACTTGAATGGGATATAGGATATGCACTCAAATTTTGAATATCCCAGTCAAGTTAAATTTTTAATATCCTTCAATATGAATATCATGTCAATTTTTGAATTGTTACTTAGCTAATATGAATATCCTGTCAAGTAACTAAAATTCTCAACAGATTGAAATTTTGAATATCAATTTGAATTGTTATATGATATCCTATAAATTTAAATTTGGGCATTCATAAAACAAAGTTAACTTGAAATGAAATTGATGAGCCTACAGTTAAATTGAAACTTGAATGGGATATATGATATGCACTCAAATTTTGAATATCACAGTCAAGTTAAATTTTGAATATCATTCAATATGAATATCATGTCAATATTTGAATTGTTACTTAGCTAATATGAATATCCTTCAATATGTATATCATGTCAAGTAACAATTCTGAATATGTGAATTGAACTGGGATATTGTATATGAATTGGAATTTTGAATATCAATTTGAATTGTTATATGATATCCTGTCAAGTAACTAAAATTCTCATTTTGAATTTTGAATTTTAGCTGGATGATTCTTGGCAACTGTGATTAGCAAGTAACTGTTAATGGCAAGAAATTTCCTTCCTCACAGCCATTAGCAAGTAAACTGTTAATTTAAACTTGAAAATTTTGAATTAGGAGCCCTCATCTCAATTACACTTTATTTTCCTCACAGCCTCATTTGATAACATTCAGTTCAATCTTGAGTTGCTATTTTCAATATCCCATTTTCAATTACACTCAAGAGTATTCAGTTCATGTTAAGGATTGAGATATTCCATTTTATTAATGGAATATCTCAAGTCATATTCATAATAACAGTGTCCTGAGAATGAATTTAAATTTTTGATGAGATATTCAAGCCATATTAAGGATTGAAGTCGCCTCCAGAAACAGTGTCCTGAGAATAAAATGAAATTGATTCTCAAGTGTAAGGATTTAAACTTCATTCTCAAGCCATATTAAGGATTTAAACATAACAGTGTCCTGAGGATGAATTTATATTATTTCTGGAGCTGCAGCCTTAATATAACAGTTTCCTAAGAATGAATTTAAATTTTTGATGAGAAATGAATTTGATGAGCCCAGATTTAAATTTGGGCATTCCTAAAACAAAGTTAACTTGAAATGAAATTGATGAGCCCACAGTTAAATTGAAACTTGAATGGGATATAGGATATGCACTGAAATTTTGAATATCACAGTCAAGTTAAATTTTGAATATCCTTCAATATGAATATCCCAGTCAAGTTAAATTTCTAAACAATTTTGATGTTATTACAGTTTTTATAAGTTCTTTTTGGAAAATTTTTAAACATTATTACAGTTTTTTCTGCAAGCATATTTTGAACTTACATTTTTGAGT